>ML685756.1:29106497-29220231 GCA_007922175.1 Pelusios castaneus | reverse complement strand
GTTAACTAGGGGAGGGCATCATTGAAATGCTCCCTGAGTGCCTCCCTTATGCGAGCAGCTTCTCCTTGGGCCACCCTAATACTCCTAGTGGCTGGCTGTTCGTATGCTTCCTCGAGGCGCTGTGCCTCCGTAGCCCACACCGGGGAAAACTTTTCTCCCCTACTTTCACAAATGTTATGAAGGACACAGCACGACGCAATCACAGCAGGGATGTGGTCCTCCGCCAAGTCCAGCCTCCCATTCAAACATTGCCAGCGCCCTTTTAAACGGCCGAAGGCACACTCCACAGTCATTCTGCAGCGGCTCAATCTGTAGTTGAACCGCTCCTTGCTGCGATCTAGGTTACCGGTGTACAGCTTCATGAGCCATGGCATCAGTGGGTATTCTGGGTCTCCGAGGATGACTATGGGCATTTCCACATCACCCACTGTAATTTTTTGATCAGGTAAAAAGGTACCCCCTTGCAGCTTCCAGTACAGACCTGTGTTCCTGAAAATGCGGGCATCATGCACCTTTCCCGACCACCCAGCATTGATGTCCGTAAAACGCCCCTTGTGATCCACGAGTGCTTGCAGCACCATGGAGAAGTAGCCCTTCCTGTTGATGTACTCGGTCGCGAGATGGTCTGGAGCCAAAATAGGGATGTATGTGCCATCTATGGCTCCCCTGCAGTTCGGGAATCCCATGGCAGCAAAGCCGTCCACAATCTCACAAACATTGCCCAACGTCACCGTCCTCCGTAGCAGAACGCGATTGATGGCTTGGCAGACTTGTGAGAGGGCTAATCCGACGGTGGACCTCCCGACTCCAAACTGGTTTGCAACTGACCGGTAGCAGTCAGGAATCGCCATCTTCCATACAGCAATCGCTACACGCTTCTCCACGGTTAGGGCTGACCTCATGTTGGTGTCTTTACGTCACAGGGCAGGGGCCAACTGGGAACACAGTTCCAGAAAGGTTGCTTTCCGCATTCAAAAGTTCTGTACCCACTGCTCGTCATCCCACAGCTGCATAACAATGCGATCCCACCACTCGGTGCTCGTCTCTCGCGATCAGAAACGGCGTTGCACCATGTGCAGATGATCGGTGAAGGAGCTGAGCAATGCGGTGCTGTTGCTCTGCATGGCATCGATCAGCCCCTGCTCCTCAGCATCCTCGTCTGACTCGGAGCTCATTGCGTACTGAGCAACCAGCCGAGATGTATTCAGAATGTTGAAGGCAACAGTAGAGATCAGAGCAGGATCCATGCTGTCGCTGTTGTGATTGCTTGAAAGTGGTGCGGTGCGTCACTGCACTGTTGAAAATAGGTGCGAGTTGCTATTGGCAATGAGGAAGATGCAAGGGGAACACAAGGCACCACAGGAAACAGAGAGTTTACCCATGGCGCTTTGCGTTCCTTTCCTTCATCCCATGATTCCAAGCGCCGATTCAGGGAAAATGGAACGATAGGATAGGTGCCCAGAAGTCATTGCACTCAACCACGATAATGCAAGGAATTCTGTTGCGTTGCAAGGAGCGACGTGTGTACACGCTATCCCGCAACAAAGGTTACGTGTTTTTTACAGCACAATTGCCATGTTGCGCTTTAATCTGATCGTGTGTACATAGCCTAAGACATTTGTCCAGAATAACACAAGTTAAAGTATGGATATAACATCAAATTCTTAACTTCTAATCGAAATAGAATTCCTAGACATAAACTATATAATCATTCCCAGCAAATTACTACCTTTCTATTGATATCAAACATGACATAGTTCCTATGAATTATAGCATTTATGAGATATCCAAAGAAAATAATATCATAAATGCTTCCCTAAATCCAGACAGTGTCACATCGTGCCCACATGCCCTGCCCTTTGGGGGGCATGCCAGGCTCCCCCTGTGCCCCCCCCCGGCAGGGAGGGCATTGGTGTAGTCCTGGGGTAGCCCTAAATCAATTTAGGGCTACCCCAGGGCTACACTGGCTTAATTCGACTTGTCGAGTAGAAAGGTGGTTTAATAAAGTCGACTTCATTTTCATTAAGTCAACTTTATTTTCCTTAAGTCGATTTAAGCAAGCTGCTTAAGTCGATTTAAGCAAAGTGTAGTGTAGACGCTGAGCACATTAAGTCGACTTAAGCCAAGCTTAAGTCAACTTAATTTACCAGTGTAGACGCAGCCTTTAAGAGTGGGAGAGTTTCTCCATTATAAACACAACAGTGACTTCAGAAGTCAAAGCTTATGTTAATTCTCTTCCTTTTGCTTTCCATTTAGGTCTTGTTACTTATGTTTTCCATAAGTACATACACTTTACTTACATCGTTAATATAATGTCTGAAGAAAATCCACTTAGACCCAGTCAGTCACAGACATAAATCTTAATTTATTATAAGTCACGTAACGACTTTTAGGAAGATTTCAGTTTTCTCAGGTAATAAGTTAGCAGGAAAAGGACCTCTCCCTCCTAACAGTGTAAATATTGTGTGAACAGTTATATAAAGAATTTAGAGCACATGACACATACAGGACATGAAGGGACATAAACCTGGAGCTTACTACATGGCTTTAATTTTGCATGACGTAGCCAGTTCTGTTGACAATGGTAAATCAACAGAAACAAATGACAAGTGGATGAAATTTTATGACAAATGAAATGTGAAAGATTCTCATAAATAAAGGCATTAGGTTTTGGTTTCTCTCTTATAGATTTACATGACTTGTCCTTAATAGAGTACTAAGTAAGTAATACAGCATGAGATAAATCCAAAGTAAAAGGTTGCATCTTTTATCTTTGCAGGGACTATGGTATCAGCTCTCACTGGGTGCACCTACACTTGTAAATTAAGTCAATTTAAGCCTGCCTAAGTCGACTTAATTTACTCTGCAACTACACTACAATTTTCTTAAGTCGACTTAAGCTGCTGCTTAAGTCAACTTAAGGAAATTTTAAGTTGACTTTATTAAACCTACTTTAAAGTCGACTTTACTGGCTAATTCCAAAGGGGTAGCCGTGTTAGTCTATTGTAGAAAGACAAAAGAGTCTTGTGGCACTTTTAAAGACTAACAGATTTATTAATCGCATGAGCTTTCGTGGGAGAAAATCCCACTTCGTCAGACGCTTTGAAGATAGGAAAGTTACAGAGTGGGAGGAAATTAATTAATTTGCTGTTACAGCCTGACCTGATGCTATGTCATACACTCCCCTGCATTCAATTTCCTCCCACTCTGTAACTTTCCTATCTTCAAAGCGTCTGACGAAGTGGGATTTTCTCCCACGAAAGCTCATGCGATTAATAAATCTATTAGTCTTTAAAAGTGCCACAAGACTCTTTTGTCTTTACTGGCTAAGTTGACTTTATTAAGTCGACTTAGCCAGTGTAGATGTGGATTAGCCCTAAATTGACTTTAAGTCAACTTAAAGGGCTCCCCCACTGACCTCTCTGCCAGGGTGGCTGGCACAGCCAGAGCCTGGCGTGCCCACCCACAGGGCAGGACACAGTCCTGCCCATCCTGCTCCTATGCCCTGCCACTGTCCCTGTCCTGCTCAGCCCCCATTGTACCTTGGTTCAATGGGGCAAAGGCTGAGCCCCCTGGCTCTTTGAAAGGGGTGCCCCCCCCGCCACCATGGACCAGTCCCACGTCCACCTAGCCCCTACAAGTCAACTTAGGTGTCCAGTGTGGAGGCACTAAGTCGATTTGGCAAGGTCGACTTTAAGTCGATTTCATTTTATAGTGTGGACATGCCAAATTGACTTATTCGGTCAAGTGTAGACATAGCCACTGTGTCTGGCATTTGTGGCAACTGCGCTGGGGCTGAGAGAACCCTCAAGAACTCCTTCTTCCACTTTGTTCATCGGTGGATGTTCTATCCCGGTGTCTCTCAGATCCACTTACTCGTGCTTCCACACATAAGGAAAGCTAGGAATAGCCTCTAGATCCCTGAGACAATTTATATACAGTCTCGCTCACCACCAACCAATCTCTAATGGGGGATTGGATTATTTAAAGCATTTTTTCAATTAAAAATGATAAAAATTAGAGGTGGGTTGAATTTTCCATGACCCAATACACAGCAGAGCTACTAATTCTGTGTGCCATCTTTCTGTGCCACTGGGACCTGCCCTTCCACTGGAGCATAAAAGGATTGCCACTGCCCACCTGCTAATTATTATATAATTTTGTAACTCTGCTTCTTAGTTCTATACAAACAAGCCTCAGTTTGAGTCTGAATCATTCTCGAATACAACCCAAATCCCGCAATCATAGCACACATGCGCAGTGGTACAGCTCTGAAGAATGATTGGCTTCAATGGAGTCATATGTTGCAGCAGTGCACAGTGATCTTCAGGGCTGGGGCACCAAAAATGGAGGTAGAGGTGACGACATTAGTATTGTCATATTGCTATAAATCTCTAGTCATTAATGGTCTGCGATTATACACTTACCATCTATGGCCAGTTTGAGATCAGTTAATGTAGTTCGAACTCTTGATATAACACGCTGCATACGGTCAATTTCCTGACGTAGAAATATATTTAAGGGTTGAACTGTTCCCATCTTTTGAAGCTGGGCTTTCACCTAAACAAAATATAGAAAAAAGTGTAACTATTATGATATAGTATTATGTATATCTATATATGTGGCAACATTTGCAAAAGCACTATGGTACTTTAAAAAATGTTACCCAAAAGCCCTAAAAAACAAACTGTACAGTAATGGACAGCCAATAGCCACCTTATACCAGCTGTATGCTCTTGTACAGGGGTTCTCAACGAGGACACACCAGCCCACCATCTCCAGGCCAAATCCAGTCTCCACCCGACTCTCCGCGATACACTTACTGCTGTGTGACAACCCAGTAATGTGTTCTGACACAGTGGTTGGGAACCGCTAGTCTAGTATATTGTGACTCATCAGGCCTAACAAAAAGGAGTTTCATTCCAGTGGAGAGGAGATTCCCCAACTTTTAGAAGGGACATAGCATTTAATTCTATTTTTGGTGGGTCCCAAGACATTAATCTTAAAAAAAAAAAAAAAAAAAAGTATTGTACAGGAAAGGTATCTTAGGAAACTTTTAGATATCTCTAAAATATATTAACTGCATTTTCTCTCACTTTTTTGTGCTGTAGAACTGACAGGGACATGCAGCCTGTCTTTCCAGGCAGGAGATATATAAAATAGGCTATTTAAACATTTTGAGAGAGATTTTTAAAGCTCCATCTCAGTCAGGAGACTATATCTATTAAGTCGACTTAATTTACTCTGCGTCTACACTACACTTTCCTTAGGTCGACTTAAGTCCCCAGCTCCACCATTTTCTGGGACACTGGGCCTTCTTCGCCCTAATCCTGAGGGATGTTCTGACCAGTTTGAGCCAGAGAGAATGGTCCAGATGACATCAGCATCTATACCAGCAGCAGCAGCAGCAACAGCTCCAGCCAACTAACTTGTTTCCCCGAAAGGACATTTATTGTAAATCTTTAATAGAGCCTAAAAGACTTTCATACAATTGGGTTTTTCCTCCTTAAACTCTTCTTTTCTGCATTTTTAATAAAAGGCTAAAAAAAAAAAATTAATGGTATGTTTGCAATTGCACTAGACAGACTGTGGTCTCTGTATAAAAAACCCCCAAACCTTGTTTAACATTGTTTAATGTTGGAGAGTGAGACTGGATTATGTTAACACTTTTGGCCCATTTATTCCATCTAAATTAATAAAACAGTTGTTAGTTCATTTTAAACTCACACCCTAGGTTTCTCTACACGAATTTCTCCATATTGACAAGCCATAAAGCTGAATGCTACTGTAATGACAATGCTATATCTAGCAGCATTTCTCTTTTAAAAGGAAGAAAACATAGCGCTTGAATGGTGAAACTTGATAGGACAAATGAGCAGAGGCGTCGTTGTCGTCGGGCTGGCAGGGCACCAGCCCTGGGTAGAAAATCCTGAGCCCCGAATCTATTTTCCCCAGCAGGCACATAGGCGGGACGCTGCGTTCCACCCAGGGGCCCCAGCAAAGCCGCAGACTCCTGCTGCAGCCGGGCTGGGGAGGTTCAAATCTCCCGCCCTGAGCATGCTCGGACAGAGTGTGTTCAGAGTGGGAGTGGCCTGGCCCAGAAGCGGCTCTGCCGGCCGTCCCTGCAGCTCCCAGCCTCCGGCCAGGTAAGGGGGCTGGGAAGGGGCTGGAGGGAGGCCTGGAGAGGGGTGGAGGGGGCAAGGAGACTGGCTGGGTTAGAGGCCTGGAGAGGGGTGGAGGGGACAAGGAGAGTGGCTGGGTTAGAGGCCTGGAGAGGGGTGGAGGGGATAAGGAGAGTGGCTGGGGGCTGGGTAGTGGTGGAGGGGACTATGCACGGCAGGAGTGGGGACTTCGTGGGGGGCTGGGGAAGGATGGATGAAGTTAGAGGCCTGTGGAGGGGGCATGGGGAGGAGGAGACTGGGTAGGGGCTGGGTAGCAGTGGAGAGGACTATGGGCAGCTGGAGGGGGACTGGGTGGGGAGCTGGGGAGGGATGGATGGAGTTAGAGGCCTGGAGAGGGGTGGAGGGGACATGGGGACAAGGAGACTGGTGGGGGCTGGGGAGGGGTGGAGGGGATTATGGATGGCTGGAGGGGGACTAGGTGGAGGGCTGGAGAGGGATGGAGGAGGTTGGGGGATGAGTGGGGGTTAGGGACAGAGGAGCCTGGGAAGGTGTGGAGGGGGTTTGGGGGCTGAAGGGGCGTGGAGTGAAGATGGGGGAAGCTGAGGAGTTAGGAGGGCTGGAGTGGGGGTTTGGGGGCAGGGGTGGGATGGGGGCCACAGCCCTGGATCTTTTTGCTATCCAGCAACGCCCCTGCAAATGAGTAAATGCTTTGACAACCTCCGTTCCTCAGGTTTCATCTTCAGGCCTTTGAAAATATACTTTTTAATTTTAGATGGCTTTTTCCTGGGGGAGGGGGTGGGGGGGAAGAGGACAGCTACAAGGGAGGTTATTCATTATATTTTAATCATATATATACCCGATTTTCAGAAAGGCTGTCCAAGGAATAGATGCCAACAGATTACACTAATGCTTTGTAGTCTGACAGCTCATTCTACAGAGTGAGTCAATGTCTTTCTTTCTTAATTACTAAAAGCAGCTAGTACTACAGCATATAAGATTAGAGCTGGGAGAATAATTCACTGTGGATCATTTATTTTATGGATAATGCCCTCTTTTCTGTTCACAAATGATTCACAAATCAAATGCCTTTGATTTTTAAGAATTTCACGGGAAATTTTCTCCTTTTGCCCAAACAGTGAAAAGAAGAACAATGGTTGAGTTTACTCAGTGTTTTGCCTCAGTGTCCCAAAAAGTGTGACACATGCCAGGTATGAGGAAAGCACTGCAAATAGGAGAGACACCTTGGACAATCTGACCCATTAATTTTGACCTTTAAAAACAAGAATTTTTTTTTTTAAGTTTTCAAAACACTCTTTCCCCAAACTGCACCAAAATATTTTCTTCCAGGATGAGAATGAGTGTGGGCAATTTCACTCCAAAGGGTAATTTTCTGAAAAGTTATAGTATGTGACTAAAAAGAGTCGTTTAAAACAAGAGTGTCTCCCCATCTATAATTATAGTGATGTTGCCACAAGGTTATAATACAGAGCAATTCTCAGGGCTTCAGAATTCTTCTAAGAAAAACATTTTTTAAAAATGCAAATATCTGTAATATTCCATAATAGCAATGAAACCTGTCAATGCAAGAAGCATACCACATTAATTCATCCCTTGCTGTATTCACAGCGTTCAGCCTTGAGCATCAAGTACAGCCACACAAAGTGCTGAATTAAATGACATAATTCATAACCTGTCATGTCTTTTTTATTGTTGAGATGAGACTTAAATCCTGATCTCCTGTGAGTTTTGCTAATTACAGTACAGTCCCGTGCTTGGAAATCTTATTGTTAATTACATGATGAATCTCATGAATTTTGAGCCATGATTGATTGCTTTTCATTAGGATCTGTGTCCACCAACGGGATCACTCATTTCCTGACCCATATTCTAGAATTACCTTAAAAAAAACAATCTGACTGGCAGAAAGGAAACCTGGAGACAGAACCCATTAGTTAAAAGGCCCCTCTCTGAGATGAACACAATAATTACCAAAATTCCAGATAAAAATATTTTCTCACTTAATTTACTCTGCGTCCACACTGGACTTTCCTTAAATCGACTTAAGGAAAAGTAAATTCGACTTAGTAAAACCTAGTTTTACGTCGACTTTACAGCTTAAGTCGACTTCTTAAGTCAACTTCAGCAGTGTGGACGCCCTAAATCGACTTAGTCAATTTAGTAAATTCCCCAGTGTAGACATAGCCAGACATACTAGCTCTTGGTCTTAATCTAAAGTCATGGCCTTAGCATGTATGCTCCTTATCCAGTTGTGCGTAGGTAACATAGTACACTGACCTCCAGGGGAGGGGCAGTTACCATGATCCCTCATGATATCCAGGATTGGTGACCAAGTGTGACCCTAAGCACTCCTGCATTCATACACTCCTGAAATGATGTTTATACAAAATATGCCTTGTGAGGTAGCATCTAAAAACCAGAAACACACTGGTGAATAACACCATAGTAGAACATATAAGACAAAGCTGCATGTAGAGTTATGGATATCATTTGATACTGTTTTAAAGTCTGTATTTGAACAAAACAAGTCAGCCCAGAATTTGAATACAAATGAAGCAGGGTGACCAATGACAATGGAATTGCAATTTACATATGCTGTAAAGAGCTGTGAAGCTCACAAGATGGCTGGGGACTCACCATGTCTGGATTGTCCAGAATGGTGCATTTTATAGAATCATAGAATCACAGGGTACAAATATCAATGTCAGCTCATCATGCACTGAAGCTTATAATGAAAAACATTTGCCTTGAAGGTTTTAAAAAGTGATCACTATGTAATATAATGATGGAATTCTAAATGTGTTCTTGCTGATGAGAGGTCAGCTTTGTAATCCAGTGGCAATGTTTTTCCCTATATAAGATTTTCTTTTGCGATATGGATTTACTCTAAATACGTTTCAGCTTTAAATTTCCTAAATAAAAAGTGGTTGTGTTACCAGGTTCCCAAAGACTCCTAAGTATGCAATGAATGGGAAGAAATACCATTACATTCTGTTATTGTTAAACCTTGTTTGCAGCTTTATTCACAGTATGTCTAAAATCTGCACCTTCCTGTTTATTTCCACTGCCAGAGTTCTTGGCCATGCCTTAACTAACACAGCCTCCATCTCTCTGGTCTTCCTAAAACACATTTCACTTCTTTACAGACTATGCAAGCTGTCATCTACAAGTTCATATTCTTGGCTTGCTACTGCAGCTCTTTTCATGTCCCTCCATTCATACCACACCCCCTTATTCAATAATTTGAAACTCACCTAGATTTTTAAAGGGCTGCAAACCTCTACCCCTGCATTTATCTCAGCATTAGTTACTTGCCAGTCTGTGCTGTCTAATACAATTTAGATGACAAGTGTTTCTGGTATAGAGATCTAGCTTTTACTTGCTATGTGAGGAGCCTCCCACACTTATGACACCACATACAACTGTTAATGTAATAATAATAATATTAATAATAAAAATAACTTTCTTTTATTAAAAAACAAATGCAACACTCATCATCCACCTCATCCAGAAAGCGCATCATGCTAATGTTTAAATCCCATGTAACTAAACAATATTTCTTCATATGTAACTGTTTGACGTTATATACACTTTAGATCATAAACCAGAACGCTTACACTTTTAACACAGGGTGAGTGATTTCATTAATTACTTAAAATACATACGAGTTAAACCAAAAAAGAAACACAGAGAAGTGGTTCCACAGGAATGTCATATATAAATAATTCATATTTAGCTACATAGCAGTGTCTTGCTGCATATATTTATACCTCATAAGGGATGTAGTCTGGTGGCAACTTCTCCAGGATCTCATCAGCAAGACGCTGTACCATTGCTTCTCTGGTTTCCCCTCCTCCACTGCCACTGTCTTTAGGCTGAATGCTAACTATTGTGCTTAACGTCTCATTGGCCATATTAGTCTGATAAGTTATATCTGCATTAGGATGAAGTCCAAATACCTTAAGATAAAAAAAGATACAATAAAGATAAAAAAGATACAATAAGAAAGAAAATAGAAGAATTATGTTTAAAAAAGAAGTGCTCCTGTGAATACACCATATTGATTTTTTTCTTTAAATATCAGTTAATAGTCTACACAAAGTAAAAAGACAAGGGAGCAGATCCTTGAATGGTTACGGACAGAGATATATTTGGGATGTGTTATGTTTAATTATTTCTGGGTTTAAGTCACTTTTTCCCTGGCTGTGAAAACTGACTTTTTTTATTTAGTTTTACGGGGGTATAGTGTAAGCGGTGACCCACCCTACACCTGCCTATGACTTAGTCCTGTCCTAAAGACAGAAATCATAAGAGTTAAGAACAGTTCAGAGTTCATGCTCATTCAATCTCTGTAATGCTCATTTAACCTCAGTTACTCTTTAACTGTCCATTTGGATGGTGATTCTTGTCCATCAGGACCAAGAGTGTGAACAACATCTCATTTCATATAGTCCTTTTATAGCTATTCACTGTCTCTAACAGCCATTTGAATCACTGGTCCAGCAGTGGATAGGGAATATTTAAGACAAGCAATCACCTAACTATTTTCCATGATACTCTTATATACATGACAATGTAAGGTATATAGATCACTATGAGCTATTGTATAGCAGACACTTCTAATGGTCAGGAATTAATTACGCTAAGCAAATTATAAAAGGCATAACAATGATCAATTTTAATATTGTTGCACTTGCAACTTTAGAAATTCTTCTTCAGCTGGTGTAAGTGGGTGTAACTGCATCAAAGTTAATGGAGCCGCACAGGCTTACACCATCTGCCCTGAAAGTGTTATTGTTATAGACCCTATTCTGATTGGAGATAATGTGTGTATTCACAATTTCCACAGCAATGGCTCCAAGTAAGATTTAAAACATATTTCATGGATAGAACTTGTACCATTAATACAACCTGCATATTTAGAACTACTAGAAATAGGTGAAAGTGCCAATGCACAGTATTACATCTGTATTGACTATCATGGAATATAATAAGAATTTAAAAATTAAAGATGTTCATGGTTTTTTGACCTCCTTTGTTGAAGAGAATGAGATTTTCTCTGAGAAAGGGAATTAGAATATGGTTGGCAGGAACCATATCATATGTATCATTTTAAAAACAGAAAAGCTTCATTTTTTCCTATAGTGAATTAGAAAATTTTTTTCTGTCCTAGGTAAAAACAAGAGAAACTGTCTCCCATAGTAGATGTAAATTGTAGTACTAGACAAAGGGCTAAATTAATCCCTGGAGTACATTCAGTGAAGTTAATGAAGTTAGTCCAGGGGTGAATTTGGTCCTGTGTGTTTATCTTTGTGCATACACAGGAGAATAAAGAAGAAACTGAAAACACAGTGATAATATCCTGGGGCAGTTAAGTGTCTTTAATCCTCCTGGACACTAATCTAGAAACCCAATTTAAAGGAAGTTTTGCATGCACAAGGAATCCAGGATTGTGCTCCTTTAGTTTTTCAACTGACTGGAGTTTCAAATCCAGCTGTAAACACTCCACACCCTCCTGTCTGAAATCTAAGCGCATTTCAAAGGGATTTCTGAATTCAATAGCCCTCTTCAGATGACAGTATTTATTCTGATTTACTAATGCAGAGGTTGAATTCAATCAAAGGAGCAATGATACAGCAGTCAGATTTATTCAACCTGTCTTTCTTACCCCAAAATTGGACTAGGAGGAAACAAACATTATTCTGTCTTGACTAATGCAATATTCTTTTTGAATCAAAGAAGACTGAGATTAAAAGGTCAGGGGTCTCCAAAAGCAATTCAAAAGGAGTTTGGAGTGACAGAAGAAAGTTGTCATTTTCCTTGGGGCCTGTGAGAATCTGGGTCAGTCTTTTGAAGGAGAAAGAGAACCTTGCATATTCAGAGCTTGATCCTACTCCATTGAAGTCAAAGGCAAAACTCCCACATATAAAAAACACAAATCTGGATTGGCAGGTACCAATATACTGAGAAAACAAGCTTTCACATTCTGAAGCAGGCTTCAAAAGATGAGAAAAAGCAGGTGCAAGAGCTGGAACTGAGACCTGGGAAGGAGCCGAAGTAGACAGGATGCAGTTTCTGTGGTGAATTGTTTTATTGACTGTGATCAAAATGGATCCACTGGAATGATGGGAGAGCAGCATTTACACTCAGCCAGGGAAGATGCACATCAGCCAGCAGGCAGCCTGCCTTGCACTTTGCCCTATTACTCCTGCCTTAACCATCCAAAACCCTGATAGCAAAAGGAGCTGCGTTAAGAAGCTAAGACCCAGAAATGAGAATTCTGCACGGATGGCAAGTCACATCCTCACCCAAAATGAAAGGAGCTAGGGGATCTGACCCAATGTCTTTAGAGAGCCAGTTTATCCAGAGCTTTGCCACAGTTGCTTCTCTCCCTTTAAGAACTCATCTATTTTTGCAGCTCTTTTGCAGCATCCCTATAGTTCATGCTGTATGTTTGGAAGCACCTCTATGGTTTCCTTTGTTGGAAATAGAAGAACATGGTTCAATTATGGATTATACCATGGCAAAATAAAATTTAGTTTTTGTCTATATCGGAGCTTTTTGCACAGGATAAACTGTACTGTGGGCCCTTTGTGTAGGCACATTGCACTGTTGTAAAAAGTGACTAACACCAGTGCAGTTTACCTCATTTTCACAGTAGAGAAAGTCACACTGGTGGAAATCATTTTTACACTTGTACAATACAATTACACTAGAGATTTGCACAAGGGCAGCTACCTCAGTGCAGCTACACTAATGTGAAAAACACCAGTGCAGACAAGGCATTTTGGATCAACCTGTGTCGCAACCTGCATGGAATTTGGAAGGAGGAGCTCAGGTTGCAGGAGGGAAGAATTTGAAGGAGGCGCCAGCAGGAAGCCAATTTGTGAGCACATGGCTAGAATACTTACTACAACTGCAGGATCTCTCTTTATAAAAAGCCATTTTAGTTTTACATGCAGGGAGTCCTTTCATGTCATTACTCAGCACATGGTGCATGAAATAGACTGAGAAACAAAAATGTATATTTGGTGCATTTTAATTTGAATAAATGTTATCTTCAGAGCAGGCATTTATAAACCTCAGAGTATATGTATTATGAACAGTTAATAACAGTGATACAGAAGTCCACGGCATCCATTTTTATTTCAACTTGAATTACCAACTTTCTGTCCTCAAAATGGAAAGGCCCGGCTGATAACAATGACTTCTTAAGTGAGAACAATTATTTTCATTTTCATTATGTCTGTTGTCTCAGCTCTGCTCTGTTCCATATATGGATGCTTAGAAAAATCTCGTGCGTTAATTAGCATAACTCTCAACGCTTTAAAACTTAAAACATTTTTACCTCAGGTGTATCAACCATTGGCAGCAGTTCTATGTGCTGGAGATAGTCTTCAACTGTCTTGCCTTTCGGAATAATGTAACCTTTGTAGAAGCAAAATTTGTCAGTAAACATACTTTCTCCAAACCACACTTTGGTAAATGTGTTTAGTAACATTTTGTCGAGGTCGTCTGTTACACGGCCACCATACTGTACTTCTCCAAGCATATAGCGAACACAGCTCCAGTTCACCCCACGCTTAATGTCGATCGTATCCAAATGATTCTGAAGAAACTGAACACTGGCTGCAAAGTCTGCTTGATTAAATTCATAAGGGATGTTCCAGCCCAAGGGACCAAACTTTCGTCTTTCCTAACAGCGGGAGACATTTAAAAGGGTGAAATTTAGTAACAAGTGTGAAAAAATGATGTGTATAAAAGCACTTGTGAAATATACTACAATTGCAATAACCAACCCACCCACCATCGATGGAAATTAAAAGGATACTAAGTTTGATTCTAATTGGGCTACTCCACTGACTTCAGTAAAGTTTTTCTTGTTTTAAACTAGTGTGAGACAAAAATCAACCCCAGAATTAATTAGTTGGAATCTTATTTTTTAAAATATAACATATAAGGACATGCTAAGGAGGCAGGTATTACAAATGCCTGAACAGAAATATATATATATATATATTTTTTAAAGTTCAATTATAGCCACCTGATCAGTTCCTGAAAAGATCTTTCATGGAGGGTGAAGGAATATACTATCCGTTTCCCTGTAAAGTGTCCTCTGCTGGAGGGATGTGATCAGTGTGGGCAGGTAGGTACAGTATTAGAGGCATATTTCATGCAGGAGGATGGGTGAAATTATTGATTGCTCTCATTTCATATGTATCACTTTGCACACCACATTCTTTATATTTAGCACATCTTTAAGTTCTTAACTATATTCTCATTTATAAAATATGGCTTCTAACATAAGTGTAAGAAAATTAATTAATAACCTGAACAGTTGTATGAAGAAATGCCACAGCATATAACAGCGGTTTCCACTGCAGCATATTGCTCACTTCTAGCTGTTCCTGAGTAATAGCTGAGTATGTCCGCTTTAAACCAGCCTTCACACCTACAAAACACCCACAGGGTATTAGTTAAAAAAAAATTATACTTTTCATAACATGGAGTTTTAAGATTGATTTAGCAGAACATTGCAGTTCATGAGAAATGGCTACCCCAAAAGACAGTATATATTTTTTCTATGTTCTAAACAACCATTTTGAATCACTGAACTATTTATTCAGCTTGATACATTGCCAGTCAACAAATTACTGTTTAGATATTATGCTCAGAGAGACAGGCTTAAACCAAAGCACATTGGTGCTAAAATGTGAGAGTGTCAAAAATTGAAGCACAGTTCCAGAGCAGTATTTTTTTTATTTTTTTAAAAACCCTTTATTCTTAAAATGGGTTGACCCTACTCTGAAAATCTTGGAGTATTTGAAGCCAAGATTCAGGGCTAAAATTTGTAGGGGAAGCCCATTTCTAACTGTCACACTTAAATGTTAACATACTAAAATATGAATTTGTCCTCGTATTATTTATTTTTGGTCTTTGGAGGAGGAATTGATCATTTTTAATGGTCTATAAAGAACCATTATCCTCAGCAGCAGCAGCAGGGCTTCCATTTTTATGTATTAATTTAAAATACTATTTAGCATATCAGATGAAATCTTTTTAAAATTTTATTTAAAATATTTAAAGAATGACATTCTTCATTAAATGAAACAAAGATGTTTTTGGGTAGGAGCAACAATGCCACAGTCAAAGAAAAGTAGAGAGGCACACTTGGTCAGGCATAGGCTTGCGAATCCACAAAACTAAATTCTGTTCTCAGCACTATCACTGACCTACTAAATGATGTTGGGCAAATTACTTAACTTTTCCGCACCTCAGCTTCCCAAGATGAAAGAGAAATAACGCTATTTACCCATCACTGTACAGCATCTTCATGCCAATGAATGAAAAGGGCTATGTGATTTCTGAGTCTTGTTGTAACCACACAATCATGCAGAAGGCTGATATTAATAATGGCATTTAAATACAACTTTCTGCTGCTTGGATTTCAAAAGTATTGAATCCTGCTTTGATGTTGCCAATCTTTTAAAGTAACGGTAGAGAGTCCTGAAATACTGCGGCTTTAGTTTCAGCTAAGTGATGATGCTCCAAACTTAAATTAAGCTCAGGAATCTTGAAGCAATTCTTCATATTTAATATGATACTAAATATTAGCTGTAACTGTAGATATATAATGCATAAAAAATTTAAATATACAGTTACATATATCCTGCTAACTAAGAAAGCCATCCACCATGGTCTATGAAATACAATGGTACATATTAAAAGGTGTCTGTGTTTCCAATTTTCAAAGACAGGGTGAAATCTTGACCTTATTAAGGTCAGAGGTAAAAATGCTTTTGACTTTGATTTCACTCCTGAACCTTAACAAGATGTCAAATCCCACTTGTGGCAGTTAGGCTCCCAAATACCACTTACATAAGCACCCAACTGATGAGCTGAGGTCCAGCAGCAGGGTTTGGATGCTACACTAAGGTGCCCACATTTGATCATTATGTTTCCTAACATAAATCTGAACACATGTCCAGAAAAATTGTAACATGAATCTTTTAAAGGCACGTTTCAAATGCAGTGAAGCAAATGGTCAAGTCCTAGCCTGATAAAATTTGAAAACCTCCTTTTTATGACATTGAAAAAATTACCATCCCTACATGCTCACTTGGCAGAGGACCTGTCTGCCATTCTTTACAACTTTTCCAAAATATGTTCTAAAGACACAGTAAAGAAACAAGATGAAATTATCAAACAACAGTATTTAATAGTATAATCTGGGACAAGATCTGAACATCATTAAAACAGTTTATGTTCCATTCAAAAATCATTATCCACAATACATTTCTGAATATTATTAAACTCAAATTGTAGATTGGCTACAACCCGTCTTATATAAGAAGCATCAGTAAATGATGCTGTCATCTGAATACAGACAAACACTATAAAAAAGATGCAGAGTATTAAAAACAACAAAAAAAGAACCAAAAACAGAAGCATGGGTAACTGCTCTTGTGAGTGAAAATATCTGGGATTACTCTATAAATCAAACCAAACCGTCTTTCAGACAGATCAGAAGCAAACCACAATTAGAATTCTTGAGAACACACCAGAGAGTTAAATAGTGAAATAAGAGGCTTAAATGACTGAGGGATCAAATTTGACCTTGGATTCCTATTCTCAGCTCTCACTGACTTCAATAAGAGAAACAGGCTGCAACGCCTACATACAAATGAAAGGCAAACTACTGCACACTGCTGGGTAGTTGAAGTAAAAGGACTAGAAAGCTCCAAGGCAGCTCTGCAATCTAGCACTCAAATAAACCAAGGTTTGATGACTGCTTCCTGCCACTGGCAGAGCCTGGTCAGCTCCTTTCCCATCTTATCCAAGCTGCAGGCATTAGACAAGGTGGTAAGTGGCTTCTTTAAAGGGACACATAAGAATAAGGCTCTGTGCACTGCCCTGAATGATCCTTCCCTGTGCTATCAAAGCCTATGTCTACACCTGTAAAGTTCAGTCAACTCTGTTGTCGACTTAACAAGGTCGACTTTAAATTGACTGAAAGTCGACCTTGTTAATTCGACTTAACAGTAGACATAGTTGTCCACACTGGCTTTAAGTCGCCTTAAATAAGGTCGACTTAGTGCTATTCCCCTTCCACACTGGCTTTACGTCGATTTAAGAAGTAGACTTAAGACTTAAGTTGAACTTCAGAGGTGGTGTTATTAAGTCGACTTAAGCTGTTAATAACTCAAATTAAGGAAGTGCTTAAGTTGACTTAATAAAAGCCCGGTGTGGAAGCAGCTTTGTGTAGGTCGACTTAAGCGTCCTTAAGTCGACTTAAGTTGCCAGTATAGATGCACCCAAAATGCCTTTGGGTACCCATATATGGCTAACAAAATTCTGCTCCCCTTTCTGCATGTCTCTAAATAGAGGACTGAACTTTGATCCTAAAACATGGAGAGCCAGATTGTAGTTGGTCTTTGCACATGTGTGTAAAGAGGAGAAGGCATGAATAGCTTTTCCTCACCCTCACCTCCCTGCCCCCCCCCCACAGATCAAATTTCTTGGTTGCCATCCCTGAATTCTCCTGAGCATAGAGACTGCCTCTTCTTGGTGCCCCGATGACGCAAGCCACCCGGAGCCAGAACACAATAATCCTCCACCATGCTTGGGTCTGAAAGGCACATTCTGGCCCTGAGAGTGAAGTTGAGGCTGGAAAAGGGATGTCACGTTGAAAAAATTCACCTTAGCCACGAGGTTGCAAGAGGCAGTTCTTTCAAGAACTTCACCATGGCTTAATGACATGTTTTATGTGTTTTAGCAAAGCAATCAAGTGAAAAGCAGGGACTCAATAGCAACAGGGTAAGGAAAAGACCTATAGGATTTCACATACTCTTTGCACACCTCTACACTTTATATTCTTTTAACCACATGTAAATGAACCACGGAAAGAAACAGATCTGCAAAACAAAACTAAAATTAGTTAATATATGTGCATTGTGGAGGAAAACATTCATGTGGCATATGATGTAATGTTTCCAAAAGAATCCTCACTCAATCTAATTCTCTTTACACACATTCAGGAGACATTTGCCTTCCCCAGCAGCTGCACTACACCTGCTGTTCCTCTCTGCCCTTTCCCTTTACTTGGTTAATTTGTGCCAGTGTCTTTTTCAGCACACAGAGGGTTAGAGAGAATGAAATTGCCAAGTTGAGCAGTATGAAAAAATCTGCAGCAAAGCAAAATGTGTAAAAATTTGCCAAATTTATGAAAAGCAAAACCGTTATTAGTTTCTATTCTCTGCAAAACCAAGAGGTGATATTTGTGCAGACAGAAAAGATGTGTGTGGAAATGAATACATTTGTCTCAAGGCAACGGTTACGACATTTGAGATTTGTTACAGACTGCAATATCAGCAGTTTTGCCAGGAAAACACAGATTTAGTGACAAACACCAAATATACAAATTCTTCTGAAAACTCCTGTTTGGACATGTAAACATTTGTACACAAGTCTCTTTCCATCTTTCAGCGTAAATCACTCCCTCCTTCTTATCACAGAAAAACACAGAGAAAAAAGCATATTTAGCAATAATATCTTCTGTAACAAATGTAGCAGGACTCTTCTAGAGAATGCTCCCTGTTAGTCAGGGTTAGGACCCAGCAATGAGATGAGATGATGACGACCGGTTCCTGCTGAGGTGACTCATTCTGGCTTATTAACTTCTACTTCCATGTAATGAAGGGGCAGGAAACTCTTTGCCTAGAGGAAACTGGGGTCTATGGCAGGAAATCTCTGGAGATAGCCAGGCTAATGAAGAAAGCTTACCCTGAGATTTGTGATTGTAATGTTGCTATTATTTGAAGTACCAATACAGCCAAACTCCAGGAACGGAATAAAACTGGATGAAATGCTGTGGGCCAGGTCACCCCTATCACATTATCTCCTTGGTGACAATCACCCTGAATTGTCCCCCACAATAGGTAAAAGCCACTGGGTCATATGAACCTGCAGGAACTCTCCCCTTGGGTCCTTTGATCCCTCAGACTCCAGGCAGCGCAGCTGCTTGGAAATGGCACTTCCAGGAACTAGCCCTGGTCACATCTGCTCCCACAGACCCTGGTAGGATCTGCAGAAAAGTTAATGAAACCATGGGTCATGTTAACTGGTCTGTATAACTTTCTTTTTTGGGGGGAGGGGCTCTAGAGTGGGGGATGATGTCTGTCCTGCCGAGCTCTTTCCTGCTGACTCCTGCCCCTGCCTGCCTGAATACACCCCCTCCTACTCCCAGCAGATCCTGAACCACACAGAGGCTATGTCTACACTGGGGAATTTAAGTCGACTTTAACTAAGTTAAACTTAGTTAAAGTCGACTTAGTGTGCCCCACTTAAAAATAAAGTCGACTTAAAGGGGAACTTAAAAAGTTGACCTAGAGCATCCACACTGGATGCTCTAGGTAGACTTTGTGGGGCTAGAGGGACCTAGGGCAGGTCCACGGGGGAGGGGGGGCACCCCTTGCCCAATGCCAGGGCGCTCAGCCTTTGCCCCTTGTACCTAGGTACAATGGGGCAAAGGGGGTCAGGGACCCTGGCAGGGCATAGGGGAAGGGTGGGCAGGGCATAGGGGAAGGGTGGACAGGGCTCTGCCCTGCCAGGTGGGGGGGCATGCCAGGCTACCCCAGTGCCCCTCCCCCCAGCAGGGAGGGCATTGGTGTAGCCCTGGGGTAGCCCTAAGTCGACTTAGGGCTACCCCACAGCTACACTGGCTTAAGTCGACTCTAGGGAGTCAACTTAAGCCTTAGGTCTACTAAAAAGCAGGTTTTATAAAGTCGACTTAATTTTAATTAAGTCGACTTTATTTTCCTTAAGTCGACGTAAGCAAGCTGCTTACATCGACTTAAGAAAACTGTAGTGTAGACGCAGGGTAAATTAAGTCGACTTAAGCAAACTTAAGTCGACTTAATTTACCAGTGTAGACGCAACCAGAGAGCCTCCAGAGGGCCTAAGGAGGGGAATAATGTTGTGGAGGGGTTGAAGCCCCCTTTCATGCAGAGAGGGAAGATCCATGGCTTCATGAGCCCTCTTTGTATGCATCTGTTTGGAAACTGGCCCAATGTGTGTCGTTTCAGTTCAGAGCAGGGAGGGGAGTCCACCTGCTGACACCTCACCATAAAATTTTCTGCAAGCAGGAACATAATTTTGTTTTCTAATGGAAAAGCCATTCTGGATCAGGAGGGTAAACTATAATCAACATAAATGCCCTAGAAACTTAAATATCCAAGGACTAACTGGAGGTAAATACTTGTGATCTGTGTTTCCTTCAAAATACTAATCTTATAACAAGCCTCAAGTGTCAAAGACATCCATTCAGTAGAAAATATTTCATTATGAGAAACAGCATCTGCATATTATTACCAAAATTTTCAGACTTCGATGCTGAAAAGTAAGCACATAAGTTTAAGCATCTTTGTACGTGGCCTGATTTGCAAAATTGCTGAGACTCACCACAGGTCAAATTGACATTCAAGCAATTTATTTAGGCTTCAAAATCTACCCTGAGGCATCGAATTTTTAGCACTTAATCTTGCATATTTTTGCCTAATATTCTTTACAATTTATTATGTATGGTAACAATAAGATCATTAATAAATCTTTAACTAAATGAATAATACCCACCTTCACAAAAACAGTTTCATGTTTCATGGAGAAATTGATTTACACAGGGTTGCATTTAGTTAACAAGGAACAGGGAGACTAGAGAAGCAGACCATAATCAGTAAGAGCAGCAATTGTCAGAATTTTTTTTTACCTTGAGGGGGTTCATTAGTAAATTTGATAGATGACTGCAAAAGATTAATAGGAAATTTTGAATGGACCTCTGTAGTAATCCAGGTCCGGAAGCCCTCATTCATAGATTCCGTTGTAATGATGGTGTCTAGTAATTCATCAAGGAAATCTAAGCCCAGGTGGCAGTTCTGCAGAAGGAGCCATCCTCCATCTTGCATACACTGACTTAATAGGCGCCTTGCATGGATCTCCTGGCCCTGACCCATTGAAATGGCCCGGCAAGGAGTATTCTATAAGAAAAAAGTAAATATTACATAATCTCTTTAGAATTATTATTATTATTGTTGCTTATGATTTTTACAGTACCACTGGGGCCTATGACAAAGTGAAGAAAATATAAGAGGGTGACCAAAGCAGCTTCACTGAAGTGGACATATCTGAAGATCTGGGTTCTGAAAAGTCCCCCATGCTCTCTTCCTCTCTCAAAAGCCAAGAGGAACCATTTCTACGAACAGGGTTGCAGCAGGATCCATGAAAACTTTACTGCTTTTCCCTTCCTCACAACTCTGTGGATACTCTTCTGTGGTGCAGTGTGGGTAGGGAACAGTGGACTGGGTATAACCAGCAGTTTTCTGCCCGATCCCCATCCCCAGCCAAAGCATCACTCATCCCTGTGGATAGGGTGTGTAGTATCTTAGGCTATGTCTACACTAGAAAAGTTGTCGACTTTATTAAATCGACTCAATAAGGTCGACTTTAAGTCGACTTAAAGTCGATATTAAGTCGATTTAACAAAAGTCAACTTAACTTTTCTAGTGTAGACATAGTCCCTTTTTGACCTTATGAAGTCGACTTAACACTTTAAGTCGATTTAATAAAGTTGATTTAGTCGCTAATCCCTGTCCACACTGGCTTAAGTCAACCTAATAAGGTGTTATTAAGTCGACTTAATTTTTTCTTAACTCGACTTAAGGAAATGCTTAAGTCGACTTAAGGAAAGCCCAGGGTGGACACGGAGTAGTTTAGGTCGACTTAAACCTCCTTAAATTGACCTAACTTGCAAGTGTAGACGCACCCTTTCTGTTTGCCCCTTTCTGCTGTGGAGGGCCTTCAAGGGGTGTGTTGGATTTGAAGTAGCTCTGTAGTGATTTATGAATACTGTACATTGACCTGATTAATGGCATGTTTACTGTGTGACTATATTGATTTAGTTTAATCAGGAGCTATCTGGAGAAAAACGAAGGAAAGGGAAGTATGGTTCAAGTTAAAATGCAAAGCTCTGTTCAGGGATGTCCTTGCCCCCAGCAGAGTCCCAGGATTTATGGGAGGCCAAGCCCCCACCACTAGTGTGGAAGCAAACCTGCTCTCGAAGTAATTAGAAATAACCACTGCAAATGCAATCTTGGGGAATTTCTATTCCTCTGCAAGGGTCATCCCTGTATAAGCCACACAGGGCCTCAAATTAAGGAGGTAAAACACAGGACCAGACCTAGTGAATGTGACAGTGAAGGGTTTGAACCTGTGAACAATCTGTTATTTCTGGCAATTTCAAAAGAGAGCAACAATTTAGATAGCTAGGGTATTGCTGGTTAAGATGAAAGTACCTTGCTAGTTTCCTCCTCACAAAGGGTCACACGTGTGTTTGATCCTGTAGAAATTGGCAAAGGGGAGAGGAAACAACAGAGTACACCACCCTGAACCACCCGGGTCCTGCTGCCCAACTTCAGAAACCTGGAGACAGTAGGTCCAGCAGCAATGCTGAAAACTCTCTGTGTAGGCAGAGAACAAGCCTTTCAGAGGGGTAGCAAGTGGCCATGCCTAACTCACAGTCTGGGAGAAAAGCCTGTGAGAGTTCCCACTAAGGCAATGCACCAATCACAGTTCAGCCCTTTCTGTATCTCTGTCAAAGCACCTGTCCACAATTTGCTGTTCTCAGTGTTATCAGTCTCTGAAAAGCTTAAGAAAGGAAAAAATCCTTTTATATAATGTAAAGATTGACCTCATTTGACTTTTTCCTGAAAAAACTTTATCAAAACTTTTGGTACAGAAAATGTTTATTTTGCTCTAGAATATCTGGTACGACTTGTATTATTTTTATGCAAGGTTATGCAGATGACAGTGTTTTACTTTCTAGCCACTGCAGTGTCAATTAAGGTTCTATTCAAGATTTTGAAAATGGTTCATTGAAAGAAAAAAAAATGAGTCTATACTGAAATCAATTTCTGGGCTTTGTAGGATTGAAACTTTGGAAAGAATTAATTTGATTTTGAGTCAGAGGGATACGATTTCAGAAGGCCTGAAGCCCAGCTTCTCTTTTTTTGAAAGTACAACTTGAGCTGCAAATCTTATACTCAAGCTGAATTGTAGTCACAGATCTGATTGCTTGCACCTGCAAATATTTGATCTGTACAGTTAATGCCATGGCAGAATTGGAAATGTGCAGATTTGTGACTACAGTTCATGCCGGAAAAACGGAGATTGTCCGTTTGAAAAATCAGCCCAGAATGTACTTTTAAAAGTTTCTTGTCATGAAAAATAGGCCACATGGATATAAGCTGTTTTGTAGGGTATAAAATCACACAAATTTAAAAGGTCAGGTCTTTGGGTCCAGCCAATCTTTTCCAAACAAAACATCTAAGGTAAGGGAAGGCAAAAGTGGCTAATTCTAGGGAAAGTCAAGAGTCAGTTTGGTGTAGATAAAAACAATGTAGCACCTTAAAGACTAACAAATTCCTTCAGGCATAAGCTTTTGTGGGTTGCAACCTGCTTTGTCAGATGTAGATGCCAACGACATAGTTGGTGTAGATGCCAACTATGCCAGGTGGGGCTGGCACAGAAGTCAACTATATCATCTCTATGCCAGCAGGGGATTCCCCCAAATCTGAGGGATCCCAAACTTCTCCTTTTAGGATCCCTTTCCAGACCCTTTGTGCTGTCAAAGGTGGCTCCAAGCATCAGACCTAATAACTACATCTACCTTCTTTGGAAGAGGAAAAACATAAAAAAAATTCTGCTGGTTGGCTGAAAATGTGAAACAATTTTGTTATTAAAAGTTTCAGCTTTGGTTTAAACACTAGCAATTAAGTAGAGCTGGTTGACGAACTATTGAAAAGACTTGTGAATATTTTTTCAGTTTCCTGCTTTTCACAATTGTGACTATTTTCAAAAATAACTGTTCTGCCACAGGCCATAAAACTTCAAAAATTCAACACAATTTTTCATTAAAAATGTTCAGGTTTTGTTTTGTTTAGTTCAAATTGGATTTTTCAATTAAAAGATATATTGAAAAATTGAAATTTGAAAGAATTCTCTCAGTATTTAAACAATTTCCCCAATCTCTCCCAATTTAGGAAAGCACTTGAGCATTTAAAAGTTAAGTGCTTCCTGAAAATTACTTTCCTGAAACAGGATCTAAAGCAAGAAAAACTTGATGAATATCAGAAACCCCACTAGCCCTTAAAATGTTGATTATTATGTAAAAACTGCCCAGATCTTAAAATGCACTTATAGTATGGGGGCAGCACGATGGCACATGCTGTTGCACCTCTAACAGCATTACTCACAGAAGACTAAACACAGTAGCACTTGCCTAGGAACGGGCTAAGGACTTGGAGAGGATTTGCAGGAGCCCCTGGCATTCCTTATGTCACAAAACTCTGTTCCGCAGTGGCTAAGGCAGCAAGTTCCCAGCCTTTTCAACAACTGTGGGTCAGCCAGTGGCCAGTGACTGAACCACTATGTGGATTTCGGAGAGTGGACATGTAAGTTCCATATTTTCTACCTCCCAGTATTTTGAGAATGAATATGAATGGAAGCTAATTTGTAGGAGTGTGTTCCTTCCATATCAGTCTTAACAAACCCTGCTGCATGGCTCAGCTGGGAGATGCATTTGTGAACCAACCGTAGTGCTCCCACAAAATGACTTATAACTAGTTTCTGGACACAGAAATAACATTGGTATCCCAGATCTTTCTGCCATTCCCTTCTCCCTATCTTCTGCCTCACTTATTTCTGGTCACATAGTGTCCAAAAAAAGTTTAAAAAAAAAACAAAAAAACCCCAGAGTCCTGTGGCACTTTTAAAGACTAACAGACTTATTTATTGCATGAGCTTTCGTGGGAGAAAATCCCACTTCATCAGATGCTTTGAAGATGGGAAACTTACAGAATGGGAGGAAATTAAATGCAGGGGAGTGTATGACACAGGATCATCAGTGGCTGTTTGAGAGTGACAGCAATATTGGTGAGCCACTAGGAGGAAATGTAACCATAATCATCTGCTTTATCTATTTGGATTTCAACTGGGACACAAAAAATATGCCTACATTAGCTTCTAAGTATGCTTACTGTCAATTAAACGTCTGTTATAGAACCAAAACATTCTCTCCATATTTACAAGCACAAGGCATCATAGCAAAATCTTACAAATCAAAATCTCCCCCAAATTCTAAAGAAGCCCCACCTCACCCCCCGCTGCTTCAGCCCTCCAGCTCAAAAGCTGGACTCTGAAGAGTGCAACCGTGAATACATTTAAGCCATTTTGGAGGTCATAGGGAAATAGAAAATGTCTTGGCAGCATCTCCTTCCCTTCTATATCAAAGAAATCCCAAACTGAGTGACTCTTGCTGATCTCCCAGCACTGCCATGAGGTGGAAACCGCGCCTCCCCCCACTTTCCAAACCATCGCCCTTTGGGTCATTGTACTGACTACAGGTACTGCAAAGGAGAGAAACTAATGGAATGGGGAGCAGTCCCTCCTCCTCACCTCTGCATATGAATGCAGTCTGTCACACTTGGTCCTGCTACTAGTGCTGAGTATGTTCATATTTTGTCAGCTCTGACCCACAGTGGCTTCACAGCAGTCAGGAGGGCAGTTTCCCCCCTCTGTCCTGGCACCAGTACAGCTGAATGAGGAGGAGGAAGGCATTTCGCCCACTCTGTTCCACTACTGCTGCCGACAATGGATTTTGCCCCATGTGTCAACGGTAGTGGGCACACAGTGCCACATACCACAAAGGCTGCCTGAAAAACTAGATTGACGCATCTTAGAATCATAGAATCATAGAACAATAGGGATGGAAGGGACCTCACAAGGTCATCTAGTCCAACCCCCTGCTAAAAAGCAGGACCACTCCTACTAAATCACCCCAGCCAGGGTTTTGTCTAACCGGGCTTTAAAAATCTCCAAAGATGGAGATTCTACCACCTCCCTAAGTAGCCCATTCCAATGCTTCACAACCCTCCTAGTGAGAGAGTTTTTCCTAATATCCAACCTTGACCTCCCCAGCTGTAATTTGAAACCATTGCTCCTTGTTCTGTCCTCTTCTATCTAGGTAGCCACTAGTGAGACTGAGGCCAGGCTGACAGTACAGGCCTATGTTGGTACAATTACATTGTTCAGGGGTTTGAAAAATCCATATCCCTGAGCGACATAGTTATACCGACATTAACACCTTAGGTAAACACTGCTATGTTAACAGAAGAGCCTTTCCCTTCAATACAGCTACAGCCTCTTGCAGAGGAAGATAAATCTACACTGATGGAAGATCACTCTCCCATTGGCATAGGAGCATCTTCACTCCAGTGCTATAGTGGCAGCAAGACAGGATGGAATGAGAATAACGCTGGCGAAATGGTAGGTCATGGAATCCCAAGCATCATGAAAGCAGGCAAGAGTACCTATTTTTATACAGAGAAAACACCTGTCCTACCTCTCCTCATAGGTCAGTACCTATCCTTATTTTGAAAAAATCCTTTTCTGACCAACAACTGCAAGATCCCTTATGACAACCAGGGTCCAGATACCCCCAGGAGAGGACAGGGGACATGAACCTCAAAGAAGAAGCAGTTGGATCAACTGATTATACACAACGTGTGCTATAAAAATTTGCTGAGCAAGGACTTTTATGAAAACTTGTAATGTTCTAAACTTAATGGGTCATTACAAGAGAGGGAGTCGTTATGAATTTATGTATTCATGTATGTAGGAAACCGTGCCCGTAATCTCTGATGTGGCTCCATCTCACAGTAGAGTGGGCAACAGTCAAGCAGGGAGAGGCTGCCTCCCTAACCTGATGGGACTAGTTCCAAGCATCTAGCACTGTACAACCCAGGAAAAGAGAAATGATGGGCCATTACAGCTAATGGAAAGCCATTGGACATCCCAGCTAGAATTTCCCCACTCCTGAATAACTGAGAGTTACCATGCCTGAAGACAAAGAAATTGTGAAGCCCTTTAAAATGGAATGAGTTTGAAATGAAAGGCATCCAGAACCTGAAGGACAGTGACTTGGTGGGGTCTGTCCATGAAATGCTGCATCCTCCCTATGCCTAAAGAGTATGAGGGGAGACTCTTCAAAGGCAATAGGTAGAAGAGGAAAACGTATTAGAAAAGAGATTTTATCTAGTATGGAAGAGTAAAGCCTGAGGGGCTGCACCTTTATGCTTGTTTTCTGTGTAACTTGTATGTGTGTTTGTTTTCCCTTATCCTTTTATTTTTGGATCTGTGGCTCTTCTATTAAATAAACTTTTTGTTTATTTAGGTCTCTGTTCTACAAACTGTGTGGAGCTTGTGTGCCACAGTAAGCTGGGCTATGTCTACACTGGCAAGTTAGTTCGAATTAAGGAGGCTTAATTCGAACTAACTAAAGCCATGGCTACACTAGAGAACTTTAATTAGTTCGAATTAAGGGCTTCCTTAATTCGAACTAATAAGTTCGAACAGGGTATTCGAACTAAGCGGTTAATTCGAACTAACTAGTTCGAATTAACCAATGTGGCCATGTTAATTCGAACTAATTTCTGAGTTCGAATTAACCGGCCATTGAAATGAATGGGGATCGCTAATTCGAACTAAGCAAGTGCTTGCTTAGTTCTAACTAACATTCCAGTGTGGCCATGCTAGTTCGAATTAAACTAATTCAAACTAACTAAAATTAGTTCGAATTAGTTAGTTTGAACTAACTAATTCGAACTAATTTTAGCAAGTGTAGACATAGCCCTGGTTTCTGGGAGGCTGGTTCACATCTCCAAGGGTGATGAACCAGAGGGAAATAGTCAGAGTGGCTTGCTGTTGAACTTGGGGGGGACACATTTGGGGACACTCAGATCTGGAAGGGCTGTTACTGTCATCTTGCAAAGAGTAACGAGGCCGGTGGAGCAGGGTGAGGCCTTATGCTTGTGGGTAGGATACTGACATCAGGGCGCTGGGCCAACACTGCACAGCATAAAAAACCCAAGGTTACCTAGCAGAAGGTGACAGAACCCCTTTCTGGTCCTTTGACTCAGCTCAGCGGACATGCCAGGCATAGGGAAGTCAAAGGCAGATATACAAGTTATTTTAAGTAACTTGCGTATCTCTCTTCAACTGCCGCTGAAAATTGTAGGTAGCGTAGCCATACCCTACATCTATGAGGAATTCAAGTTGCCCCTTCAGATGCACTTCTTCCAACAAATCTAAAGATCCTGGTCCTTGCCTCAGTGGTGTGTGTGCAACCTCTATTTAAAAATCAAAAGTGGAACTTAGAAGACGGATGCCGTACCCCTCTGCTGACTCATGCTACCTCCCATCCCCCTTCCAGTGATTGTGTGTTGGCTTTCTAAACAGTAAATTCTTTGGGATGGGAATCATGACCAGAGTAAGCAAACTTGGGCTCCTAAAGCTAGACCCTTAAATCTATATCATAGTTAGGCACCTAAATAATACTGGTCTGAATTTCAATGGTGCTAAGCACCCACAATTTCTAATGAAGCTAATGGGATGTATGGGTACTCAGCACTTCAAATATCATAAGAATGTAAGAATAGCCATACTGGGTCAGACAATGGTCCATCAAGCCCAATGTCCTGTCTTCTGACAGTAGCCAATGCTAAGTGCTTCAGAGGCTAGGGATAAAACAGGTTATCATCAAGTGATCAGGTAATCACCATATTGTCAGCCATTCCCAGCCTCTTATCATGCCACTTTTAACTTAATGTTATAAAAAGATGTATCTTTATATACATTTTTTCACCAGAGTTTCATATACACCTTTACAGGCAAACAGCAATAATGGGGATCCATTATTCAGGTGCAAGTTTCTTCTTGGTAAATTCATGGTTATGTCTATGTTTTGAATCGTAAACACACAGGATCACAACCTCCTCCAATGATGCTATGCTGTTGGTAAGCAGTTTTTCATGCATCTATCAAGCAAATCTATTGAAAACTATGGACAAACGTTTCCTTTTGTCTTTATCATTCACTGACAAAAATGAATGGTAACTGCAGCATGTGTGTGTGCACGTGCGTGTGCATGTGCATTGGCCAGGCTTCTCAGGGAATATTTTCACACATCTGTTCACTGCTGGATTAATTAAATATTGTTCTATTTCCAACTGTAACTGCCATTACTGATCATCAGTTCATACGATAAACAAGAAATAACAGTATATACCACTAGCACTGCTTTTTTGTTACAAATAGGTCCCCTTTCACTAGTGACAGGCTATGGCAATCTCTAGCACAAAAACAGCAGTCTCTTTGCACAAACTGACTGGGAAAAGCAGAATTCTGACAGTTCCATTTTCTCAATAGACTAAAAATCCATTTACCAAGAACACTGGCATAAGCAAAAATGTGCTCATAGGAATGAATATGAAAAGTGAACAAACAGGGATGAGCCCATTGCAAATCAAAATTCAATTTCTAATTCAACAAAATATTCATTGATAATTTTTACCACTGTTCATGAAGCTCTACTAAATACAATTTAGGATACCTTTAATTTTCCAAGACGCTCTATGTTTTCAGTGGGATCAGACCCCATAGATAAAAAGCAAGTCAAGGGTGTTCGACAGTCGCTTTCAGTCCACATTGCCTCCATATCAAGAATAAATCCTTCTGCATATTTCACTCCGAGAGATTCTGCAATGTAGTACCTAGCCTGCAACAAATGTTTCCAAATACAGATTTTTTTAAAAAAAAACTTACTTTATGCCCTTAGCCACATCAATGTGTGTCACTCAAATCCAATGGCTATTAACATGGAATCTGAGGAACTACTCCCTGATAGCCATGCAGTGCTGGATGAATGAGCTTGATCTGACTTTAATTTTCATTCTAATTTAAACCCAAGTCACAATCCTTCAAATACTGTTGCTTTACATGGAAAATTTCTTACCTGATGGTGTCCTTTCTGGGACTGACCTATTCCTAGTCCAAGACATGTGGGCAGCACCTCTCCTCCTGCAAATACTGGAGGCAGCTCAGAGTTTATCCATAAGGCTCTGGACCTTGCCCATGTCACATGAGCACTTCCAAAGCTAACTTGAAAGCCTAAATTCTGATTGGTATATAAAACATAACCTTTTTGACAGTAATATGAGTCCTGAAGAGTTTAATTCCAGAAGTACTCATAAGGATTTATCTTGGGTGTGAATAGATTGACAGGGAACTAAATTTTGTATTATAGATCATGACTTGTCCCCCGGTTCCAAGACATGTGATTTACTGAACACGTTAGACAGACTCTGAACCCTTCTATAACTGGTTTATCCACAGCTGTGTAGACCTTGCTGACGCAGTTTAGCCAACTGGCAATGGAAGATTTAGAAGCTGTCAGATTCCAGAATATAAGGAGAAAGGAAATGAATAACGGTCTTTTTTCTAAACTGCTCAGTTTCACTAAAATATATTTTAACTGCTCCTTTCACACCTAGCGTGTGCCATGCTCTTTCTTTCAAAGGAAGAATTATTGTTCTATGATATAAAGAATAAAGAGTTTATCTTTGTAGTGAATTTGTCTGGAGTTTGCAAAAGGACCTTGTCTTCATGGAAGATGCAGTGGTGCATCTAGATCTTCATGCTGATTTGATTACAACCTGGAGTCCTCATCCTCCACTCTGCCACTGGCCGGGAAACAACAGACTCCTTGTCAAGTGATTTAGTTACACACTTAATAATACAAGAGGGAACCTGGGAGCTTTTTGCCCTTTCTGGTAGACTGGGCCAGGAGATTCACCCCCAAAGAATCACTGATCAGTGAAGATAGAATCTCAGTAAGAACAGAACCTTGCTACGTTTCAAATGTTGAAGAGTATGGAGACACCTTTGTTGTCTTGTCTCTGGAGTAGTCTTGGTGCATGTAAAGGATACACTAAACCATTCCAACTCATTGATCCTTCCCCTGGCAGAATGAAGGTCCAGGGATTGGGAGCAATGGTGATAGACAGAGTTCCCCTTCATAGGCTCCTCCTACGCACAGACAGCACCTCTTGGCCTTTGTTCAATTTGGCCAGCTATGAAATGGGCAAATAGGGATAAAGAAGAAGTAGGAACTTAGTGGTATAACTTGAGAAAAGATCCCCGAAAAACTGTTATCATCTAAATGAAGAAAGGGTGCTACTCCAAAAACTACCTGCAACAGCTGGAATAATGACAGAGAAGATGGGACAGGTGAGATGCTTTTCTTTAGTCTGGCTGCAGGCATTGAATTTGGAGTGCGAGTGGAAGGGAGTGAATTTGGAGTGCGAGTGACTAGAGCTGTACAAACAACAGATTTCTCAATTTCCTGGTAAATAACAAAAAAATTGTCTCGTATCAACCTCTTCTATATTTGCAATGTGCCTTTCAGCGATTCAAACTGAGCTGTTTTCTTTCCACTGCTGAAGAAGTGAAGAAATGAAATTGTGCTTCTTGATTATTTGAAGAAGCAAAAAAGCTTGACAAATGTCAGGACAGTACTGTAGAGCTGTGCCACTGTAGAAAACTGGTCACCCTTCTTTCCTGATACATAAAGCGATAAAATAGCTCTAACAAGTTAATTAATGTGTTGCATAGTCCTTTAAATTTGTTACAACCAGCTATATAAAAAGTATCCATAAAATATTTCCAAACATTCAGAACAGGCAATTTGATATCTCCACATATTCTGTGACAATACCAAAGAAACTCCTATCAACAGTGCTAGTTTATGGCTTATCCCATACATCAAGTTTCTCCTCCTCACCTGAGCAATGGTATGGTCAGGACACCAGCTACGGATAAGGAGCAGTTTACGGAATGTATCCAGTAAACTGTCATACCCATCAGGAAGACAAGCCTCTTCAGGTGCTTCTGCATCAAACCAGGCTTTCCAGGCCTTCTCATTCCTTGTAATTTGCCCCAGAAGCTGGCTAAAAGGGTACAGATTAGATAACTGTACAAGATTGAGCCATGTCATGTCTAGGATCCACTTCTTTGGCTTTGGAACTACAGAGTTCAGATCCAAACTTGCACCTCCTGCAAGATGAAACACATTGTAAAGAAAGCGTTCCTTATGTCAGCCAAAAAAATTGTGAGTCAGCAAAGTACTTAGCTCTTAGTGGTAATACTCTTATGAAATTTGCAAACAGAGATTTGAGCTCCCAAAATGGCATTGTAAAACTTTGTTAATTCAGAAGGATTGCGTATAGCCCAATGTCCACAAAATGGAAGGGGAGAAAAGGTGGTGATATTGTTAACATGCAGGAGAAGGAGTCAAGAGATTAGGGATCTTAGGGTATGACTCTGAAGTATAGGATGCCTCTTGAAGGGTGGAAGTTAAAGGTTCTCAGCATTCCATAAGGCAGGTATCTTAATTTCTCTATTGTTCATTTCCCTCATCTGCAAAGTGGCAATAATTGCCTATCTATCAGGTTGCTGCAAGAAAGCTTCCAAAGGAGAGAGAGGATCCAAGGATAGTCTCATTATCCCTCACCTAGACCAGAAAACCTGTCCTAGAATGAATAAGCACATATGGCACCATTGTCAAGGGTGGAGCAGTTCTCATGCTCCTGTAGGCACAGTAACTATTTGCCCAACCACCCCATCAAGGCTTGTACCACCACAATCAAATCCTTTACTAATGTTCATAAAGCACGCTGAGATCCTTGGATGGAAGGCACAAAATATTGTTAGTATAAATATTACAAAGTGCTCTTTTCACAACTCCTGGATATATTTAAATAGGAACATATTACAAGAAACTACCTTTGATGAGTGTATGAAACTCATTATGAGAAATCTTCCTGGCCTGCAAGTCAATCTTCAGTGCCATAAGCAAAGTGAAGAGGAACTTGTGATTTTCATACAGCCCTCGCACAGTGTACTTGTGTACTTCATAGGTGAGATGTTCAATTATGTTGGCTACTCGTTTGGCTGTGAGCTGAGATTTCACTGATCTTTCCACTGATATGTCAAAAATGCCGAGGAATTGCCGCAAGGATGTTTGGTACATTACGTTTACCAAGCTCATTTCCACAATTAGGAAATAAAGGATGCTGCCACGGCAAGCAACTGGACGATATTCTTCACGTGCAGTATTGATTTTCACCTCTGTCTCAGCTGCAACATTTAACTTTTCACTAACCTTAAAAGGGATTGAAAAACCATGCAGATTAAGTTGCATAATTTGTGATTTATACAGCAAATAAAGAAAGAAAGGTGTTAAGAACATAACTGTATTTTTATTTAAATTATACTTATTGAAGAGATTAAGGGCCAGCATTGCATCATCATATGTGTTTGTGTAACCCATATGCCTGAAAAGGCTATCTCTGAGAGACCTGCTGAGGGTGGGTTACTGTTGCTGGGCAGATTAGCTACCCACAACTAGAAACTTCTAGTAGCAGGGAGTGGTAGCATTTTGAGCATGCTCCACAGGGTGTCCTGCTGGTGTGATGTGGTGTGGTCAGTCAGATGACATGGGAGCAGCAGTCTGTGCAGACAGCAGGCAGGAGCTGCCTTGAAAGGAGACCATGTGCTCAGTTTTCAGGATAGCAGCTGAGCCAGGAGTGAACAAGATGTTTTCTCCCTGTAATGGAGTCATCTGCAACAGACCTTGCAGACATGCATATGGGACTGAGGGCTGGTTGCAAAGGAGAAGGAAAAGCCTGCATGGATGAATGAATGCTACAGAGGATTCCAGCAAAGGAAGAAGAGGACAGCTATTTCTTGCCACTCAAGCTTCTACACTGGAACAGAGACTGTAGCTGAGAGTTGGGTGAACTCCACCTGGACTTTGGGACTCTTGGGTATCTTTCCTGCGGGGTTTGTGTAGGGATTGTTCTTGGTTAATTGTATTTTGTTTTCTTAGGATAAGGTTCATTTAGTTAGTAGTTAATAAAGTTCATTGTTATGTTTATTGTAGTAGTATTTTAATGTGGGAGTGTAGCTCTGAGCAAGCTTCGCTGTGAGTCCTATACAGACTGGATCTTGGGTCTCCAGCTGCTTTCTCCATAGGAATTGGGATTGATTTCTGTGAGGCACTGGAGAAGGGCAATGAAATGAATTTTAGCCCACCCGAAGGTTACATTTGCACAACCACTAGCACGATGTGCTTTGATCCTGCTTGGGCCCATTAGACGATATTTAAATAAAAATGTGCTCAGGCAGAGTTGTATTTTCTATAGAGAATGCGAAACGGGCTTGCAAAGGGCTCCTTGTGTTGTTGTTGGCGGTAGGGAGGGGGTGTCTCTGACATCTGAGCCCTGCATCTGTGGGTGGGAAGTTGTGGTCCTAGCCAGGAGGAGCTGAGACCCCTGGCCAGGACTGCCAGGAAGAGGAGGAGTAGCAGAAGGAGAAGCAGCCCCCATCTACAGGGGAGGCCACCTTAACTGCTGAATGGATCCTGCTGGTGATTCACACCGCTCCTCCCCCTTGCAGTCCTCGTTGTGCGGGGGGGTCTCTGCTCTGCCCTCCCAGGATCACAGCCTCTCCCCTCCCATGCCTGCACACACGCTTTGTGTCTCCTGGTATATGTGTCAGCAGCCATGCAGGAAGTCCTTCGCAGCTCAATATAGGAATGAGTGAGCAGGCTCTAGGCTCCGTTGTGTTGCTGTAGGGCTGGTGATACCCAATCCCTGCTGCAGGAAGGGGGGGGGGGGGGGAGAGGGAGGAAGCTGCACTTGTGCCAACTTTTATCAATTGACTTTTTCCCCTGCTGATTTCAGTGTGTCTGTTGAAATCAGCATTTACTGATCTTTAGCCATTAAAATCAAATCCTGCCAAGCCTAATGTATTATTTATTTGCTATACAGTCAAACATCATATAGTGCTCTAAACTGCAGAACAGTAGCAAAGAAGCAAGTCTGTTCAGACAACATTTAAACAATAGCACATATTCCCAATTTATCCCAAAGTCACCTCTTCTGCGGTTGTTTTAGTGATTCTTAGGACTTCTATCAGAGATTCATCTTCAACTAAAGACCCTTCTGTGCTGGTCAGGCGGAAGAGAAGACTGTCTTCAAGGTCCTGCATTTTCCTCTTGTTAGATGTCACTTCTTCCATCAGCTTGACTCTTTCTGCCTCCAGTTCCTGTAGAAGAAAATATTAGCATCTTTACAGTTTATTCAAAGGGAAGAATACTTATACCCACACAGAAAATGTATGATTTCATGCACAACACAGAGACTGGGAATTTTTCCACTCTTTCTCTAAGACACAAAAATGTTATGTAAAACTGGGATGGATACATATACTGTATTAATTTGAATAATGGAACATTCTGATTAATGAAAATGTAGACCGAATATCAGGAAAACGTCCTGACAGTAACGTCAATGAAGCTGTGGTAAAAGATGCATTGTTTTGGATAGCTAAAATTAGACTGGACCAAGGACTGGAAATATGTAGTGCAGGGGAACTTGGATAAAGGCCTTTTCTGTTTCTAATTTCTGTTATTCTTTGCTATAGCAAAGTATAAATTTTATCAAAGCTTATAAAGTGGGAGATGCGCCAACTGTGAACATTTGTACAATGTGAAATTTCTATATTATTTCTACAAGACAGACAGAGAGGCAGATCTTCAGCCTATTATGGCTCATCTGTGCTCCTCCAGTGGCATAAAGACAGATCCAAAGATGGCATAAGTGGTCAGCTGTGGAGTCCTTTTATACAGACAGAGTGTTGGGTGTAGCCAGGAAAGGCATGTGGGCCCAGGTGCTAGAATACCTGCTTGACCCACCTCTTCTGAACGGCCAGTTTATTTGGCCAGCTGACTAACTCTTTTATTGGAAAACAGGGTTTTTTTTGTTTGTTTGTTTTTAAAGTATTGGTTTATCCATGTCCATATCTTCTTTCAATTTATCTTCATTCATTTCAATAGATCACTCATGTTACTGAGACAATGGCAATGCTTTTCTGAATTTTACAGAGTAAGGGGTTCTCCCCAAATTCTTTCCAGACATTGAAAGTCTTTCCCTTTGGAACAGACTATCATCTGATGTTTTTCATTCATACTGTATGGTTATGGTGCCGTAGAAGTTACAAATAAGAGAATCATAAGTAAAGAGAGTGACTCAAGCATGCATTTCATCTTGACTTTAAATTCTTCACATTTTCCCCTCAGCCTTTTCTACCAGTACAGCACAGGGCATGAGTTAACTCTAAAATGTGAATTATATAGGAGGGCCCTGTGACAGGGCTTGTAGCCATTTGCTCCTTTCTTCCAGCATAAATGGCTGTAATACATCCAGCCTGTAGCCACCATGGTAGTGTATTGAGTTAGTTGTTGTATAGGGTCCTTATATCTGAAAAGGTGTTAGAAACAGGCACACAACGAGAAGCCCAAAATGTGTGGCTTTATTCAGTCAAAACTAACAAGAACTGAGAACCCACAAGACTGGTTCTACCTACATCTGTTACTACGGCAACCCCCCCATCTATTACTAAGGCAACTCAATACACTACAACCACTGTGTATTTTCTTTGCATTATATCAACCACTAACCCCTGATGGTCCTATGCAGCAATTCTATTTACAATGTCATGCGATCATCGTCCCCTTTTGCCACAGACAGAAGTGCTCTCTTCAGGCAGAGGTGGGACCAGGCTTGGCCTTCCGCTGCGGCAATTCCGTCTTCTGCTCTTTTTAAACCACTTGCTTGTTAAGGAGTTAATTAGCTCATGAACTTGCTAACCCCACTCTGGTCTTGTAACCAGACACCCCCTAACTAATTAGGCCTTCTCCAGGGGAATCTAATTGGTGCTAATAGTGTCTAGAACGCTGGCTCAAGCTCCATTTTTATAAACTCCGTCACAGGCCCTAATTCGGCAGATTACTTAAGCATGTGTTATCTTTAAACATATGCCTGAATTCAGTGTAATGCATAATTCATTCCATATTTAATACTTAAATGTATATCTTGAAAAGAAACGGTTAAACCATCTTTTCCCATTGGCTCTGGGATAAGGATCCTAAACAGTTTCTGCTTGCAGAGGGTTTTTATGGCTGCATTTATAATATCAGAAAACAGCAGCTTGGAATAGTAGTGACAGCACCTTCAATATTATGGTGCAATGCTGCTGTAATTGCTATTGCCCACGTGGCTAAACTTAAAAGAATACACCCTCTGCTGTTTATACTTTTTACTGGTTCCTGTAGTAGTCTCTAAGAATGTCAGGGCTCTTTCTCTCATTTTTAATCTGTCACTGTAGGTCAATAGTTGTGATCTTGCCTTCCTATTTATAACAGGTCTGCTTTTCAGTTTCTCTGGTACAGCCCTGTCTTTTCTTTGAACTAACGTATCATTAGCTGACCTCCCTTGGTTTTGAGTTTCTGTGCCAATACATTAATCGCTTCTTGAAAGAGGAGGGACAAGTAGTTTACCTACCTCTGCTAAAAGGGGAGAGGTTTAATAAATGTTTATCATGTCACAGTTGCGTCTCAATACAGTAGGTATTGCTAATACTAAACTGATATTCTGCAGCCCCAGTTAGCAAGACATTGATTGCTAAACTTTCCAGCAAGCAGTCAATTAAACTATGAAGGGGTAAAACAGATGAAAAGACAAGGTCTAAGAAAGGAAGTTGCAAAACACCAGCAATGGGATTTCCAAAAGCACTGACCTAGTTCTGTTTCTAATTAAATCAATAAGAATTTCAATGGGAGCAGAGTCAGGCCAGAGATGAGCACTTTTGAAAATCCCACACTAGATATCCTCAAACACTAGAGACAGGCCTCGATTCACAACACTGATTTCAGCTCAGGAACCCTTTTTTCATGTAACAAACTCAATTTTTAAACATTTTGATTTATGATAATCTTTTTCTAATTAAACAAGAAGCCTGGGCTACATATCAGGGAACAAGGAACTGCCTCAAAACCTGACTGATAGAAGAGAGTACTTTAGGTATGGTATATATGGTACTCTATATATCTATATTTATTAGTATTTTGTCTTTCCTTTTCAGCTTCTTTTTCCCCATTCTCTCCTAATCTGAAAGTAAGCCCAATAAAACTAACTTTCATTCACATTTTTGTACTCCAAGTCTTTGAGTTGGTTCAGCATTATGCAAAAGTAGTGTGGCGCAGAGACCCATTGGTGCTTCAATATTCTGTCAGTAACTCTCATCAGCATACTATACTTTAACACACTGTTGTCATGATAGAGCCAAAAGTTTGCATGTAATATAGAACTGGATAAATAGCTTATTGTTCATTAATATTCTTGCCTAATGTATGTACAGAATATCTACAAAGAGTTATGGTCCTGCGCTAATATTATATTCTTAAAATGTGTTTGGCAATCAGTGCATAAGCCCAAAGGAATACAAAAGATTGTGTATTTGTCTGACCAGCCTGATCATTAGGTAGACACAATGAAGGCATAGTTACATAAAAGATTAAAGAAAGCCATCAACCTCTGAGTGGTGGAGACAGCCTCTTGTGGGGTCTGAACTTCGAATGATAAATAATTGAATCAATTGATTGCATACATTATTACTGTATTATAAAAGTGTATCAAGTGAGATCTTTTATGAAAGCCATTGACACAGTGGTGATTAGTATCACTGTGATATATATGTTAATACTAAATGAGAAACTATGACTATTTGCAGGTTTTTTCCCAGATGGGAAGGAAGGCAGCTTTCTACCTGTCTCCAATGAAAATAAGCAAGGTGTGACCAAAAACAATGGAAGCCCCATTTACATACAAATAAGCAGTGAAATGGGAAGTCCACAGGAAGGAAAAAATAGCATGACATCATCCAGAGCCTAGGGACAAAACGGAGTTTGGCAAGATATAAGAAGAAAGAAGAAGCCACCTTGAGATCCATCACTGTACAGACAAACAGGTCCATACCTCTTGTAAGCAGAAAAAGAGAGGTCCTTCAACCAAGGGGGCTGAAGTCTCTAGGAACTGAATATAAATTAAAAAGCTGCTTAGGCAAAGAATATGGCCTGTTAAGTCAAGTCTTAGGCATTAGAAAATGTATTTTACTTTATTTGTAATCCATTCTTCTTTCAGTTCTTTTTTACTTGGTTCTTTTATTAATAAACACAGTGTTGTACTTGAAAGGAAGTGACTGTTAACTCCAGTTAGTGATAACCTATACTTCTGTCCCTCTAAAGAAGCAACAAAACTTGTTGTTTCTCTGAGTTGTCCAAGAGAGGACTGGACATTTCAGGGCAAACTGCTTTGGGGGAAATTTGGGATGGGAAGTGTGTTGGGGTCACTGTGCAAGCAGTAACTAAGACTGGTGGAGACCACAATGGGGCTATTGTGTTGCACCCTGAATTGTGACAAGGCAACTCAAAGAGCAAATTCCAGGAAATTCTCTTTTTTATACAAGTTAAAATGTTGCTAACCCAAAGATCAGCATTTACCTTTTTTTCAGTGAGAATGACACGGCCAAGGAGCTGATCTTCCAAGCCTTTCATGGTAACAGTAAAATCAATCACAGCTGTTTTTGCACTGATTTCCGGAGTATAGGCAGGATTAGCCAATTTAGTTGTTATATAAAGAGTAAATCCTTTCATAACATCTACCTCCTTGTCACCTACTTTTACCTGAAAATAAAATATAAATATATTTTAAATTTTTTAAAAGCTGACATTCTAACAAACAGCTGTTTTTTCAAATGAAAGATGATCCCTCAAAGAAAAACTGGAACAATTCAGATAACTATTAAAAATAAGTTATGTCTGTCTGTTTAAATATTTCAAAGGCGCTAATCACCATGCTGTCTAGTCACCAGTTGATACCACATATCTATGCCATTGTCCTTTTAGTTTTATGTTCAAAATTCATCTTACTTTATGGGTTGAGCCAGATTTTATGAAATTTTTTTCCAAAATGTTATCAAGAGCAGGATCAAGTTCTTCTCCAACATCTTCTATTAACAAAGGTCTTCCCACGGAAAGGCAATCTTCTAGGTGACTCCTGAAGTACTTGTGGTTCAGAGATGTAACCTATGAAGATTTGCTTATAATGAAATATAGTCTTGTTTTATATAATTATCAGGATAAAACCAATACATTTTTTAAAAATTGAATCCACGGTGAAAGACCCACACATATCACCACAATTTTGGGCCTACCCCTTCTCCCATTTAAATTAATGGAAGCTTTGTCATTAACTTGAATGGGAGTAGGACCTGGCTCTTTGTTTTTCCTCATTAGCTATCTTGTTTGCTTACTTTACACATGGTTCCCCCATCACTATAGTGTCTGAGTACCTCATAAACTTTAATGACTTTATCCTCACAAAACCCATGTGAGGCAGAGAATGATCAGGGTCCAGATATTGTGGGGCACTGATGCCTCTTGTGAGATGTTTAGAGCCCTCAGCTGCGATCGACTTCACCAGGAGTTCATCTTAGATTACATAACATCTCCTAAAGCTCTGAACATCAAATAGTCTGATCATGAATTAGTTATCATTCTTAAATTGGATGCAAGTCTTTTTCAGTCTTTGGATGAAAATAGAATAGTGTTCTTCATCAGCCTGCTACATTGTGTACTTTCAGATCACACTAGACATACATACAATTAAAAAGAAGAAAACCCTTGCTGAACAGACACAGACGAATAGAAATGTAGGACTGGAAGGGACCTCAATAAATCACCTAATCCACTCCCCTGCACTGAGGCGGTACTAAATATTACCTAGCATCTTGCTTTATACTTTTTCAATTAAAATGTTTAGAAGTATAGTACAGAGGCAAAAACCATTATCTAATTGAAATGATTACCACTATAGTTGTTCACACTTTAGCCTTGTTAAAACTGAAGTATATATATAACCACCATAAGAGTACTATACCCACAGGTCATGTCCAAATGAGGTTGATGTATAAGAAAACATTGATTGAGAAATAAGATAAATACAAAGAAATAAGATAAATACAACACCCCATAAGAAATGGTGATGTTCTAGATGTGATGTTATGACCTAAACCAGGGGTTGGCAACCCAAAAGACAGGAAGAGCCATTTTAAAAAATTCCTTCAGTAGGCAAGTATTTTGAGAGCTGCAACAGGTGTGGCTTCCTGGTCCACCCTCCCCACCCTGCTCACCTGGCTGCTGAGGCCTGCCCCCTCTTCATCTCACCTCTCACACTGGCGCCTTCTCTCGCCCCTCCCACACCTCTGGCTCCCTGCTGCCTGGCCAGATTAGGTCTGCTTTGCCTCGCCTTCCCTGCCTCCCTGCTACAGCTTCTCGCCACTGAGCTTGGCTGGACTGGGTTTGCCTTGCCTCCTGCCCCACAGCTCTGTTCCCCTGCCACCTGATGGGATCAAGCCCGCCTCGCTTCATGCATCTCCGCCCCTCTGCACAGCCTGGTTGGTTTGGGCCTACCCTGCCCTCTGCTACAGCTCTGCACAGGCCAGCCAGATAGGGTCTGCCTCCCCCACTGGCTCCACACCACCTGCCCAGATCAGGCTTACTCCCCTCACTCCCTTTGGCTCCATTCTATTGGGCCAAATCGGGTCCACCTTGCCCTGCTCCCCACCACTGGGCCTACCTCATCTTGCCCCCATCTGGCTCTGGCTCTCAGCCACTGGATCCCCAGCTGCTTCGGGGGAGGGGAAGAGATGCTCCTCCCCAGCCGCTGCCAGCTCCACTCTCAGGTCGCTTTTCCCTGCTGCTGTCTGAAATGTGTGTGGTTGCACCCAGTAAATGTATTTTATCATTCTAATTGCCAAAACGTATGTCTTACACAGAACCAGCATCAGAAAATTTCTTACCTAGAATTTCCTTTCTGCCACAATTATGGATGCCTGGATTACTCTCCTCTCAGCACTTTGGTGTGCCATATCTGGACACTCCCCCTCTGCTCCTGCTTGCTGCCAGATGACTTATTCCCAAATTGCAATACTTGCATAACAACATCAACACATATTCCAGAAATAACAAAATAACAATGTACATTAGACCAAGGAAGATGATCGTATGGTAATGACTGTATCTGACCCTGGACTCATGAGCTACAGAGGGTGTGCAGAATTGCGGGAGACACTGCTAGCAGAAAGGAAATTATTTGTAAAAAAAATGTCAGTTCTGCAGCCCAGTGTCTCCCGCAATTCCAGATGTTTAGGAAGTAGCAAGCAGTGAACAGATGTAGGAAAGGTTATGAAACAAATGTTCAGTAGGAAAGAAGTATGCCCTTTTTTGTGAGCTCACTCCAAAACTCATTGTATTATACTTGGGCCACTGCTTGCAGGACCTTCCTGCCAAAGGAAGCCTCTGTATTGCTGTCCACTTTGTATTACTTAATGAAGAAGTAACCTATAGACTACATAGATATGTTGCAAATTTATTAAATGAATGCACTTGCTCATTCTGTCCATAAGGTTCCTAAGGATCTCGTAGATTGCATCTTGATCCCTTCTGGGACAGAAGCTCCTGATGAATTGTACTAGACTTCTACAGTACATAGTCTAAGAGAACTGGAGAACTTGGAAGCTCTGAGTCCTTCAACTGGAAGCATGTGAATAGGGAGCTTAATCATCTCATGGATTCAGTACACCTGAGAAAGAATTTCAACACTCTTCTGACATCTAAGGTGTGCCATATCTTTTCACTTGAATGTTATGGTTTTGGATGGAACAAAAGAAACACAGCCTTTTGGGAAATGTGGAAGGAGAAATTTACCTTAGGATGAAAGGATTCTGGTGTCCTGAACACCACCTTGCTCTTGTGGGACATACACTATAGTTCCTGTATAGATAAGGCTACCTGCTCTCACACTTGCCTAGAGGATCTGACAACTAATTAGAAACAAGTCTTAGTGGGTAAATAAAAGGCTCACATCAAAGTCAGACACTTGAAGGGATAACTCATCAGGGCCCTCAGAACTTGCAGAAGGTCACTGGTATGACTTATTGGACTCCTTGAAGGAACGTGGCTATTAATGGAATAGTCCTGATACTAAGGGCAGACATTCAAAGGTAATGGTTTCAAGGCCTCCAGTATGGATGGAATTCCTAGATTTCTAGGATTCTCATTGTGCTCTTGTTGATGACTCTGGAGCAGATGGAGGAATTGATAGTGTCAATATTCTCCTAGATGAAAGCAATGTCTTAATGACTCTGGTGGAAAGATCAAGACTTTCTAGTTCTTCTTTCTCAATAATCAGGCTGATAGTCTAGCTCTACCTTCTCAGTACCCAGGCTGTTTTAGGTCCAAATGAAGAAGAGTCTCTTTCAAGTGGATGCCCAGTCTCTAAAAAAGCTTGAGTGGGGACTCCAATTTCAGCTCTGTTAGGTTTGAGAACCAAGGGTCTCCTTCATCAGTGAGGAGTTATCACAATTACCATAGCCTGTTCTTGTATTTTATGGACCATCTTCCTCAGCAGTGGAAACAGTAGAAATGTAAAGGCTCCACAGCCATCTGTGCGATAAGTCACCTGTCCCTGTGGATCTCGGGTCTTTCTCCCTTTGAAACAATCATATATGTGTAGGACTGGAAAGGACCTCAATAGTCCAGTCCTCTGCACTCAAAACACACTGAACTATTCCTACAGCTGTTTGTCTAACCTGTTCTTCAAAACATTCAATGACACAGATTCCACAATCTCAATAGGCAATTTATTCCAGTGCCTAACTGGATGAGATTGAAAACCTCCTGATTCAGATACCACTCAGAGTTTTTGACTATGCGCCTGCTGAGCCTTTTGGTTCAGTGATGTATATTGTTCTGAGAGAAAGGAAGAACTGTTTTGCCCACTTCATTATTTCCATTGCTTCTGTGGGTAGTGCTGTGGGTTCTGTGGGTAGTCCTTGTCTTCCCTTGGTTGTTTAGATATGTGACCACAGTCATATTGTCTCATTGAACCAGGGCACAGTTCCTGTTTGGGGCAGGATGGAACCTTTGCAGAGCTAGTTTGATAGCTCTCAGTTCTGGAAGGTTTGTGAGATGTCTGTGAGCCTCTTCCTCCTTGCTCCAGAGGCCTTGGGTAGTTTGGGTCTCCACATGAGCTCTCCAGGCTGGCTTCATTTGTCAGGACTAAAGGAACCAGAAGGCAGATGGACATGCCTTTGCAGACCCTGATGTGGGCTATCCACCATTGGGAGTTGAACACCTGTGTCAGAACCCACACTTGATCTTTCATGTGTTTTGGGGAATGGTCCCAAACCTTTAGTATGAGGGCTTTAAGACCTCTGATGCATGATTGTCCTCCAGGACTGACTCCAATGCATTAAAACAGCAGTTCTCTAGCAGTTACAAGCAAAGTGTTAAGGTAGATCTGCTGCAGCTCTGGATCAGGTAAATAGATTCCTGCATGGAAACAGAGAACTTTTCTTAGCATTGATGATGAAGCTGTTCACTTGGAAGAGATTCAACATGCGAGATGTGGCCCTGTGCGTTGCTGATGGCAATGGAGCTCTGATCAGGAGGTCATCCAGGAAGGGGTACAGGTAACCTGTGTATGGCTATTATCACCACCACTGTCTGTGTAAAAACCCTGGGGGCCAAGGACATGCTGAACAAGAGTGTTCAGTATAGACAATGTTTCCTGCATAAATGAACCTCAGAAGTCTGCAGTGGCATGATCTGATGGAGATACAGAGACACACATTCACTAGACCTGCTGAAGTTAAGAAGTCCTCCTGGGACAGGGATGACACTGTAGAGGTTGGGATCTCCACCCAGAACTTCATTTTATCCATTCATTTGTTGTGCCTTTCGAGGTTAAGACTGGCTGTGGTATCTCCTACCCTCCCTACTCCCCCCCACGCATGTCTGAACAATAAAGAAGATGGAGAACTACCTACAAGGGAACATTCTCTATCACTGCCTTATCCAGAAGATGAGATATTTCAGTCTGGATTAGACTGTGTTTTATGAGGTCATTGGAGCTGGATGATTTGGATGAAGAATGGATGGTGTGATGCCAACAACTCAAAGGAGTATCCCAGGCTCATTATCTCCCTGACACGTGCCCGTGGTTGATGAAAACCATTCCTCTATGAAATGGGAAATCCTGCCTCCTGGCTTCAGTTATAGATGCAGGTTTGATGCAGTCTCTGTCATACAGCTGATTTCAGGAGTGGGACCTGATCGATGTCTGGATTACCCCACATACCCTTCAATTCTGCTGTTCTCCCTTGGGGAATCTGCTATCCCTTCATGGGTACCTTTGTGAGGACAAGGAGCAAACAGAGCACCTCTCACTGAAGGCAAGTCTATATTCCCTATTGAGGGCACTTAGTGGTGAAGAGAAAAAGTGTTTGAAGTTTACTGCATTGTCAGCCAGCACTTTATCCAGCTTTTCTCCAACAGGGAGCCTGTAAACTTGCCCAACCATAGGATCTGCTTAGAGTATCCACCTTCCAGTTTCAGAGCCATAGGTGATGCTGGTGGGAGGCTGCTGAGCTGGAAGCCAAAGCTTGGACTGAAGAGAACCTCACTGCACCCATTCAGACATCAGTGACACTGTTGCTAAGAGACTTTCACTGAAGTAAAGCCAATGTCAGGGTTATCTCTGTCCTTAATGGCTTTGAGACCTTCCAACCAGGAAAAAGATGCTCTTGTAAAGCAAGAAGCTGCCTGGGATACTGGTAGAGTGGTGGAGGAGGCTTCACTTTTTGAGAGTGGTCTCCACCTTTCTATCTGTAATATCCGTAAGACAGAACTCCCCCTCTGAGGAAATAACCATGTCCATGGCAAAGGATGCTACAGCACTGTCTGGCCTAGTCCACACTGAGGGGATAAGTCGACGGGAGATACACATTCTGCATGCCGAATGCATATCTCCCATTGACTTAGTTGCATCTACTTGCTGCACTGTCTTCACTCAGCGCCGTCAACTTGAAGCACCCTCCGGTCGACACGCCCTTCCTCCACTTGGAGGGGTGGAGTTATGGAGTCGACCAGAGGGTGCTTCCGGGATCGACTGAGCAGGCCTATACTGACTGCTAAATTGATCCCACTGCAGTTTTTTTCAGTATAGATAAGGCCTCTATCTTCAGTGCCTCAGCAATCGCACCCTTTGATTCCTGAATATTATAGACTCTGAGGTCACTTTTGTTATGGTGTTGCCCATATCGAGCTTCTTCCATGCATCCCACTCACTTCCTTGAGGGATGAGTGAAGGAGTATTGCAGCCTCAGGAGAGGATTTTGAGAGGAGAAATTTACTCTGGGGCGTAATCTCAAAAGCCTCTTCAGGTTTCTGAGTCAGAGGTCTTATATCTCCTATGTTTCACCTGCCGTGGCTGTCTCGATAAGCAGAGGACCCCGCCTGCCTGTCCAACTTGCAGCCCTAGAATCTAACAGAGTAAGTGATGGAATGCTGGATCCAGGCAGGGACCAACTAGTTGTCTGCCTAACCTGGACAGGCTGTCTCACATATACACCATTGCTTGGATTGGACCTGATGCTTTCTTGATTGCTATGCTGTGCCAGTGGGGGGCAAGAAAGCCAGTAGGGAGATGCTGCAGTGGAGGTTGTGGGACAGGTAAACCCCTGAAGGCTTGACTGACTCAGGGAGGAGGAGGAACTCTACTCCCCACAGCCCAAAAAAAAGGACAGAAAAGGAGGATGACGGATGAGAGCCAAAGAAAACACCCTGCTGCTCTGGAGGCAGAGACTCTGGCAGCAAGTAGGAGCAGAGGGGAAACAGCCACCTGGCCAGACCAAAATACTAATCCTGTTTCCACAAGCAGCAGAGAGAGGAGAGCAACCCAGATGTCTAGAACTGTGGGAGTTGCTGGGCTAAAGGGAAAAAGAAAAAGGAAAAGAGATGTAGCGACTTCCTGCCTGTATTAGATTACCAAGGGTTTATCTGAGGAAAGAGGAGACAAATGGGATTAACTGACTCTTTAAAATTCATTTGACAAAACTGTAACAAAATCAATACGAGTATCTTCAAGAATGCATAACCTATAATATCTCAGCTCTGCTGCATTCCCTTACCTGTGGTCAGCGCCGGTCCAACCACATAGTTGAACTAGGCGGTTGCCTGGGGCGCCAGGCTTTAAGGTGCACCAAATTAAATGGAAATTATTTTTTTTCCTCTATTTAAAAAAAAAATGTTACCTCTTATAACATGTGGAGGGGGGCACCAAAGTCAAAGTTTGCTTAGGACGCCAAGACCCCTTGGGCCAGTCCTGCCTGTGGTACTGACTTCCTCTCTTTTAATGCATACATAAGGATATCAACAATTCTGTTTATCTTTAAATAAAAAGTCTAATATTTACTCTCTAAGAACAAATGTGAAATAAATATATATCCTTTTACAATTTTCTCTTTAATTGCTCTTGTGGAAAAGCACTCTTGGGAGATTCATTAACATTTAGATCTATAAATGTCCCTTTTTCCTTCACAGGTCTCTTCACAAGTTTTTAAAAACGCCCCTCTCTCTCTTTTATGTTTTAACTTCTCATTATTTCAGCTGCAGGTCTTTATCCTTTCTACATATGGTTTACAGATCAGTCACTGGGTTACATTTCTGAGTCATATACCAAATATTATTACATGCCCTTTCTAGGTAAGAGTCATATACCAAATATTACTACATTCCTGAGTCATATACCAAATATTACTACATTTCTGAGTCATATACCAAATATTACTACATGCCCTTTCTAGGTAAGAGTCATATACCAAATATTACTACATTCCTGAGTCATATACCAAATATTACTACATTTCTGAGTCATATACCAAATATTACTACATGCCCTCTCTAGGTAAGAGTCATATACCAAATATTACTACATTTCTGAGTCATATACCAAATATTACTACATGCCCTTTCTAGGTAAGAAGGGTCTTAGGGAACTGGTAGATTCTTGCTCAGGTTCCCCTCCAGCTAAAACAAAGCTCAGTAAGTTAACATGTAGATTCTAACAATTTTTTTGTTTTGTTTTTTTCCTTAGCAGCTCTCTGCAGATATTTTATATCATTTATTCCTCTTTTTCCATTTTAGTTTTTTCATGAATTTAGCTGTCTTTGTTCACCATACCTAGGGGAGGTGACTTTTATTAATCCCAATTTAAAAGTCCTTGGGCCTGATACCAAATCCTATTGTGATGTGGGCCTTCTGTTTGCAGGTCAGAGGGCAGAAGAGGTTAGCTCAGACTCCAGAAAATTGAGGGCTTTGGTCATAACATCACATCTGGGACACGATCATTACCCACAACGTTGTTGTTGTTGTTACCTTTTCTCATCTATCAAACTAATTTTGACAGAATCTAGGGGTAGTATACTATGCACTAAATTGCAGTCATTTGATAAATTGCAATCCTCATGCATCTTTGGCACTCTCACTGTCATTGGCACTCTCCCAATAATCTATCTCCACCTGGACCACACTGGCAGACAATGGCATAAAGCTCTTATTTCTACCTTTTCCGGATCATCTTTAAATCCACCAAAGATGCAGGATTGCACCATTGCCCATCTTGCATCATGGAGCAGTGAAGTTTGGTTGGGAGGTATAAATTCCTCACTTATGGAGGAGAATGAGAAATTTCCTACTTGTTCATTTTCTGTTAGCGGCTTCTCTCTTCATTCACCATTAATGGGTTAATGACTCCCAACTAAGCTCCACTCTTCAGCTCAGGCCAAAAGCAGAATTTTTCTTCTACTGTAGAAACCCTCCAGCAACCAATCATTAGTATTAAGACAATTTAGTATAATGTATTAAATTAACCTTAAGAAAATATATGTCTAGATCTTCCATTAGAGAATTTTATCAATTTAGATTCTGGTCATTTACCAGATTATTGGGATGGGTTTAATTCAGAGACAAGGTGCTGATGGAAATAAAAATACCAGGGAAGAAAATTCTCATTCTATGGCACAGCTTCTCTCCTCGTTTATTACTCCTGGGAAGTAGTGAACAGTGCATTCCGGATGTAGAGAGGGAAAGAATAAGCAGACTTTAATTATTATAGCAGAACAGTAGGCAGGCATGGAAGTTTCCTCCATTATAAAGTAAGAGATTTATATATTGAGGAATTATTTGGGAACTAACCCAGTAGCACTTTCCTACCAAAGGATGTCTCTGCAGAGGAATGGAAGCTTACTTTGCAAATATTACTCAGATAAGGCTAATACACTTTTCTCCCAGTGCCCCTAGGGACTTCTATGAATAGTTTCCCAGATGCCTAGCAAACTGGTGCAGGATTTTTGCATTTTACCTGCAGAAATTTTGAGGCTCTCAGGCCTTGGCATTTGATAGAATGAGAAGAATAGGGTACAATTAGCAATATGCATTCTATATGTTTGAAATACATCTTTAGAAGTGTAGGAATGCCCATTTATGCCATAACCTTCCAAGGGTTTGAACATAATGATGGGATAACTATTTTCCAGGAATTCTAAAAAGACTAACTTACTTGAAGACAAAAGTTTCTGGAGCTATAAGAATAACCCTTTTCTCATGACAAAGGCAGCGTGATTCTTGAATCAGATATGGGAACTAATCCTAAAACTTGCCTTTCAGAGGTAGTGATGACTAGAAAAGCCACCCAAAGACTTGTATAATTTGTCATTGCTTTTAAACTTGGCACCTGATACTAAGATGAAAGATCTATTGTGCCAGGCTACAAAATGCCACTATGGCTGGCATCCACATTTCTATGGTGCTTGGTTGCAGGGCTCCAACTAAACCTCTTGAAGAAACTCTAGTGTAGCTGTGATCACCAGATCTTTGGGATTATTATAATATTTGTATCACAACAGCATTGAGAAGTTAGGGCCCACTATGCTGGGCAATACACAATGAGGCAGTCCCTGTCCCAAAGATATTTCTTTTTCCCCACAAACTTGAAACGTAAATTTGACCAGATCAGCAAATGATATATCCTGGTTGAGTTCTGTCTGGATACCAAATTGTATCAGAAGTTAATGGAGATTTCATGCTGAACGACAATTCTCTTCCAATACCCAAGCTGTTAATGGTATGTATTCCCAGTCTACATGAAGGAATCCCAGCTTCAAGAGGTCTGGTCTCTTCTGAAGGTACAATGTGGGGTCCTTGGTTATTTAGCAAGTCCGGAATACCTTCTTGACCAGTGAAGGATGGGAAGGCAGACTTCAACTCTCCCTTCTCATCTTTTCTGTATTTTTTCTGTGAACTCTCTTGAAAAGCAGCAGTTTCTTCTCTTCCCAGGACATTATTTCCATTGCCATAGAGAAGCTTTGACCTCTGGTTACTCCCTGGTCTCAGACGGGATATAAACGTTCATGCCTAAAAAATAAGCCAACTCCTAACAAGGAATTACCATAATTGCCTGTGAGTACCATAACTGCCTGCTTTGTAGTATCTTTCACCTTCCACTGATGCAACTGGTATTGGTCACGGTCATAGAAAGTACTCAATGGACCAGCGGGCCAATCCTTTTAAAGTGGTATTGGTCATAGTCATAGAAAGGATACTGTACTCAATGGACCAGTGGGCTAATCCTTTTAAAGACACACCATGATAGAGGTGCTGAAATGAACTAAAAGGATATATGTTATGAGATCTTGGAGATCTGTCTTCCAAGTATGCTTGCTTCCGTAGTGTTTAAAGTGAAAGTTAGGTTGGCTTTCATCATGTTGTTTGTACTTGCCTGCCCATAAAGGGACATTGGATGTTATCTGAGAATTATAACTGACTTTGCATTGCATCAAGTGCATGGTTTTATGTGTTCAGAAGGTATTATAGCACGTGTGTTTTGAAAAACCCATGGGGGTTGAAGTTGATCTATGGCACTACCAATCTTAACCACTGGAAATAACTAACTACTTACGATGTCTTCGGAGATAATGTAATCTAGTTTCAGATCTTTGCAAATCTTTACAATTTTAGTAAAATTACAGCCAGAGAGACAAAGCCCTGTCTCTTTTGATCCTTGGGCAAGCAATTCTCTGAACTGGAATCAAAAGCTCCTCTTGATTTTGAAGAACTACGAATTCTTTACAGCAGCTGTTCATTTACGGAGGGATCTGTTTCTCGACATGGAACTGATTGGCATGTTGTCTGTGCATGAGTTTTGGTGCATAACATGCAACCTGTGCCTTGCTGTGACTATCATCAGCAAGGTCAGAGTCTGCATATAGAAACCGGATAAGAAGGAACAGTCTTGTATAAGAATTGCGAGCTCTTGTACACAAATTTTTATCATGGTTATGCTGAGGATTTTATTGGTTTGGAGGAAAACTTATCTACGTGTTTTTGTAAGCTTCTGCTCCAGATTGCCCCCCACTTGTTAATTAATTATATTTATTACTGCCTTGCAAAGGACACACTTGCTTTTGCCTTTTGGAGCCCTGCTACTTTCCCCAAGGAGCGAGATCCCTCTTCAGTATCTGGACCCTTTCAAGATCCAGCCCACCTCTGTTGTGGGACTTATGAGCTGGTTAGATAGCTTCCTCCTCATCTTCTAGCTATCCTCTTGAAAGCTAAGAAACCCCTGAGTGGGCTTTTCAGCTTTGAAGTCATGACTCCACATGCCAATCTGACTCCCGAAGCCTTATGCCTGGGAACAGGCAGGGCATAATTTCCCCTTTATGGAGCCTGTAAATTGTGCCTTATGTAGGAAACATTGCGTATGTTTAAGCCAGGTATTTGCAGGGAGAGGGGAGGGTGAATATAAAGAGCAACTGAACAAAAATGAATACAAACAAATACGGCAAAAACAAAATAGTTGGGAGAAGCTGAACCACCAACTTGTCATGATGATGGAGGCAGGAAATCTAGTGGCCTGAGTTGAAGGGCAGAGCTTAGACCTGGAGCCTCCAGCAACATCACTGGACTGCCACTGAAAGGGGCCACTAGCCCATGAAAAATGAAAGAGGAGAAAAGCTGTGCAACAGAAGGGGAACATCAATGCCGAAAGCTAACTAAACAAAAAAATGTATCTGAAGATCTCAGAGGTCTGGAATGTTACAGTAAATACCAAATCCCGAAGAGAGTGGACTGGTGACTAAAGTATGGGTGAGGTGATCAAAGGTATAAGATAAATACAGTTTATCACATGGATATTGTCCTCTTACATAAGGTATAAGATACATGCAATCTTTACAGCATTTCTTTATATCTTTTTCACCACAGACAGTATATAATGAAGTGGTTCATTTCAATTACTATAGTAAACAGCCAAAATACGGTGGTGTCTAGTTATCAAGTATTGGTATCATACTACTAGTAAAGATCTAACATGGAACAGAGGTGAAAAATGCTTTATACAAAGAATGTACCTGGAGTTCATTATTCTTCTCCTTATTTTTAATCCAGATCTTTCCTTGACCTTGTGGGTCAATCAGCAACGGATATCGAGATGCCTTTGTGACAATGATGCCATTCTGAATTGAAAGGTCATCATTTGGAAGACCCTGGAGGCTCCATTCAGCAACTGTAGCATTGTCAACAAGCATACTGATGAGGTTAAGATCCTAATATAAAAGATTATATTATTAAATTATAATCTGTTCTGAGTGATATTACTCAAATGCTTAGGAAGTCAAAGTTTCTGAAAAAGCAAAAATGTATCACATTGCTGAGTTTCAGAGTCTGGGCTCCAGCCAGAATAGGAATGGCTACGTGGCTATTTCCCTTGGAGACAACGTCTACACTGAGAGTGGCAAATCCACTGCAGTCAGATTAATCTTTCCAGATTGATTTAGCGGCTGGCTAAGACCCACTAAATTGATCTGGAAATTGACTTGGATAGATAAATAAGTAAGTAAATTATAGTTAGCTTTCAGTGCTTTTCATCAGCTGGCCCCAAAGCACTTTATAAAAGGAGATTGGTATCATTACCACTGCTCATCCTTATGAAATCTGGTATAAAATGTGTATATGAGAGTGAAACTCACTCACTCACTCACCCATCAGCGTAATCCTCTAAATGGGCAGAAACCAAACAGATGTAAGTCAGGTTCAAACTGATGGCTGTCCATGCACAGGAAATTGCATTGATTTAAGTGTATCAGCTTAACATCACACCGTCAGTTCCAATGATGTGATGGTGTTGTCATGGGGTGGACGAGGCTCCAAGTCTGTTGCAGACTTCATGGTCCTGCCATACTTGCCCCAGGAAAGGAGCTGTAGAAGATTCCTCGAAACAGCCTCAAGTGGCTGCAGGGAGCAGTCAATCATGGCCCAGAAGGGCCATATAAAAGGATCTGCAGAGCCAGAGTCAGTCAGTTCTGCTCTGGAGCCAGAAGAATTGAGGCTGGCCAAAGAGAACTGCAGCACTACAGGCTGCTCAGTGCCAGCAGAACTGGCTGCTGGGCCTGAACTCAGATGGGCCCTGAGGTAAGGGTGAAGCTTTGGCAAAGCCTAGGGTTGTGAGGAAGAGGCTTAATTGAAGGCAAATTCACTAAAGGAACATGGTGGACAACTGCTATCTCTATAGGGTATCTGGGCTGAAACGTGAACTAATGAATGGGTCCAGGTGCCCCTCACCAGCCACTGACTAAATGGCCTTGATATTGAATGGTACATAGCCCTAGAAGGGGGACAGAACTGTTTAGTGTCTCAGCTGGGGCCAGAACAGACCAGAGAGGGTGCAGCCAGCCTCCAGGAAGGAAGCCGTGGGGATACGGCCCTAAATCAGAGGCAGGCTAATTAGAGACTGCAGGCGCACCTGAACAGAAAGGATGCTCGTAAGAGGTGAGTGCCATGCTGTTATATATGTGTGTAGACAAGGCTGAGGGAACAGGATTAGGACATCACTGCACTTACTTTCCAATTTCTAATACAGTAGAACCTCAGAGATACAAGCCCCAGAGTTATGAACTGACCAACACCACATGAAACTGGAAGTAAGCAGTCAGGCACAGTGTAAGTTGGGGGGAGAAAGCAAATGCTATAGTGTGCCTGTATTGCATCTTAAAGGTCAGCATGCAGAGCAAAAACAGCCTAGAGTTTGCACTGTTTCCTGTAAGCCAAGGGTGCTGTTTCACCCACTTCCAGCCCACCTTACTGGGAGGGGAAAGCTGTTCTCATCCCCTAGGGCCTGGGAAAGAAAGTTGCCATAGGGAGCTGCTGATGCTACAGGTAACTGAAAGTTGCAGCCAAAGCCTGGCCTGGAGCTGGAATGGGAGCCAGGGTCCAAGCAGCTGCCTGCATGGTGCACTTTGGAGGACTTTTAAAGGGTCGCAAGCTGTGCACCGATTCAGCCCAAGCTTTGCCCATGGCTGCTCTCCTGCCAGCAGACTGGCACCAATCCCCTGCAACATGCTACCTCTGCAGCATGGCAAGCAGTGCACTGAGCTTTGCTCCTTGATGAGAGGTGGCTGAGGCTTGTAGTACCAAGGGGGTGGGACAAGCTCCCCTAGTTCAGCCCAAAGACAAGAAACAGGAATAGGGCAGGGAGCTGCTTGCAAACCAGCCAATACAACCAGAAGCCACCTTTGCAGCCTCAGCTGGAAGCCACCGACTGTAGGGTACTTCACCATTGTGTTTTGTTCAGAGTTACGAACAACCTCCATTCCCGACGTGTTTTTATCTTTGGGTGCATCTACCCTGGTGCTTTAGGTCGACTTAAGGATGCTTAAGTCAACCTACAGAACTCTGCATCCACACTGGGCGCTTGTTAAGTCGACTTAAGAGCTTCCTGAAGTCGACGTAATAACACCACCTCTGGAGGTCGACTTAAGGCTTAAGTCAACCTTATTAAGATGACTTAAGTCAACTTAAAGCCAGCGTAGACAGGTATGTCTACACTACAGGCTCTGTTAAGTCAACTTAACAAGATCTACTTAAGTCAACTTTAAGTGTAGACGCTCCATTAAGTCGACTTAACAAGGTCGACTTTAAGTCAATTTAAAGTTGATCTTGTTAAGTCGACTTAACAGAGTCGACTTAACAAGTGTAGACATAACCTTTGAGGTTCTGCTGTATATGCAAGTGCAGAAATAACATGTCACTTTGGGTGCGTCTACACTTACAAATTAAGTCGACTTAATTTAATCTGCGTCCACACTACATTTTCCTTAAATTGACTTAAGCAGCAGCTTAAGTTGACTTAAGGAAAAATAAAGTCGACTTTATAAAACCTCGTTTTAAGTCGACTTTGCTGACTAACTCAACTTTATTAAGTCAACTTAGCCAGTGTGGACGCAGAGTAGCCCTAAGTCGACTTTAAGTCAACTTAAAGGGCTTCAGGGCTCCCCCACTGCCCTCCCTGCCAGTGTGGCTGACACAGGCAGAGCCTGGCGTGCCCACCCACAGGGCAGGACAGAGTCCTGCCCACCTTGCTCCTATGCCCTGCCAGGGTTCCTGTCATGCTCAGCCCCCATTGTACCCAGGTACAATGGGGCAAATGCTGAGCCCCCTGGCAGTTGGCAAGGGGTGCCCCCCCTGCGACCGTGGACCAGTCCCAGGTCCACCTAGCCCCTACAAGTCAACCTAGGCGTCCAGTGTGGACACTCTAAGTCAATTTGGCAAGGTCCCCTTGAAGTCGACTTAATTTTTGAGAGGGGATATGCTAAATCAACTTAAATTAACAATTAAAAAAGGCCTTTAAGACTTAAAATCAAATAAACTACACTGAGATTAAAAATTAAGCCTGAGAAACAGAAAAGCTGTTTAGTTCTATCTTACAAATTTTCCAGAAAATCTGGATATTCCCAATGTTATATGTAAGTAATTCTAACTGGAAATTGTAGAGCTTTCTATCTTCCGACTAAGGAGTAAATGGCTTTGACAACTTAATCTGTAAAAACAGTGGGTTAACGTATTCATTACATATTCTGACAGAAATATGAAACAAATGAAAGAAGCTTTCATACAGAGCCATTCTTTATATTCACATTTCATAATTTAGAAGCATAACAACAAAATAAACAATAGGTTGGCCAGATTTTTAGATGATGGTCGGAGGGACAGTGGGTAACAATGGAAAAGGTGTGGCTTTGGTGGAAGCAGGAGGATGGACTTGGGAAAGTGAGATAAGGGAACCTCTGCTGTCCTCAGACAAGCCAACATTCCCTCTTCTGCATGTCACTATGTGGATTTGACACAGGAGGGGTGTGGGTTAAAGGACAAGTGCAGAGGAGTGGAGGAAACCCTGGGAAGTTTGGTGAAAGTGTGATAATCTTTTTAAGGGCAAGTCTTTGAGGCCCATATCTACCCATAGCTTTTAGTGAAACTCAGATGGACATATGCTGAAAACAGGGATACTGATATTTTAGGCAAACTATCACCCTATATATGCTGACAGGGATTTGGCCTAAAATTGCCCTCACTAACTTCAGTGGGAGCAGGCCCTTTTTTATATTATCTTTCTGTCACTAAACATTGGATATAACTGAAGAGACTCACAGAAATGCTAATATACGAGATTCTCAGATTACAGTAATTTGGTTAACTTTGCTAACTCCACCATGTGATTAAAAATGTGCAGGAATTATGATGCACTGAAGCAAAAAGAAAGGATTTTTGAATGAGATGTGTTCATGTTAGTATATTTGCCAATTTTTTATTTTTTAAAAAGAGGATGGAACATGACAGCCTATAAATCATTTCAATGGATTTATATGTTATGGAATGAAATGTTCTTAACAGTATTTCTCTGTGAGGCACAGTAATGCATTTTTTCTAGAACACAGGAATACTTACATCACTGTATGGAATCTTATTTTGGTCCATCTCTGTCTTCCACAGCTGGAGCAGCATGTTCCTATACTCCTGATTAAATGGTCCAGAGTAAGAGAGGAATCCAGTGGCCAGAAGAACATTTCCCACTAATCGAACAATTTGATTTTGAAAATTTTTGCTGCTTTCTGTCCAACGAATCTAAAGTTTGAAATGTTGTAAAAGACTTCGTTTATTGAGCACCAAACTCAACTGAAGATCAAATCAAAGGACCTATTTTTTCCTCCCCGATTGAACCAAGTGTATATCGGGTGTAAAATAATACAATCTGCAAGTGTAAGAAGTTTCCTATACTTTTTTTTTAATTACTCCCTTGTTACGCATTTATATTCTTGCTTGTTTTGTATACATTATGGGCTTGGTCCTACAATCTTTACTGAAACAAAACTCCTATTAAAGTCAGTGACAGTTTTGCTTGAGCAAATACTGCAGGATCAGGCTTTGTCATGATTCCCTTAATGCGCTGTTGGTCTCTGAGTGCGTCTACAATGGCAACTTCGGACGACTTAAGGATGCTTAAGTCAACCTAAACAAAGCTAAGCCCACACCTGGCTTTCATTAAGTCGACTTAAGAGCTTCCTTAAATCGACTTAATAACTACCACTCTTTAGGTCAACTTAACACCTAAGTCAATTCGTTAAGTTGACCTAAAACCGCTGTGGATGCCCTAAATTGGCTTAATTACCTAAGTTGACCTAGGGCTGGGGACAAGGGAGCTGTGGCTCCCCTTGGGGACAAGGGAGCTGCCCGTTGCCCTCTTCTGCCAGGGAGCCGCGCAAAGCTCCCTTGTCCCTGACGGGAGCCGTGGCTCCCTTCTGCCAGGGAGCTGCGGCTCCCCGGCAAAAAGGGAGCCCCAGCCCCCTTCTCCCCGGGAGCCTCGGCTCCCTTTTTGCCGGGAAGCCACGCCTCCCTTCTTGTCGGGGAGTGGCTCTCCGTTGACCTAGCCAGTTGACTTAAGAGTCTAGCGCAGAGTCTCTAAGTCAACTTAACAAGGTCAAATCTAAGTTGACTTAAGAGTCTAGTGGAGACTCTCTAAGTTGACTTAAAAAGGTTGCCTTTAGGTCGACTTAAGTCGACCTTTATAAGTCGACTTAATAGAGTTTAATTAGCTTTGTAAATGTAGACATAGCCTGAAAGCATAGCAGACTCATAAGTCCTAAAAGATCCAATGGCTCAAGATCCATGAAAACCCACCATCCTGAAAAGCAGCCACCATTTTGGATTTGCTCTTTCAGTTTATGTACTGACATAAAAACATGTAGTCAAGGCATTCAATGCTTTTAATTTTTTTTAAAAACACAATAATAACCAATAAAGCTTTCCCCCCTCAAACTTTGAGACTTCATGGCTGCAGAGGTGGAGGTGAACAATTTCTTTATTACTCCTGCACAGCTTCAGCCTCTGATTAAATCATCACATCAGATGTTTGATAATGGAATCAACCTGATCAGGATTTTCACTACCACTAGTCCAACTGTCCCCATTTCTGTCTCCGCTGTCACAAGTTCTTCATAAATGCAGCACCAAGGACCCAACACATCAAAGTGAAGGACAAGTGGTGAAGTTCTGGCCCCACTGAAATCAATGAAAAACTCTCTCTGATTTCCACGAGGCCAAGATTTCCCGGAAACAATTATTATATAGTGCTACCAAATGATCAGCAGAGAAGGAACATCATCCACCTTCAGAGTCCTCTGGAAAGGGTCAGGTTCCATTAGCCTAAGCCAGGCCATCAAAACAGTTCCCTCATCCTGACAGGAAAGGGCAACTTCACACTTAAAGATCATGTGAGAATGGTCCTGAATGACATAATCAAAATTTCTAATTCTAATTTGGTTTTGGGTTCAAATACGTATATTCAGTGTTTGCTGAAAGCAAATAGAATTTGGTAAGGGCAATGTTCCTCACAGTAAATCTTCAGATATGCATTGTGAATTGAAAACAAAGATTTTTAAAGATTTGAAATATTGCCAGATCTTATTAATCTAGGGGATGAAACTATAATATCTGTGTCCCCATCGGTCTTTTCCAGGAAACACTGACAAATCAAAATTATATCCTCTGGGTTAATATGTTTGTCAACTGAAAGACCAGTAGCTCCATATTTAACTGGGTAAAATATGTATTACGGAGATTTTATTTTAGCCACAAACCAACTCCCACCACCACCCTCAGGAAAAACAAACAAACAAAAAAACCCAACCCAGCCACCCAATTTGCCACCAGGCTAAACTATGAAATGCTCAACCTGGAGACAAATTTATCATTGCCAATCAAAACCTCTCTATGTATAACTTCAAAATGGTTGGTTTTAAGTTGTATAAGTATGGAAAATATTTAAGAACTTTGTTTTGTTTTTTAATTTCTGAAACTGGAAATATTTTTCAAGGAATTAGTCAGTGCTTTGAACTACTCTTCTTGGGTAGATACAAAAAAGAATAATTCCTTTTATAATATTTTAATACACAGGTTTAGTTAAAGACCTATTTCTTGATCCGACTGAAGTGAAAGGAAATTTTGCCAGTATTGCACTCAATGCTTGACCCAAACTCTTAACCTCAACATGAATTGCAGAATCATGATCTAAGTGTGCATGCAAAAGAGCCATGTTAACTAAACAGTGTGTATGTGCATGTGTGTGCGCATGTATATAGACACTTCTTGATTGACCCGAGTGAGGTGTGGTGTGGTGTGGTGTGTTTGGTGTGGTATGGTATAGTATAACAAAAACACAATGATATTCATACTATAATATTTAGATGTCACTTCTCCGTGAATTTATTTAGCACAATTGGGAGTGGCTATGGATTGTGTTCAAAGCAACTAATGTATGCCAGATCTCTGCTCAGATGCAACAATACCTTTTCTCCATGTAAGCCTTCAATTAGAGCTGTGGCATTGTTCATCTTCCGTCTGCATGCCTCAGCATCATCCAGTAAAGATTGTTTCTCTCGCATGGCAGCATTATACATGGCTTGTACTTGGTCAAGTTCCCTCTGTTTCTCGTCCAACTGGTTCTGTGCATTATTTAATTCGGTTTGAGCAACTGCTAGCCTTGCTTCCTGCAACACTAGATTTGCCTACAAACAATTTAGAGTGAAAAATATTAAACCCCAATTTTTTGACAGTTCCAACTCATAGCATTCATTCCATGCTACTATAGTGTGCTATGTACTGTACAGTACCAGGGTATTTTAATAAAATGCATTGTTTGAAACTACAATATTTGAATATAGTTTTTTTCAATTTTAGTCACTGCGGTGAGGGAGCATCACATTAAGCGATTTGGTACAATATTAAGTGCTTTGAGTAATTATTATCTTCAGGCTGATAAGTTAACCATGCAATGCATCTTCATTTCAACAGTTCAAAATTGGCAATTCACTTGAAGGCCATCGTGAAACAGCTGTGCACAAGGGACAATAGGCAATCTGTTCAGTATTATACCTAAGACTCACACTTCTGTAATTTCTTCTCAGGGCAAGAGCAAACCACAACTGTGACTTTTGAATCATAAATAGGAAATTATGGAAACTCTTGATTTTCCTCCAAATTACTTATGTGACAAAAAGTAAAAGGAAGCACAATGTATCACTTGCACAGGCATGCATTTTTGCTCTTCTGGGGGCTAAAATCCAATCAACATGCTTCACCTCTTTAATTCTTAATTACTAATGTTTGACCATTGAAATCTAAGCTCATAATTGGTGCATTCCTACCAGATAAAATGGATGTTTATTCAGTGAATTATGAAAAGTTTATCTGCATGTGTACATAATTGTAAAGAATCAGTGAACTCAATGAAACCTGCTTAGTTTAATCACATTTATCATTAAGGATTGTTTCCAGCTGAACCGGTTATTTTGAAATGTAACGAATATCTTCTTTAATCAGCATGTAACTTAGCTCTATACTCCTATTGTTAAAAGATTTCTGAAGTGCTCATATTACCAGTGTATAGCCCTTAGGAGACTTCACTTGAGCAATTCCCTCCTATTTTGCCCAAGCCATTAGAGTGACTCTGTAAACAGTCTAAACAGAAGCACAGCCATATTGCATCAGACCAGTGGTCCATCTAGCCCAGTATCCTGTCTTCCAGTAGTGGCCAATGCTAGCTGCATCATAGGGAATGAACAAAACAGATAATCAAGTGACCCACCCCCTTCACCTATTCCCAGCTTCTGGCAAACAGAGGCTAGGGACACTTCAGACCATGGTTTTGGATCCCTGCACTGGTTTGTAACAGAGGGCTTTGCTAAGAAAATGTTCTTAATTCTGATTCTAAAAGAGCACTATCCTTGCTTTAATTAGTGAAATCCTTGTGAAAAAGAAAAACCAATTGCATGTCTTGAGATTTCAGACCAAGAGTGATAAACGTAGACGATGAAGACTGGTAGGCCCTAACAGACACGGCTCTGTCAGCAGGGAACTAGAGGAACAAATCTGATACATGTCAACAAAGGAAGAGTACACTATTTCATGAGCTCAACCCTAGGGGAATAGCAATGTCAATAAGAACTTCAGAGGCCATTGCCACTATATCTCTTGACATACAGCAGATCAGAGATGAGGCTGGTGGTGGCAATTATTTTATAGTGGAGAAAACAAGGAATAATACACACCATGACACCTAGAAGGCAAGATGTGTGAGTGAGAGAGATAACTTGAGAAAGAATTGTCCCGGCCATAGAGTGGCATATTTGGAGCTGAAGGTGATCCAACACGAAGGGGCAGGTCTTTGGGACAAAAGAAATAAAAAGATAAACTGGAATAGGGAGCTTAGTTATCAGGGCCTGCAGCAGAGCCCGGCCTGGAAGCAGGGATTGCAGTTGAATCAGTCTCCCATCAAACTAACCCATGCACAAGAATTATCACAGCCATAGACAAATGCTTTGAACAGCTGCTGGCCCAAAATGGATTCCCTGATTGGATGCCTCGCACAATTGGTTGGACTAGTCTAAGCCCAGAAATTCAGCAGCTTCTCAAAGCATTTGCCTATGGCTGTGACAGTTCTTGTTTCTGCTGATTCCCATGCTTAGTCCTCCTTTGTTCCTGCCTTGGACCCATCTTCAGCTCCCTTACACCAGGGAACCTGTCCTGACTTTTGGCTCCAATTCCTAAATTCAGCTCTAGCATCTAACCTCTGACTCTTGTTATGACCCTTAACTCTAACTCCTGACTTCTTTTTGACTCTGACCCTTAGCCCTGGTGCCTGACCTCTTACTTCAGAGATAACTGGGCTGCGATTCTTGGCTACCACCATCTGCTCTAATTACTGCACACAACCACCCATGCCCTAGTCACTGACAGTATGAGTAGCCCAAATGAACAATGAAAGAACTAGGGATGAGAGTGCAAACCTGGATTCTATAATGGCCAATCTCTCTGACAGGGATAAAGGGGTCTTACAAGACCTGGCAGGCCCAGATTGCTGCCCTGCAGGCATGATGCAGTCCTGTAAACTCAATCCCTGCTCGTCATGGGCCCAACCAAGCTTCCCCATGTGACAAGTTCCATACTTCCCAGAGAGGCCACAGATTGGGCATTTCTGCTCATGAAAAAATCAAGCCCACTCTGGGACAATTTGAAGACTTCATTCAACCTATGGTGGTGATCTTCATTGACCCAAGATAGCCAAAACCACAATTCAAGTGCTGCAGCAGGAATGATGGCCAGCTGCCAAACATGCAGTGGAGTTCTGATGTATGGTAGTAAAGACCAAGTGGAATGAGACTGCCTAGTAATATCATTTCCAGATCAACCTAATCAATAATATTAATGATGGACTGGTCTGGGTGGAATCCCCATCCATCCGGGAAGTGTTAGCTGACTTATGCATCAAGATTGACAATCATTTGACTGAATGCTAGCAAGAGGAAAGATGGTCCTCTTGGTTCCTGCCAGGCCTGCTGGCTCAGCCTCTCTCCCATAAACAATCACTTCTATGTCACGCAAACGCACTCAAGTCAATCAATTCCAACCCTGCCTCCCAACATGGAGAAGAATCAAGGCCAGGCATCAGCCTATATCTATACAGGATGAAACTAGAACACTCTGCAGCAAGCTGCCTTGCCAAGTTTCAATCAGCGCCCTGTTCAGGGAAACACCAAGCACCAGCCTTGAGAGAGGAGTCCAGGATAGGCTGGCATCCTTCCTCTCTCCCCAATAGCCCATGCCAGCTCTTACATACAGTAACTTGCATGTTTGTCGTCAACTTCCTAATGTCTACTTACTGTGGTGTCTCTACTGTGCTGCACTGACAGGAAATGCCCTCCTGTCGATGCAGTGCTATGCTACTTGCCAGATGGTTTAACAGGGTTCACTTCTGGGTTCAATTAAGCATGTATTCACTGCCACTCAATCAAAACTGACAGAAGAATAGACATATCCCCTGTTTCCCAAGGGCTGACCCAGGACCAGCACACTTTGCAGTATACTTGATCCTCCTCCAAAGAATTCATGGATGCACAGGCAGGATCCAAAGGCAATCTCAGCAACTCCCATGATCTACCTAACAGCTCTTGGGTTTCCTATTAAATATCAACATTATGTCAACATGTTCAAGAAAAAGAATGCTGACTATAGGCTGCCTCCGCACAATTATGACTTTAGGATTATACAAAGTCAAGGTAGTGACCCCTATAGTTAAGGTTCCCACTAATTTCCATTTTAATAACCTGTTTGACTTATAACTTGGCCAACCTTAGCCAGTTCAGACATTTCTTAGGAAGAGATGAGAGAAACTTTTTTCCCCCACCATAAAAAATTCATACATACATTTTGTTAAGGAGTTCTAGTGTCTCCATACTTTGGAGCAGAGACTTTAAATTTGGCATGGAGGCACGCTGGTGTCAGGGATGTGTTTTGTGCCACCAAAGTGAAAAGCCACCCAAGTAAGCCTTTGAAAAATCTCAGTTCACATATGTGCAGTAGAGATTTGTTAGAGTTGGGCAACTAAAATCTCCAGAGATTCCTTTTGCACAGAGCATGCTAAAGCTCCTCACAGCTTCTACATGTGACTGAACTGCAGCTGCTCCATCCCAAGGCTGTCAGGGCTGAGTAGGAATTTCTTTGCATTTGCTCTTTCCAGCAGAATGCCTCAAACAACTTTCACTGGGCCCAGGGCAAACTCCTAACAGCCCCCATCCCATCCCACACAGACACACTAATTAGTTAAACTAACAAGGAATCCTGTGGCACTTCTAAAGACTAACAGATTTATTTATCGCATAAGCTTTCATGAGCATAATCATATTGTATGTTTGCCTAAAAATTAATTTGTCACATTGATGTAATTTAATTTATAATTTAACTTCAATCTCCCTGGATATTTTGTAACAGACATGAAAGTTACAGTACTTCAGCAAGAAAACTTCCAAACCAAACTTCAGCATAAAACTGAAGAGCTGGAATTCATATGCAAACTTGACATCACACTGGGTCTGAATAGGGACTTAGAATGGCTAACTCACTACAGAAGGTAATTTCCCCTCTTAACATTCTCACCGTCTCATCTATTGTTCTTAAAAGACCACGCTGTCTGAATCAAAACAACTTGTTTGGTTTGCTGAAATAGACTAACAGACTACCCCACTGGAACTCTGATTTGACCTTGTGACTCACTCTTTTTTGCATGTGTAAATATACCTGACATACTGCAGTTTCCATTTCATGAATCTAATGAAGTGGGATTGAAAGTTTGAAATAAATAAATTCGTTAGTCTTTAAAAGTGCCGCAGGACTCCTTGTTTATTTTGCTGAAACTGACTAACACGATTATCCCTCTGTAATTAGTTTAAATTTTTTTTTCTCATGGTGATGGCCTTGTGGCCCTCTGGCCAACCTCCTCTTTTGGACTGGGCATTGTCAAAATGTCCTCATTTCTCCCCTTTACTTGGGGCTCGCTTGTCCATCAACAGGAAGCCACTGTGGTACTGGGCTTTTGATATTCTTGCATGCTGGAGCCCAGGCACAGTGAAGGAGAAGGACAAGCCCTGCTCTGAATGAGGCGGGGTTCTGTCTAAAAAACGGTACATGATCATGCAATTAAAGTCCATGTCACAATACATATGCACCAGAAGATGTACTAAAGTTGAACAAGCAATCTTAAATCTGGCACTTCCTAACTTCTGAGTGCTTGATTTTATAACCTTAGTGTTCTTCTAATATAGTTTCTTCTAAGTAAATATTTTAGTTATTTCAGCCATGATGAGAATTTATTTTAACTCACATTTTACCATTTTAACCCATCTCTCATTGGTGGAAAATAAATAATATTAAATACCTTAAGGGGAAGGACTTCTTTGTTAATACTGTAGAAGTATGCCATTGCTTGTGTCCATGAACATAGACCTGCTACATTACCACAGACTTTTTTAGCAGTCTCCAGATTATAATCTTCCATGTCTAAATAAGGCTGTAGCAGTTCAACAATCTCTCCTGTAATTGAATCCTATTTAATAAAAAAGAAATATATATGTAAACATACACACACAAGAACACAGTATCATCTTATGCACATAAAAGAACAGCTAATAAAGTCAGAAATCTGCAATTAGAGGATGTTATTTCCAAGAAATCTCCAGATAAGAACGGTAAATTATAAATTAAATTACATCAAGGTGACAAATTAATTTTTTAGGAAAACATACAATATGAAGATATGACCTTTACCAAAATTATCATCTCTGTACATTGTGCATAATTATACCTCTTTTTAAAAACATGATTGTAAAATGCTTTTCTTAAAAAAGTGATTTAGCATTATATATCAAATCCCAACCACTATATATCCCATTACATATCAAATCCCCATACTTCCCAACTCCTTTTGCCATTTACATGGGGCTGAAGGTGTCCACAATTCTTCCTGAGTCCTGCCAGTCCATGTCACGGGTTTCAAAGGTCTTGGAGCTCCAATCATATTGTCTTCAAACTGCTCTTTACAGTGTCTTTCCATATGCTTACTCTTCCATGTCTTTTCTTGCTGTCCTCTTCTCTTCCTTCTACCCTTATCACATGTCTAGCCCATCTCAAATGTGCACATTCTAACCTATCACTGAGAGTCCTAAGTTCATCTTTCCCTTAATTTCTTCCATGCACATTCTGTCTACCTTCTGCTTGCCTGTCATTTCAAATACACACACACATATCCATCCCCCAAGATATTATTTTCTACTACTTTCATTTTTTGCTTAGATCTCAGTTAAGACTCGCAATTTCTAAATCATTGAGTAGGCAGGAACAAACACATGTAGAATACACTTTTCCTTTCAGTTTGTCACTTAATTGCATGTCCCAAAGCACTGCCACCTACTTTCATTGCCTCCCACATAAAACAGATTCTTCTTTTCAAGTCTCCTGATCTCTCCAGTTGCACTAAATATATTTCCCAAGCACACAAATTCTCTCTTTCTGCTTCAACTTCTCTCCTGAAATCTACCATTATACATTTAATACCCCCATTATTAATCATTTATAGTACTGTTGCACCCATTTGGCTTTATATTTCAATCAGTATTGTACACTTTTTTTCTTTTAAATCTAGGTTATACCTATATAGGATTAAGAGAGTAAAAGTTTTGTTTGGGATCTGCTCTAGAAAGATAATGAAGAATTTATATCCATATGCCATCAATAATTTAATACCAATTTTACAATGACACACTTTAGCCTTTATTTTCTTTTTGAATTTTTCCCTGTATTCAGTACTCAGAGTGTATTGAAAAAAATTAGCAACCTGTCAGATTTTGTAGAGTAGGCTTAAATTTGGAAGCAGAAAACAAACTATTGAAGCAAATTATTAAGGCCTAGCTCACCACTGTTTCAATATGGATGCACTAAGATGAGAGAAAAATGCTTTTCACACCTGTACAAACACTAGCTATAATTTGACTGGGCAGTGAAAGCATTCTTCTTGGCTAATGCTAGCCCTCCCCAACAAGGCAGGGAATGATGGGCAAGGACTGGACTATGGCTACACACACTCTTCACACTTACCAGCAAACTTATCAGTGTGAAGGGAAGTACAGGCTGCACTCTTCCATTCCTGTAATGGGAGCTGCTTCTCCCCACAGTTAGCCAGAATCTTCCTGCAGTCCCCACTGCAACATGGCCCCCTCTGAGCCCTCAAAGAGATTTAATCTTGAAGTCTATATGGCTCTGCAAGGATTACTGAAAATACTAATCCTAAATTTTAAAAGGAATTGGTTTCAATTTTCCATGTCAGTATTTTAATCTAATTTTTTTCTCACAAACTATAGATAACATTAAAAGGCAAGTCAATAAAGAAATGATGATGGTGGCTAAACACTTACATGTGGAAGGGGTGGCTGTTTAACTGAGGAAGTATTAAATGTTTCAAACTTTATTTTATGGACAATTTATTAGTATATTTATTTTAATTGGACTAAAAATCTCCCTTTTATTCATAGCATCAAAGTTATATATCTTTGTTCTGAAGGTGTTTGACAGAAATGTCTGCCTTGTAACTGACAAATCCCTAGCTATTGTAATGGTTACAAAGATAGGAATGAAAAGAGATAAAATTAGGTTTAGTTGAGAAGGCAACTTGCTGAAAGCTGGATAAATGTTTAGAAAATATCTAGATTTTTTATTCCTATTCAGTTTTTGGGTTTAGCAAACTAGTATAAGTGGAATAAGAACCAGTCTAAATCTCTATTTAAGGGTCTGAAAATTTCAGTTAATGATTTTGCTTTTAAATAGATGGCTGTCTCTAAAATCTATGATTTTATGTAAGTACTGAAATTACATCCCTGGCCCTCACAAAATCAGGTAATAATGGAAATCTCTCGGAACATAAGATTTACATCACATAGTTCAGATGAGCACTGTGGCCAATTCAAAATTCTAAACATTTTAAGATTTCCCCACCACTCTATACTCTAACACAGAAATTCGGTGTAAGGAAAGAAAAGCACTTAAGCAAAAATGGAAGATGTTTTCCATGTTTTTTAACTCCATTTGCCAGTATCACCTAAAACAAGAATTTACACATTCTGAAATAAGTTGTTCTGTTTCCTTGGAGTAAAGTTAAATGCATTGAGAAGTTCTGAACTACAACTGGGAACATATACAATGTTAATAAGCAACAAACAGGACAATTCTTTTATGAGGTCCACTTGAGAGAGGAGTGCGTGATCAGGCCTCATTTCCTTTAATCTCATTTTCTTCTCATTTTTATTGTTAGTGGTTATAAAGATGGAGATAGATGCCAGATTAAGAGTTGTGGGAACTGACTGTTGACAGAGGTGTCAGGAATGAAGGCATGTAGCTGGGCCTGGGATCAACTGGCTTTCTGCAGCCCAAAATTGACTGGATAACCTGATTGACAGAGTGGCATAGCCAGGACTGCTCTTAACACCAGCAGTAACACTTGGACAGCAGCTGTTCAATGGACTTCCTCACAATTGTGATTTCTCCTCCATTTACCTTGTTCCTGCCTTATTTCCAGCCTTGCTTCTGCTTTGTTCCCACCGTGCCCCAGTTTTTCTCCTGCCTAGTTTCCAGCCATACTCCAGTCCTGCCTTCAGCCTGCTGCAGGTGTAACCTTCGGGTGGGCTAAAATTCATTCAGTTGCCCTTCTCCAGTGCCCCACAGAAATACACCCCAACCCCTGTGGAGAAAAGCAGCTGGAGACCCAGGATCCAGTCTGTACAGGACTCACAGCGAAGCTTGCTCAGAGCTACACTCACACATTAAAATACTACTAAAAACAAACATACCAATTAACTTTATTAACTACTAACTAAATGAACCTCAACCTAAGAAAACAAACTACAATTAACCAAGAACAATCCCTTGCATGAAAGATACCCAAGAGTCCCAAAGTCTGTGTGGAGTTCACCCAACTCTCAGCTACAGTCTCTGTTCCAGTGTGGAAGCTTGAGTGGCAAGAAATAGCTGTCCTCTTCTTTCTTTGCTGGGATCCTCTGTAGCATTCCATGCAGGCTTTCTCTTCTTCTCTGCAACCAGCCCTCAGTCCCATATGCATGTCTGCAAGGTCTGTTGCAAATGACTCCTTTACATGGAGAAAACATCTTGTTCACTCCTGGCTCAGCTCCTCTCCAGAACACTGAGCACATGGTCTCCCCTCAAGGCAGCTCCTGCCTGCTGTCTGCTCAGGCTGCTGCTCTCCAGTCATCTGACTGATCACACCAGCAGGGTACACTGTGGAGCATGCTCAAATTGCTACCACTCCCTGCTACTGGAAGTTTCCAGTTGTGGGTCACTAATCTGCCCAACAACAGTAACCCACCCTCAGCAGGTCTCTCAGAGATAGCCTTTTCAGGCATATGGGTTACACAGGCATTCTCTAGTTAGACTCATAGACTTGAAGGTCAGAAGGGACCAATATGATCATCTAGCCTGATCTACTGTAAATGTAGGCCATAGAACCTTACCCACTCACTCCTGTAATAAACCTCTAGTATATGACTAAGTTATTGAAGTCCTCAAATCATGATGTAAAGACTTTAAGGCAATGGTATTGCTGGCGCTGGCCACACAGCCATGAGGGCCAGATCAGGCCCCAGCCAGATTGGGCCCCAAACCTTTTCTTGGGGCAGAAACGCCCCTGCTTTAAGGTGCAGAGAATCCACCAGCAATTGAGTCATGCCCATGCTACAGAGGAAGGTTAAAAACCCCCCAGCTCTTTTGTCAATCTGCCTGACGGGGGAAAATTGCTTCCCAATCTCAATATGGTCTTGACTCTGTCTCTGACACTTGGTTTGGTTTCTGGTTCTTGACTCTGGCTCTAATTGCCACTCCTCTGATCACTGGGTCTGACCGTCCACCTCCTGGTCCATGACAAGAGGTGGCTGAACAGATGCAGTTTAAATTTCTTCATGCAGATCTGTCAATATGCCTCAGGGTGGAGGGACCACTACTGATGATGAAAGGATAATGGGGACTCCAAGCACTTTCTAACCTTATCTGCACTACAAAAATTACCCATTACTGACACCAGGCATCCAGCAAGTGTGCATCTGAACCAGCGCTGAAATTAATGTACCTTCATGTGCACATAAAGGATAAAATGTATTTGGCACCATTTCAGAAACCCTGGTTAAAACCTGCTCAGGTCTACTAAGTCTGCAGTTGTGTCAGGATCATGGTTCTCCTCAAATAGATTCTGTGAGCCCCACAACTCCAGGCCTGGCTCCTCAACATCTGGGTCTTCCCAGCTTTTTGAGGTAGTCCTTTCCCCAGAAAATCATCTCACGTGGCATTTCATTTATGTCCAACAGCATCACCAGTTAGTAGGAGGGGGAGATCTTAGAATCCAATTAAGTGCCTTGTAAAAGAGGACAGATTTTCTGCCCAGGGCCAGATCAACCTAAGCTTGCACTTTATTTTCCTGGACTTCCAGGCTTTTAATTTTTACTGTCATCAACTGCTTCTCTTGTTTACAACAAGCTCAAAAAGTCACTTAGATATCCAGTTATAAGCCTGAGTATTTTTTCTTACGTGCTCCCTTGCTGCTTCTAGATCTCCTCCTCATACTACAATCAAGATCCAAATGTGGCCTCTGACTAGCTAGGAGCATGCATATACATTGTCTTTTTCAGAACATTGTTGTGAGACGAGAGTTATGAAGAAGCTGTTGCAGATCTGTTGCTAGAAGAAGTTGTCCGCTCTTGAAATAGTTCACAAAACAGAGCTTCATTGTATATGCAGAGATATTTCTAGGAGCAAGTGGCTTCCAGAAACTTGACCTCTCTGCAGTGAGATGCAGAAAATGAAGTGCAGGCATCTGAGCAGTGACTGTGCACTGCATCACAGTCATGGAAGGACTGTGAGAAAAATTTGTGCTCGGACACCAGAAACCTTTATCCACACTGAACTAAAATGATTTCAAAGGAAACAGTTAAGAGTGAATCAGTTCTTCTTCCTGCTGAAAGTAAGTCACATCAGAATGGCTCATGAAATACATGCAGATTTTTGTTGCAGACATGAAGCATTTCAGAGAGCTTATTGGATGAGCAAATAGTTCTTAGAATGGTAAATTTGTCTAGCAGAGACCGGATCTTACATGCATGTAGGCAAACAGGCCTGGTAACATAAGGATGTTGTGGGCTGTTCCAAAAACAGGAGTCCAGAACCAAGCATTCTTATTCAAATTTAAATTCATTTTTTTTAGGCAAAGTCTCATTAAAAAAATAGGAGTTTGTCTGAGTAAGACCTGAATCAAATAAGAATAAGGATCTCAGGATTGGACCTACTGCTTGGGACATTTGTGCCTACCAGGACAACCCTCTCGCTAGGCCCCTGAGCCACCCAGTTCTCTTCAGCAGAAGAGACTACAAAAGTCATGACCATAGAAAAAGAAAGTTAGATTACTTCAGTTACTAAATGTAAGTTCTGTACAAATACAAAAAGCACAAAAAAGCTATGTACTATAAAAAGCACAAAAGCAGCTTTAATAAGGTCAATGTCTGAATGACAACTCCTATGAATTATACATAATATAAATACAAAAGGCACACTCATGTGGATCTATTGGGGTTATTATGAGAAATGATGATGTAACTTATTTTTTTACCTTCTGGAAAGTAAGCAGCATGCTAAGAAATCCTGAATTATTCATTAGCTTCAGCGCTTCAGTCCATGATGGCTTCACACATGTTCGTTCTGGGTCAACTGTCACAGAATCAATTTTTCTTTGGAACAGAAGTAGCACACAGTCCATGATCCGCATTATCAAGTGAGGTGGTTTACCCAGTTTGCGAACAGTAGCAATGTCTCCAGGTTTAATAGTCTGAAAAAATCACAGAAGAAAATGACCCTCCTATTTAAGCATCCATCCTTTGCAAACTGAAGAACACAAAAATTAATGAATGTCTCCATTGGGGATCAATGGCTCTTCAAACCAATGCAATCTAACTAAAATTCAAAATATAGTGCATGTTTTTAGCCTTTTACATCTAAACATAAAGGGCAAGATTGTGGCTTAGTGATGGATAGTGGAGAAGATGAGGAAGTGCTCTACATTGGTGGCACCTCCCAGAGGTACTATGCCTGGGGCAGATGTGATTAATTTGTTTCGAAGTTGTCTATATAGGGTGAGCACTGTACTTGCAGTTTTGTAGGCAGTTCCAGTATACCTGATTCTCCAACAGTTTTAACTTCATAAAGAGAGATGTGTTTTCAAGTGTAGACGTGGCCCCTTTTTGGCCTTATTAAGTCGACAGTGTTTTAAGTCAACTTAAAAAGGTCCAACTAGGCACTTCTCCACGTCTCCACTGGCTTAAGTTGACTTAATAAAGTCGACTTAAGCGCTAGTTCGAATTAAAACAAGGTGTTATTAATTTGAACTAACTTTTCCTTAACTTGACTTAAGGAGCAGCCTAAGTCGAATTAAGCAAAGCCCAGTGTAGACGCAGAGTAAATTAAGTCGACTTAAGTCTCCTTAAGTCGATTTAATTTCTAAGTGTAGATGCACCCTGGGTTGCCACAGTGGCTTACTAGACCATTGCAACCCCTGAATTAGTGAAATATTACTACATTTCAGGTCAATTTAGCAAAATGAAATATTCCGATTCGGGTCAAACTGACCTGAAACTAAACATTTTGGTTTGCTAAGTGGAAAATGAAATATTTTTGACAAAATATAAATTTTTTAAATTTTGATTTTCCAGAAACTGCATTTTCCATCAGCAAATCATTCCGATGGGAAATTCCCAAGCAGCTCTAGTCCTGAGTGACTTTCACACAGTCTGAGTCTACACAGATATGCTTCGTGAGGGCAGCTCTCTGTGGTGAGTCATTCCTGAGTCTAGGAGGGTGAGTCATCCGAGGCAATTACCTGGGGGACCAATAGCCCAAGGCAGGTATATAGGCTCCTAACGGAAGCAGACACTCTAGTAGGTTAAATGTTGTTACCTTACTGGGAGAATTCCCAACAACCTGGCAGATCCAGACTCCCTCACCCTCCTCTCCAATCTATATGCATGTTATTGCCCCTGCTCCAGCCTTAGCTAGCCCCTCAGCTATCTGACACTCTCCTTGCCATACAAAGGAAACTGACTGCTCTTTCCATGGACCGTAGGCCAGACGTTAATTTTGTCAGAATGGGAATACAGGATGGAGAACATGAACAGGGACGCATCTCACTAGGGAACTTCAGCAGAGCACAGACAAGAATGTCACTGACAGGAATTGTAGCTGAGCAGGGTCCCTGTATACTTGTTTTACACTTGTGATAAGACTAACCTCATGGCTGCTCTAGATTGCACCCACCTCTTACACCTGCATTAACTAGACACTGGCCGGAGAATCAGTGCAGTCTAGATTTTTGCACATTATGTCCCTTTGGGGCTGCCTGCCTCAGCACATAGACAGCCAATATAACTGTCACGGCGCTTACTCTGTACAGAAGGAGAGTCACTTCAGAGGGGTAGAATGGGTACAACTCACTTTATATTGACCCAGCAGCCTAGACAGAGTGCAACGTATTGAGGAACCAGGCCAAAGTGTGCTGAGGGTATGCACACAAAAGCAGTATCCACTACACTGTGCATTCTCCCTGTATGCTAACTCTGCTGCCTGATAATGGAGGAGGCACTACCCATCTATACACCCCTGCTCCCTGCCCCTTTCGGGTTTCTGTTCAGTCGTTAGCTGTCCAGAGCCCAGAGCCCTCACAAGTTTGCAAGTCAGAAGAATAAGACTGAAATTGTAACTGGCCTCTGCTTAGGAGGAAACAGTCTTAAATCTCACCCCAGGGCATCTGTCCTGAGCTAGGCTCAATCTAACCCCAAGAGCAGCATGGGATTGTGTTTAGTCTAAAGTGTCTGGCTGACTCAGCTGCACTCTATGGACATTGTATCTCACTCACAATTAATACGGCAACTGGATCTGATCACTTTCTGCAATTTTAGCATTGTGATTTGACTTGCTGAAGATGGACACAGGGTTAAAGTAAGGGGGAACGCACCGGAACACAGTTCCGGGGCCCACAAATATGAGGGGCCAGAGTTCCGGGGCCCCTAAAAATAGAAAAATCTGGAGGAATGCATGTTCCACCCTGCCCTGACTGCTTGCAAGTCCTACAGCCCACCACTGTTAATCACAATAATTATTGTGTTATGCAGTGTTTGCTAGTTTGTGACAATAATTGCTATAGACATAAATGCCATATAAAACTATAAATATTTTTATGGAGCGGTAACCGATGCATGTGGTACTGAGAAGTGGTTGCAAACGCCTACCTGGGCTGGGGCCCACACATGCATGAAGGGGGCCCGGACAATACGGGAAGGGGGCCTGGAGATTAGGAGGGTTCCGGGGCCCATCAAATTATACTTTAACCACTGGACACAGGTAATTAAATTGTATAGTTCCACACACAATGATTGTTACGCTTTTTATCTGTATGCCTTTTTATTGTATCCGTTCCGTTCTGACCTGCAGGGCTGCCTCTGCTTCTTCCAAGGCAGGTCTTGCAGCTTCAAGCTTCTCCTCAGCTGCTGCTTTATCAATGGCAATTTCATCCACAATGGCTTGGGCTTTGTCTTTCACTTTTTGGACTTGCATTTTCACCTTTTCAGCAGCCTGGGCTTTCAGAGTCACTTCCAGTAAAACACTATCCACTTTTTCCGAAGCGACAGCTAAGTCTCTTTCTTTTACCGCCAGTTCTTTGGACAGCTGGTTTACTGAAATCTCAGCTTCCAGCAGTTTTGCAAGACCTATTTAAAACAAATTACCACAGTATGTTTATGTATCAGAAGAAGTGAGATGTAAGCCGAAATAGTCAAACTTTGGTGCCTACAATCATTTATCCAAATCCATGGTTAGAACTCTGAGTAAGTGCCGTGAAGTCTGATTTCATTTATTGTACACTTGTTTTATATCTGTCTCACTTCTGGTAGTTCTCCAGGGTTACTCCTGATTTTCACTGGAGTAAGGGACATCAGAATCATGCTCTGGGTCACTTACTCAGGTTCCTGAATATGGATTTGGTTGACTAATTTTAGAAATTTATTTTGTTTTTACAGATATTTTTAATTCCTTAACACTATCAGACCAAATTACATAACAGTACTAATTCAGGATAACAGATACTTAGTTTAATATTAACCCAGAAACATGATGAGAGATTGTCAAAATTTGTTAACATTTTGTATTGTAATATGAACTTTTATAAACATCACAAGGCCCAAGAGGCACCTTATAAATCCATTTGAGACCAGGAAAAACAGAAGGTCTGTAGATTGCTCCTGAACGCCACAGAACAGAGCAAAGCAGAGAGACCTAGAAACTAGGGGAACTCAGGAGATGCAGGAGACCTTGTTAAGCTCCTTAGCTCAGCATTATGTGGGAGGAACTAGAGACAGACCGCAGCTGTCCAGAGCTCTGGACCGATTCTATATTTTTAACAAATAATGAGAGAAACAGACAAAAAAATTACATTTATAAAAAACCTCACAAAGAAATGTATGAGTGTAAACCGTTACCTGGCATACTCTTCAAACAGGGACAACTTTGCATCTGTGTAGCCAATCACCAGCAGTCTACAGAGGTATGTTTGCATAGCTCAGTTCTGGTCAGCAGTCTTTTAAGGTACTGAACTTTCTTGTGAGGTTCTGAACACCCTATTATGGGAACTGAGGGTGCTCAGCGCACTGCATGATCAGCCCCTAGCCAACCCACTACTTCAGAAACTGGGGAACTCATTGACTACACATGAAAATGGGATACATTCTGCAGGTGGGTTGATTCCCTACCCTCCTCTGGGGTGAGTGACTAATTTATTTGACTGAACTGATTAAATACACTACTCTGAGATCTGCAGGTTACATGTGTTGGCTGAAGGTTGTTGTGGGAGTCCAGGTCCTGAGCTATGGTAAATAAACATATCACTACTGACCTCTATGGAGATGGGTAGATTGACACCAACTGAAGAATTAGTCTGTGGCCTTTATCTGAGTCATGGGAACTCAGTCATAAGAGGATGGTGGGCAGAAAAGCTGGGAAGAGATTTCCAATCTGTACCAAAAGGGTGGATAAAACAGATAGGGTTTTCTGCCTCATTGTGCAGTAGTGGACTGGGGGAATGTGGTGTTTCTCTTCTTGATCACAGTGGGTTGCCCACGTGAGTATGATAAGTGAGTCTCTGGTCTGCATGTGGATGGTAAGATAGTGGGTGTCTGGCTAATAATTGGTGAGTAAATTGGAGGGTAGTCTGTGGTTGGGTCTGTAAACTGTGGGGTGATTGTGAGACTTAGAAGCCCATACTGGAAATGTCTATGGGGTAGACTGGCTAGGTGTGGAATTTTAGGATGAATGCTGATTAGGAACTTTGGGAAGAGTTTACCTTGGTTTTGGAAATTTTACACTTATTTAAGGGCTATTAATTGTGAATGTACTTGAATATTTCCCTACCTTCCTTTGGTTTTAATTTCAGGACTTTTAAAATGCATAATTTGTTGTGGGCTTTTTTAGCAGTACTATTCCTTGGCAAACACCCCTAGTAACAGTTTTAACTTAAAGTGAACAAAGTGTTTTTATCTGTTAATTAATATCAATTTAGGATTCACTTTAGTCTACAAAACACACAAAGTTAATGAAGCAAAAATAAGCACTCTGTACAACAAAACTGAAAACACATTATGGTAGCTGGCTTGCTGGTGGAAATGAGCTGACGTAATTTAAATCTATATGAACAGGATAATTTTTGAAATGCTGTGACTCAGATTCTTTATATAAAAGAGTAACTATTAATGGCATACAACAGTGCCATAAAAATGATAATTTTGAAATGTAGGTTTTAATGGTATCAAGACCATTAATTCCTCTTACAGCTCAAAAGTCTTTTGTCTCTGACATGTTCGGCATTTTGAGAGATCTAAAGGATATGTCAAGCTGTGCAAGATCTGGGAGTGGACTGTTATATACAAGAAGAGATTATTCATTTTGGACCAGTCCTTGTCCCATTCAGCTTTTTATCTGCAGCAATGGGAACTTATGCTGATATAGCCTATAGGGTGAAATCTTGGCACACCCCCCCCCCCCAGCTGCAGAAAAGCCAAAAAGGCAGCTGAACCACCAGAAAGCAGAAAGGGCAGTAGTAGTAGTGAGCAAAATGGCAGTGCTGGGGGCTTCTCCAGTCCCTCTTAACCAAGCTTTTCATCATTCACTTCTCCATTCTTCTGCCTTCTATATCCCCTTTCTTGTCTCTTCTGCTCTCATAACTTCACCTCTTCCGCAACCATCGAACCTTTCTCTTTACAACAATAAATCTCTCCCCAAATAAAATATTGAAAACAAATTTAAATATATATTACCAATAGAAACAACCATGTGATCTCATTGATGTAGTCCTCTTGTTCTCCCCATTCCTTTACCTTTGCCCTGTCTATGCAAATCCTTTGTTGCAGAGATGGGGATCCGATATGTTCTTGAAAGCTATTCACACACTAAGAGTGTTGTATAAATAATAACTACAGTAGTGTTCTAAAAGAGATCGAATCTTTATTTATGAATTGGACTCAAAATTACACACACACAAAATATAAAATGGAAGAACTAGTTGTGACTCTGGTTTCTAAAGTTAAGAGTGATTTGACTCTTGTATTCAGAGCAGGAATGGAACTTGTGTATTCGTACATATATTATATATATGCATCTCTTTCTAAAATAAGAAATACTGTACCTGTTTTCATGCGATCAGACAAATTTCCAACGCCGGCAAATTTCTCTCTGTAGATAGTCTTGTAGCCACCGATGAAGGACAGATAAGATTTTGGAGTCACAAACGTTTGACGCCTGAATCGTTCAAAGTACTCGACGCATTTTTCAGCTACAAGATCTTGAAATGTTCCCATAGTGTTAACAACACTTTTTTTTACTTCATCTGTGCATTCAATTTTGTAGGAACCTAAAAAATGCTGTGCAACAGCTACTAGAGCATCTTTGGGCCAGCACTGGAACCAATCCACAGTACATCCTGAAATCAAACCTGGAAACTTTAGGGCACGAGTTCTGAATTTTTCCCCAACAGGAGAAAAACAAAGAACAACGTGCAAATTGTTGCGAACTCGAGTAAGAAAGTAGTCATAGAGATTTTCACTACTAGGAGAACGTCTTGGGTATTCTTTCTTCATCACAGATATCAGGTCTTGTGTTATTTCATCTATTTCATCTCGTGCAAAAAGATTGGAAACCTCACCTGAAGCCAAAACATTGTTCATGTACTCAAGAAAAGACTCATCTCTGATTTCATTGTCTGTGAATATAAAGGTAATACCCTGTCCTTTCTGTCCAGCGGTGCGGTACAGAATTTTCAGGTCGTCCATAAGGTTATTAGTGCCATATGTTCTAAGGTAGGAAAGGGTTAAAGATGGACAGAACAAAATACATAGATTATTTCAGGAAACAATTTCATATTTTCTGGCTCAATCTCAGTTAGGTAAAAATGTATAAACATGAAATTAATTGACAATATCTCCTTTCACAAACACAACCTATTACATTATGTTAGTTTTTCGTACACCTTTTGGACAAATTCAGCACTGGCATGAACTGGAGCAACTGCACTGAAATCAATGGGGTTGCACCTTCTAATAAATTGGCAAGACTAAAATGCTATCTAGGAACGTGGGATTGCACTGATGAGTCACTAAAACTCAGGTGCTAAAGTTCTTCATTAAGATTCAGGGTAATTGCTACTGAGAACTGGGGAATTTAACAGAATGGGAGGAAATTAAATGCAGGGAAGTGTATAACACAGGATCAGGTCAGGCTGTAACAGCAAATCGGAATAGGTGTTGGGATTCAAACACTGGGGAACAGCATATAGAGGAAGGTGAGGTCAAATCACCTGTTGTAATGAGAATAAAATCTTGAAAGCATCTGACGAAGTGGGATTTTCTCCCATGAAAGCTAATGCACTAAATATATTAGTCTTTAAATGTGCCACAGGACTCCTTGTTTGTACGGTTATTACAGTAATTAATGTTATATTGATCACCACAATATTTATCTGTTCCTGAAAGTTTCTGAAATAATTTATTCAGCAATTGATGTGAGTGGAATCCTGCAGATAGAGAGCTTAATTCTGAGCTGACTTGAACCTATTTCTCTGCTTTCTTTGTCTACCCCATCTCTCTCCTATTATCTGTTGATATGTCTTTTTCCCCCTAGCCCTTGGGTATAGCTCCCAGCATCTCCTCAGTTGCAAGATTTTCTCTCAAATGTTTTCTTACTGGTGATACTGCATAAAGAGACCTAATGAGGTATTCAGTACGACCATTTTAAAGTGAGAGATTTTTGAAACAGGATTTAAATAGGATTTTATAGGAGAACACTGTGGGCCAGAATCACTTAAAGGAAGAAGAAATTCAATGTACACTTTTGGCTGGAAAACATAGTTAACAATTAGGGCTGAAATGAATGAAAGGCTTTGTTTTATTTTAAATTATCTGTGAAAGCCAGATTAAAGAACCAAGATATCAACACCTGTGTGTATTGCATTGTGTTACCTTGTTAGAGTAATCTGAAAGCTCTGATACCCAGCAATGTACGATGCTAATCTGGTCAGACTCTGTTTTCCAGATCCTCCCACACCAACCAACAAGGCATTTCCTTGTGGAGTACGGATAATTCGGGATATTTTAATCAAGTGGATCATTGCGTCCTGTATAAAGAAAAAATTGTCAAATGATGTAAAGACAAAAAGTAGCATCTATCATCTTCTTATAAAAAGTTACCAGTCAGTGATTGTCTTCAGTCAGGGCCAGGTCCTTACCTGTTGTCCACTCGGGGCCCAATCTAATGCCCACTGATATCAATGGAAAGGCTCCCATTTACTTCAAGGGCAGCAGATCTGGTTGTGAAAGAGCATCCCCCTTGCATGCTTACACAAGAGCATGTCATGTGCAATGCCTGCACGCAGGGAGCTCGGGGGCCTATGGCCCCCAAGGTAGAGGAGGGGCAGGCAGATACCTATTTGAGGCTCCTATGGATTGGTCTCTGAGGAGAATATATACAACTGCTAAACAGTAGCTTATCTAAATAAAAATAGGAAATGAGCACAGTATTCAGATGCTATTGAACTATGTTATTTATACCTGGAACAGTGACTGCAATAAATAAATAAGCCTTTCTGTTAATCCAATATCACTTGAATTCAGTTCAAAGCCATGCACCAAATCTCAGTGAAACAGGCCCATCCCTTGCAGTGGACATGACAAAAAGCAGTCTGGTGTCAGTACGGTGTGCTATTAAAATAAAAATCTGGTCCATAATTCTGCCATGCCTGGATAGTAAGAAAATGGGATCAAAGGATTTTTTAGGATGAGTAGCCTAAGTGGGTAGGAGGGTGGAAAAAATTAATGAAAAGATGTCCTCAGTGGATGCAACAAGCTTTTGCTCTGGCATTTCAGGACAGGAAGATGATGATGGGGAATTGGAAAGTGATTGAATAACTAATGTGAGCATAGGCAGCTGCGGAGCATGATGGCATAAACAGCATTTTATGTAGCTTGTTTGTAAGAGATACAGGAATACTTCACAGAAAACAGAATTGACAAGTTTGGTCAAACTGCAGTGATGGTCTTGGAAGGCCCATATAAAACAATGCATCATTAAATAAAGAGAAATCTACAAAGGAAGGGCTGTATAACTATTTAAAACTCAATCAGAGAAACAAATACCTTGAAAAATACTAAGTCCATATGCGTTCCTCTGATGGTTTCATTGTATTGCTGCAAAAACATCTGTAATCTTTCAGCCAAGTTATCAAAGGACGGAATAGACTCATACATTTTAGGAGCTTCTAGCTCTGCATCATCGGGTTCATCCCCAGTGGCCTCTGGGGCATCACGCAAAAAATCCACAAAGTATACTTCTTTGGAGTCATTTCTTAATAAGTCTTGATCAAGATCTTCAGACGCAATCTACAAAAAATATGATTATATTTTCATCACTAGTAATAGTTTTTGTGAGCCTCCTTCAAAGTGAATATTGAACACTATTCACCCTACCTTTTTCATCATATCTTCAAACCAGTCTTTGTCATTTTGGCTGATGAGCCTATCTGCAATAACACGACTGCATTCATGCTGGAAGAGGGCTACCAACACACCGGCGTTCTGGCAGACTTCAGCAGAAACTGTAAGAATTCCTTGCCAAATACGACTGAGATCTCGTAAATTAAAGATGTAATGAAATTTAGCTGGAGTTGGTAACATCTACAAAAGAATGTCACAATCCATAAGAAACACTGAAATGGTTCTTTAATAATTATCCATGTGGTAGTAAATGAACACTGAAATTTTACTCAACTTCAAAATTTTGTACAAAAAGCAGAAATCCATGCATGATATGCAGTTAACATATGAAAGGGTGATGAACAACTCTTAAATTTCTTATATGTGGGACATCAGCTTCTCCAGAAATCTTCAAAGCCACAATAACAAGGAATGAAGTGCAGTAAGGGTAGCTCAGCCCAGCCAAGCTCAGAATGAAAGACATTGCTAAAAACACCGGCAGTTCTTGGCCCCTGGCTCCACTTCTCCCTGATTCTGTCTCTCTCTTTTTATTCAAAACACTTGTTCTGTTCACAAACATGAGTAGAAGAAGGAAAGGAAAACAGAGTAAGATGAAGGAGGAAACGAGGGAGGATATGGAGGAAGAAAAACAGCACAAGAAAAGACGAGACAGTTCTTTAAACAAAAAACTTTAAAACCCAAAGTAAACCCCTTCCATCTTCTTCCAAAGAGATCTGAGGAAGTAGGTATCTTTAGCCTTTTTATTTTATATTTAGCAAATTTAGAGTTCTAATAGTTCACCAATACACATTTGTTACCCCTCCAGAGGGCACAGTCCCCTCTGTGGAGAGCTAGGTAAATAGTGGGGAAAAGTACTTACAAACACTTTATTTCACTTCAGAGATATGCATCCCCTTTTAACTTTGCTTCTCACAAGCATTCATTTTAGTCAAATGAATGTTCACAAGAAGCAAACTTCAGGCTGTTTACCAATATTAATTGAATTAGAAAATGGAATTAGTTCTGTGATTAATTAAATTAATTCAGGTGGCAGTGGAGTAGTTCATGATTTTGTTTGGCTAACCAATGTTATATGACTTAGGTGCTCAGTCACAGATCTCAAATAGCAAATCCTGAACATCAAATAATTGACTAGCTACTAACTGCAAAGCGGTTACCAACAATCTGTAACTGAAAGACATTTGTAAAATCTATGTGACGAGCATTTCTGAACAATGAACAAAACTGTAAAAATTACCAGTACAATTTTCTTCTTAGACAATTCCGACCGAAAAAGGTGCTGTACTGTTGAATAAATTGCTCGCTGTAAAGAGTTTGACTAGCTGTTTCTCTGTGTCCCAGCTAAGGCCCCGACAATATATACAGGTTCTCACCCCTTTTCCATGTATCCCATTCTCCAGGCCTCAAGTCATGGTCACAACCCAATGGCCAAAGAAGACTAATACAACTAGAGTTGACTGTGAAAATTTGTTCAAATTCAAAAACCACTTGCGATTTGGCTGGTTTTGTGGCCTTTTCATATTAGATTTCTGTGAACATTTGAGCACTCATGTCTAAGTAGCATAAAAGCGTGAGAAAAATATTTAAAATTTTAGTATTTGCCAAAAATGAATTTTAAATTACATACTATATTGTAAAATCTGCAGTTCCCACTGTTAGTGCTAGTTATGTTCATCATCCAAGTAGGGGACAGAAACACCCCCATGTGACACAAGCATCTAGCCAACACAGCATGGATTTTGCATATTCACAATTAATCATTTGGAGACAAACTGCAAACCTTGCATTAATTGTTGAAGAAATTCATGAAAATCTCAAATAAATAAATTTTAAAATTTCATAATTTAATTTTAGGGAATTCATGTACAGAAAAAAGACAATTTTTGTATGATAAATTATTCCTTGTGAATAATTTGTTCAGGTTTCCTATCATTACCCTAGAAATGCAAATAAAAATGTAATTGGATTACAGCTAGGCAGATGGCAAGTTGCTTATGATTAGCTAAGAATCACTGAAATCTATAATTCTTTGTTAGTCTGTCCCCACCTCCTGCACTCTGTCCTACTTTTTTTATTTCTTCCCCCTTGTCAATTACAATGTAAGCTCTCTGGAACAGGGACTTGCATTTACTACATGTTTGTGCAGCACCTAGTATAATGGGATACCAGCTGAGTGACTGCCAACGGCTATCACAATATAACATAAAATAGCATGATAATATCAGCCCATCAGAATTATTGTCAAAAACACATTTTCTGACAGACAATATATTCTGTGGATACAGATCATAACTGCAGCAGAAATTCACCAAGTCCTATGCTACAGTAAAAAAGGCATAATTCTCCTATATTTGCATCTCACAGTGCAGATATAAACTTGTTAACAAGTCACGTTTTTTACCTTTACTTTAGTTGCTTGCCAGACTTTTCTAGTCGTGGGTACTAATGCTGATGCCAGTTTACATATTTCTTCTGGGAAGCCTCGTTCAACACAAAAATACCCTTCAGCTACTGTTCGAAATATTTTGTCAATAGATGAATTGGAAGGTAGGGTGCAGTTATAAACAATAAATTGACGTTTCAGGCGCTGAGGAATGTCATTCCGACCTCCTCCAGGGTGAATCATGGCAGCTACAAACTGGATGTCAGCCACATTAGTGAAGTCTCCTGGCTTTTCCAAATTGTAGAAACCTTTCTGTTCCATCAGCTGCCTTACAATCTCATTGGTGATCTTATAGAAACATAAAGGGAACAATCAAGTATAATTTCTTGACAATGCATCTGAATCCAAATCATCAAAACAATAAATGAGCAGGGAAAAGACAAAGAAAAAATTCTTTGCAATGAATAGCATTGTTTAGAGAATATCATTCAGGAAAGCAACAAAAGAAATAAATTATTCCAAATGTTCTGGCTCAGTCTGGCAGATGTAACTGATTACTTTTCCAGTAACCTAACTTATCTTTAAAACTTTAACTAGCTCATATGGTTCTTCCAGGCACCTCAGAAATTTTTATACAGGATGGTAAGTGGGACCAGAAGCTCCAGGTGCATGTGGTTGACTGCATCAGAATTGTTTGTACTGTAGCTATAACCAAGGATTCAAGTGACCAATTGTAATTTTCACCGTGCAAGATGATACGGGTAGCGCAAGAGAAGGGAGGTGCCTAGGAAATCTTAAGCACCTTAAGCATGGTGAGCTCAGTAGAAAATAGAAGCTATTGCTGTATTAACCAATGGTTTCAGTACAGCCAGTTCATAAACACCACAAATACTACAGGTACCTGGGATGAAAGGCCTAAAACCTACAATGGTTACCAAATGGCTTGATGCTAGTTCTGACCACTTTATTCTGACAATCTCTCATCAATTATGAGGAAAAGTAGCTTCGATGTATTTATAATCCAATAGATCACAAGAATGTGTCTATGCTGTGCTATTTTCCCCTCTAATATTTAGCATATTTGCTATGCCTGGTTCTTCACAACCATTGGTAGCAATGGTAGAAACACTATTATTGACAGTATTCTGAGTGGGCAATAGCATTTAAATTCTGTGTTGCCTAATGCTGTTCAGAACAGGACTACAGATACAGCCTATAAAACACTGTTGGCCCATGGTATCATTGCTACAAATGCTGCGGAATTTTAGGGAAAATGTCCCCTTGTTGACATAGCCCAATATTTAGTGAAAACACACACAGCAAGAAATACAGATTTTCAGTTCTCCTTAAAGTATCTGCAAAGTCTTAAGAACACCACTGAACCAAGGTGGCTTTTCCTTTACATATATACAAAGTATTCACATTCACTCGTTACTTAATGATAATATTTTTTCACCTGATCGCCCCATTCATTAATCACAGGCATGTTGATGTCATCAATAAATATGGTCATTTTCTTTCCTGCTGGAGGACCGTAGGTAGTACCCATTCTTTTATCTATGTAGCTTTCTATACTCCTTTGGAACATATTTGGCAGAGTGGCAGACGAGAAGTTTAAGCACTTTGTCAGATGAAGTTCAGGATCATACTTGCTGGTATAACCCTATAAAATAAATATGTTTTATGTCATTCAGAAGCGCAGAGCACCCACAGTTCTAAATGAAGTCAATGAGAGACACTGAGGTTCAGCACCTCTGAAAAAAATCAGACATATGGTATCTCATGTTGGGCACCCATTGACGGAAGCAACCAAATCACTGGCAGCTTTTAACACTCTTGGGCTTACTATCTAGCTTAAAATATTAGCAAAATTTTATTTAAGACAAACATTATGAGCCTATAACCTGAAATTAAAAAATTTCTTAATCAATGTATAGTGTTAAAGTTTGCAGAGTTTTATCAGATGTCTTCCATTGCTGCAACAAGTAAACATATGTTGTGACTGTTGACATAATTAATGCAAATAAATCTTAAACATGTGGGTTTTTTTCTCTGAAGGTAAAAGGGCAGTAGTGTAAATGAGAATCAGGCACATCAAAGGGACTGATATTTCTCTTTTCCTGATAATGCAGATAATCTTTGCTAAGGTCTGAAAGCTTTTTATCTGCAAAGACCTGGGTTCATCGACTCGTATTATTCTTACTACTGCTGATGACAACCTTAAGCTGCCAAGGTGGTTTCAACTCTTTGCACTGCTTTAGTTATCTGTAACATCACCAACTGAATCAGGGGCAAAATTCACAAATCCTGAAGTGAAGTCCAGGCATGTACATTGAGGAAACTGTTGTCTAATATTTTGTTTAAAAGGATACGTCTCTACGTATGCTGCATTAAAAACATAAAACTACAATTGTGTTTTTTAACTAAATATTTTTTAAAATTCACTTTGCCTATAAGGATGATGATACCAACCATAATATAAATTCTTACATTTAAAACAGAGTTGAATGGAAATTCTCCAATTTCAGCACCTCAGAGCTCTGCATTACTGTTAGAATTTATAACTACCTGACCTACAGCAGAACTAGTGAGACACTTCTGAAAGGAAAATCAGCTACATCAGAAAAGAACATTTTTTCCATCCCCCCGAAAGGTATTTTGACAAACAACATTAGGCAACATTAGGCTCATGGATGTGTAGACTGCCCAATAGCAGAATCTCCATTTCAGAAGTGCTGGCCTTTTAGAAGCACTTTTTCTTAGAAAGACACAACAAGATGTTCTTCAGGAACCCATAGCTGGGATATCTGCAGAACACCATAGGCAGCTGGTTAGTTGAATCATTTTATTGCCCATCCCTCTCCTTGTTAATAGCTTCTATAACATTACAAATGCAAGAACAATTCAAAAGAAACCCTGTCATGTTGTTTACTACAATATTTTTAAATCTTCACATAGCGGGAATAATTATAGTTCAAATAATTAATGCTCAAATATATTGATCTAAAAAGTCTTGGCTGAAATGGGCCTTCTGAGATCTGTTTGCAGAAGTCGTATTGCTGAAAAGTGGCATCATTTCTGACACCTATCGTACAGGAACTCTCAATGTCAGATTATTAACTGGATTCTTGGCCTCGTTACATCAGTGTAAATGAGGCCTTCTACTCGGAGAACAGCAGAACTCCCTAAAAGCTGCAAAGCAGCCTCCATTATAATTGTTCCTCTGTATTCATACACTCAAAACTCTTCCAAATTTTCCAGTTTAACTCCTGAAATTTTCCATTTTAAAAAGGCGCATGGGGATTTTTTTTGTTTGTTTTTTATGAAAACAGTTGCCTATATTTGGCAATACCTGACCACAAGGAATTCCTCTCTGTAAGGCACAGGTAATGAGTAAAGTAAAGGAGGACGATGACAACTTGGAGAGGCAATTTGCTGCAATCCTTAATCTGAAATGAGACTGAAATGAGAAATTGGTGCTTCTTAAAATTGTCCCTCACTGTGTGAAGAGATTTTTTTTTTCTGTTTAGAATGGGTCAGAGGTGAGTAACTCTTGGGAACAGGTTCTAAGCATTTTTAGGGAGGGGAGTGGTAGCTGAAGGCTGGACAGGGTTAGCATCTGACTGAATTCCAGTATGTAGAATATCAGGACCACCATCCATATCAACCCCCTTCATGCTGCTAGAAGGGTTTTCCCAGTGTGTGCCAGGAACAGAAGTGGACATTTTATTGGCACACAGCATGGCACAAAGAGCTGAACTGAAAAAGTAGTATTAATTGCTACTGGCATCAGTACGATGCACATGCCAGGGAAACAGAATAGCTAGAGGGTGCATTGTTGTTTAATCTATAAATTAGGAGTAGATCTTTTCTTTTGGACTTTGTATTCTTATGTAGGAAGTTATTAAATTTTGTACATGAACCCTGAAGCTAACTAGGAACATTGTATAAAATTTTAAAAAATGTGGGCACTTTAAGAGTAATGCCTCTAGCTTCTGCCCATGCAGAACAGTAAGTGTTTTTCTAATAGCAAATAAAGAGGGCAGATAAGAAACAATAGACTTGCCCTCTGAAAAATTTCCAAGTGAAGAAAGAAGGTTTTATCTCAGTCATTCCTAGCTTTTGAAGAAAGTCTGTGCAATGGGACAAATAATGTTGGGATAGAGTGTCAAAAGAATAGTTTGTGTATATCCCACAGAGAGTGCATCGGTCGGGACACAAGAAATCCTCCAGCGAAAGGCAGTTCTCTAATCTGGCTTCTAATGGGAACTCAGAAGTCAGTAACTTGAAAAAGATCACTTCCCTAACAATTACGTAATGGTCTTGTGATCATGACTAACAAAATGTTAAATAGCTATTGTGTACCCTTTTCTAAACTACAATTTGTGCCTATTTGGTGAAATGTTTGAATAAGAATTACTGTGGAGATTTAGTCATATTTTCTAACTGCCCATTTGTAACACATATGACCAGGTCAATTATTTTGATCCTAACACTGTCTATGAATATGGGAGGGATTTTTCTGTTTTATGTACCTTAATCATAACTGTTTTTGCTGTTCCCTGCTCTCCAATAAGTAGAACGGCTTTCCCCTGCTTCATGATAGTGTCCATTAGAAAATCCGTTCGGACATTGTCTACATTTGGAACTAAGATGGAAGTATATTCTTGCACTGAATCTTTAGGATAAATATATTCAGGGACCTGAAATAGAAATAATATATACAATACATTAGATGTTTTCTTCAGAACCATAAGAAACTGTATATGAACACACAAAAATAAACTGTCTATTTAGAAAGCCTTTTTTCTTAAAAGCAATGTTCACTAGTATTCAGTCAGTAGGCCTTCCTGAATAGTGCAAGATTGATGGAGTACTTTCACTCACCTTATCTCCATTTTCCATTTTATAGACTACTTTGGGCTTTGCTGGGGGAACTTAATTGTATTATGGGGACAGGCACTAGAGAAAACTTAGGACAGATTTTTTTTTCCTATTTCACTCCCAAAACTATTTCTGTTGTCTGTTCCCAATCTCTTTCTCAAAATATTTGTGGCATAACTTTCCAAACTAAATTATAAGATTTAATTAGTGAAAAACAATGTTTCTCTTGTCAAATATATTTATCAGGCTTACTCGTAAGAATGTTACTGCATACAAACCCTCTTTGACCAATGTTCCCACTGACCACAATCATTAATAGCAAACTCAAACACGGTTTCTTCTCCATTCACAGCTGGAAGTTCCAGCGTTGCAGAACGATTCTGTAAGAACAGTTCCATTTTCACTCTGTCATCCAATTCCAGAAGAGCTCCTACAGACCACATTATAGCAAAAACAAACATGCGAGCTATATGCTTCTGGCTGGGCTGTTTCTCATTTCTGTCTGCCAATAAACCCTGTAAAAAGAACACAATATGTAACCATTGCCTCTTCTGAACAATATCTGGGCACAAATAACAGAATAGCAGAGAGATAGCTTGATGTCATATCTACCTGTAGGAGGTCAATAGCTTGTTTGATGTACATGCATTCTAAAACCGGCATTTTTGGTTTCACAGCAGTGAAAACAAAATCAATCAAGTCCTGGGAAGGAAAACATTACATTCATCAGGGTATAAAGAAACCCATTTTAAAAACTCAGAAATCAGTGCCATGATTATTTTTTTTATGTAAGTGTTCAATCAATTTATTCTGTGCCTTAAATACATTTCATTTCAGTTTCTGTGAGTACAAATATTCAGACTTAAAACATGGAAAGTCACTATTAGTAAACATCCTAAACAGGTAGCTTTGATGTATCATAGTCAGTGAGATTATTCATAATGGGCACAGAAAGCAACCATCAAAAGGAGCAATTCAGAAAGTATTGTTGACTTTCACTGCGGATCTGCCGTATCTGTTCTATACTCTGAAGATTTACATTTATTGTTGCTAATTTGGGAGCTGGAAGACAGGGAATAAAATACAAAGCTTGCTATAATGATACATACATTGTGCACCTCCTCATCTTCTAGAGTATGAGTCTCCCCTCACTCACACTGGTTTTTCACTAGTATCATTGCAATCATGTCCTTGGTATAAACTGACGTGAGAGGTAAATCAGATCTATAGTTTCTAATGTACTTCAAATACATTTTTATTACTGTATTTTTTTTAAATGCTTTCAATACATTAGAAGAAAGCAGGCTGCAAGCTCTAGGACGATAGCTGAAATGGGTTTTTCATTTATTTGGATATTTTGTTTGGACAGAGAGGGACTGGAAAATAATAAGGGGAAATGTTAAAAGTATATAAAAATATGAATGGTTTTGAGAAGATAGGTAAGGAGTTTCTGTTATTCCTGTCTCAGAACATAAGAACAAGGGGACATTCAGTTAAATTAAAAGATGGCTAGTTCAAAATGGATAAAAGGAAAAACTTTTTCACACGATATGTAGATTGCAGAACTCACTATCACATGACATTGAGGTCAAAAATTTAGCAAGAGTCAAAAGGGGCTAAGACATTTATATTAATAATAAAAATATCCAAAGTTATAATAGTGTTAACAAACATATTGGATGGAATATTAAACTTCATGCCCCAATACTGACAGTCTTCAACTGTAAAGATCAGGATGAGATCTAATGTGGGGCAGATCACCTTATGTCTCTCTACCGCAATGCTCTTACAAGTTCTACTGAAGCATCTGTTTCTGGCCATCATCGAAGACAGGATGCTGGACTAGATGAACCTTGGATCTGATTCAGTATGACAATTATTTGGGATCTAATTGTGATTGTGCAAGACAAATTAGAAAGGGTCCAGTGGAGGGCAACAAAAATTATTAGAGGGCTGGGGCACATGACTTATGAGGAGAGACTGAAGGAACTAGGCTTATTTAGTCTACAGAAGAGAAGACTGAGGGGAGATTTGATAGCAACCTTCAACTACTTGAAGGGGTGCTCCAAAGAGGAGGGAGCTAGGCTGTTCTCGAGGGTAACAGAGGACAGAACAAGGAGCAATGGTTTCAAATTACAGCTGGAGAGGTCGAGGTTGTATATTAGGAAAAACTTTCTCACTAGGAGGTTGGTAAAGCATTGGAATGGGTTACCTAGGGAGGTGGTAGAATCTCCATCTTTGGGGATTTTTAAGGCCCAGTTAGACAAAACCCTGGCTGGGGTGATTTAGTGGGAGTGGTCCTGCTTTTTAGCAGGGGGTTGGACTAGATGACCTCATGAGGTCCCTTCCATTCCTATTATTCTATGAATAGTGAAGCTCAATTTGCCTACATCAAAGCAACAACAGATTTTACAGCTTTATACTCTCTGACAAAAAGAAACAATGCCACTAACTGTGTATCTTCTTTATAGAATTTCTCTAATGACTTTAATTTCCAGAAACTGCCCCAACTGATTTCCTCTTGAAATGAAGCAACTCCATCAGTTAGAGGAGGCTGTATCATTCACAGACAGGAAATTGGCATGTAAGAGCTTAGTTCTAGGATTTTAGATATGGGCAGTAACGTTTAGTATTCTGAAGTCACTTCTGAGGGTCACAGTAACCTGACTGAATATATTCCTATGGAGAAAAGGGACTTCACAAGTAGTCTGGATTCTATTGAAAATAGGTTCATTCTTTTCTTTTGGTCTTTACATCACAGTTTATGTAGAAAGCTACACTTCTGTAATCGTGTATATTTTATAAATGAGTGAAGAAATAAATTTCCTCCACCATTTCATACTGATACATAATCTTCTTCAATTTCTGTCATAACAGTTGTACACTGCAGTTCGCTATTAAATAGCTGCTGCAATTCCACACCCTGTATTGTGGCCAGTAGTGGGTGAGCTGATTCTTGCACAGTAAAGTGTCTGGGGATCCATGGATAGTAAAGGTGCTTTATACATTTAAAATATTGTTGTTGATTTTTTGAGAGAAGATGATAAGATAATAAGAATTATAACAATATTCATCTTGGCAGCCCTATTACATTACAGTTTTGTACAAATTGGCAGGACATCTGTACCAAGAAAAATAATACGGTAACTCTCAATCAGTTTGTTTGTGATTATGAACTGGTCCTGAGATTTCATTTATATACAGTGTTCTAACTTTTATGCTTATTTTTAATTCAGTATAACAACAGAAATTATTGTTCCTTGTAGGTAACAACTGTAGGTACTGCATTTGATCTCTCACCTAATTTGGGGCCAAATTTAGTTCAATTTGCAGCAGTTTAAATGGTTTCGTACCAATGTAACTGTTTCTGGTGAGAACATTTCCCTCTGGAGCATTATCTCCACAGCTCTACATGTTGCCTATTCTGGAGCTGTTTATAGCTGTGCTTTTATCAATATTGGGGCTAATGGGAATAATCCTGCATTTGAAGTTTGAACAATGCTGTCAGTGCACATTATTTCATGATGTTCTCCTGTGTAGTTTACTTACCTGATCCTTTATATACTGAAAAAAAGTAATAAGAGCAAAGGGAGCCATCTGTATACGGAATGAGTATTATCCCCATCTGTAAAATCAGTGTTATCGCCCACATTACTTGAGAAGAAAAGATAGTTCATTAAAAGTGAAAGGAGAACTGACAACATGACAGCCTTGGTTTACATTTGTACAGTTCCAACTACAGTCTTCATCAGGGAACAAACTTTATATTTCACTGTATTTCCATCTCCAAGGCTAATAAAAAACACTTTTTTCTGGACTTTATTGCTGTGGCTTCAGGCTTGAATATTTTAACTGTAGCTATATGCTTTCAGAACAAGTTATAACATAAAAATATAAAACAAGATCATGGGAAGGAAGCAGTAAATTGACCCAAATAGGCATTATTTTGGAAGCATCTTTTTAAATTCATTATAAAAATTACCTTTCTTACCACTACAGAAAATATTAAGGCTGTTCTTTTTGGAGGTTAGAGCAAATTGAATGTTATGCCAGAAGTGGTTTCAGTGTAAATGGGAATTCAGGTGAACTGTTTCTTTGAGAAGTCATTTCTTAACACCCTAACTATTGTAATAGTATATTAGTCACTGCTTTTGTCAGAGTCATAAACAGGTTTCTTACAATGACGGTTCAAAGGGTCAGCACAAGAAAAATCTCACTTCTAGAATCCAATAATAATGAAAAAGTTGGTAAATTATAGGGGAAAAAACAAGTGTGGAATCTGAACGGGGAGGATTGGCAAAAGAGCAGCTAATAGGAAAGGAAAGGAGACCAATTTCAGTTGTCCTACAGATGCCAACTGTAGAAAGGAGAAGAAAATTACGAAGTCAAGGAGAACACACTGCATTAACTTTCAACAGTAATTTTTATGAAGAAAAGTTGAATTTCAGTTGCATCAGCAATGGTCTATATTGCATGTAAAACTATTAGGGTATGTCTACACTTGCAAGTTAGGTTGACTTAAGGAGGCTTACGTCGATCTAATGTAGTCCTTGTTCACACCAGGCTTTCATTAAGTCGACTTAAGAAATTCCTTAAGTCGACTTAATGAAAGCTTAGGTTGACTTAAGAAGAACCACCGGTTAAGTCGACCTAACCCTTAGGTCCACTCCTTAGGTCGACCTAAGCATAGTGTGGACGCTTAAGTCCACTTTATTAGGTCGACCTAAGGGCAGTTAGGTCGACTTACTAAGTCCCCCTTTGGGGAAACCACTTTGTTAAGTTGACCTAATAAGTTCGACTTTAGGTTGACTTTGAGTCGACTTTATTAGGTCAGCTTAACAAAGTCGACCTAACTTTTTGTAGTGTAGACATAGCCTTATACATCTACCACTGTGTATGACTGTTCCTAGTGATGAATGAAAACTCTATTAATTCCTAGCCTTTGCCTCATTCATGAATATCTTGCAGAGAGTTACACAGCATTTTGCACTTGTGGTATGGAAGGAAAAGACATTCTGGATTTTCCCTTTGATCTTTTTGGATTCAGTATGATTTAACCTAATAATTTATTAAGGAGCTGCTATGTCAAAAAATCTTAACTTAAAAATGCATGGTCCTAACAGCAGTGGTTTTAAACATGTGGTCCAGGGACCCCTGGAGATCTGCAGACTATGTCTAAGGAGTCCACAAAAGTTTTTTCCTCATAAAACAGTGGTTTTCCACCTGGCAGATTATGTCTAAGATTCCCCTTTGAAATTTTTTAGGAGTCCACAAATGAAAAAGGATTGAAAATCACTGTCTACAGAACACACACTGTGGATCAAACACACCCCATCTGAAACTGAAGTTAACGGGGTTTAAATAAAGATGAAGTTGGCCTGGTTTTTAAAAATTATTTAAATATAGGAATGACAAAGCACCCATTTAGAACATCTTGTGCACTCTAGTTAAAATAATTAAAATAGCAAAAACAGTGTTAGTGTCCAAGCATCAGAAATTAAGTCTACCAGTCTGCAAAATATAATTATCAAACGGAGATCACAAGTTACCCCTGTCATCCCACAAATTTAAAAAGTGAAAAGCCCACGTGTCATTCAAACTAGTGGCCACTTTATCCACCTAATATCATTTTATTTAGACTATATTAGCTATTGTCATAGGCCCTTTCTTCTTCCACACTGTGCCTTCTTGTTACCCTTTGTGTCAGCTCTTTGTTTAATCAAGTAAATAAATGGGATAAACAACTGAAGTAGAATATAAGAAAATAATGCTAATTTATCCAGAAGTGTTAAATCAACAGGTTAAAATTCATTTTTCTTTGTATAAAAATTGGCCTTAATACCTGAAATAGATTGTTAAAGCAATTCCATAGAACATCAGAGTGCATAGCAGGCAAAGTTTGCAGCCAAGCCTTTAAAATGGGCCTCCAATCTAACACTGAAGAACTCATGAAGACCATCCCATTACGAGATACTGTTGCTGGGGAAGCATTGTCAATGTTATGGGGCTCAAAAACAATCTTGCAGTTTGGGGACATTGGAATGCGATCTCCATTAGCCAAAGTAAGAGTCTTGTTATCATCTAGTACAGAGTTCAGATTTTCGATCCATATTGCATCCACAGGACCATCCAAAACTATCCATATGTGTTCTCCCTAAAATAAACATGTACAAAACATAGTTTTGTTGAATACTTAGGAGAATATATTACTTTATATAGACATTGACTTGTAAATTATCTGATCTGGTGCTGAATTTTTTTTATTAATCATATTTCCTTTCTTCTGAGATTTGAAATCTCACTTCATTAGTGTGTCATATCAAAGATTTTTTTGATCAGAAGAAAGTGACAAAAGTTCGTTTCAGCTGTTATAAACAGAGAGATACTGCTTTCCCCTGTGACAGCCCATATAGCCTGATCTTGCTCCCAGAGAAGCAGATGAAAAAAATTTCCATTAATTTCAGCGAGAACGGGAGCAGGCCCACAATCCCTTAACAGAAGATACCCAGTTTTTTCATACTGAGGGTTCACATTTTCCCTGGCCTAAATAAAACACAATTCCACCTTTCTAACATCTGTGGCAGGGCTGTCTATAGGTCTGAGAAGAGATGGGAGAAATAAGTGTGCAACATTTCTCAATCACAGCTATAACTACATTGCTCCAATATAATTACCAACTTGTAGTGGCATTGATGTAAAACGGTGAGAGGGAGAGACTCCCTCTCTTTGTCTCTAGATGAAAACACAAAGTCCTTGCATTTGGAATTGAAAAGAGTGGAAGGACAAAAGGTTTACAGAAGGAGAAAGAGGAAATCAAACTCTTCAGAGCTCACTGATTCAGACCCAGCACCTCAAATATCTATTTGGACAGGTGAGTGTTCTCTGGGATATACTCGAAAGTAAAAACCCTGTGTACATGCCTAATCACTCAGGGTGTGTCTACACTTACAAATTAAGTCAATTTAAGGAGGCTTAAATCGACTTAAATTACTCTGCGTCCACACTGGGCTTTCCTTAAGTCAGCTTAACCATTTCCTTAAGTCGACCTAAGGAAAAGTTAAGTTGACTTAATAACACCTCTGTTTAGGTCGACTTAATGCTTAAGTCGACCTTATTAAATTGACTTAAGCCAGTGCAAATGCAGAGTAGCCCTAAGTCAACCTCCATGGCTTCCAGACCTCCCTCCCAGAGTTCCTGGCACAGGAAGAGCCTGCCCTGGCCAACCACAGGGCAGGACTCACCCCTGACCACCCTGCTCCCCAGAGCTGGCCAGACCTGCTGCGTGGGAGCAGGGCAGAGCAGAGTAGTGCCACAGGCAGGCCCCATCCTGGAGCCACCAGGAAATCCAGGACCTGCTGGCCATATGGGGGGATGAGGCAATCAGCTCTCAGTTGTGAGGCAGCCACTGCAACCGGGAGGCGTTGCCTCCATCTCCCAGGTCCTGGCTGCCAAGGGCCACACCCGGGACACCCAGCAGGTCCGGGTGAAAATCAAGGACCTGCAGCAGGGGTACCAGAAGGCCCGGGAGGTGACGCTCCGGACGGGGCAGCCCCGGAGCCAGTTGCCAGCCCGGAGCTGATCCCTGCCCTGACAGTGGACACCGCCACCAAGGAGGAGGAGGAGCAGGTTCCCCCCGCCGAAGAAGAACCAGGTGAGGGGACATCGCGCCAGACAACTGCTGCACCTGCTGATGAGTGCTCCCTCCCTCTCACCTGCCCTCTCCGTGGGCAGGGCTGAGCATGCCTGTGGGACAGGGACTGCAAGGGGACATGGCCCAGGGACAGGCAGGATCGGCGGGGAAGGCACTCCTACAGCGGCAGAGGGGTTGGGGGCTGCGTGGCAGGGGCAGGGGGGGGGCGGGAAGAACCCAGAGGTGAGTGGTGCAGTGGTGTGTCTGGAGTTAGGGTGGCGGGACCGTAGGCGGGAGCACCAAGGCCATACAGCATGCACACCACACGTAGCCTCAGGAGAGACTCTCGAGGCAGGGCTACCTGCAGCTCACCACTGTGGGCACTGCACCCAACCTGGGCAGCACAGCACATCGGCATGTGCCAAGGGGTCCCTGTCCCAAAGGACAGGGAGTGGGAAGCAGGGGGCTGGTCAGGGGACAGCAGCTGCTGTCAGGCTGCACACCGCACGAGCTAATGGGAGGGACTCTCTTCTTTGCTTCTCCCCAGCAGAACCTGCGCCCTTGACCCGTGGCACTCCTGGCACTCTACTAGGCCTGATCACGAGGAGAAGGAGGGTGTGTCGCTCATAGGACAAGCTCCTCGAAGACCTGGCCCGCATCAGCGAGCGGACCGAGGCACGCCTGGCAGTGCGGCAGGAGCAGGAGGATGCCCACTGGAGGGGCGAGCAGAGGCTGCTCGAATGCATGCTTGATCTCATGGAGCAGCTGACGCAGTCCCTTGTGCGCCTGGAGAAGCGCCTGTTCCCTCTGGGCCCCGCCCTGTGCCCCAGAGGCAGCCCTCCTCACCAGCGGGCCAGGACATGGGGCGGACGTCTGCAAGCCCAGGACCCACCTTCTGGAGGCCACTAGCACCAGCCCCTCCCCCCCGGCCATCTTTACTCCCCCCAACCACCCCGAACCTCCTCACTCCTCCCGATCCTCTTCACTCCCCCCAAGCCTCCCAACCCCCATTTCCCCCTCTGAAGAAAAACCCTGAACACCATTATACAGTGTGTCATGCTTTTTATTGGTGTGGGGACAGGGAGAGGGGGAGACAGGTGCGTGGAGAGGGGCAGGCGTGGGCGGGTGGTGGAGGTGACTGAGCCTGGTACCAGGCCCACCCCTCAGTGCTCCTCACTGTCAAAGTGGGCCCTCAGCACATCCCGGATGAGCTGTGCTTGCCGCTGGACCCATTGAGTCTGGGGCAGGGTGTCTTTGGGCTATTCATATTGCACAGCGAGCCACTCAGCCTCCCAGACACGGGGGACCCTTTCCCCCTGCAGCTCGCAGAGGTTGGGCAGGAAACAGCATGCGCTGACAACCTCTGGGAGGTTGCTCTCGCCGAGCTGCAGGCAAGTCAGGAGGGCCCTCCAGCAAGTCTTCAGGCATCCAAAGGCACGCTTGACGATGCTGCAGCACCAGTTGAGCCTCTGGTTGAATAGGTCCCTGCTGGCATCCATGCAGCCCGTATATGGCTTCATCAGCCAGGGGAGCAAGGGGTAGGCGGCACCCCGAGGATCAGGACTGGCACCTGCATGTCCCTGGTGGTGATGGTGTGTTCAGGGAAGAAGGTGCCCGCCTGCATGTGCCTGTACAGGGCGGAGTTGCGCAGGATCCGTGCGTCGTGCGCCTTCCCCAGCCAGCCCACATAGATGTTCTGGAAGATTCTGCAGTGGTCCACAAGGGCCTGCAGGACCACGGAGTAGTATCCCTTGCGGTTGACATAGTCCCTGGCTCGGTGTTCCGGGGCTCGGATGGAGATTGTGGGTGGCATCCACAATGCCCCCATAGCTGGGGAAGGCGAGTCCAGCGAGGAGTTCGTGCAGGTTGCCTGGGGTGACGAGGCAGGCCAGGAGGACCTGGTTGATTGCCCTGAACACCTGCCAAATTGCTGGGCAATGGAGCAGTAGGAGTCCGGTGTTGCCAGCTTCCACACGGCGACAGCCACTCACTTGTCTATGGGCAGGGCGGGTTGAAGTCAGATTTCTATGCACTGCAGAACTGGGGTGAGCTCACGGACCAGCTTGAGGAAGGTCCACTTGCTCATCCTGAGGTTCTGAAGCCACAGGTCGTCGTCCCAGGTGGTGAGGATGATCCGCTCCCACTAGTCGCTGCAGGTCACATGTGCCCAGAAGCAACAAGGCACAGAGCGCACTGCTGTGAGCGCGGCAGCTTGCTGGGGCAGCAAGGTGGGGGGCAGGCTGTCATCTTCCTCCATGCTGGCAGGTTGCCAGCCAGGCCTACTCCACAGCTGAAGAAGCCTTACCATTAGCTGGCAGGTGTCACGCAGCTGCCTCGCGAAGCGCAGAAGAGGCTGGTCCATGACCTGCTCAGGCTCCATGTTGCCCGGCACAATGGGAAGGGGCTGAACTCACTTCCTCTTTTGAAGGCGTGGCCGGGGGAGCAGCCACGCTGACACACTTCCCACAATGCACCCCTTCATCTCCCCCCCCCCCCCAAGTCGACTTAAGAGTCTACTGTAGACTCTCTAGGTTGACTTAATGAAGTCTGCCTTCAGTCAACTTAAGAGTCTAGTGTAGACTCTCTAAGTCAACTTAATAAGGTTGACTTACAGTTGACTTAATAAAGTCGACTTCATAAAGTCGACTTAACTTTCTAAGTGTAGACATAGCCTCAGATACTAACAAGAGCTAACAATACTATATTTTCAAGTTTGATTTGATCAAAACAGACTTCACATAAATGAAACATTGAAAGGGATGTCTTTCTTTGTAATAATATCTTACAGAAACAGTATTAAATGCTATTATTGGCTGTCAGAACACAGTATCCAGTTACCTTCTTTGCTTTTAAAGTTTTTCTCCATAAAGTAGAGAAAATGCCATCTGTCCAATCGTTTGTAGCAACATCGAGAGTACCAAACATCTGGGAAGCTGTAATAGCCTTTGGGTTCATCCTCATCTCTTTATGAGGAGTGCCACAGTCTGTCATTGCTTTCATCAAGATATTAATGCATTTTGTTTTTCCGGCACCAGTTGGACCCAGAGTCATCAGACCTTAAAACAACATAGATTTGTTTTAAAATAAAATGCCAAAAATGTCATGCCACAATTTAATGATGCACTGCATCAGAATGTTGCTTTTTTAAAATCAAAACTAAATTTAAAAAAGATGTTTTTCATTCCACTTTCTTGATGCTGACAAACAAAATTTTAAAATATTTTATTAAAGGCTTTCATAAATGCCTGATTGATTCACCCATAGGCAGTTCTGCTCCTTTTTCTAATTGGAAAACACAGCTGTCTTTTGATGTCCATATGTGGTGACACTGAATTGATTGGTGGTAAACAAAAACAATCGTTTAAAAATATCTTTTACAAAAAAGAACTGTTCTCAGTGTTATACAAAACCAAGCTTTTCCTCCTAGATACAAGGAACAAAACCATACACTGGCATACACTATGAAGACATTTTTTATATATTTTTCTTAGTAACAGACAAACTTATTACTTCATCAGTTTATACTCATGTTGCCTACAGAGATGTTTGACAATAAATTAAAATAAGGCTGTAGCTGATCCTACTCAATTACTTTATATTCAATCAACAAAGCTTTGTGCCAAGAAACAATGACATCATTTGAAAGCAGATGGGACATTAAGGCTGGGATTTTCAAAGCCTTCCAGAAGATTTGGACGCTCACTCCCCATTAATTTTAATAGAAATTGGAAATCAAAATCCGATAGGTTACTTCGAAAATCTCAGCTACAAAGTTATGGAGGGTTTTAGTAGCATAGAGCCTCTGACCAACATTATGGATCCAACCATGTACAATACAGAGTTACTCTCTCTAAAATTAATAGGAGTTGTATATGATCAATATCTCATAGGAGGCACTCTGAACTGTGCAGAGTCCAGCCCTATATTAGGAACATGTGGTCTGAGCCAAACCATTGCAGTTGGTGGGAGACTTTCCACTGACTTCAATGAGCTTTGGATCAGGCTCACAGAGCAGAGCATGACTCTAGGATCTGTATGCAGAGGGGAGGCTATACACACAGATCTCCCTCTCTCTGGGTAGGAGAACAATAACCTTTGCAGCACTGTTCCTCACTTTTCTCTGGGTCCTATGGAGAGCTCTCATAGATCCAAAGATCCATGAGTGGGGAGGGCATAGGAAGGAGGTGGAGCTAAGGGAAGATGCACTGTTTGCCCCCCCCCCCCTCACTTCATGAAATTTCAAGAGGAAAGTTAATACCATTGAAGGTGCTAACTTTCCTGTGGCACCTCACAGGCCTGGGCAACTGTCTAAAAAGAGTATTACTGGGGCAAACACCTGCTTGGGGGTTTCTGGCAGCAGATTTCACAGGTTTTATTAGAGTTGCCCTGCTAGGGAGCTGGACAGAGTTTCAGGGATCCAGATCCAATATGGAGGCACTGAACAGCAAGTTCTCTGCCCTCAGTGGATTCTAGGGATCTGTGTGTATCTCAAGGAAATTGTGGTGTTTATGGATAGACCTCCACTTTCTTCCAATGGGAGAAATCCCACACTTCAGGAGTAAAAATTAAAAAAAATTCCACCAGGAGAACCTTGAGGATTTCCTGAGCCTCTCATTGATATTGCCACAAGGGAATATAATATGGGCCACAGAATTGCATACTACATTAGATTAATGAATCAAGAAATCTGTAAGTCAGGTGGATAGCCATTCCTCATTTTCTGGCTGGGCTCCTGAATCTGCTGGGATGAAGAGGGAGAGAGGTGGCGAGATGACGCCACGCCCATTGCAGCACCTGGCAATGAAGCAAACTTCACCACGGCAGTGGTGAAGTTCACACTGCTGCCAGGCGCTGCGGTGGGCGGGCCTCATCTCCAAGTGGGTGGGCCTTGGCCCATCCAGGCCCACCTGTGGCTACATCCCTGTGGCTACACCATTATTAACTGTAACATTATCTCGCTCTTTAGTTTAAGCAGCCATAATATGTGAACAGACCTTTTGCAATAGTAGAGGTCACAGATTTAAATATGCCCTTTGAAGAAATATCTCCTATTATTTGTTCTAAATGCACCACTGCATTAGTTTAAGCTAATGATCCCTAATTCTTGCACTATGGCAGGGGTCAGCAACCCTCGGCACATATTGCAGCAGTGGCACATGAGCTGATTTGGAGCTGCACACAGCACTCTCTGCCGAAAGTGTCACTCCTGCCCCAGAAAAGCAGGTGATGGTGCCCCAAGAATGACACAGAAAGAAGCCACCCAGACCTGCAGCAGCTTCTTTCTGTAGCGTGTCTGGGGATTTCTGCCTCAGGCATTCTGCAGAGAGTTGCTGCTCCAGGTGACTTCTTTCCAGGGTGTGCTTGGGGACCCGTACCTCGGCACATCATAGAGAGGAGCTGCTCAGGTCAGCTTCTTCCTGGGGCATGCTTGGGGACCCCTGCATGCTGCAGAGAGGAGCAACTCCAGGAGGTTTCTTTCCAGGGCATGCCTGGAACCCTTCTCCCACTCCAGCCATGGCTGCTGCTGAATTTTCAGGCATCAGCTGCTTTTTTTTGGCAGAGGGGGCCACTGGCACTGGCTGAGGGTCGGGGAGGAGGGGCTGGCACAGGGGTCGGCCAAGGTTGCTAACCCCTGCACTATGGAAAAGGATAAAAGGATCATCCTTCACAAATCCCTTCATAAATCTTGACAAAAGTAATCAGATTCCCGTTATCTCTTCTTCTTTCTGATCTACATAATACTGGTGTTTACAATCTCCTATCACTTGTAAATCTGGCTATACCACTGTCTTTGTTACCCTTCTACAGACTAGGTCAATTTCCATTTTGTCTTTCTTCAACTGAAGTGACCAGAATTGAACAGAGAAGTCATAGCGGTGTTTAGAACTATAAGAAGCAAGTGGTGGTGCCCATTACTGTTAAGGATTCATGAGAATTTCATTTGCAACCTTTTCATTTCAACATACTCATAACTACACGAAACATTCAGCCTTTGAGCTGAAAAGAGCCATGACTGGTTTCTGCCTGAATTTAACTTGTTTCAGACTACTGAGCAAAATCATCTCTTTCCAAGTTTGGGGAGAAGGGGGAGGGGGAATAAAATATATGCTCTGCATTTTAACTTCCTCCTTAGAGACTTCAATTCCTCTCAAGACCACACACTGATTTCTCATAAAAATGCACACTACAGCAAAGCTAACTATCAATATTATGAGGACAAGGTGGGCTCTTTGTTTATTAAAAAAATATTCTTAACAATTTTCTCTTAAAAATATCCATAAGAGGCTTTAAAAATGGCATCTGGCTTCTATTTAGTTTCAGAATACATCATTGATGAACAAAATCTAAAATGTGTAGAAAATAAATGTAAAAGCCTTTACTGCTCTTATGGAGTAAGAGAGCTTCATTTTGCATGCTAACCGTGTCGGACACGTTGAGTTTCATACAGCTGAATAAGCTTAAGAATCCATGGAGGATGATGAATAAGCCCTGCTTTCTCCGTCTCTTTCTGGATGGCCGACTCTAGCTCAGGATACCCAACCTTATCAAGAGTAATTCCAGGGAACAGGTCATTTATCAGACTCATAAATAAAGGTTCATCTTCATCTACCTGTCAATCAAAAAGCAGGGGGAAACCTCAATTGTTTATTCTTTGGAATTATTAATTATTATTGCAATCACAAACAATCTGCAAGAACATATTTAAATGACAGTGGTAAAATAGCTATATTTTCTAAAACAAATATGAAAATTATGAGCAGATGCATGTTATTTAAAATGGTTTTCAATGAATTTGGCCTTAGGTAGGAATTTGTAAATTCAATATTCACTTAACATTTATGTGAATGTTTGAATTTTAGAACAATTCTTGTAAATCTCTCTATCCATTAGTCATTTAGAGAAACTGGCTAGATTTCTCCTTACTTCTTGATCTGAAGTCTAATTTTTTTCTTTGTAAATCATTAAAATACAGACTTCAGTATAAAAATGTGCATTAATTAGCTAAATAGACAGTTATTTGTGAATCTGATCTTGTGCATTTTAGCAAAGCCTACACACACTATAACTGTTCAGCTACAGCAAGAGGAAAAAATAAAGAATTCTTTGGATAGAAGAGGGTAGTGATGGAAGGGAATAAAATATGTAAGTACTATTCAGCTGCTTCAAAACATCCTACTCACTGTGAGTCATTCTGGTCGTTATGGTTTTTGAAAAGGCAGACTGCCAAGAATTAGTGTAAATTGAAATTCTGGAGGAATGGGGATCTAAACTGATAGATGAAATGTTAATTCAATGTGCTTTTTCCTTCACTCTTTTGTTTGCTCTCCTTTCCTTCCCACATAAAAGTAATTTGAAAATTAAGCTAGATTTTCCTTTAAGATTTTATGGGATTTCTTATTTCTTCTTTGCTTGAAGTCTCTGATTTGTGGGGGAGGAGCAGCTTCATCCTCTTCATTAAAAGGGAAAAAAATGGTTCAGAGCACTATCAGTATCCAGACATTAAAAGAGCAGCAGTATAATTTCAAAACTGCTGAGAAAATATACTTTACTTCACACTAACACATAATAAATACATTTTTAAGAAGCATCTTGTGAAAGTAACCAATAATACAATACCAGCTTGGAGAGGTTCATGTCCCGTAGAACTCTCATCACTACTGTTTTCTCTGGCTCATTGGGGTTGGATCTTTTTACTGCTCCAAGGGTTCTTAAGACAGATAAAATATTTCGTAACCCAAAGTCGTAGTGAACCTTAAAAGAAAGTATGAAGACAATTAGTACTGTAGAGATTAAGCACTTTAAAGACATAGCAAAGGCTGAAAACTTGGTGAATTTAAGAAGTAGCCTATCAACAAAGCTTCACAGTTCTTCATCCTTTCAACAGGAGGAATGGTTTTGTTGGTGTCAGAGTTTATATGTGATTTTCATTGCTGTGACTCCAGTTGTAACAAACACAAGTATATTTAAATAACCTTAAAGTTGTAACACAAAACAACAGCAAAGAAAATCAGAGTTTTCTCCTTAACACACTATGTGATGCACTGAATTTGATACACATATGTAAGTAAAATCAACCATGCCCTGCTTAGAGACCTCTTCAATAGGTAGGTTCTACCAAAGAGACTAAGGAGTGAATGTCCTAATTCATTTTACTGCCTCATTTGGGGACTGATAAATACACAGAACAAGTATATGCAATCTTCCCAGTTGTGCAAGTAGCTGAGGGCTATGGGTCCTGCCTTGCTGTGGGATAAATTAGTCAAAGCAAAATGTTGGCCTGCCAATGAAAGCCTTCTCTTCATCTAAAGATTCAGTCCTAGAATTGCAAACTGTTGGGATGCTGAACAATTGAGATCTCATGCAAATCAGTCACATCCTCTCTCGCTTCACAATTCTGCATAGTCATGTGTTTTAAGCCATGCTTCTATGAAGCAAGTTGAAGTTACTTTAGCGACAGGTTGGAATAATTCTCCCACATAGCTAGTTTAGAGTACAATAGAGTTGCACCCATAAACTGCCAAATATTTTAGGCTCTCCATGTCAAACATGCCTGATCCAATCTTCTACCAAGCATGGTGCCACTTCTTTGCTCTGAATGAAGTATTACAGCAATCCCCACACTGCAGCTACAAATGCTCACTTTGAGAGCTTCAGATGAAATGTAATATAGATGGCAAATTATTACCATTTTACTATCCTTAGAGAGGAGAGGAAGTACAAAATTAACTCCAAATGAATCCACATGCAGTAGTTTATCTGTAAGTGGCATGTCTTCAAGGAAGATACTGAATGTTGACCTAGCAGAGCAGAGACAGGCAAGAAGAAGCAACTATAAGGGGAGGAAGAAGTGCAGAGTATCTCTAGATATAAAGGAGGAAATGCTGAAATAGCTCTTCTCATCCAATAACATCTTTCTGAAGGCACATGGGGGCAACTGACGTGCTGCAGCTATGAAAAGTGTGTCCTTCAGGCCACACCTCTTCCTCTTGATATATACTTGAGTATTTTCAGAATTGAAGAGAGACTCAAGCATTAGCAACCACACCTGATTATATTCTCCTAACTTTAAACAAAATATTAAATAATTAACTAGGAACTGTATTCAAACACAGTACAATGTCCATCTTCCCTCTGTGTGGGATGAACTACTGGAGATGCAATTTCTAGAAAGGAAATTTTCAGGTAAAAAGTTTGCCATTTTTAAGGAAGGGTTCTCTTCTACTTCTCACTGCTGGGAAATCATAAACTATAAATCAAGAATAAGAAGGGAGAAAGAGAAAAAAATTATTAGCTAGGTTAGAAGAATATCTCCTCCCTTCAAATATTTTGGTGCTTATCTGGGAACCACTACATGGAGCAACTTTCTCCTGACGGATGCATCTACAAAGGACTGTATGTCAAGTCTGTAGTGCTTACGGAAAGATATGCATGTCTACAACTCTGCTTTGTGTATTTGTTTAGATGTGGCCATACCTCTCTCTGCCCAGAAGATGGCTGTAGATCTAATTGTGGGAACTCTTATTTTCTCTGGCTATGTCTACACTGGCAATTTAAGTCGACTTAAGGAGGCTTAAGTCGACTTTAATTAAGCCACGTCCACACTAGGCTTTCATTAAGTCACCTTAAGAAATTCCTTAAGGTGACTTAATGAAAGCTTAAGTCGACTTTATAACTACCACTCATTAGCTCGACTTAAGCCTCCTTAGGTCGACCTAACCCTTCCTGTGGTCGACCTAAGCCCAGTGTGGATGCATAAGTCCACTTTGTTAAGTCAACCTAAGGGCAGTTAGGTTGCCTTAACAAAGTGGACTAAGTCGACTTTAATAAGGTCAACTTAAAGTCGACCTTATTAAACTCGACTTAACAAAAGTCAACTTAACTTTTCTATTGTAGGCATAGCCTCTGTGAGTGACTGTTTTGATGCACATAAGCTTCTGTGATGCATTCTTTAATACAGTTGTCTACTTTGAAGCCCATATGTAATTTGTATTTAAGATGAATTACCACAAACAATCACATAAGTTTTCTTAAATTCCAAAGGAGTAGCCATGATAGTCTAGTTCAGCAAAACAAACAAGGAGTCTTGTGGCACTTTTAAAGACTAACAAATTCATCGCAAGTTCTTCATCTTCAAGCATCTGACGAAGTGGTATTTCTCCCATGAAAGCTCATGCATTAATACATTTGTTAGTCTTTAAAAGTACCACAAGACTGCTTGATAATTTTTCTTTGCATTTCCATAGGTTTTTTGATATATTAAGATTGTCCTCTGTTCAACCAGACTGTGCAAAGGTAATGTCCTGGCATAGACAGGTAGATGATAGAATAATTCCTATGACATCTGGGGAGGATGATGACACCTTAATGATGAAGTCTGCCAAACTTCTCATAATTCATTTGTCTTGAGGATATGTTCAGCAGCATTGTGAGGTAGATAGGGACAATATATTTGATACTCTCTATGGTAGGTGACTGCAGAAATTATTTACCTTACGAAGCCTTCAGAAATACTATCATAATCATCAGAAAATAAAGGCTGAAGAGGTTAGTGTCTCCTTATTATCTGAGTCCCCTCTGGTTCCTTTGCTGGGGTCATAGCAGGGTTAGCAATTATCTTTCTAGACAGATATGCAGTCAAAGAAATCAGGAGAGAAAATCGTTCAGGAATATCTTCTTCTAGCTTTATGTTATTTGACTCAGAAAGCTCACTTTCTTCTGAGAAGGATGAGCTGGAAAAGGGCAGAGGAGGTTGCTTCCTAGAACCTCTTCTAGTTTGCATATAGGCTACAGATTCCCCATCCTGATGGAAATTAAGAAGATTATCAGCTACGGGCTCAAAAATTATAATTGCTGCTGGCTATAAGGAGCTGTTTGCCGAAGAGATTCTGAAGAGTTTGGAGGGGAGCTCAGAGGCTGTCATTCTTCCAGGTGACATGTGCATACATTTCAAGGCTGTACTACAGAGATTGAGAAATTGTCTCTGAGAAGAGCAGAAGGAATGTGTCTGTATATCTGTTGTAAGGTATAAAAATAAAACCACAAAAATATGCTCTGTTGAATACTATTATAGTACTCTGCAAAGTAGGGTAGAATGTATAAAGAACACAAGCGATTTACTATCTAATAATTTTTAAGAAGTTATTCAAATGTATTTCAAATACTTTCTGCAACTGTTTGTGGATGCATTAAATATTTGTTCATAATTAATTGTATTGTTCTCTCTCTCAGGCTGATTGGCAGCTGTCATTAACATCTCTATTCAGGGGTTTGATTAGATAGCTAGATAGCTAAATAGCTTTGAGGTTTAATTCTGCATAATATTCTTCAGGAAAAAAAGGGTCAGATTAACGCATGGACTTTAGGGGCTGCAGCCCGGGGCCCCCGGCTAAAAGGGGGCCCTGTGGCCTCACAAAAATCTGGCCTTGAATGCTGCCGGCACCGCTCGGCCTGCTGCTGACTGGGGCCCCCTCCCCTGGTCTCCCTGCCCTGCCTCCATGCCTCTGGTTGACAGAGCTCTCAGGGGAGGGAGTCCTCATCCCTGGAGTGCTGCTGCCATTAGCCTGCAAGTGCTCCATGCTGCTGTACCAGCCGCTCCATCCCATCCCACCTTCCTCCCTTCCCCGGCTGATTGTTGCTCTGCGCCCACGCAAGCCTGACAGTGCTCGCAGCAGGGAGGGAGTCCCCGCTCCTGGAGCACTGCGCTTCCAGCTGGCCAGTCTGCCTCAGGCCCCCAGCCTGTTGCCCGGGACCTACTGGGGCAGAGCAACCAGCCTCGGGGAGGGGCAGAAGCACCATGGATCCTGCATCTCTGGCCCAAGGGCCACACCTCCCCTCCCCTCCCCTCCAGCAGCTAGCCAGGTCTGCGGTACCTCCAGCACCAGTTGGGCTCCCCATGGTTGGCCAGTCTGCTGGTTGCCACAGGCACCCGGGCGCCTTAATCCAGCCCTGCAGTAAAGTCCTGAAAAGACAGATCTTTGGTCTGTGCTTTACTGAATTGGGCATTCTTGGCACACTTCCATCACCTGATGCAGGATTAGCTCATGTGCCTTTATTGTTTCTGCAGCTCTGATCATGTCATCTGCTATAATTTTAACTCCTTGAATATGTCTCCTCATTTTTATGCTGAAAGACCTCATTTGCAGTCTTGACTCCAAATGGCAGATATCAAAAGCTGTCTCCTTCATATGGAGTATTGACTGTGCAGACATGCTTGTCCAACTTTATCTGCCAATAATCATACTTTTCATCAAGGACAGTGAAGACTGTTTTGAATACCAAAATGCCCAGGGCATCCTCTGTGGTGGCTAAAATGTGGTACTGTGTGCACACAGCTTTATTCAGGTCCTGTAGGTGCAAACACACCTGCAAAGTCTCATTCTTTATCTATATGATTTCAAGGCTATTGATGCAAGTGTGTGAGTTTCCCAACCCAGGTTATGACACCTGCTTTTTCCATCAGGTGTCAGGCATTTTTGCATCTGTGCAGTACTGTGAAGGATATATTTCAGCACCTTTGTATACCTGGAATCACCTGGGAGCTGTACTGAGGTAATGCTCCCCTTCAAATTCTCAAAGGCCCTCAAATACAATCTTGAATCTGGCAGTCAGGCTTTCCTAGGTGGTAGGTCCATTTATCCCTAGAGTGTAAATTCAGCAAATTATGTTCAGCACTTCACGTTGTCAGCAAGATATCTTTACAGTTGCAGCGTAAAGCTGTAAGAGTGGACCTAGTAATCCGTATCAGCTGCTCCTCTTGGCTTTATACAGGTCCCTCCAATGGAAGGTAAACCATTTCATGGATTTTCCTTGATCTAGGTCACCAGCCGTACAGAAAAACTGCCCATATTCAGCAACTGCACAGGTACAGGAACTTTTCTCTGCCCTTTCTAGGCACTCAGCAGCCCCTTTGAGTACTATGTCTTAGAGATTTTACCACCACTCTTGTGACAAACTTTACAACAGCACAACATCATGGGATATGCACCCATACACAATGCTGCTCTACTTTCTCCAAGTCTGCTTTGTCTCTTTCTTTAGGCTTTGTTTTGAATTTCTTTACTGAGAGGGTCATGGAATTTACCCCTTCATAGTCCTAGGAAGATTAATGACATCTGGTTACTGATCCAGCCAGCTTGGCCATTTCTCTCTGTCATCTGATTCCTCAGAGAAGTCTCTACTCTGGAGTAAGGGGAGGACACATCTTGCCTCAAAGAATTAAACTGGCTTAGTTACCAAGGCCCAGATTTTCAAATGTATTTTGATGCTCAAAGATGAAAACAGGTCTTTAGTGGAATTTTCAAAAGCACCTAAGCAGTTTAGGTGCCTAACTCTCATTGAAAATTTGACATCAAGAATCCAAACATGAGGGAATTATGGGGAGAGGAAAAAATTAGGAGCACCTAAAATAACTTTTCCTTACTTTGAAGTTCAATATGTTTGGATTTTCAAGGGCCAGAAGTAAGTGAAGTGTGCCCCATTGCACAGCTGGAAATCTCATCTTTTCAATTGGTATCAAGCTTCCTGTTATTATTATGGATGGGTCATAAGAACAACCATATGAGGTCAGATCAGAGGTCCATCTAGCCTAGTATCCTGTCTTCTGACAGGGGCCAGTGCCAGATGCTTCAGAGGAAATGAACAGAACAGGGCAATTTTGAGCGATTCATCCCCAATAGTCCAGTTCCACCTTCTGGCAGCTGGACATTTATGGACACCCAGAGCATGGGGTTGTGTCCCTGACTACATTGGCTAGTTGCTATTGATGAACCTTTCCCTCCATGAATTTATGTAATTTTTTTTCTGAAGCCAGTTGCACTTTTGACCTTCACAACTTCCCCTCACAACAAGTGCCATACATTCACTGTATATTGTCTGAAGAAGTATTTCTTTATGTTTGTGTTAAACCTGCTACCTATTAATTTCATTGGGTGACCCCCGGTTGTTTCATTGGGTGACCCCTCATATTATATCCAAGGGTAAATAATCTTCCCCATTCACTCTTTCCATACTGTTCATGATTTTCTAGACCTTTATTACATTCCATCTTAGTCGTCTCTTTTCTAAGCTGAACAGGCCCAGCCTTTTTAATCTCTTCTCATATGGAACTTGTTCCATATGCCTAATTACTTTGGTTGCCCTTCTCTGCCCTTTTCCCAGCATTCTAATATATCTTTTTTTGAGACAGAGTGACCAGAACTGATGCAGTATTCGAAGTGTGGATGTACCGTGCATTTATATAATGGCATTACTATTATATTTTCTTCTTCTTTCTTAACATTGTTACCCTTTTTTCACTGCTGCTGTACATTGAGCAGACGTTTTCAGCGAATTATCCACGATGACTCCAGGATCTGTTTAAATAACAGATTAGACTCCACCATTTTCCAGTGGTGGGATTATTTTTTCCAATCTAGATTACTTTGCATTTATCAACATTGAATTTCATCTGCCATTTTGTCACTCAGTCAAGTGAAACCCCTATATAACTCTTCGCTGTCAGCTTTGAATTTAACTATCGTGGATTGTGAGCTATCTATTTATGTAATCACACACACAGGATGGCCCTAGTCCCACACTGGGATATTCAGGAGCGTGGCAGTGGAAGTAACATTGATGCATAGGAGCTCTGGAAAGTGAACTATTTAGACAGCTGAGTAAATCTTCTCTGCATGTTGCACTATCCAGTGCTCCCCCAATACATACTTGTGGTAGTCTACGACAGGTAAACTGGACAAAGGGTAGGGAGTGGATAAAATTTGGCTGCACTCATTCAGAGCAGCTGTTATTCCCCTACCTAAACAAGCACTACAAAGGAACTCCTTTAGGTCCCTCAAATTAATCCTATACAGGGAGCAAGTATGTTGGTGCAGAAGGAGATTGTCATGCACAGGCAGGACATACTGTAATGAGCCAGCAGATGGTAGCACTTCCAAGCACCTGAAGAAAGGGACATCTTGGAGATAATAGCAACAGACTTCTCTAGTGGACAACAGTTTCCTCTGTTAATAGTAGGCACAGAAGGCCGAGGAGGAGTCATGAGTGAACTATGCATACACATATAAAAACATGGTGCATGTCCCACAGAAACCCCTCCAGAGTCTGAGGAATTCAGATACCCACACACTCTGAAAGGTGTCACAAAACAAGACACATCAGCAATGAACAGCCACTGACTAGTCAGGAATTTTCACCTAGGATACAGCTAACACCAAGAGCTGATCAACAGACAGAATCAGATCCCTGACAAGGATATAGAAAAAACCATCGTCACCCGGAGCTGGCAAGGCAATCCTCACAATGTACAGGTGACCCAGCCAAATAATGATCCAGACACAGGATGTGGTAGTTGTATCACAACACACTAATCAACACTCACATTTAAAGCAACAGCCATCCCTTCCAAAGTTATGGTAATCTCCTAGACAAAATGTTTGGGGTGAATTCAATATTGTTCGGCATACAGTTTCCCACTTGTAATGTCTGTGAATATATCTCCCCAGCATGGCGGAGAGAACCATGTCCAGAATAGATGCTAACAAAAACAAAAGAGACAAACCATTCAGACTAGGAGAAAATCCAATACAACATCCCACAGACTTCCCCTGGGGAAACAGGCCAGAGCATGTCCAATACAATATCTCTACAGACAACCATCTTGCTTACCCAGGAAATGGTGCATACACAAAATATTCCTAAATCTTATGACAAATAGGTACCCAGCACAGAGTTTCTCTGAGACAAGTCCTCTCACTCCACAACCCCCTCTGACAGTGAACCTCTTTCTCCCTGGGTGCTGGATGTTACCCCTACAAAAAACACTGTCCAATTATCTCAAAGGGCCTACTAGAAAGCAAAAAGTGGGCAGATGACTGGACTAATAAAGCAGGATCACATAAGCAATATGCAAATAGTTACCAATGATGCTGGATCAATACATGGGAATGTATATTGGCTCAAAAATCAAGTCCACAGACAATGCAGAGCCACCGGGCAATATTACAGGAAAGCCAGCAACTAATGTGACCTTTCAGAAAATCAATGTGCAGCAGAGAGCTGCTATATGAGTGAAATTAACCTGAAAAAAAAAATCAGTCTACTGTCAAAAACAACAAGGACGGGCAGTTAACAGAGTCTGGATGTGTGGGTGGTAGAGTTAACACATGGAGAGAGAAAAACATCCCGACCTGTAACATTTCTTTTCTCTGAAATAATGGGCATGATTCACCCCTGGGTTGCTCAAGTTGTATGCCAGGATAATTCCACTAAAGTCAATGGAGGAACTATGGGGTACAATGGAAATAAGGGAGTGGTGAATCTGGCCCAATACAACTCTTTTCAACAGATCCCACACTGTGCAGGACACATAGTTTGTGCTTTGCTTCTCTATTCACATTTCCTCTCTCAGGATACCCCTTTGGGAGTCCCAGCTGGGCACCCAGGGCAGAAAATTCAGAATTCAGCAACTTCTGTATAGACTCAACAAAAATCTGTACCTCTGTCTTTATTTAAATAGTTCTCACTAGCTAAAATGGTATGTTTCCTGGTAACATCCTGCACGGTGAGCCAAACACAGAAATGTGATTTCTGGACACTGTGGCTATGTCTACACTTAGGGATTTAGGTCGACTTAAATAAATCGACTTTAATAAGTCGACTTTAAGTCGACCTCATTAAGTCCACTTAGAGAGTCCACACAGGACTCCTAAGTTGACTTAAAGTGGGCCTTACTAACTCAACTTAGAGTCTATACTAGACTCTCTAAGTCGACTAGTTAGGTCCAGGGAGAGCGAGCCCAGCATGGGGCTGGCTCTCCCCGAGGCAGCAAGCCCCGGAGCGGTCCGGGGGAGAAGGGAGCGTGGAGCTCCCTTCTGCCCCGAACCGCTTGGCTCCCTTCTGGTTGGGACCGCTCAGGTCCTGGGCAGAAGGGAGCCTTATTAGCCGGGACCTGCACATTGATTTTCTGAAAGGTCACATTAGTTGCTGGCTTTCCTGTAATATTGAGAACCCTGGCAATTACCAGCACTCCAGCTCACGGGAAGCCTCCGGAGCCTCCTGGAGAGAAGGGAGCCACCAGCTCTCTTTTTGCCGGGACCCCCACGCTCCGTCCTAGCCAGGACCGCGCTCCAGCTGCGGGGAATCCTCTGGGTCTCCCCGCCAGCTGGGCGCCACTGAGCCGGCAATTTCCAGTGCTCCAGCCCGGGGGCTTCCCCAAACAGCCGGAGCGCCGTGCGGGCAATTGCTGGCACTCCAGCTGTTTAGGGAAGCCCCTGGGTCTCCCCAAACAGCTGGAGCACCAGCAATTGCCATCACGGCAGCCTCCAGCTGGTGGGAAGCCTCCGGAGGCTTCCCGGGAGCTGAAGCACGGTGGATCCCTTCTCTCCAGGACCCCCACAGGTCTGGAAAAAACGGAGCAGCAGCTGGAGAGAAGGGAGCCGGGAGAGCCGCCCGCCCTTCCTCGGCCCGGCAGAGTCAGCCATGCGCCGGCTGGCTCTGCCGGGATGAGCCGGGAGCGGCTTCTTAGTCCTAGCACAGCCAGCTGGTGCGTGGTTGGCTCCGCCCACCTCCTGGGCTTTCCAGCCAGGGTTCCAGCGGGGGATCCCCTCCCGCTGGAGCCCTGGCTGGGAAGCCCTTTTCCCCAGGACCACAGCTCCCCTGGCAGGGAAGCCGCAGGTCTGGGGAGAAGGGAGCAGGGGCTCCCCAGGACAAGGGAGCCACAGTGGCTCCCTTCTGCCAGGGAGCCATGTGGTACTCCCTTGTCCCCCCTGCCCTCAGTCAACCAAGTTGACTTAGGGCATCTACACTGGCTAAGTCGACTTTAAAAAAGTCGACTTAGACACTAGTCCGAATTATAATGAGGTGTTATTAATTCAAACTAGTTTTTCCTTAATTTGACTTAAGGAGCACCTTAAGTCGAATTAAGGAAAGCCCAGTGTAGACGTGGATTAAATTAAGTCGACTTAAGCCTGCTTAAGTCGACCTAATTTATAAGTGTAGATGCACCCTGTGAAATTAGTTAAAATTCAGAAAATTTGAGATCCCTTTTTTTACTATATATACACACACACACACACACACACACACACACACACACACACACACACA
>ML685756.1:29033506-29103369 GCA_007922175.1 Pelusios castaneus | reverse complement strand
GAAGAGAAAGGAAGGAAAGGAAGAGGAAGAGAAAGGAAGGAAAGGAAGAGGAAGAGAAAGGAAGGAAAGGAAGAGGAAGAGAAAGGAAGAGGAAGACAAAGAAGAGAAAAAGAAAAAAAGGAAAGGAAGAAAGAAGAGAAAGGAAGGCAGGGAAGAGGAAGACAAAGAAGAGAAAAAGAAAAAAAGGAAAGGAAGAAAGAAGAGAAAGGAAGGAAAGGAAGAGGAAGACAAAGAAGAGGGGAAAAAAAGGAAAGGAAGGAAAGGAAGAGGAAGAGAAAAAAGAGAAAGGAAGCAGCCCCGGGGGTCTGGAGGGGGCGGTGGGGGCTGCCGGCCTGCGCGGGGGTCCCTCCTTGTCCCCACCCCCACCCCTCTAACCCGGGCCGTCTCCTTGTCCCCACCCCCACCCCTCTCCAGGCCTCCCTCCAGCGCCCCCTTACCTGGCCGGAGGCTGGGAACTACAGGGACGGCCGGCAGAGCTGCTTGCCAGCCAGGCCGCTCCCGCCCTGAGCACGCTGTATCTGCGCATGCTCAGGGCGGGAGATTTAAATCTCCCCAGCCCGGCCGCAGCCTGCACAGCTGGGAGGGAGCACCGGCGGGGACCGAACGCGGCCCCGGCAGGGCAGACAGACCCCGGCAACGGAGCCTGATCCTGGCCCCGTGCCGGGAGGCCGACGCTGTCGGCAGAGCGGGGCGGGGTCGGCTCTGGGCCGGGGAGTCGAGGCGGCCGGTGGGTGGGAGAAGGAAAAAAAGGTGCCGGAACGCCGTTCCGGTGCGTTCCGGCAGAAAAAAAGCACTGTATACAGCACCTATGGGCAAAATAAATAAACAGCAGCCCAAGAGTGGAAGGGGCCAAGAAAGGCATGTATGAAGTTGTGTTTGAGGGGATCCACTTAAAGTAGAGCTTAGGACCACATCCAGAAATCATTGTGCTCGGATAGAACAATTACACTCAGCTTTTTATAGTAATCAAGGCACATAGTGAGAACTAAATGGCAGACAGAGTTCTCCTCCCCTGAAGTCACACACTATTACAACTAATGTGTGTAACAGGCAATGGAGTGGAGTTTGTGGTCTGATGTTATACACCTCTTGGACCAGGTGTACTTTTAAGAGGGTCAAATCCTTCCCTTTTGCATCAGCCCCAAGTCACCTGCTTATTGTTATGGGTTATGCAGTTAAAAGAGTGAGGGAGTAGCAGTGAAGATGCTGCAGTAGCCCCCATTCTGTTATTTCACGCCTGCCCCAAGAAGGCAACAGCCAGTAAACATGTGCAGGAGCTGGTCTAATGTGCCCTCTCCTCTCCCTGCCCACTGCTGCCCGTCCAATCTTTATGCTCTTGGACTGATGAAACCCAGGAGTGGCCCCTTTGGAACAGCCTCTGGGCAACTTCTCTAAACCCTGCCCCTTCTCTAGTGTAGCAGAGTCTCCCCCATTCTCCTGCCGGAAGGCTCTCCATGGCTGCAGAGGAGACATCAGAATTTGATTCAGACAGTAGTTTGGAGCAGAAGCTGGCTAACACTCGGCCCACATCCACACTGATAGTGACAAAGTCGCTACCATCAGATCGATCTTTCTAGATCAACTTAGCAGTTGGTTAAGACACACTAAGTCAATCCAGAATTCAACTTAATAAAACCATCCCCTCAAGCAGTGCAGCGTAGTGAAGATGCTGCACTGAAGGGCAGTTAGGAAATTGACTGGCATTATCCAAGCTACTCTGTGTAGCTTGCATAATAACTCTCATTGACTGTCACCAAATTTTCCTGGCATTGTAGACCGGGCCTTTGTAACAACTATTTGGAAGGCCATTTATGCAGTAGAGGGAGTGACCTGGGATGACACAGAAAGAGATAAGACTAGAGCTGTGAGCTGGAACAGAGTTGTAGAATGCTTTAAAAACAATAAGAAGAAACTCAAACAAAACAAAACCAAAAGAGGAGGAGCCAGTATAAAGATTTAAGATGTGGGAAAAGAGGTAAGAGGGAGATGACACTGATGGCATCCTTTTGGACAGACTGTAGCGCAGGGGTTCTCAAACTTTTTTTGCTGGGACCCCTTTGAAAATATTTCAGGCTGTGATGAACACCCCAAAAGTGACAACTGCCTCCCATGCCATCCCTCCTTTTACCAGCATATGCTGGGACTGAAAACTTATGACCTCCCTCCCCATAATAAACTCGTGGCCCCCGGAGGGATCACGACCTCCAGTTTAAGAACCCCTACTGTAGCATGAATGGATGAATTATAGAGAGGCCAGAGGGCAGAATGTTATGGTCACCAAGGGGCAGTGGAGGAGAGGGATATACAGAATTGTCCTCCAGAAGCTAAGCTTCTATTTAAACGTTTTCTAGCCCTTATTGTTATGTAAAAGTCTTTATAAACATGAACCAAATCTCAATCAATATAGCATTGTCTTCCTGCAGAGTGCAGACAGTCTGAAACAGTATCGGAGATGTGAGCAGTCGTAATCATCTTAAGGGGCAGCTAACAATGAAACCTTATATTTACAATTTAAAACCTGACGCAGGAGAGCATTTCTATTCAGGACGTGCACCTAAGCATGTTCTTAATTTTATGCATATGCTTAAATGCTTTTCTGAGTTGGGGCCTCGACGTTAACTCTATTAACTACAGTACTTCACTACTGGAATTTTTAACAGAAACATCCAGCTAATATGTTTATCCCACAATGCCAACCTTCCCCTGAAAACCTCAAGCATCCAAAAGCCATTTGCCAAAACTTCCAGCTTCAGCTCTGTGAGTAGCTGCAATACAGAAATGTGCAACATGCTGAAAGCATGAAATGTTGAGACAATGTAAAGTAAGTGGGATTTAATATCAAAATAAAACGCAGAGGAGCAGTTATACTGGATACATTTTTCCTTTTCATGTTTAATTTTTTGAAACTCTTCCTTTTTAATTTCAATAAAGCTGCTACAGAATCTCATCTGCTGTACCAAAATGCTTAAGAATCCAGAGACCTGAGGCAGAATTTAGGTCTAACTTGGCCTATGTTACACAAGAGGTAGTAAACATATGTCTCAAACATATATATTAGGCATATCTATGATGAGATATGATAAAATTGACTTAGCCCGGCCACATTTTGCTTTATTAATTAAGAACCTATTTTAACCATACCACCGGAGCTTTTAAAAAGAACATACCAGAAAACCCATCATCTTATAGCTGGTTAGGTGAAAATAAGTTACACATGTCTGAAAACCATCTACCTGCTCCTCCCTATCCCAAGCACTGGGGCTTTATAAGACAAGCACATGTCCTACAAGATGCATCAGTGGCCTGTGATGCTGAACTACAGTATGTTCAAGGTCTTCAGACTTTTTGAGCCAGTGTTTGCACACATGAAATAAACCAAGGGGTGATTTGTGGATTCTGTAGAAACTGTTTTCCCACAGAATTCCAAGAAACTGAAAACGCTCAGGTCTTTCTGTATATGCATTTACATATACACATAGTATGTTAATACAGACTGCCTGTATTAACGTTCTTTGGGAGAGATCATCCCTCTGGTGTTAAAAACTGTAGCAGGGGACTCTGCGGGAAGAAATCTTCATGAGGATTTTGCCACAGCATCCCATGGAGAGGAGGAATTGACCTCCCTGCAGAAAGGGACACAGGTCAATTCCCAAACCTGCAGGTAGATCGACATGGAAGTCCAATGCTTTTACAACAACTCTGGGCCCCAGCAGGCTTCTCCTTGGTTCCTGGTCGCATAGCTGCCAGGGCAACCACCCTGCCTGCTGTGGCTCTTGGGCACAGGCAGTCTTAGCGGGTGGGCAGCTGCCCATGGCCCCGCAGAGGGAGGGGCCCCATGCCACTCTGGCAGGGAGCTGGGGCAGGCTGGTGGGGGCCATGGAGCCCGGCGGTGGCCTGCAGTGGGGCCAGTGGCGGGGCCAGGGAGCCCAGCGGTGGGGGGCAGGGGTTCATTGAGGACCATGGGGGGACCCTTGGGGGCCAGGGAGCCCAGCAGCAGGTGTGGGGGCAGGCAGAGGGCCCTGCGAGGCCCATGGGGGTCTGACAGGGTGTGCGGGGTGGCAAGAACCCACAGGGGGGCAGGGAGCCTGGCAGGGGTCCAGTGGGGGCCGGGACCTCTTTGAGGGTCCTGGTGGGGCCCCAGCAAGGGTGGGGGGAAGGCAAGGATGGGGCCCCCATGTGGTGTGGGGGGCCTCATCCTTGACTTTTGCCTCAGGCCCCAGAATTGCTAAGACTGCCCCTGCTCTTGGGACTCCGGAGGGAGACTCTGTGGAAAAGTTATTACAGTATTACCCTTTTCCAGAGTTTCTCCACAAACCTGCACATGGAACAATGTGCATACCCACCCAGTTTTTTCCCCCCAAGTTTATACTGTTGGGCCCCATGAGGGCCCATTTGTGCAGGGATTGTAGTAGAAAAAAAGCCATGCCAAAGAGTGGCTGAGCCATCTTCTGAGTAGACAGGGGAGATCTTTGCATGGAGGCTCCTTGCAATGTATGGATCTAGAGAAGGGAGACGAACCAGTACTTTCATTGTATCTTGCTTAGCTTGCCCATGTGAAAGGCTAACTCTTTTCTAATGTGATGGGGTGTTTAAGCTCTGATGGAGTCGATTCACCACAGCGCTATGGTAATTTTATGTTACTAAGATTCCATTAATCTTACTGGTGATCTATTATTGCAAATCGAGGGGGCACATCCATCTCGCATCTTTGTCTTAATTCTTTTCTCTTATTTGGCTTTTGGGAACACATGAAAAGGTTCGTTTTAGAGGGTTAAAGGTTTGTTTGCCAATTCTTTGCAAGTAAATACAATAGCTTACAGACCTTTATAGAGTAATAGGATTATGTTTAAGCCATACATACAACACCACAGATTATCTATCGTGCACTATCAATTTCTGGAAAATAAACAGTTCTGTGCCTGTCCCCTGGCCTCTACTTTATTAATAATTAATGAACATGAAAAGGCTCTGGTATTAGGTGGTCCTGATGTTGGTTCTGTCCATCAAGCATTATACATGAGGACAGGAGTCCAGACTGAATAGTGCAATTGACAGGGATGCATTGTGGCAATGAAGAATCAGCAAAATCATGTATCCACATGAATTCCAAAGTTTCATCCACAGTCAGGTTGGGAATAATGCTGGTTGTGCTGACAAGCTTGTTCAAAACTACATTAAGATTTTTGTTTCCTGAACCCTGTTCCCTTGATCTTTTGCAGGACAGTTATAAGCATGCTTGTTAGGAAGTTAAATGCATTCTCCTAGAACTTGATCTAATAAGTCTCGTGGGGTGCGTCTACACTTGTAATTACTTACTCTGCATCTACACTACACTTTCCTTAAGTCGACTTAAGCAGCTGCTTAAGTTGACTTAAGGAAAAATTAAGTCGACTTTGTAAAACCTCCTTTTAAGTCAACTTGCTGCTTAAGTCGACTTTAGAAAGTCGACTTAAGCCAGTATAGACCTGGAGTAGCCCTAAGTCGACTTTAAGTCGACTTAGGGGGCTCCAGAGCTTCCTCACTGCCCTCCCTGCCAGGGTGGCTGGCACAGCCACAGCCTAGCGTGCCCCCCCACAGGGCAGGGCAGAGCCCTGTCCACCCTGCCCCTATGCCCTGCCAAGGTCCCTGTCCCCCTTTGCCCCATTGTACTAAAGGTACAATGGGGCAAAGGCTGAGCTCCCTGCCACTTGGCAAGGGGTGCCCCCCCTGCTACCGTGGACCTGTCCTAGGTCCTCCTAGCCTCTAGAAGTCGACCTAGGTGTCCAGTGTGTACGCTCTAGGTTGATTTTGTAGGGTCCCCTCTAAGTCGACTTAACAAAGTCGACTTAAATTAACAAGTGCAGACATAGCCTTAGAAATGCACTTCTCCATACCCTCAGGAGCAGGAATCTCAAGAAAATGCTGTTACCAGGATACCTTGATATTTAATACACAATTCCAAAAAATAGTTAAACTACTGCATGAGCAAGTGCTCAGGAACAACAAGCATGTTTCTGGTTTATTGTTCTCGTTCCCTTCCTGCCTCTCCCCTTTGTTTCATCTTCTCTTTTGCTAATTATTTCCTTTTTCTTTTCTCTCTCTTGTTCTGTAATTCCTGTCTTCACTCTTTTTCATTTTCTATTCTCTCTGTCACTCTTTTTTCTATGGTTTCATTCTTCCTTGCCCTATGCTGTATTTTGTTGTGTATGACTCATTCTCATTTTTCCCCAATCCTTCTTAGAGGCCTGCCCATCTCTCTTCTCCAACCCCTCTTTCATTATCTCCCACCTTGTGTTGTGATCAGCTATTACAATCCAAATAATGCTCCTCAATCTTGGAGACTGTAAGAACAGCAAAGTAAAAAGAATATGAAAGTAATTATCTTACATTTTTAGTTCTCAAAGTCCCTCTAACAAGACACCCATTCCCGTTATGTGATATTATAGTGATTAGAGCAAAACAGCAACATTTTAGAGTTGGATACTATTCTTTGCTACATTGGTTTAATTTTGCAGGAACTCCAACAGAGTCGGTGGAGATACTCCAGATTTACACCAGCGGAAATGATGTCAGAATTCTGATTGCCCATGTTTGGTAGAATCTGAGTAATATCACAGAGTCCACATGAAATGCAATCCTGTACGGATAGTAACAGTATTAATCTTTTCCTGAACTGGCACTGACTAACATCTGTTAATGTTATTAAAATCCATCCACTGAAAGAAAAGACTTTATGAACATTAAACAAGCCGACAGATCTAATTCTTATATTTAAAAGCTCCAACTGTCATAATGAAGCAAAGATTTTAACAGAGTCTCCCAATTGAAGGACAAAGATACTCAGAAGACTAAAGACCCTTTAAAAACAATTACAGAAACTTCCATTGTCTTCAGTGGTGCAGGACTGGATCTTTCTGAAGTATTTTTTCTTTACGTAGACGCTGAGAATTTTATGGGTTTTCAAAGATTTCGACCACTCAACAGTTACACTGGGGAGGGATTTGGCCCCATGTGTTTTCTGCTTTAAGTGATATGCTTTTATTGCAAGTTATCAAGTTCTGTTCTAAACACTAGAGTCCTGTGGCACTTTTAAAGACTAACAGATTTATTTATCGCATAAATAAATCTGTTAGTCTTTAAAAGTGCCACAGAACTCTGTTGTCTTTCTACAATAGACTAACACGGCTACCCCTTTGGAATTTGTTCTAAACACTGTTTATGCAAGAATGATTATTAACTGAAATATTTGCACTCTGGGGAAATAACAGGAAAAAATAAAACACACAATTATTTAACATAAGTGTATATTGTTGAGTATACTATTGAGATTTTATGCATGCTGCGAGCTGTGAATGAAATGATCTTAAAAATACCTTGTCTTCATAATGGTCTGGTCAGATTTTTTTTCTTTGTAAGGAAATAATAATTTGTTTTATAGTGCCACCTGCTGGAAAAGTTGTGTCTTAGAATTGGGAGGCCTGATTTTCAGAGGAGCTGAGAATCCCACAACTGCCAATGAAATCAAGCCCTTCCAAAATAATTTTACTTGTGCAAAAAAGCACAGTGTGATAAAATATCTACCCTATACAGGGCCTCAGTGGGGGGGGGGAAGCTAATTAGCCACGTGACAGGCTGCTCCTGGAATAGAGGCCTTATGGCTGTTGAGGAGGACTTGGGTTAGGCATGAAGAGAGAGACCATGAGGCAAGCAACTGAACATGAGGAGGTCAGACTGGTCAAGATAAGTTAAAGGGAAGCACCCCAGTGGTGAGTAGTAAACACTGTGACAATTTGGTGGTAAATGCCCCTGATATAAGGGGAGCATGAGAGGCCATAGTAGCAAGTTTAATAAAAAAGAGACAATGGAGCTGCAGGATATGGAGGCCTTTTTTGGAGAAGGCCAGTATACCCTCAGAGATCCCGCTCCCATTTAATCAAGGAAGAAAAGCAACCAATGGAATCAAGTCATTGCTTGCACAGGCCCTGCAAAACCAACAGTGGGAAGCACTGTTGTAGCTGCCGAGGTATTTAATGAAACTGGTGCAACAGCAGCCATATTTATTTAAGATCCTTCAAAGAAGTGAGCAGGAACTGATGAAGCTGGGAATGGAAAAGAAGTTTCAGGACCAGGAGGCCAGTGGCCAGGCCAAGGGACTGTTATGACTGTGGGCAGAAGGGGTGCCTGAAAAGAGAATACCTCTCCATAACAGGACAAGAAATCTAGTCATGAAGTGAGGGATGTAGGAAAGCCCCCAAAAGTCCCACCTGCTGAGTAAGTAGGAAAAGGAAAACCTGTTTCTCCTGTGGGGAATGAGGATATGTAAGGAGCCCTTGTCCCCTCAAGAAAAAAGAAAGTAGCCAAGGAAAGGGCATAGTATCAATAAAGGAACAGAAGGAAGGCCTGTAATGTGTACACAGTGGTTGTAGAGAAGGCTGAGGGGATTGTGAGGATGGAAGGTGAGGAGAAATTGGAGGGAATGAAGAATCCCCCAAGGACGAAGTTAAATAATATAGGGAGCAAGATGGAGGGTAACCAGAATATAGTGGGAACTCAAATTCTGATCAAAAGGCTGGTGGGAGAACCTGAGGAGCAAGGCCAAAAGTGACAAGAGAAGTTGACAGCTGCAGAGCAAGCTTTGGGATTGCTTTGCAAGTCTTAGAATTTCAGAGGGAAAAGTATCAGGACACAATGGAGGAGAAGGGCAGATTTCTTCTCAAGGAGAGCAACCTGGAGCAGGAAGGAGAAAGCTGGTGGGCCCAGCTCTGGCAACTCCAGGAGAGGAAGCATCCATACCCTAGGGTTACAGGATTCATGGGGAGGGTATGTGATGGGGGTACATTTCACACTATATTTCACACTAAACCTAAGTAGGAAAAAAAGGGCCAATTCAAGGAAAGGCAAGACTGAGAATGTCTAATAGCTAATGAAGCCCATCTGGGGGAGGAGGTTAGATAGACAGAGAGACCCTGGGGTGAGCAACTGAACGAGGGGACATCAAACCAGTTGAAAGCTAATCCCCAAGGTGGAGCCACAAGGAAGAAACCCTGTGATAGACACAGCAAATGAACTGCCAGATTTTAGAGCAGTATTAGTTACTGTTCATGCAAAGAGCTGAGGTTCAAATTCACAAAGCTACTTACACGGCCAGCCCCCAGATTTAGGCACCTAAATCCTATTTTAAGGCACGTATGCCTATTACAAGACAGAACCCTCTTGGGGAATATAGCCATACAAGCCATGGGTCTGATCAGGGTGAGCATCAGAATCTCATAGCTGCAGTTTAAGCAGCAAAAGCGGAGTCCCATGGACAATGGAGACTATATTAAAAGCATATGGGCATGTTTTCAAAGACAACAGGTTACTTGAAGAACAGCTGGGACTGAAAGTAGCCCCCACAATGAAACCCATGTGCTTGCCCCAAAGCAAAATTCCAGTGGTACTATCCAGTCTAGTATGCAAGGAGTTTGAAATTCTGCAGCACTGGGGTATTATCATAGCATATGGAGAAATCAGTACAGGCTAGGTAAAAAGCATGCTGAAGAAGAAGAAGCCATAAAGCAAATTATGTGTTTGCATTGACCCATAGCCATTGAACTGGGCACTGAAAAGATACCACTATGCTCTGCCCACAATTGATCACATCTTATTGGAACCTTCCAAAGCCAGAATCTTTTATGATCTGTGGTGTAAGATACGGGTTTTGGCACATAAACCTGGACAAAGAGTCCAGCATGATAGCAGACTTCACAACACCATTTGGTTGCAACAGACAACTGCATAGGCCAGTGGGCAAAAGCCCAGCACCAGAGCAGTTCCAGAAAAGACTCACCCAAGCACTGAAAGGACTGAAGTGACCCAATGACATGTCAATTGTACTCCCTTTATAGGTGAAGGGAGCAATGATACAGAAGCTGAATGAGACCGTGACAGAAAACTACAAGCTTTTCTACAACAATGCAGGGTGAAGAACATAAAATAACCCAGAATAAACACGTCTCAAAGAGTGGGAGGTGACATACATTGGACATCTGCTCACGGCAGAGGGACTGAAAGCAGATCCCAACAAGATGAGGGCAGTCAGAGACATGCCTGCTCCAGTAGATGTGACAGGGGTACAGTGCCTCATGGGAATGATAAATTTTCTGTTCAAGTTTGGAATTCATAAGCCAGCTCACAAGACAGGATGTTGAGTGGGACTAGATGGGTCCTTAAGAGCAAGCATTCAATATGCTGAAAGAAATTATAATGGCCCCGTCCAGAAGTCCCACCAACCTGGTGAGCCACTGACACTCCAAAGTGAAGTAAGAGAAAGAACTGGCTGTAGCTCTTTTGCAAGAGCAGCAGGGTCCTCATGCCAGCAGAGCCCTTTTGGAGACTCCACGGGGCTATGCCCAAACAGAAAGAGTGCTTCTGGTTGTGGAATCTGGAGTGGAATCAGCCCCCTTGAGACAATCCTGCAAATCCCCTTCTTGGTGCTGCAATGCAAGCTGATGAGCCTCCAGTGCTATTCAGTAGAGGTCAGATATTGCCCAGGACAATCGCTTGTGTTAGTTGACAGCCTGAGCACAGTATATATATATATATATGCCACATCACTGAGTTGTGGGAAGGAGATCAGGATTTGAATGCATTAACCTACTGCACTATCTCCCAGTTTCAACAGCAAAGCTGATGGAAATCAGAGACTACAGAAAATGACATCCAACTACATGCTGTCAAGAGAGTGAAACTAGCGGTGGCCCAGAAGACACAAGCCAAGTACTGATAGGAGCAGAGCTATGTTTTTAAATTAAAGGTGACCAGAGCGCAGATTAAGTGAATTTAGTGCATCCACCAGCTGCCACTGAGCCACAATTCAACATCTGCATAAGGAACTGTTTAAAGCAGAGATCACTCCAAGCAGAAATGGAAATAAACCAAGTGCAGTGAGGAAAGCAGAAAGTCTCTATTTGTTTTCTCATCAAGCTAATTTTAAGCAGGCTGCTTCTGCACTTCTTCATCCTTCTCCTGGCTGTATACAACCCTCACTAGTCAATGGTCACTCTTTTGTTTCAATCTCAGCCACAAATGCACTCCACAGAGATGTGCATTTTTCTTTTGATGGCTAAAATTAATAAACAGAACTGATTCTTATATTTATAAATATAACCCAGACCTCTGCTCCCTCGGCTTGCAGTACTGATGTGTGCAGACATATGGCCTCCAGGAGCTTAAGACTCCCGTGTGACACTGGCAGACCAGGTGCCAGCTCATGCACTTACTATAGAATAGATCTTCGTGATTGTTAAATGTACAGGAATGTATTTAGTGCCTAAAAGTCAGTGAAAACCACTGCAATGTTACTTGCATTGTTTCCATTTATCTGTATTCTGTTATAACGTAGTAGCAAAACATTTGCATTGTGCGTAACCCTGAAATTAAATAACCCATCAAATGAGAAAGAAGCCTTGTGGAATGCAAATGAAGAGCTCTACCAGAAAAGACCTAATTTCAAAGCAAGTGGTCATTGTGTGCGATGATCAGAGGTCAAAGACTCAAAATGCATTCCTCACTCTCCATCAGCAAAGGGAAAGTTCACATTAGTAGTGACACCTGTCAGTTTGTTTTCTGTGTGATGAAGCTGTAAGTATGGGTTCATGGAAGGATCCAGCATCTCTGGACTGTTTGGACTCTTACAGGGAAATGTGCAAGATGCAAAGTGGAGATCCCCTCTGGGAACACTGAAAAGACTTTTGGGAAATTGCCAGTTTATTTTATCACTGCCACCATTTGGGATTACAAAATGTCTCTCACTTATGCATATATTTTACCTGCTTTAACCTCTCAATGACTTTCACTTCCTTTTCGTAGCTAATAAATCTTTAGTTAGCTTACTACAGAGTTGGCTACCAGTGTTGTCTTTGGTGTAGGATTTAGAGCAGTGTTTCTCAACCCTCAGTGGACTGGGGAACATTTAAAGGTATTAATTACTTTATGTGGAACACCTGATGAAAACATTCTTGAAAAAGCTGGTAACAGTGGTGGGAGATTTAAAATGCCCCAGTTGCAGCAAAGCTTCCAGGTGTGCATCAACATCTGCCACCATATGCCTGGAAGCATTGCTGTGGCTGGGGCATTAAAATGCTCCTTCCCCCTCCCTACTCAGGGACGGGTCAGGGTGGATCATGGAACACCTGCACTCTGTCTGAGGAGCACCAGTGTTCCACGGAACACCAGTTGAGAAACACTGATTTAAAGTATCAACTTCACTGGGATTAGTGATTGGTCTCTTGGGAATGCAGCAACCTGATGAGGTGTGATTTTTGGTTTGAGTGACTTTTTGCCACAAAGTCCAACTTGTCTGCATGGCAAGATGGACCGGAGAGTCTCAGGGGACTGTCCAGGAGTTCACATTTGTTACTGGCTTGGTGAAATCTAGTTACAGCACACACCACTAGCTTGGGGTCTCTGTCCTGTTTCCTGACAGTCTGCTGGTGAGGTAGGCTGTCAGAGTCGTGAGTCACTCCAGATAGCGTGACAACCTGTACCGAGGTGTGGAGTCTCACTAATCCCAAGGGCTCAGGGGAAGCAGTCCTTCTTCATAGGGGGCTTGAGAGGCAATTTCTCCTTATTTTTATGAAGATGCTGGCCCTTGTCCAAGCTCAGTTGTGAGAAGAATAAGTCCCTGGGCCTGACCTCTAATGATCCTGAGCTAGGGATTGCCAGAGCAGGAGGGGCACTACTTAGTGGCCCCGTCAGGAGTGAGAGAGCCGAAAGACCAGGGTCAGTTTGGGACCTAATGGAAATCTCCCTCAAGCCAGAATTTGAGAAACTTTCAGATTTGAGGCGAGACAGAATGACGGATCTCACACTTGGAGCTGGGGGTTTCCCAGGTTGCACAGACATATTCACATTAGCTCAACAACAGAGTCCTGTGGCACTTTTAAAGACTAACAGATTTATTTATTGCATGAGCTTTCATGGGAGAAAATCCCACTTCATCAGACACTAATGCACTAAAAACAGTACTGCAGTCAGGGTAGCATGGGCAACTGCTGCACAGACTAGCCCCCCCCAAGTACAAACCCGCCTGAACCCCTGGAGTACATAAGTGGCACAGCTAAGCCTGTGCTAGCCTAGTGAGTAGTTTTACTGTGCTAGTTCAATGAGAGCTGGCAGAGAGTATATGTATGTGAGCTGGGAGTCTCATCCCTGACTGCAGATGTAAACATAGCCTTAAAAAGTATATGGTACTCACACCAAGATAGTAAATACAGTTCTCTGGGGATCACTAAATGGGAACACCAGGGTAGCCCAGGGAGCATCTGAACGTAGGGATCTTGAGCACACTAGGGGCCCCAAATAGTGAGGGAAACCACAATACTAACACCAAAAAACCAACTGTCTATCTAAATGAACTATTCACAGGAAAAGCCCTGAGACAGAGCAGGAATGCTGGTTAAAGCAGCAGACAGTGAGGAGGTTCCATCTCAGAACACAGGGAATGGAAAGGAACTGGGAAGTTGGATGGTCCCCATCAACTCTTTTATACCCTTGGTTCACAACACAAGGAGGTGCAGGGCACAATATGGACCAACAGACACTGCTGATGAAAACTCTCCCGGTCTCAGGTGCACGGAGCACACACACATCCACAGTGAATACCTCATAGGGACCATCACCTGGTGAACCTCATTTATTTTATTTTCTCTCCAAAGTAATTTTAAGCAGGCTGCTACTGCTTCATTCTCTCAATGGCTGTAGACAAACCTTACTAGCTACAAACAGGCAGTGGTGTGGCGATGGAGGAGGGGAGGCGGGTCAAGCCCCCGGGGGCAGGGCTGCAGAGGGGGGGGGTGGGATGGGGGACTGCAGGGCGCTAGGGGGAGAATAAATGTGAGCTTGGCCCCAGGGCGCCAGTGGGCACCGGACACCCTCGCTATGCCACAGGCTACAGATCACTCTTTATTTCAATCTTAGTCACAAAAACACTCCACAATAAAATGCACTTATCTTTTAACTACTAAACTGAATAACCAGAACAGTGTCTTACCTTTATAAATACGGCCTAGGCCTCTGTAGTCCATTTGGTCTGAACAATTAAAGACAACAACGTATTTTCCCAGACATTTGCCCATGTCTTTAGTAGTCTCTGTTTTCCCAGTACCTGCAGGTCCTGCAGGAGCACCTCCCATGCTCATTCCCAAAGCCTGAGCCAAAGTGATGTAACATCTGGAGACAGATTGGAAAGTGCCTTTAATTTTTCTTCACTATTACCTGCCTGATATGTAGTTACTGTTATGCAAAACTGGGGGTTGCAAAGGAAAAGGATATTCTTCCTTTTTGTACACCCTTGGTAACTCTCACTGGTGTTAATAGTAATTGGTGCGTTACAGGGGACAAATCCCAGTTCTCTTTTATATGGATGGGAGCAGGATTTTGCCTCAAAAGTGGAAATTATACTCCTAGTAAGATTACCTGTCAGTTAAAGGAGTTATAACAAGTCTATCCGTACAGCCTAAATATTCATTGCAGTAACTAAACTCCACATCAGTAATTTGGATGATGCATTTGTCCACATCTTCAATAAAGTAAAATCTGGATTGCTTTTGCCATTCAAAGTCCGATGGAGATTTAATGTTCATACGGACCTGTAACAAAACCGCAAAATCATTAGTGGAGACATGATATACTATAATAAAAATATGAGAGGAGAAAATGATCCATGTCAAAGCACCCTCTTTCCATTTCCATTCACAGGTCCAAAAAAATGGTCGCTCTGCAAAAATTCACATAGAATGAGCTTGACGAATGAGCACACACCTGGGAGCCAGAGGATCCTGAATTCTATTCCCTTCTCTGCCACTGACTTGCTCAGGTGCCTTGGGCAAGTCATTTCACCTCTTTGTGTCTCATTCATAAACCGGGAACACTAATACCTACCTATCTACCTACTGATCAGAAGTGTTGAAGATTAATTAATTAATGACTACCATACACTATAAAATGTTAAGTATTATTATTGTTCTCAGTGCTTTTTTTGCGACAGTACACAGGGGTACGGAGTACCAGCACCTTTTTTACCAGCCCTGCTGCCCAGCTAGTTGGGCAGGGTCAGCAGGGAAAAGGAGCGCACTTCTAGAGGAAGAGGGGTGATGCAGGAAGAAGAGGGGTGGGAGAGGCATTTTTCAAATTTACTATCAAGTTATTAGTACCAGCATTTTTTTAAAAACAAAAGAAAAAACACTAATTGTTCTACAGCATTGTATTTATCATGCTAGCTGCAGACAGCAACTTTAAACAGTGTACTGGAATCAAATTTACGGTATGCATTTATCTTTTTCACAAAACTTTTTAAAAAGCATGTATTTTTCACGTTATTGCAAGATACGTGCTCAGGAAACATGTCTGGGAGATTAGTGACAGATTAGTGACAGATTAGTGCAGATGTTCTCAAACTGGGGATTGCAACCCCTCAGGAGGTTGTGAGGTTTTTATGGGAGAGTTAAGTATGGCATGGGATGGGTCATCATTTTGGAGGGAAGGGGTCATCAAAGCCTGAAATATTTTCAAAGGAGATCCCAGCAAAAGAAAGTTTGAGAGTCCTTGGCTCTCAGAGCACAATTTTTGCCATGCCAGACTGGAATGACTTAAAAGGATGAGGAACCACCCAGTCTTTTGTGGAATTTGTAGCCTTAGTTGTTGGTCTAGATCTGGTCCATTTAAGCCTTAAAGATGCACTTATGTTTTCTTCTTGCCTCATCTCTGCCATCAGCCCTTTGCATGGCATGGAGCTACTGTAAGCTCTGTCCTACATCAGATGCTCACAGACCTCCCCCTCCTAAGTATGGCCAGAAATATACAGCAAGGAAAGGAGGCACACTAAGGAAAGGGGATGATGTGAGGTACACTGGCTAAGGACTCTTTCAACCTGTCCTAATTCTACTGGTCACAGGCCCTTCCTTTTTACCTTGCCATAGACACAGTGGACACCATGTAACTTTAAGCAAAACACAACAGGGTTAAACAATTTCCAAATGGTTAACATATAGCAAACTTCAGAAATACCTGACACTGAACTAACTGATATGAAATACTCATAAAATTCATGAAAAATGATGGGGGCAGTGAAAAGCCTCAGGCATCATACAGAACTTGGCAGTTGGACTTCTAGCCATCAATCTTCATTTTTTATACTTTTCTATCCTTATTTTGAAACTCATTTAGTTTTTCTCTATACAAAGTATATAAATCATTTATACAATACATAGCCTACTGAAGTACTGCTCTCAGCATGCAGTTCCCTTTATCCTTTTTTGGATTCCAGCTTCTTAATCATTGTCTCATGTTTTCGTATCGTCTACCTTAGAGGAAAGTTTAATGCATATAAAATGTTAAAAACAAACCAGTAAGCCCCTGTAAGTTACCGTTTACTCCCCTTTTCATAATATATGACATCCAGCTTTTTAATCTTCCAGGAGAATTTGCCTCAAATCAGGAAGCAGAGTCTGGGGCTGGAAATCACAAAACTCAACCTAATACTAAAAGGAAACATATCTTTTTAAAATGCTAGTTATGAAAAGATTTCCCTTTAGCAAAGACAGTTCTTTTATGCTGAAAATTAATAACAACTTTAAAAAGGAGCAACCACAGTCTATGAGTGTGCAAACAGATCTACATGCATGCACACTCCCACCCATGTGGAGTCGCACTGATTTCAATGGGATTTCACAGGGGAATAAAGATCTGTGAATGTGGATCTATCTGTAGGATTGGACTCTAACGTTGCATATTGTGAAACTCTGGCCCAACTGAAGTCAATAGCAAAACTCATATCACTTCAGTGGGGCCAAGAATTCACCCTATGTTTTTAAGACCACAGTCTTGCAATTTGTTGCATATAGATGGATTGCCATCCCCGGAAGGAGTCACAGTGAGGCCAATAGGGTGACATCAGGATGTTGCAGTTTGCCTGTATACAATGACTTGCAATCTGGACAGAAACCTACATTTAGCAAACAAATAAGGCATTTGTAAAGGAAAGCTTTTAAGATGTGGCTAGAAAAGACAAGCCTAGATAGCATGCACAACAGTACTAACAGAGGTGTTGAACAAGGAAAAGAAATGTGAGATTTACTTTTAGATTATTTTACATATGTAAAAAAATATGTTCATAGAGAGAGTTCTTTTTAGAAAACACTCACCAAATCATCAAAGATATCCTTCTGGTGTACATGAATAGTGATTAAAGTCTCATATTTAGTGCGCTCCATCTTTGTCAGATCACGTGTTGTCATGTCTATCAAGTCATTTAAAAGGTCCAGAAACTTCTGATTTGTTGTTTGCATGACCTTTCCCACACAGCAAGAGAACACTATTAATTAATACAAACACTATTTGGTCTTTCAATCTGTAGGGGCTGAACAGTTGCAGACATTTACAAATATATATCCCCCTGTTTTATCTACCTTTTTCTCCAGCTTCACTTTTTATTAACTAGGGCTGCAATTCTGAGTCAAGATCTTCTAGAGCACATACCCTCTCCATTCACCCCAAAAGACGGGCAGGACTCTAGCACCATTCCCAAAGCAGCCCCACGCACAGGAGAGACTACTACTCCCCCATTCGGGCTCCCACTTCTCCCAAACCAGTTTTAGGATTAGGGGAGAAGATGATAATCCCTTGCCCCCAAACTACCTGTTCCTTCCCAAAGTTGGCAGCCACTGGCCAGAATGTAGGGAGAAAACACACTCTTAGAAACTGTTTTAAAGTTAGTTTCAAAGCCAGGGAAGATTGATCTTCCATCACTTCCTGTCACGCTCCCTTCCTCACTAAACCACTGAATCAGAGGCTCTTGGCAGTGCCCCTCCTCCCATGCCAATATGGATGGAAGCAGGGGGGTGCATAAACACCAGAAGCCTGACCCTTAGCTTGTGTAAATCAATGTCCTGCCATTAAGATACACTGCCTTTCCCCCAGCTGAGGATCAGCTCCACACTCCCAGTTTTCAGGACAGGGAGCACAGTAATGCAAAGATCATGCACAGAGGTTGCTAACCTCATTCTACATATCAATACGATGGCATTTTCGGGTCATTCTACTTGATTCCTTTTTATTTTGTCATGTCTACCATACTTTATTTTTAACTTGAACAGTATGCAATTAAATGATACTTTTAATTAACCCCAAAGGATTTGCTATGGACAACCTTTTTGTCTGTTTTGGCATTGTTCAGAGCATCCTCTGCATCTCTGGTCCAAATCATTTGAATTCCCAGAAGACCTATTTGTGCAGGAAACATTCTCTGAAAGTCATACAGCTTAAATCCTGAATCACTAATGACTATAGATGCCTGTCTAATGATGGAGTGGATTGTTTTCTTAATCCCATTCAGCAGCTGTCCTAGCCAGAATTCCACATTACCCTGGAAGACAAAAAAAGCACTTTTAAAGTAAACTGCCCCAATCCAGCAAGACATTTCCTCCTACACGCTGATGTTCCCATTTCCCACTTTTCTAGTCACTCATCCTCCCAGAATCTCCCTCCCAGTTGAGCCCGACTGTTCTGTCAGACGCAGAGTGATGGATTTAGCACCTTCACTGCGACTGAGGAGATATGTAGAAGGGTTGCTACAGAAGGACACATAGCCCTTCCCTTCTCCCTCTAGAACAAAAGCACTTTGCCCATGCACTGGGGAGCTGAAGTGTCTCTAATTCAGATTCACAAATGGAAGTCTGTTGTGGTAGTGCCTGAGAACTGGGCCAGCTCCTTATAACACAGATTTGCTGTAAAGTAGGTCATGAGAAAAAGCATAATATATTCTTCTACTACCTGAGCTAGAACAGGCTCAATGATATTGACTTGTTCTCCTTCCTGAGATTCAAATAATAAAATCTGGTCATAGTGTTTTTCATGAAATCCCACTCGGTTAACGTTGTCAAACAGATTCAATAAATGTGCCTAGAATAAACAAACACCTGATCAATCAAATAACATCCATAAAATGTACTATAGCGTTATTGTTAAACTGCATCAAAACCTACAAATTTAAAAGGCTAACGGATCTTTCCACAAATAAGTAAATTTAGGTCAACTCAGTAACAAAAAGGAAATCAATTTATCCCCAGTTCCACTCAGTTATTAATACTGATTATGAAGCGGGTTACAGCTACATAATTTGTACCTGAATAGTGTGTGAATCTGATGCCTGGCCAAGGATTTCCAGAAGTGCAGGATCAGATACAAAGAAAAATCTGGGAAATACTAATCGTTTCTTTTCCAGATACCCAGTTAGTGATTTCTGACATATTTCCAGTTGTTCCAGCAAATGTGGTAATAGCTGTGCCAATGTCTCATCTCCAACACAGCACTGTACAATGTTTGATGTCTCATGAGCTCTCTGCATAATTTTCTGCCAAGATTTATCAATGTTCTGAAACCTTTTGGCTTCCTGAAAGACATTAAAAATGCATTAGCTATTCCTGTTGCTTCCCAAAATGCTGAAAAATAAAGTATCCTGTGAGTGAGTCTGAGTCTTCCTCTACTAATCAGTTTGTCCTCTGGATAGTCACCATGATGCATATTCTCTTGAGGGATATCAAGAACAATTGCTCCATGCTGCCAGCCTTCATTGTCCATGTGATGCTGTCTGGATTACGGAGATAATTTATAATACTATTTAACATCAATATTTCAAAATTAAAATAATTCATATGAGATAGACCACACAGCAGGTACCATTAGAAAGGCTATTATTATTTACATCTATGTGTCACGTTTGTATTGTAAGTTATGGATATGTTTGATATATCCATATTTCAACTTGAGCTGTGTTTCTGGCTGACACCCCCAACAGGATGGCAGCGGCAATAAGTCTGTTTAATGTCCCCCATCACTCTGCATGAATCCATCTATTAGATCTTCTCTTATACTAGAATTGCAAGCTCTCTGGGGCAGGAGTCAACTCTTTGTTCTGTGTTTGTACAGCGCCTAGCATCATGGGGTCTTGGTCCATGACTGAGGCTTCTAGGCTGTACAATAATAAATGAATAATAATAAGATAATAGTTTAATATTCACTTTGCTGCTCATGTCTCCTGAAGGGTATAGTGTGTGAATGTTTTTAGAATGCTTTTGTAACACAGGCAGATCCACAGAGGCGCATCAGGTTGATGGGGCAGCACTGGCTGTGCCCTTTGCCTTATGTTATCTCCTGCTAGTTAGCACTAACGTAGCTCTGCAATAGGCTTTCAATCAATCTCTGACCAGAGAAGTCAAACAGCACCCTCTTCTAAAACTGACAAATCATTATGGACACTATTTCTATTTATAACATGGCTTTTCTCCACAGGTCACTCCTGAAAACAATTATTCACATTCTGTTCCAATGTTATACAATTATTTGAGTGCAACCCATCCACAAAGTGTTGTAAATGAAGGAACAGGGGTGGATTACCACTTGGGCCTAAGGGCCAGTGCTGGGTGGGGAGCGGAGCAGCCCTGGGCCAGAGGCCAGGCTCTGCTCTCCCACTCCCCCCACGGGGCAGTTGGTCCACTCCCAGGGGCAGGGCGGGCTGGCATGACTGGTCACTCTGCTCTGGAAGGAGAGCCAGCTGGCATGCAGTATGGCCTAAGGTGTGGCCTTGGGCCACACTGGAAGCTGCACCGCATGCACCAGTCAGCTCCACCATCCCTGGGGCCCAACCAGCCGGGCCGGCCTCTGACCCCAGCACCAGTCCACCCACAGGAGGCAGGGCCCTAGGCTGGAGGGGGGGATGTGGCCCCAGGCGGCAGGGCAAGGCTCTGGGCGTTGTGGGGGCACCGGTGGGGGAGGCCCAGGGGCCCTGTGGCCCCTAATCCACTTCTGTGAAGGAAGCTGAATTTTCAAATCCTCAAGTGACCAGAAAAGAACTATTTTTCTGAGCTTTATCATGTGATTTTTTAAAAAATTCTTCTTATTGTACAATAGGAATAATGTTCATGTAGTATACTTACAAGTGGCTTCTGCAGTTATCTAATGCATCAGCTTTGCTGTGGTGTTTAGTTATCTGCCAAAGCCACTTATTTCCTTCACTACGAATGTTATCCTATAAATATACTGCAGGCCCAAGAGGCAATTTATTATAATCTTAACAGCAAAGATGACTTTAGCTAATTACAAAACAAAATGTTCTGGGTTATAAAAAATGGAAACTGTAGATATTTAATTATAATGTCTTTGGACTAATATAAATGCAATCATTTTATATAGTTTAGAATATTCTTTTTTTTATTAAAACATCTTTAAGCAGCAGATGATCCCATGTACCACATGCCAAATTCTGGTTAGCTGCCATTCATGTAAAGTCTGCCAGCAGCAGCAGGAGCATGCAGTGGAAATTTATTGCTCTAATTCTGCCTCACCCAGAAAGTCAGAGAGAGACCAGTCCTTAGGGTCTCTGCAACTGATACCACGGAAAGGCATAACAGGGTAAGGCCTTCTTTGCTGTTAATTAAGATTATAGATATATAGGTACACACATACACACACACACACACACACTTGTGTGTGGCTGCCCAGGCCTAGCAATGACTTTATGCACAGCCTCCTGCAAAAGCTATTCCAACTTTTAGCACTATGAAATGCATAAATGACGTGTGTAAGGGTTGGTGTCAGGCAGAAGAGATTGAATTATCACAGCATTAGCCAAAATTTAGCCCTCCACCAATACGTGATATAATATCTGAATAATACAAATGATGAATTAAGGTAAACATTTCAGTCTTAACTTTAAAGTGTCTTGCTTTGTAGTTTTGATTCAGGCCCTAAGCATTCAGCCCTGCAGACCTCACTCTGGAAAAGCTCCTTCTAATGTTATCTGTGGTATTTTTTCCTGAGTATAGTATAGTATAATTAGTGTTGACTTCTTGTTATTTTAAAGGCACTGTGTTTTGGCTAACTCTCACTATAGTGTGCCGCCATATATTGCTATTGTAAATCAACAGACCTGAGGCAGCTGCTTTGCAATGTCCCCACCAACAAAAACAGCTTCAAGGTAAATCCAGAGGTTTTGTACAGTCATCCAATTTTCAATGATTTCTGTTGCATTGGCCAATTTCTGTACCCACTGTTGGATCATGGGCTTGAACGGTGCATTGTACCTGTAATATGAACATGAGTAAAAAAAATAAGATTGCTGTATCTCACTGGTACTAATTATATTTATACAATACATTCTTTAGTTTTGTACCTGTTGCTCATGAGGGACCCTAAAATCATGAGACTATCTTCCATCAAAGCTATCTTCTCAGATGTATCCGAGCCTTTCAGAAGCAGTTCTCCTCTGGTTTTGAACTGACCAAATGTAAAGACATGAGTACTCCACTCGCTGATGACATATTTCAATTTTGCTTCAATATCCTTTTCTTTAACAGCACTGATGCAGATATCCTGAGTAATATCAAGTTGCTGTGTTTTATTACACTGAAGCTAATGAACAGATATTATCAAAGCAATTAAAGCTCATGGACCAAGTTCAGAGTTCAAAGGGAATTGTATCTGCTCAGAATAAAATGGCTCAAAACGATTACATTGCAAGACTGGAATATGCTTCATCTGTTCTGTGGGCCAAATTCTGCCATCAGTTACACTCCGCCAGTCACACTGTAGTGAGGTCACTGGACTTTCACAAGTGCAAGAGAAGGCAGAATTTGTATTTGTTCATGAACCATACCTTTCCATTCTGTCCTGGGGATGGGGGAGAGAGGGGATGTACATCACTCACATGAAATCAAGCAATAAATCTTGAAAAGAGGGGATAGTACACCTCATCATCAGCCCGTTTGTGTGAACACTCTGTATCCGGGGCTTGGTAGAAGCTTGAGGACACGACTACCCACAGGAGGGCTTAGCTGTTCTGCTGGATCTTCCAGAAGAAAACCGTGCGACAGCTCACAGCAACATTATCTTCAGATTTGCAGCTTCTGCTGTCCCTTGGAGTCACTAAAATGCCATGTTATCAGAAGGGGGCAAGGCAGACGCTCTGTGTAGATCATCCAAGGTCCACCAAGTTGAACTACCAACTTGGCAGCCCCATGAATGCCAGGTGATGTCCCTGAATCTTCCACAAGGCTCCGTAATCCCACCTCCTGTAGAAAGCATCTGGACAGAGTGTTTGACTTAGTTTTCACCTTCCATGTGTAGGTTTGTTGAGGAACAAGATAACTTAGTCCATAGTTTTTTAAGGGCTACTATTGTGGCTGACAAGCTCACAATATAACAAGTTTTGGGTTTTTTTAATCTTTTTTTTGCCATCCTTCTGCTCTTGCTAAAGGTATCAGGTGTTGTAAATCTAACATATTTGGTGAGCGACTATGCCCAATAAACACAGAGGCAATATGTTTATACTGTGTGCACATCACTGAAGCCTACTTGTTTGCCAGCCTCTTCTGTTTCTGTGAAATACTGGGGATTGAAATATACAGGACTTTTGCCCTCCTTTAATATTCTCCAAAATCACCCATAATATATTAATCTAAGAGCCAATTTTGCCCCGTATTCTCACAGAGTTCAGTGAAGTGGCTATTGCTCAGCAACTCACAGGATCAGGCCTATAATGACTTATTTCTTTTACTCCTGTATGACACTAGAGGCAAAACTACAATAAACAGCTTCTAAAATCACAGTGCAAATGAGCCTCACAAACAAACAAAAAAGCAAAGATTTTCTTTAAAAGTATTAGCTTTATACCATCCATCCCCTTCTGTACTGCTCCATAATCAAAGGAAGTAAGCTAACCATTTCAGCTACCACATTCCATTCTGCAAATGAACCAAACAAGAAAAATCAAATTTGTTTGCCCAATACAGCTATGTAGGAATGCAGGACTTGGAACGTGCAGAATCCCAGATCACAAAGCTAAACTTTAAATGCCAACAGAAAAGTATGTGTACCTCAATATCTTCCTTATATTTTAACAAAGAGGCATCCATTATATTCTTCAGAGAGAAACTTTCAGATACAACATCAAAGTTATGGCCAGTTACTTGTGCTATTCTTTCCCAGTGTCTTGGCATCATTGCCTAAAAAGTGCACAGGAATTGAAGTAAATAACGTTTAAAAAGCAGTAAATTTTTTAATAACAATGAGATATATATATATATAATTTGAGAGAGAGTGTGTGTTATTAGGAAAAAGTTATGCAATTTTCCACTGAAACAGTTCAACATGTGCAAACGTCTCAATCTCCATTCCATTTAACATGTTACCATTCATCTAATCAAACTGTGAAGAATTTTGGTTTTAGTTATCTGTAACTAATCCTAATCAGATGTTACCATGCATAAAGTTGCTTTGATCTTTTAAAAACAAAAGGTTGAAAGCATCTGATACGCATAACATTATTTTGATCTTCAAGTTCTCCTCTTTAAAGTACCATGTTGAACTAACTTTGTTTGCCATCATTTCAAGCAAAGGACAACTCTCAGCGAAATCATCAATCTTCTTTTTTAGGTCATGAAAAGCTTGCCATTCCTTCAGAGCCTTAGGCAATTTACGAATTCTAAAAAGAGAACAGAATATCAGATTTGACATACCCATAATTCATCTTCTTTTAAAACAATTATCATCATTTCACTTTTCAATTTGTGGATGAAAAGACTGTAAATAAAACACCTGACTGCAACAGATTGAAAATATCCCATAATATACTGAAAAACCTTATGAAATTAAGCTTTACTGAGTTAAGTTAAACTTCACTGAATTAGAGTTAAAACCTTTGAGGTCCACTGTATTAAAAATAAAACTGTGTACCTGCGACTCTGGAATTGTATGTACCTTTTCTAGTAACAAAAGGGGATGCTAATGTATTTCCTTAGTTATCAATCTTTCAAGTCTTCCCTGGAGAGATGCATATATACTAGTTCAAACTGGATTCTCCAGAGACCAATATCCATAGGGCAGGTCAACACTGCCTGCCCTTTTTGGATTCAGTTGAACGGAGATACACAAGTTACTTAAAATAAATTGCATATCTGTGTTCAACTTCCCTCCTCCTGGCATGTCCACTGCACTGAGTCAAAGGGAAGGGCCTCCCTTCAACTCAGCACTACTTCAGTTGCCATCGACTTTGTGATTGGCTAAGTGGGTCTTCAGAGACACAACAAAATTTGAACTGACAGCAGCGAATTCTCCTATAAAAGAAAATAGGAAAATTGAGGGTATAGAAACTGGTAGTCACTAGATAGAATTATGACTAAGAAGCTCAAAGGTTTCGGTTGCAACTGAAGGATCCAATTATGCTCAATCTATTTATGTTCATGTAGTAGCTGTGCTGATTTTTTTTTTGCCTCATTCTGTCTGGAATTTTTGCTTCTTGGATATTAGAGAAGGCCAAAGTTGGAAATAAATAAGCATGTTCAAAGAAGTCCCTGAAGGATCAACTCTCATAAATTAATGAAAGATGGGAGAGAAGAATTTTGAAGCACTTCAACATATACTAATTAACTTACCTGTTCTGAAAATCCAGAAGTTCACTGTTAATTTTTTCAATGTCCAAGTCACTCCAAAGTATTTCATAGTATCCACGGATATTAGCAATAACTGAATTGTAAAGACCATAAAGTTTCTGAAGCAGCGTAAGCTCCCGTTTTATTTTTTGCAGTTCTGGGTATTCTGTTCCAAATTTTAAAAGAAGAAAATTATGATTATTTATTAGATTCAAACAATTTTAAAAAATTATAATCCATGCCTCAAATGGTCCCACAAACTGTCCTACTGAGCAAGAGCATCAGAATCTGGACCACAGTAATTATTCAGTTTCCAGTCAGCATATGGCCCAGTTCTTTACATTGCAAACATAACCATATTATGGAGGTACTGCTTGTAACTTTGTACTTGAGCTTGTGTTGAAAAAGGCAGCTAAAGTGAAGACTTAATCTACTGATTTTATAGGAAAAGTAAAATACTTTCTTCCCAAATTTGCACCAGTTACTAAAGAGGTACAGATTTAATATTAATGTTTAACAGGATCCTATAATATATGTTAAAAGTTAGAAGCATTTAGAAAGGGCCCCAGTTTTTTTACATAGCTCGCTAAACATATTGTTAAAACTTTGAAATGTCAAACTTGCTGTATGTAGGGAAATTACTTTTTTTTTCTTATTTTTTATTAATGCAAAGTTACAAAAAAAAAAACCCATTAACATACTTTACTATACATTACTTACTCAGGATCAGGTTAATGGTCAAAGAAACTGACTAAAGATCCTGGATTACTCCTTGGGGAGCCCTTCTAAATTTGCTAAAAAGGGTGACCACATTTCTTAACATCTACAAAGTTGCTCTATCTAGACTTTTAATCACATTTGAGGAGTTGGCATAGGAACAGGCTGGAACAAATGGTTTGAATTCTAAGATATATACAACTTTGATTGAAAAAGATGTTGATAATAAAACAACCTAGATGAAAAGATGGGAAAGGGATTAGAACAAAGAAGCTAATGTGGATGATCAACTGCTATGATTTGCTGTAACAGTCTGACCTGATCCCATGACTTACACTCCCTTACATTTATTTTGCTCCCATTCTGTAAATTCCCCATCTTCAAGCATGTGATGAAGTGGGATTTTCTCCCATGAAAGCTCATGCTATAAAAAAATATATTTTTTTAAACAAGCTTTTTTTAAAACTGATGACCTTAAAACCAGCGCACTAAAAGGGATGAAACAAATATAGAAGTAATTCAGATTGGTCAGACCTCTTGTACGAGGCATTTTAAGCATCATGAATGCATTCATTTGCAAAAGGTTGGGTGGCCACAGTACATGCTACACAGGCCAGCCGACCTTTTGCAAACAAATGCATTCATGGTTCTTAAAATGCCTCGTGCAAGAAGTCTGACCACTCTGAATTATTTCTGTACTTGTTTTGTCCCTTTTACTGAGTTGGTTTTAAGGTCGTCTGTTTCTTTAAAAAATGATTTTTTATATTATTTTTCAGTCAAGACTAAAAGTAGATCAAATCCTATGAACAGCAACTTTTCAGCCTGAGATAGGATTCAAACCAATGGCCATAGGATTTCTCAGCTCCTGTCCTAACCTATGTAGCACAGGGCCAGATGCTTGATGAGCTTTGTGCTGGGTGCAGGTTGCCATTAAAACCTATAAATATTATGCCATCTGCTAGAGAAATGTGGGAAAGCAAAGGGAACACAAAGAGACAGACAAAGCGAAGTTAATATAAAGGTCATCTAATAAATGTGTTAGTCTTTATAAATATCACCAGACTCGTTCGTTTGCTGAACTAGACTAACACGGCTACCCCTTTGTAACTTCATCTCGACGAATAGGTCTCTGGATGAGAAAGGGGATACATATATATATTCAATTATAAATTACTCTCTATATGGCACTTGACTTCATGTGAGATTACCATATTTTTGTTACTAGAGAAGAGCTCTGTTGGAGGGTAGCAGGGAAAGGTAAAGGTGAATTCTGTCAAGAAATGAGACAGTTTAAAGAGGTTCATCTCATGACAAAATGCCAGCTTCCTAGAGATCCCCCTATCTGCTTGCTTAATGCACCAGTAAAGGATGTACATTTTAAATGAAATGACTAATTTCTTTTATTATTATTAGCAGCTAGACTTTGTATTGCATGTTATTAGACAAACGTAACCTCCTTTTCCTCCTATGGAATTGTGGTATAGTAAAATATGGACTACCCTTGTAATAGAAAAGCTTTCAGACCAAGTACATACACAAAAAGTGCTTAAAAGAATAGGAATGCATAAATACTTTTAACATCTCCAGTACAGAGCAATTACTAAATTTAATATTTACAAAATCAGGTGTTTATTACATTTTAATTTAAACCAAAGCTTTGATGGGGAAGGCACTTTATTCTAGACAAGGAACATGTTTTACTTCAATGCAGCTGACACTAAATGCATTTACCAGGACCATTACCAGGATTTACAGGGCCCAGGATACGGTGTCAAAGACCCTCTTTGGTCCAGAGCCTTGTTGGACCCATCCTCCAGAGAAGCTTCCTCCAACAATTTTCTGTAGCTCCATTCCTTCTTGTCAGCAAGCTTATTGTCCCTAATTTCTAAGCCCACCCCGGAGTTTATAATGCCCTTGTCCTCATCAAACCAGGAAGATCCCTAAACCTACATTCATGCAGCCTCATTACTTATATTGAATCATGCCCAGACAGGTACCACAGACCTTAGTACGCACACTCAATTCAACTAATTTTTATTTCAATTAATTAATACACTTTATTGATAAGACACTTCTCTAAAAGTGTGGCCAAAGCGTAACAGACAGATGCTCAGGTTTCTGTCAGATGTGGGGGTACTCCATCCAGGATGCTTTTGCAATCTTCAGTAAGAGTGCTCACTGTCTCATGGATATGTCTACACTGAAGTTAAATACCTATGGCTGGGCTGTGTTAGCTGACTTGGAGCACAGGCTCAAAGGTTGTTTCATTGTCATATAGCTGTTCAGGCTCAAGCTGAAGCCCATATTCCGGGAATGCACAGACAAGCCCAAACATCTGCACAGCAATTAAACTGCTCTGCAGTTCCTTGCGAGCCTGACACAGGCCAGCCCCGGGTGTTTAACTGCAGTGTAGACATATCCTTCTATTAACAAGAATGAGTCTTGTTGCATCTAATTAGGAGCTCCACTTCTCAAAAAAGCTGTCTTCTCTATGCCAGGTGGACTCTATGGTTAAACTTCATATCTACGCAGGGTTGTCTAAATCAAACTGTGTCAGGACACATTACTGTGTCTCCACAGAGCGGTAAGTGTGTCATGGAGAGCCAGGCTAATGGCTGGATTTGGCCTGGGGGAGAAGGGCTAGTGTGTCCTGTAGGTTCACGATATGCCGCCAAGCATGTCATGACCCTCAAACTGTTGAGAACCACTGGTCTAAATCAGTGGTTCCCAACCTGTGGTTGTGGACCACTCGTGGTCCACGAGAGTACTGCAGGTGGTCTGTGGGGAAGGGGGGGAAAGATAATGTAATAATAATATAATCCCATGTACCTCATATATCATACTCAATGTTACATTATTATTATTATTATTATTTGCAATCTAATTTGCTTCACAAAGATCCTTGTGTAATATAACAGTCTCTGAATTTAAATAGTGGTGCTTTTGCGTGACATCAATGTGAACTGATGCTTTTTGCACATTTGGCAGTTACAACATGGTCCGCAAAAGCTTTTGATGATGATGTAATGGTTCACATAAAGGAAAAGGTTGGGAACCACTGGTCTAAATCATCTGGAATTGCAAATAAAAGATTCTTTTGAGGATATTGACCCAGATCTTCAGGTGTATTACAATTCCCCTTTGTGCACTGGAGGAAGGTGGGCAATGGTAGTTAAAAGTCATCTTTGCAGTCACCCAGGGCCAGATTTGTAAAGGTATTCAGGCACCTAAATATGCAGATTGGGGCTTAATAGATGTTTCAAAAGCACTTAGGCACTTTTGAAAATCCCTGTAGATTTTTCTGGGATCTTGCATCTTTAGGTGCCTAAATACCTTTACAAATGTCACACCAGCCCCTGGGCAACAAGAGATCAGTTTGGTATTAGACACAAATTACTGCAACTGAGATAATTTCCCTTTAATTTTAGTTCATGTTTTTGAAGCTGCGGTACTGGAGATCTATTTTACTGTCATATTGAGGTCCTAAGAGGCCACAGATTTGTTAGAGATGCCTATAATAGAGTTAATTAAAATCCATAACCTTTGACATTCTCCAGGTATTTGTTCAGACCTTCAGATTACAAAAACAAATGTTGAGATGATATTCCACTGAAGATAGCTGATTAGACCTTTGTGCAACCAAGAATCAAACATTTATGACAAAGCTGCCAGTTGGACAGCAATCACACTGACACTTGGCTAATACTATTTGCATGACATTTAGTTTGCAACATTAACTCCAACCGTGGCATCATTACCTGTGACAGGAAGACCAAATAATTCTTCACCACCAGAAAAAGTGATATACTTCCTCCATAGTTCATCAAATTTGACTTGGAAGATTTGTAACCTATCACTTGCTTCCCAGGGAGGAATTTCTTCCACACCAGGGCCTCTGCAAAAAATCAACAGTATCCAGTTCACACACACAATAATACCAACCTAGTACAGGTTTTCCAGAGAGCATCAATCTAGTCACTGTTTAAAGAAATGGAAATCTCTCCAAGCCCATGCACTAGGAAATATTTTTAAAACATATTTTTCTTATAATTGAAGTTTATCACAAAAGAACTAAGAAGATTGATCACAAACATATTTAATATTTTCATATCAGCTGTCAGGTCTTTCCAAAGGCTATGCCCTTTGTTTCTGGTGACACAGCTTGCCCTAACTGCCAGCATGTGGAGTCAATAGAAGCCAAAAAGATCTACATTTTTTAAATTTTGCTTCTATGACTTTACATTAATTTTAATTTCTTAATATGTTTTAATGAATGAGATTTTCACCTTTGCTCTTAATGAAACAAAAATGACTACAAAAGACAGCAAACAACATGCAAAGGAAAAGATTACAAACTGCTAATGCCAGAGACAAAATTAAACAATCAAACAAATACAATGAAGGTGTAAGATTTTTGCTCCTAACTGCAAACGAGGACAGCTCAGTGCACTGAGTAACAGGATTCAGCAGGCCTGACTCTTCATTGATTTCAAAGGGACTATTCACAATTTAAAATGAAGTATGTGCTTAAAGTGCTTCGATGGATCAGGACCTTTGAAGAATCTGACTTTAGATTTGGGCCGAGATTCTGGTTGATTCTTATTTGTTCCAATCCTATTAATCCAGCTGATGTTTCAAACTTCAATCTTACACTGAAATTACTTAAATGAGATTGTTTGTTTGCCCGCCCTCCTTCTTTGTGCCTGTAATCATTCTTCCCACCCTCCCCACAAGTATATATACCGTCATCCATGTCTGAGGGCAGAGCGGAAAGCAGCAGCTACTGGCAGGTAGCGCCACATTAGCGGTAGCGCCACATTAGCAGCAGCACAGAAGTGAGGGTGGCAATGTGAAAAGTGATATATGTCAATATCACTTTTCACAACAGACTTAGTGACCCATTTCCACCCTTTTTTCTGTACTGCTGCTGGCCTGAGGGCTGATGCCCAGAGCCCTGCCACCTCCAGATGAAGGAATAAGGGAGTGGCAGGTAGGAAGGGGAGCCCAAACACCTCCCAGTGAGGGACTGGGGGTGTGAAGGAGAGCCCAGTAGGGGGTGCTTTGGCTGTCCCCTGTTTGCCCGCCACCCAGGTGTGCACATCCCTTCTGCACAAGACCCAGCCACTCAAGGCTGATACCAGAGCTCTTTAAAAAAGAAAAAGCACACAGCTCATTCCTTCCTTGACACATTCCTGTGCCTTCCTTGGGGGCCCACCCCATCGTTTGGGAACTGCTGATCTAGGGCAAGAGTAGTATTTGCCCAACCCAGAACCTTAACTGCAAAACATATGGGAGAAATTTTGGGGTTTTTTGAATATTTAATCTACCCATCCCCACGCCCTGAAATATTATTTTCAGGTGTCATGTGTCTTTTGCAGCCTCTTGTTTGCTTCCTGAAGACATCTTAGATGTACCATTCTGGGACAATTACCAACGTAATATAAAGTTGCACTGCATCATGATTTACTCACTTCTCATTATAGTCTTTGTAGAACTCCACAGCATCAATCTGGAACTTTTTAACACCGTTCAATAAATCTACTTTCATGGATGGTTGCACTTTAAGCAGCAAGTCCTGCATCTTCAATACCTGACATAAGTAAATAGATGCAAGAAAGTGAAAATAATTAAGAGGATTTGAAATAAGTGAATGTTTAAAACAAATTGGTTCTGCTCCAGTAATGTGGCACAAAAAATACTGTACTGTATTTGACTATATTTTGCATACTGTGGAAGGCTACAGTACCTGTGCATTAAGGTTCTTCCAAGCATATGCCAACCCATCAACTCTTTCTGCATTTCCATCTTTAAATAGCAGATCATATTTATGTAGTAGAGCATAAGATTCCTCTATAGGTCCAACTGTCATGTCAATTTTAATCTCAGCCTCTCGTATTTCCTTTAGTGCTTCCATTGCTCCTCGCACATCATCGAGGTCATTGACTGGCCTGTTTAATCGCTTGCTGAGATTGTCAATGAATGTGTAAATTTCATCCATGTCCATGGCAGCTTTTTTATTTAAAGCTAATCCAAATGTTCTCTGCCTCAAACGACATTCCTGAATCAAGGCCATTTTCAAAGACTCTGTTGCAAAATCCACTGATTCCAATATGAGGTGACTTGGCAGTTCTCTAATTTGGATTTCTAATTGCTAAGAATAAAACAAATTATCAATTTTTTTGCACTATAACTTTTCTCTGAACAATAAAATAATCTTAGACAATACTTACAGAAAAGTAATTAATTTGAGTTTGGAATTCAGATATCACTGGCTTAGTCTCTAGAAACTCTCTTACTTTTTCCTCTGGATCCTACACAAATGGAGAACTGTGCATTATTATTTAACATTTACAATAGCCTTCTTAGCCCACATTTGGGCTAGCTTCTGTTCAGACATAAATGAAGACATGGTTTCTGTTTCAAAGAACTTAAAATCTAATTTAAGTTTTATAAATCATTTTAACTTTGTTTTTCTGTCTTTCCTCATTTTACGTATCTGTCAGCAGGACACAGACATAGACCATAATTCCTGTTCCCACTCTAAATATGTCTATGGAGTTAGTAATCAAGCTATCAAAACTATGGTAGGAATATTTAGTTTGCCCTTTCTCACTCCCTTCAGAACAATTCATGTTCACCCACATCTAGAATATCTTTATGCAGTTGAAAATACAGTTCCCAGAGTGACCTATCAGTAGCTCAATGAATGAACAGTCGCCCTTCTCCCAGAAAGTGTAAGCTTTACCTACACTTCTTAGCTACAAATATAAGATCGGGGCATATTCGGGACCAGATCATTTAGCATACAGTGCAGCTTGGTGGGAGGAGACCATAATGATGACATTAAGGGGACAAAGCACTGGCATGACATTCTGCTCCAAAGACGGTCGGCTGTTGGACTCCGTACAAGTTGGAGATGATGTTTCACCTCCATCCTCAGTCCCAGATATCTTTTTGATCTTGCCTTGGGTCACTTTCAGCCATCTGATCTTCATCCAGGTGCTAATCTATAACTGCCATTGTATATTCTTTGTGATGACACTGGTTGCCTCTGCTGAGGAGACAGAAAGCTTAGTACCATCAGTGTATTGTTGGCAATGAACACCATGGCAACTCACAACTTGCACAAATGGTGCCACAGAGACACTGAAGAAGAGGAGGGACAGATTTGATTCCTGCAGAACTCTCTATATGAGTGCTCTTATGGAGAAAGAGCAGCTGCCATTCACAACTCTTGGGACATTATTGGAGAAGAATGATTGAAGCCATTACAGTGTTATATCATTTAATCCTTCAAGCCTCGTGCATGAATCAGCAGCAACAGTGGCCAACCATGTCAGAGGCTGCAGAAAGGTTAGGTAATTTAAGCCCTTAAGGTTCAGCCCTAATCCATAGGCACAAGGAAGCTCCCTATGAAGGCTTTTAGTGCTGCCTCCATGGAAAGCCCTGGTCTGAAGTCTATTGCTTATGAAGGATACAGAATATCAGCAGATAGAGGTTGTTGAAATGTGGTTATCACAATGTACTCTATGATTTCACTTAGTGTGGGATGTTGTTAGAGATGGCATTCATAACATGCAAGGATCAGGCAGACTTTCTCATTCTTTAGTGTGAAGGATGTGTAGTTTGTTCCCACTAAAGGAGACGCTGATAATATATGTTTCCCTTAACTGGCTCTCGCTAATCCGGAGCTGACAGGGTTTATCCCACAAGATATTAATGGCTAAGACATTCCTCAGATTTCAACAAGTATGTAATGGGGCCCAGCTCAGAGCAAAACCCAATCCACCTGCCGGGACTCCGTTCTAGTTTAGGATGTTCAGTCCTAGCTTGTTTTCCCCTATTTGGCTTATCCTTTCTGCGAAGTTGGATAAAAGCTCCTAGCAGCAGCTGGCGCCTGTGTCTGAAGCCTCGCTTATGCATTCAGGGAGGATTAGCCAGCTCACTCTTTGGATCTCTGCAGGCTCTGATTTCCCAGAGGCAATGGCGGAGGAGAAGATGGTTCTTTTCACTTTCTACACAGCTGAGGTACATTCCCGTAGCCAGCCCATGTGCTGTTGTCAGAAAGATTCAGAGTGGATTTTGTTTTTTCTGTCTTCTTCTGACCAATACAACATATTACCTTCATCCACTTTGTTCTTCTGACATATTCATCAGCGAAATGTGGTCATTTGTGTGGTCAATAAGAGAGGAAGGGGGACAATTAAGCCTGAGGCATCAACCTTATGCTGTAAAATCTTAAAATATTGTGAACACTTAAATAAAAAAAATAAACCTATTGCTCATAGAAAATGTTTGGGGTCGGGGGAGGGGGGGACACAAGACAAACAAAATCATGTACTGTTTATGGGGAAACAATTTACTAATGTAACCAAAAGCAGATGAATTTACTCAGTAAAAAAGAGCATGCTTTGCAATAAAGTGATGCATATTTTTTATTATTATTATCATATATATTTAACCTGATTCCAGATGCTGGAGAATTGAGCAAAGCTTTTCAAAATATCCACAGCATCAGTTTTAAGAGATGCAATTATCGTAGTAAGCTGCACCATAACTTTGTTCACATCCTTGTGTTCACTGATCTGTTTGTCCAAAGGTCTCAAGGCTACCATCTTGGTGAGTTTGCTCTCATCACCCAGCTCTATGGCCGCAGCCTGTTCCATCTGTTGTAAATGAAACAACAGTAAACTTGCATCCAGTAATTTTAGTGGACGCTCTAACACAAGAACGAGAAGTTTATGAGAGTAGATTAAAAATTGCACACACAAAAAAACCAAAAAAGCCCTCAGAAATAACCACTTGTTCTTAGTTTGGACTGAATTTCTTTATTCGTAAAAAAACCAGAGTCCTGTGGCACTTTTAAAGACTAACAGATTTATTTATCGCATGAGCTTTCGTGGGAGAAAATCCCACTTCATCAGACGCTTTGACGATGGGAAATTTACAGAACTCTGTTTGTTTTTCTGCAATAGATTAACATGGCTACCCCTCTGGAACTTTATTCATAAAGATGACTTTGTAAAAACAACTTTGTGGGGTTCCAGGTTTATTGTCTCGCAATGCTTTTAATATCAAATGTGCTGCATTTCCAGGTAAAATTATTGGGATTTCCCCTGCAAACTGACAGCCCCGCAATTCCTTCCTGGGCTCTGACAGCAGAGGAGTAATTGGAACATAGCAAACGATTCTGTTCTGATGATGTATAAGGAGAAATTAAATCCCACTCCTCTCTTAGCTGTGTGCATGATGTAGGGCTAAGAGGAGTAAAATACATTATTATTGTCACTGAAATCAGCATATATGATTAACTACACATAGGGAAATGATCTGCTGTGTAAGAAAGCACCGTTTTTACAAAGCCACTTTTCTGAGAACAGTTACACTTTACATGTAAATACAATAATAATAGGAAAATATCAAAAAACTAGAATTCGAATGTTAAAATATTCAAATACTGAACCATCTTTGAAATGAAGTATTTTTTCTTTCCCTTCCCTGGAATTTGAGCTGGCTGATTCCATTCTTGGATGGTTACAGTGATAGAGAGTTTGTTTGGACAACCCTCAATATGATAAAGATTTTCCTTTGACTTTCAGCTTGATACAGCTGAGGCATGGCACTGCAGGCCCCACACACCTAGATATTCTGGTATCAGCTCCAGTATTTTTTTTAAACATATCCTACAATCTGTATTAAATACGGCTAGAAACATGATTTCTACTGTCCAGTGGAGAAATAGCTTCCATCTGTAGGTCTTCCTGGAGCTCTAGTCATAACTAATAGTGTGAACCAAATGCTGCAAACCAAAGTATGACTTGCCTTGGCACAGTAGCAATACATTATATATAAATTAGCCAAGTAAGCACATTCCTGGCCAGAAAGGATGGTACAAAATGACATAGATCTCTCAAGTAACTATGTAAACACATTCCCCAAGAGATGGTACAAAAACACACTACCCCCTTGTAAGATAATGAGGGGACGACAGGATAATGGATGAGGATGTTTTGTTCAAACTAGCAGGTACAAGGTGTAGAGGTGATTACTAACAACATCTGGAATGTAATATGTAACTGGTTTGTATCCATGTATAAAAGGAGAAGTCATAGGATGGGCATCTTTGCATTGACCTAAGGAACAAAATCCCGTTGTGCTGACTGAGCCTTCACCTTGTCACAGGTACACATGTGTTAGAGTTCCTGTGACCCATTAGACAGACCGCTAGTACCATGCTTTGCTAACAACAAACTTGGCCGAGTTCCTTCACCACCGAACTAATTCATATTTCTTTACAAAGGACATTGAGGACTACTGAATTAACATGCCGCGCTCTCTGCTACTGCAGCAGACATTGGAGCTCCAAGAATAGTCGCACTGGCAGGATTAACAACTTAACAGCCTTACCAACATCCCACAGCGCTAACAACACTTTGTCTGGATGAAGTGAATCAGAAACATCTCACTTGGTTTTCCCCAGAGTTCGGACTCATTTCTGAGAGATGTTGAGTGATACATTTGAAAGAGGCATGGCTTGCAAAATTGTCCAGGTTTATCGGAAGACTGCTTTCCCTGGCCCTGTTATATACAGAGTCACAGAGCAAAAATGAAACATTGGGTTTTGTCCCATTGTTTCTGTGTGAACCAACCCTAATAATTTTATAACTAGATCAGATTCTTTGTTTAATTGTCTTAGGAAAATAGAAATAAATGTAGATAGGTCTTTCCTTTATATTTTTAAGATTGATATAATAATGGTTATTGCTTAGAGTACAATACTGTTTAACGATTAGTTTCTTTATTGTTTCATATAACTGGATTTCATTTTGTTAGTTTTCTCTGTTTTGCTGTTTTTCTGAACCTTGTACTATTGAACCTAAAAAAATTGCTTTTGGGGTATGAATGAGGAATGTGGGTGTAGGATGCGAATAGATGAGGAGAGAGGCATTAGCACAAACTGTTTGAACAACAAAGAGGGGAGTGAAGATGCCAGATGCAGCTATCATCCTGACCCTGAACACAGATAAATAACCCTAAAACACAGAGGAATCCATCCTGAGGGTGGAATGAAGTAAGAGATTGCTTGCTTGCAATTGACTGGTGATTGATTACTATACAGAACCCAGAGGCAGCATGACACAGCAAGTTTCATAGGACTGTATGGAGGCTAACCTCTATAAAAGACAGGGTAAGAACATGAGCTTTTTGGGTTCATTGTGCAATCACCATGGAGCATCAGATCCCAATCAACAGAGGGCAGGTTCCCCCCTGGGGGTGACTAGGCTGACGCAAGAAACTCACAGGACTGGTAACTTTATTCTGCCAGCTGCAGAACTCTTGTGCCTGTGAATGCAATAGTTTTTGTTTTTCGTTTTTTAAAAGATCTTTATATTTACAATAAACATAATGTATTGTTTTGACAAGTGTAACATCTGTGCCTTGACTGATCCACGTCAGACCAGTCTGGACAGTATGCTCCTCCATGTAATTTTTTTAAACCTCTACATCTGAGGGCCACAAATACAACATCCTTCTCCTTTAAGCCAAAACTATTGCCACCATGTGGTAGGAGAGACTAATGATTATAACTCTGCCCTATAATGCAGACATATCAAGCATGACAAGCCTATGATCCACCAACCTAAATGAGGTTGCTCACAATGATTATATTTTTATTCGATAAACTAGTTATCTTTATGTTCTTTTGATTCCCTTGTCCACTCCTTTTTCTTTTCTCTGGGAACCCATTGAAGCTCCTTTTGAAGCAACATGGGTACACTTATTTTTCCTATTTACACCCCCCCACATCTCTTTAAGAGCTATGTGTCGTACCAAATATTCCTACAGAGGAAGACCTGCACTCCTCTCTATGAAGACAAAAAAAAAAAATGGGAAAAAGAAAGTGTCTTTAAAAAAATCAGTTTAATTTAATCTGGTACTATGATCACTAAAATGTGTTAACAATAATTTTATGTCTATTGCATAGCATCGCTACAAGGCAGAATCAAAGTTGTTTGGGTGTCTTAACTGCATGTTTCTATACCTTTATAAAAGTAGGGGTTATTTAAGTTTAGTCTTAATAACGGCTGTCCTATGTTTCTAGTGCTTGTTTTAGGACAATAATGTCCATGTGGTTTTTTTTTTTACCCTTACATTATTCATAGTTGATAGTATGTATTTTCAACCTTAACATCATCTTCTCGTTGTTTTTGTCTGGGAAGATCAATAGCATTTTATTATGCATAATTAGCTGCATAATAAAACACAGATGATATTTGTTTTCTCCTACAGTCTGTAATAGGACTAACACGCTAACATATTTGTAAAAATATCTTTGTGTAATCTAATGCTTTGTTTAATATGGAAAATATTATCAATAAACATCCTAACAACAAATATGTCTTTTGTTTAACTAATTGTTTAATATAAATATTTTACACAAATACATACGTTTTCACTAAATTGTACAATGTACCTCACCAGAAAAAGTTCAAAGCTACAAGTCAAAATACTAATGTGAACAAAATCTTTCCTGGGAAATTTGAAATGTAAACAGTATTTCATTTTTTTTAACCATTCACCTTTAACATTTTATGCAATTTAAGTTTTAAAAAAATACTCTACCTGCTGCTGTCTATGATGTAAATGAGCAAACTTCCACTGTGGGATATCTCTGGCCATCAACAATATGATATTTATTGCTTTGTTTACAGCATTCTGAAAAGAGTAAAACATTCACCTTAAACAAACAAAAGTCAGGTCAGGCCTTGCTAAAAAAACCACGTCTGATTAAGGCGAAGTTGAAAAATGCACCTTTCATCTTTACGTTCTTCCATTAGCAATGCTATATTCTAATTAGTGATATATTATAGGACACCCCAAATAGTTCAGCTATTTTAAGAAAAGAAAGGGGCATTCCATAAAACTGTATCCACAACAGCACAAAGTTAAACCTGTTTCCGAATTATCTTTGACATGGATTAAACCACATATTAATAATCCTTACATTTCTACATGTCTTTCATCCAGGGATTTTAAAGAGTCCCATTATAACCAGTTACTTTCGGAGTCAGTGTAAGATAATTCTTGTAGCAGTGGATTCTAAGCACATGCTTAAGTGCTATGCTGACATAAAATGGTATTACTCACATGCTTACACTTAAGAACATTCTTAAACTGTTCGCTAAATCAGGACCTCACTGTGTGGCAGCTGATATTCAGTTGTTAATTCACACGGATATGATTACTGAATATTCTTAAGGAGTTGTAAGTAATGTGAGTAACCAGAGTATTTTTTATTTATCCTTGAATTTAACTTCCTTGGTTTGCACAGACTCTTTGAAAAGTTCTCCTTTTGGAAGTAGAGGATTGTGGATAAAGTATTATGTTTTCAGTAGGAATGTTTTTATCAATGGCTCCACTTTTCTAATTTCTCAAAATGTCATCTTGTGCACCATTTTTTAAATATAGTCATATTTTTCTCATTTCTATTCTTATGTGAGGTTAAACAGACACACCTTATTTTTGTTTTTTAAAAAACTTATTTAAATAAGTATTCTATACCAAGAATGACAGAAAGGTGGAGTTTTTTTGTTACCTGGATCTCATCAAGACTTGGTCTCAAGACAACATTTGGAATAGCCAGCTGAATTTCAGCTTTGAATAATGGAACTCTTTGATCCTTTATGAATTTGGTCATTTGATATTTAGAGTTACGAATATATAAGCGATGCCTTAAAGTGTCCAGAGAAATTCTGGTGCCTAGATAAATAGAACATTTTAGAAAAATTATAGTTGTGACCACAAGAAGCAGAACATTTTAAAATAGTGTACAAATATGTATTATAATAAACAAGTTACAAGTAAGTATATTTTAAAATGAAAGACCCACTTTTGACTAGAGAGTCAGTATTTTTCTGACAAAGTTGCCCCATCAGGTTGTAGTAACTACAGGACAGACATTCCTGGCAGCGTGTTTTCTGTTTCACATCTAGATGTCCACAGGCAAATGAATCCTGAAAAGTCAAAGTGAAACCGCAAAAATAAAACAATTCCTCCAAATAATTCCTATTTCATAAATGAAATATGGGCATCTGAAGAAATGACTCATAATTATTTATGTTTTAAGTCTTACCTGCAGATTGCTTTTGTCTTCCGGTTTCAATCTATGCATCAGAATGTCTATTAATTCATACATAGAACGTTCCACTTGCTGGCTTTGTCTACAAAGGAATATTATGGATTTCAGAAAAGAAACACCCATAAAAGAAATGGGGGTACCTAAAAAAGAAGAAAGCCTACTACCACTGTGGTTTTCAGCGCACCCTATAGTAAAGGGTAAATGCAGAAGCACATCTCAACTTTTCAGTTTGTTCCTACTGCCTGTACATACTAATAGATGTAAAAGTATCCTGTGGATATCAAGCATCTTATTTTGCAGACTGCACTACATTCAGTGCAACTGAATCTCCTGGATTCTTTAAAGAGGATCAATTTTCTTTTCCAGCCCTGGTGAGCAATCATAGACGTATGTTTCATTTAGATAGGGTTTATCTGGACGATACAGCAAACACACCAAATTATATAAAAGTTTTAGAAGCTAAAAATGAGGCAGCCTTTCCTCATTCTGACATGAAAAGCCCATTTAGGTATGTTTCAGTGAAATGCAGCTGAACAAATATTACATGATAATGTAAAGATGCAATATATTATATGCAGCAGTCTGTCTTCTAATCCTAAATCAGTAAGTTAACATTAAGAATCAAGTTTACTTGTCACCTCATAGGTAATGGTCTGCTCTAAAACTTTATCCAAAGAAAAGGAGAGTGAATATCAGTCAAAACAGAAATGAAACAATATAAATGTTTTATTTTTGTTGCATTTAAGACATCTATAAATTTTTGCTGTTGTTAAAACGTCAGTATAGACCTCCACAGCACGGGACCCACCAGATGAGTACCTCCTGGTGATGACACAGGAAACAGCTGAAGTAGTCTGCTGTCTGATGGTTGGTGCTCTGTCTTTATTTATGCTTGCAGTCTCTTTGCAGGACCTCAGCCCTTCAGCCAAGTCCTCTGAATTCCTCTCTTTTGGGGGTAAGGTCCAAACCCAGCTGGCCCACTTGTGTCAGTGGCCTGCACTATCCCTCTATCACTCACTTGCAGTCTCTCTACCTGGTGGTGGTCTGGTGGAGGCGTATGGGACCTGGGACCACCCACTCCTCTGGGCCCCAGCCCAGGGACCCTACACGCTCTCCACCTCAACACCCTCAATCCTCTTCAGCCTGTGTCCTCACCAGGTCCCTGGGCCATTCACACCTCCCCCAGGTATCTGCAGCCCTTGTATCAAGGCTGTGGCTTCACCGAACCTTGGCAGTACCCTGTGATCTGTCCAGGGTCCTGTTTCCCACAGCCCCGCTGACAGCCTGACCTTCTTCCTCTGAGAACTGAGGCAAACTGCCCGACGCAGAAGCTGCAGCCCTGGCTTTATACAGCCAGCTGTGCCCTAATCAGCCCTGCAGCCCTCTGCTCCTATTCGCCAATCACTCCTTGCAGAGATTTTAACCCCCTCCTGGCCAGAGTGGGGAACTATCCTGCTAACATTCAGAATAAGAGTTCAGTTTGGTCCAGAAATCTTCTTACAATAGAGATTAAAATATTAAATATACTATTTTAAATCCTACCATGATAGAATCTACAAACCACACATGAGTAGACTTACTGCGACAGAGTTTCAGCAGCTATCGCAGTAAGTTTTTCTGTCTTTTCCAGGAAAGCAGGTACTTCAATAGGTTCATCTTCAGGCAGAGTTATAAGAGGAGTGTCTGACATATCCTGCAGAACTTTTTCAATTCTGCATTCCAGAATGTCAGAAGCTTCTTTGACTATATACCCCACTTCTTCCAGGGAATTATAAACTATCTTGATGACTAAGCAAACAGAAAATAAAATGAGAACATGCAAAATTTAGCACATGAAATCACTTCTTTCTTAAATAGATTACGTTGGAATATAAAAGAGTTATCTTTTTTAATGTGAATCTTAATTAATGATTACATACTAATTTAAAGGCCTGAAACCAAAGACTTAATAAGTTTATGGGCATCTGAATCTTTAAATACAACTATTTTACAAGAAAAGGACATAATGGGATACTTACTGACAGGGAAGGACTCAGTTGTAGGAGAAACGGGCTAAGGCCCTACAACTGACTTAAGTTAGCACCAGTTCCAGGGAGAAGAGCTATGGGGACTCTTGGTTCAAGGAGTGAGGCAACAACTGCCTGAATCACTCAGCTCCAAGGGAAGGGCTGGGGCTCCTGCCTTAAGGAGACAGAATGACTGTTTCACCCATACCCACAGGTGGCTTTTGGCTATGGGGGGGCCCTAGGCGAAGGCCCATTATGGGATCCCCTATAGGCCTGTGGAGACCCCCCCTCCTCTGTGGCACTGGCTCCCCGCTGCCAGCCCTGCCACCTCCAGGCCACCCCACTCCTCCCGTGACCCCAGCTCCCTGATTTTGAGATTCACAATTGTTCTAATAATAGCTCAAGATGACAGAGTTCTAGGAAAGATTTTCTGTACTGTGAGAAAGAAAATGATCTAATTAATGCTGAAATAAAAGATGCACTTCATCCGAATTAATTGTAAAAGGTACTGGATAGTTAATCCTTTGAAAACCTCACCCCAGTTTAATTTCTATCAGAGCAGACACCAAAAGAAAGTATTTCATCCTCATGCAAGAAAAGCATGCATTTCCATGGAAGTTCCTAATCCCCATTTCCAGTTCCTCCTGGCCACAGGAAGACCAGTAGCAGCCATCCGCACAACCCTGTTATAACTACTGGCTCAACAGACAAGAAAAAAAGCTGCCACAAAGAAAGTTGGTCTAAGGAACCACAAAGAACCCAAAGTTGGCCCAAAGAACCACACAGACCACATCAGCCAAAACCATCAGTAAAAACTATGTTCCAAATATTCAAACTGTAGCGTATTAAAAGGACAGTTAATGGATTAACATTATGTGGGTGTGAAAGGCCGAAGCAAGGGGGCTCTGATAGCTGTTTTGGGGCACTGAAACTGTTTTTGCTGTCTCTGTCTCTTTCTCAGCCTTGAGCTCTGGCTGTTCCTGGATTTGTTTTGTTTTTCTTATCTTTCTGTCTGAAAACGGTCTCTGTAAGCTCAAATTGTTGTTACCAGGGCGGAGTGAAGTGCATCTGGGGAGGAGAGTCTTTTTTACCTATCAGAAACTGTATTTGATTCCTGTAACATGAACTAAAGTCTATAAGAGAAGTTGTTGCTACGTCACGGGTTGGAGATTTCCTGTGTTCTCTCCCCGTGAGCGCTCCTGTATTCTGCTGTCAGTAAAGGCTTGCTAATCACACTTAAGTGACTTGAATTTTATTTTCAGTGACATCTTTGTCAGTGGGTAGTGAGGTGGGAGTTAGTAATCAATGTTTAATTACTAATTTAAATAATATTTCTAATATCTTTTTAAGAATAATGAGTTACTGTACTAATTAAACAAGTATCAAAAAGCCTCTGAATTGAGACTATAAAATAAACTGTGCTTTTTTTTGTTTTATCTTATTTACATTTAAAAGAACATGAATAAAGCCATATACCAATCTGCCTCAACTGAAAACTGATCCACAAGCCTGTTGGCTTGTTATAAAATTGCAATATACAAATTCCTCCTCACAGCTTTATATTTATGCATTTGGATCCCTCATGACCCTATTATTAGACAGTTTTATGCTCTTTGAGGCAGGGGTTATGTACTCTAGGTTTGTACAGTGCATGGTACATCATGAGCATTTACTTTTTTTTAAGTAACTATTCAGCTAGAAACCTCCATGTCCTGTATATAACTTAATGGACAGAAACTAGAATTTGGACAATGACCTTTAAAGATACTCAGCCTACATGGAATTAGAATGCATGAATAGTTTGCATAAATATGTGTGAATTGCCTGGTACTCACTAAAAACTTGTGTGAAAACAAGAAAGTTGAGTGTATGCCAGCTATCTAGTGTCAGATATACAAGCCAAATTCTTCTCCCAGTTACATTGGTATAACTCTCACGTACCTTCAGTGATTTCACTGCAAATTCAGTGGAATTACTCTGGATTAATAGTGGTGTAATTAACAGCAGAATTTGATCTATATACTTTAACTGTTTACAACACTTTCTAATTATTTTCTAAAAGCCATAGGAACCTTGATCAGAAAGACTTGTTTTAATCTATGTGATACTGTTGTACATGCATTATTTTATAATAGTAAACAACAACTTTACAAAGGAAAAAGGTGAGGAGCACTTTTTAAGACAGGAGCTACTTTAATTTCCACGTTCAAGCTCATCAGCAAATAACTGCACCTATGTACATTGGGAGAACAAGTTTTAGTAGATTTAAAGGAGTCTGACTGATTTTAAGATGGAGAGACAAGGTTAGTATAGTAATATTTTTTACTGGACCAATTTCAGTTGGTGAAAGAGACACACTTTGGAGTTTACACAGAGCTCTCCTTTAGGTCAGCGTGAGGTAGTCTAAGTTACTGTAGAGGCATGTAAGTGACATAACCTCAGACATCCCCTCTGAAGGATTCCTTCTAAAGGCTCCTAAATATCTTTGGAAAATGAGAATTAGGCTAATAAGTCACAGACAGACAAGTGGATCCTGAATCAATCTGGTGAACCTGGTTGGGATTTGTTAGTATTTAATTGGGATTTTGGGTCAGTTTTAGTTTTTATTAACCCAGGAATGACATAGCATGGTCAGGGATCACATGGGTGCCAAAGGCTTCAGCGGTGCTATAAGATTGCCACTGGTGGGCATACACTGACCATCCAGCCAGATGATCTTAAGGAGGCAGCCAGAGATCAATTCTTGATCTGAAAGGAGGCTATGTCCCATTGAGATTGCCATTATGATGATGATAAAAACAGCCACAGTGGATCAAACCAATAGTTCATCTAGTCGAATATTCAATTTTCTGTCAGTGGTCACTGCCAGGCTGCTTCACAGGGAATGAACAGAAGCAGGCAGTTCTGAGTGATCCATCCTGTCATGTAGTCCCAGCTTCTGGCTAGTTGGAGTTTTAGGAACATGTGGCGCACAGAGTTGCAACTTCTAATCATCTTGGCTAACAGGCATTGACCAACCTATTCTCCATGAACTTATCCAATTCTTTTTTTAATCTAGTTGTACTTTTGGCCTTCACAACATCCCAAGGCAATTAGTTCTACAGGCTGATTGTGCATGAAGTAATTATTCTTTTCTTTGTTTTAAACCTGCTGCCTATTCATTTCATTGGGTGACCCCTAGTTCTTGTGCTATGTGAAGAGGTAAAGAACACCAATTAATAACTGATTTATAGACCACTATCATAGCCCTCCTTAATCATCTCTTTTCTAACCTCTCCTTGTGTGGAATCATCTCTTTTCTAACCTCTCCTTTTAATCTCTCCTTGTGTGGAAGCTGTTCCTTACTCTCAATCATTTTTGTTGCCGTTCATTGTACCTTTTCCAATTCTATTATATATTTTTGAGATGGGATGACCAGAACTATTTGAAGTATTTAAGGTTTGACCGTAACATGGATTTCTATAGTGGCACTATGATATTCTCTGTCTTAGTATTGTCCTGTGGGACCCTAAGTGGGCCTGAAGCTGGGCTACCAGAGTGAATGAGCCCTGTATGATTCTTTTTTAAAAAAAAAAAGGCCTATGTTAACAGCTTTGTTTAAGTAATGCTAAAGAGAAAACAATCTCCATGATTAAGGGGTTTGTGGCAACAGCATAAGTTAAAGTTCCTCTTTTGGCATTTCGCTTGGCAAGCAGCTTTGTCGTTAGCAAGCTTGTGCAAGTGTACCCTTAAGAGAACAGAGGGTGGGCCTATCAAAGTAAAGAAAATCTTCCCCCCTCTCCCCGTCACCTCGCAAGATAAAATTGTTGTTATGAAGCAGCTTAGATTGTATAAGAAGTGTAGATTTTGATTACCTAGCAATTTCCATGGCCTAAACTTGAAATTGCTACGGGCAGCACAAATGGTTAAGTAAAGGATGCATGTACGGTATGCATGTACAAGTTCCTGACCAAGGGCAAAACTCGTTGACTGGCCAGAACTCAGGAGTGCCAATCAATAAAGAAGTAGTGACCAGTCAAAGGCAATTTTGAATGGAATGAAGGAGGATAAAGAGGGGTGGCTTGGTACAGCCCCCTTGATCGATTCATCCATAAAACGAACTTGACTCGGGAGTTAGGAGGGAGGAAGACTGACATCAACACAACGGGGTCAGTGTGCACCGCAACTTCCTCACCCCTCAAGTCTTGGCACCTGGGCTAATTTTGACCTGGCCAGTCTGAAGTAAGCCCTGCGTCTGACAGGTATAAGTGTGTTTCAACTATGGATGTGAGAGTGTAAAAGCATGGTGGTTTGTCTTCTATGTTGCATTCTGTGCTGCCTAATTTAAAGCTGTAATTACAAAGCTAGAACTTTTCTGCCTTATACTGTTGCTATTTGTATTGATACCTAAAGACCTACTTGGATAAACTCGATCTCCTCAATTTTGGGATAGATCTTGTTACCTACTGTATTTATTGTGCAATTTTATTAGATGGTCTTCTTAACCGTTGAACTGTGGCTTATGTTTTCCTAAACTTGTACCCTCACACCAAATTAATAAAAGTTACATACAAAGTAATTAATACTAAAAGAGGTGTCCAGAGTCTCTCCCCCTTTTTGAATCCCGCATAACAATATCTATTCCTATTCCAAAGATTCCTGACCGTCTATAAGAACTATTCATAATGACTCCAAGATCTCTTTCTTGAGTGGTAATAGCTAATTTAGACCCAGCTTTTTGTATGTACAGTTAAGGATGTGTTTTCCAATGTGCATTACTTTGCACTCATCAGCACTGAATTTCATGTGCCATTTTGTTGCCAAGTCAGAATAGTTAGATCCCTTAATAACTCATCAGTCAGCTTTGGATTTTTCTTGATTAAATTTGTATCTGCAAATTTTGTCACATTCATTTATGAATATGTTGAAGTGCACAGGTCCCAGCACAGGCCCATAAAGGACCCTGCTATTTACCTCTCTCCACTGAAACTTTTTATCCAAATTAGGAATTAAAATGTATGCATTGTGCATATAAACAGGATTGCTGGGCCAAGCACATCCAGGCCTGACTGATGAGGTTGGACATATGACTTTTCCATCACATCATATGATTTTCTGTCAGATTGTTACCTGCAATAGTGAAGGTTTGATAAGCAGTAGCTTATGGACAAAATATTCTCCTTCATCAGCAGTACTTCAAAGCCTACAGATTTGTCCCTTCCATCCCCAAATCATGCAATTGCCATGTCTAAATAAGCATTCAATCAATAAACAAAAAGTTATTTGGGAAGCCTTTATGGTTGCTTTACGTATAACAGAACACAAAGCCATGTAAACAAGGAAATGAAAAGTTGTCACTCAGTAAGAGGTACTCTTTTCTCCGTCACCCACAGGTACATGTCCTACCACTACCATACTCCACAGAATGCACACCAAATCATTAACTTTGTCCCCTAGAGAGCCTAACATTCCATCACACCTTTTAACTGCCCTTCTACACACAAGCTATCTTCTTTACCAACTTTATCATCTTTACAACTCTTTACCAAGCTATCTTCTCCCAACACATATAACTCATCAGACAACCACAACTATGAGTATTAGGAGGAAAATAATCTGCCAAGGGATGTGCAGAAAGGAAGAAAGGGGGTCTGAGTGAAGGTGGCAGTCCTTACATTGTGAAGTATGGTAATTGTAGCAATGGTAGGGTGTATCCTTACCTTAATTATATCACTAAGGCTGGATTTTAAAACTTGAACTTAAGTTATAATGGGTGTCATCAGCTATACTGATGTATTGATATGGGTGTTTCAAATCTAGATCTTTTTATTTAGTACTCTGATCCACCTTTAGGTATGCAAACTGTGACGCTGTCTGGATGTAGGGGATCATTTATGATATTATTTCTTATTAATATTTCATAAGTGCAATAATCCATAGGAACTATGCTGTGTTTAGTACCAATAGAACGGTTGTAATTTGCTGGGAATGATTGGTTTATGGTTTATTATTGGTTTTATTATTGGTTATTATTTATTGGTTTATACGGTTTATGTGTAGGAATTGCATTTGTATTAGAAGTTATGGATATAGCAAACATATTCCTATTTCAACCTGTGTGATTCTGGGAAGCTCCCCAGACTGGATATCTACAGTCATTGTTTCCTTAATGGCCCATTAAGGAAGCTCCCAGGTACGACGGGCCCAGGGAGGAACCTGCTGAGCCACTAGGACCTGATCATTTGACTGAACTCCATTTTGATTTGCAAAAGCTCCACACAGCATGGGGAAAGCCAGAGGTGATAAAAGGCAGCTGCCCCAACTCCATTTTGTCTCAAATCCCCAGTCTACAGCCAACATCCATCTCTGAAACTATTCATCTGTGACTGGACAAAGGACTGAGGCCCACCTAGGAGGTGGGTGTTTACCAGAGGAACAAGCATGCAAACTCCAGAGGAACAAACCTGCAAACTGCTTTACATGAACTCTAAATCATTTGTATGTATGTGATTCACTTTGTCCCTTTAACATCTTTCATATTTTGCCTCTTTTCTTTTTATATTAAACCTTTAGTTGTGGTTACTAAAGGATTGGCTATCAGTGTGGTATTCTGGGTAAGATCCAAATCTATATTGTTCTGTGTAACATGTCTGGCCCTTTGGGGTCAGGAGACCGTTGGGCTAGGTGGGAGCCAGAGGAGCTGGAGTGCAATAAAGGGGCTGTTTCTATTTTGGCACTCTTCGTGGTAACCAGTGTGGGGAAGGGAACTAGAAGCCTGGTTATGACTGATAGGGAGACTGGTCTAAGTACCACCCATCAGTGTTTGGGGAGTTTGGCTCCCAGTTTTGCAGCTTGCCCTGATTTTTGCACGTTCAGGAGGTCGTCCCAGAAGGCCCCGGTCACACACACTTCAACTCAGAGAAGGTAGGGAGACTATGGGAAAATGGCTCCATCCCTTCTCCACACTGACCCTGCTTTCCAGGGGGCACAGGAAGGGACAGTACTTCACTGAGGAACAATCGCTGCCCGAGTCCCTGTGGACCCATGAGGCTATGCCCCATCCCCTATTCAGGTCTGTGCCTATCTAGTATAATCCATATAAATACAACTGAAATGTAAAATATTTCAGTTTGGTACATGTACACCATCCATCAGTCATAGCATGTAAAAGTAGACTGGAGAAGCCTACAGATTATACTGTAGAAAACCATACTTTGTTGACAGTGGGATGGAGTGGATGAGCTAATAGGAATAGGTCTTTCCATCTGCAAACACTATGACTCTACGATTTGCATACAAAAACCAAAAAGTCCATACATTTGTCAAGGTTTGAAGAACTCCATGATAACTGTGTCAGGCCTGGAGTGAGGGCTTCCTCAATCTGTTCCATGAATGGCTTCATCACTGGTTCCAGCATAGTAGGAATTCCATTTACAAACTTTTTGTAATCAATCAAAAGATCCTGAAGTCTGCAAGATATGATCATGGTATTTGTTAAAGTTGGCAAGCATTTATGTATTTATTTCAATTTATTTATAATGCCCATAGGTCTGAGCAATATTATTAATAATCCATACATTTTGTACCAATATCCATCCAAAACTAGAAAATAAGAATCTTCCATCTCATCTCCTATCCCAGGAAAAGTCTGGGAGAATAGGTACACTTTGCAAATTGACTCAAGGTCCCTAAAATTCAGGATCAGGAGCATCAATACACAAAGTTAGTTACAACTGAGGACCACAGACTGAAAAATGCTCTCTTTACCTGTGGGCTGCTTTCATATAATCCCAGAGCTCTCAGATCAAGTGACACAGCATCATGTGTGGAGAGAGCTAGTGCCTGAGATACTGCAGACCCAATCCACTTAGGGCATCAACATGAAAGACAAGAGGCCAAATTCTGCTCTTAGTTTCACTTTGGCAATTTTATTGAAGTCTACAAGGCTGCACAAACATGAACCAGAAGCCAGTGCACCCAAGGAGCAAAGGTATAATAGTTCCAAAGGGGTAGCCGTCTTAGTCTATTGCAGAAAAACAGAGTCCTATGGCACTTTTAAAGGCTAACAGATTTATTTATTGCATGAGCTTTCGTGGGAGAAAATCCCTCTTCCTGTAATGTGTCTCTTATAAGGGAGCACTGCATGACAAAGAGGGCAGACATATTATGCACCAGATAAAGATTATAAATGGTTTTAAAGTGTATCCCTGTGTATGGTATGCTGCTGTAATCCAATCTTGACATGACAAAACCAAGGACCACTGTATTAATTCCACTGGCAACTTCCCAGCTACCTGGAGCAGAAGAATCTGAAAGTCGTATCCATTGGTTTGTGCATGCACTCTGCTTCACCTCGTGCCTCCACTGGGGATAAAGGATGGGGCAGACTGACTGCCTTTCCACTTCATTCTCTGCCATGAGTCAGGTAAGATTTGAAGCAGCAGGAAAGGAGGTGAGTAGTGGAATACAGATAGGGACCACACACCTCAAAGAACATGCAGTTACAGGTCAATAACCTTCTCTTCTTCTCTGAGTGATGGCCCCTATTGTATTCTGCTGTAGGTGATTGAAAAGCAATATATAAGCAGGAGGAGGGTGCAAGGATATAGATGTTAGAGCTGAGTGGCGAAAGGGGAGTCGAGCGCCAGTGCATGATGCCTCACAAGTATGTGACTAGAACCCCACATGGCTGCTTTACAGATGTCAAGGAGTTTTACCTCCTGAAGTGATGCCATAGTTGCAGTGGCGTACTGAGGCTATCTGGCCCTAGGAGTCCAAATCACATTTGCCTCCCCCTCCCCCCCCACTGCCCTGCATCCCCATCCTATGCAGCCCCTCAGGGCTGTCCCTAGGGGGGAACAGGGCCCAGGGCCTATTGAGGTGCCAGAGGTGGCAGCTTAGGGTCCCTGGCTGCAGCTGGGAGCCAGCCCTGGCTGCCACCACTGCTGGAAGCCAGCCCCGGGTGAGGATGCTGGTGCCCCAGCCGTGGGCGGGGACCCAAGGTCACTGCCGGGAGCTGACCCCAGAGAGGCGAGGCCCGGCCCCACGCACCCACCCCACCCCTGGGCTGGCTGCTCCATCCTAGGGGTGGGAAGGTCTGGCCCAGAGGCCAGGCGAAGCACTCCTGCCCTGCCCCGCTGCCTTCGGGAAGTCACCACCGAAGGCAGCGGGGAGCAGGGTGAAGCATGGCTGTGGGGGGGCCGCGGTGCAGGCCCCACACTGCCCCCGTTGGGAGCAGGACAACGCGGGGCCCATGTAACCGCAGAGCTCAGGGCAATCGCCTCAATCACCCCTCCCCCAAGGATGGCCCCACAGCCCCTTCCTGCACAAGACAGAAATGGTTCCAGTGGCTGGGACCCCTCTTGCTCTGTGCAGAGGGGGGATGCATCAGGTGGGGGGGGCAAGAGGCTCAGGGGGAGGCAAATGTGATTTGGCCCCTGGGTACCAGACAGCCTCTGCCAGGCTGCAGGTGGGGGTCTGGCCAGCCCCGCACTGCGGCTAGATTGGAGAGGTTCCGGTCCAGGCTGACCAGTTTCAGGGTGCTGGTGCCACCCCTGCCCTCCCACCGCATGGGCCAGAGGCAGTGGGGTGGCCATGCTGTGGCCCCCGATGATGGGGGGGGGGCAGAGCCAGGGCCAGAGGCCGTGCTCTCCTCCCTCCATTGTGGAGCAGCATTGCTGGCTGCCCTGGGGACAGAGAGTGGGCCGGCATGTGGCTGCTGCTTTCAGGGGCGGGGGACCCCTGGAGGGGGACCATTCAGTGGAGTCTGGGCCGCTTCGCCCCTGGCTCTCCCCAGCACTGAGTGGAAGCTGCCTCAAGGGTCCCCCTGCAGCCCAGCACTTGGGGGCCTGGTCCTCCCCTGCCCTCTGGGTCTGTACACCACTGCATAGTTGTTGCTTGTACTCTGGTGGAATAAGCTCTTACCCAGTGGGGGCTGGGGAGGAGGAAGGGTCGGTAGCAGATAGAACAGAATGCAGCCAGAGACCCATTTGGAGAGTCTCTAGGTGGAGAAGGAATGCCTCCTGATTCTTTCAGCTATGGAAAAAAATAGTCTCAGGCATGACCTGACTGGTTTTGGTCTTTGCTGGTAACAGGCCTGCTAAACCTCAGGTCTTCTTTCCTCTGTGGAAGCATGTAATTTTGGAAAAAACACAAATAAGTGCATCAATTGGTTAAGATGAAATTCTGAGACTACTTTAAGAGTGAATTTTGGGTGCACACAGAAACCTTATTGTTACGGAATATAGCATAAGAAGGATCTGCCAATCTTCATTCTAAGCTACGATTGGGGTCTCATGCTCATGCTTTTCTCCATGAGGCATTTATGGAGATAAAGTTCCTGCTCTTCTTGGTACAGCTGGAGAATGACTGGCAGATACTATACCTGGTTGCAGTGTGGGCTTCCCCAAGGCAATACAGGCAGCACAGATGGTCATCCCTAACTGAGACAGATTGCAAGCAGGAAGAGCAGAGTTTGAAGCCTGGAGTCCCGAGCATAGTCTAAGACTCAAACCAGGTCCAAAACATTAACTGTAAAAATAGTTTAAACTATTTATAAATCTAGACCTAATGTTTTGCAGGACTGGGCTGGAAATAAAGTTAATGGAAGTTCCAATCCAGACCATGCAGCAGTAAGAATGAACTGGAGAAGTGGTTAGTCTGCCCCACCCTTTACTCCATTGGATAGAGGCATGAGGTGAATCATGACACATGTGCAAACCAATGAACACAACTTATATATGCATAACCTGTAGTGGGACACAACAGGGACAATCATTTGAAGAAGAATCCCAATTTCCCCTTTCCAGCTGCCAAATCGGGTTTTCTTGGACATTTCTAGAGCAGTTATCCATTGTCAACAGGAATATCCGCTACACACTGAAAGCTGGAAATCTGGGAACAGCATAAAATAAACTGATTCTTCACCAAAATAAAGAAATACACAATACAAGGGATCGTATATTGACAATACTGTATTAGACCTGGATTGTGCTGGGGACAATAAGTGGGAAAAGGAATTGAAAAGCAGTGTTCCATAATTCCAGCATCTGTGCAGCATAGTTTTGGTTTAATGTACCACATATGAGTGAATTTCTCTGCCTTTGGAATGGTTGCAAGAGTTCAAAGGGACTTTAAGGAAAAGGCATAAGAAGAATGTTCATACTCTCCAATGATCAGGTATTTTGTGGAGATGGAAACCATGGACCATTGCACTGTTAAAGAAGGGTAGGGCAAATATACTTAGACTCCATTAGATTCTATGGACCTCTGTCAGAAGCAAAAGTTGTTATAATGATAAAAAACAGGTAGAAAAGAGGAAGAAAAGAAAATTTATGGATAAAAGATTAAATCAAGTGTTTACTAACTTCATTTGCTGTTTTTTAATCTGTTCTTCTTCTGCACACATGCCAAGGGCAACTTCTGGAACTTCAAAATTCATTTTTTTCAGGTATTTTGTTTCACACAGTACTTCAAGGACCATAGGATCCAAATTCACAAATAATTCCTTCATACACCATAATGGGGAGGGAGAGGGAGAAAAACAACAGTGAACACAAGGTTGCAGTTTGGTGATCACATAGGGAACATGATTTTTCTGAAAAATGTGTGTAGTACAGATGATTGGCCAAAATTTTGAAAATATGTGCCTACATTTATACCCTAAGTCTGCCTCGGGCACCTGTACACGTAACTGGATTTTCCAAAGTGCTGAGCAATCAACAGCTCTCATTAACTTCATTATGCTGTGAAAATATTGGCTAGAGCAATCTTCTTTCTCCATATACTATGGTTAGAAATCCCCAAACTTGCTAAACTGTATGGAGAGAATTATTTCTGCCAATATGAAAATAAAAATGAACGCGGTCAGTCATTTTCTAATTACAAAAGAACAACTGGTTAAACTAATCTAAGAAGATTATATTTTAACAATGAACTGGCCTTTGAGCTGTTTGAACACAAAAAAGTAAAACTCAAAATAATTTTTTCTCAATAGCTCAAGAATAACCACAATAAAGGCCTGATCTTCCAAAAAGAGGGGAGGGATGTGTTGTTACAGTTGTGCATAAATAAAATTTGGATTTGGTTTTATCCTTTTTCCTTAAAAACTAGGATATTCAATTTTTTAAATGACATTAAATTATTATTAAAGTTGGAAAATCAAGCACTTAAAAGTTACAATTAATATTGCCAATTCTATTTCTTTGCCACAGAATTCCTACATGGCACATGCAACTGTAAATTAAATTAAATTTTGGCCAGTGGCCATTAGTTGCTTGTTCATCTTTGGGTGCCCTGAGTCTCAGAGAGTCTAATATGCAAAAATGAGAAGGGTTCCCAAATGCAAATAAAGTCAGTAAGAGATAACATGGAACATGTGGCAATGAGGCAGCGTGATCTGAAGAAAGATGCACAGGGATGGGAATCAGGATGACTTGAATACTAATTTTGAATCTGTCACTGAGTCACTTTGTGGACTTCAGATAAGTCAGTCTAACATCCCATCTCAGGCTTGATCTACACTACGGAGTTAGGTTGATGTAACTACCAGGAAACCAAACAATTAAAGTCTGTATTGTAATATATTCATGTATGAGGGCAGAATTAAGATCACACAGAGTAACATTAGAGTGTTTCATTTTGCAACCTTAACAGCATTTTATAAACACAGTGGGGTGGGTGGGTGGGAGTGTGTGTGATATGATTATAATAGCCTGCTGGTGCTAAACAATTCAACTGCGCCACAAGGAGTAAATTGCATGCTTCACTATTCTTTTATTTTTAACTTTTAACTTCTTTACCTTGGTTTCTGGATGTCTGACAAGTAATGAAGCACGTAGTCCATTCTTAGCTTGTTCAGCAAACCTGCACCATGCTCTGTGATAAAGAAGCTCAAATTCTAAAAGCACAGCAGCCATTTTGTTATAGCTCCAAATAACCTTCTTCATTTCCGGAGCCTACAAACCACAATAGATTTGTTTTTGAAAGGTTATGCTCATATAATGGATTAGATTGTGCCTACCAGGCCTTTTCTCACTATGCTCAATGAAACAAAACAGGAGTGGAGTTTGCAGGCAGGCCAAGCCATTTTTGGCATCAGATATGCCAAACAACTTTGAATCTTTAAATATCTTTCTACCAGGAAACTTTTAACATACTATAGCAAAAAACTCCTTTACTCATTTTTAATCAACCTTAACTATAAAAATCGTACACTGTCATAGGACTTGGCATGTGGAATTTCACAGAAAATTATTTCTTCTGGAGAAGTTGAAATAACAGTTTGTAGTGCAGGGAAATGAGGGGCAGGACCAGGCAAGGACCAAGGGGGTGACCTGAGTAGGATCAACCAGCAGAAGGTGACAGGGAAGCAGCTGTGATGAGCCGCAAAGGGGACTGGAATCATAACCAGAGGTCAGAGGCTAGAATGGTCAAGCCTACATGAGTTACTAGGACCTGAGGGCTACACCTTCAAAGTTGCAGAGGAATAGCTATAAGGGTGATAAAAGTAAGCTATGTTGTCATGTGGTTTGTTTTTTTTTTCAAATTTGGCATTCCCCCACTAAATTCCAACCTTCAAAAGTTCAGTCTTCTTTTTAAGAAATTTCATTGGATGGTCAATTTTTCTGAACAACTGCCGAGCCCACATAATCTTCCCAGTTATCTGAAATGGAGCAAGATTTAAGTTTATGTTTTCATTAATATAAAAGAGACAAAAAGTAGAGATATTTTTCTCTCTCCTTAGTTTCATCCTTACAGGTGGTACATTACGAGGCATCGGTGGATTTTCTTTTTGCTTCTGGTAGAGTTTTCGAACCAGATCTAAATCTCGGCTGTATCGCTGAAGGACGATTATATACTTCTCAGTAAGATCAATATGGTCTTTACCAACTTGTTCAAACTTTGTCAGAAGTCCCAACATCTGTTCAGTCTGAAAAGAGAGATTGGGGATTTGCAGTAAATAGTCCATCAAGATGGGAACAGTGTAATAAGTCAGTGTCACAGTTTATAACTGATTATGGTATTTTATTGTGAATATAGAACAACTTTATCTAATAGGTTAAGTCAGTGGTTCCCAACCTTTTTGGCTCGAGGAACACAGATATCATTTTTACAGCCCTGAAGGGCCACCAGCCTCCACCAGCAGGCCCACCCAAAAAGCAGTTTGACTCCTTGCTCACTGATCTCCCATCTCCCTGGCTGCAGCAGGGAAACTGCATGCATCCTGCAGCTCTGCACACTCTGAGTCCCAAGGCAGTGGCTCCCATCTGCAGCCAGGGGATGGACGATCAATGCTCCCTTCCCCTCCCTCTGGCTCCAGCAAGAACCCCAGCACCTATGGACCCCCTGCAGAGCACTTTGCTGTGCCCCTTGCTACAGCCAGGGGGATGGGAACACTTATCTCCCACCCCTTTGGCTGCAGCAAGGATCTGCATTCAGTCTTTCAGCTCTGCAGAAACACGCTTCGCCTGGGTCCTTAGGCAGTGACTCCATTCTGCAGCCAGCAACAGGGGAGCCAAGGGAAACTTTGAAAGCCCCCAAGGCCGCTTTTGGCTCCCAGAACATAGATTGGGAACCATCGGGTTAAGTCATTAAAATTCCCACATACTTCTAACGTGTGTGCAAGCACAGTCTGAAGTCTGCTCATGTGATTTGTTTCACGATTGGGGACCAAATCTAAAATCAGTCTTGATTTTAAATAAATAGCTCATAATACTGATTTCTTTATTTATTTCAGTCTGGCAGGAATAGCGCAAGAAATGCAATTGAGAAAATATTTTGAATGAGTCACTGGGTCTTTACACACACACACACACACACTCTCTCTCTCTCTCTCTCTCTCTCTCTCTCTCTCTCTCTCTCTCTCTGTTTTCTGGCTTGTGTTATGAACTGGATGAAGCCTAAATATGGGTTGAGTTCACACTGGTATGTGAATGCACCCTCACTTGGGATAGCTCTAAGAAACACTTATGGGACCACACCTCAACCATACCTGTCCAGAAATTAGCACTATGTGACTGAAGAGTTCCATTGAGTATTGTGACTGTGTGTGTGAGTGTGAAAGACAGACTGAGAGGCCAAAAGCAATCAGGAAAAAGCAGACCAAGCAAGAGCCTGTGACCACATAGTATGACCTTTGAAAACGCTAGAGAGAACTTTTTGAGTCTGGGTGTTGGCTAAAGAGGCTTGGGGATGCAAACTAAGGCCAAGTACACAGTACAGGAATAATCGCGCAACAAGCCCGTTGCGCTTTAAAAGTCACGTGGTTTTTGTAGCGCAGGATCATGTACACACACTGCCGCTTGTGACGGAACAGAGCCCCCCCCTGCAATTCGCGATTTCACAAGAAACCCAATTGAATTGTGGGAACCTATCCCACAGTTCCATCCATCCTGATTTGGCGCTAAGAATCCTGGGTAGAAGGAGAGTAGCGCTGAGCACCATGCGTAAAGTCTTGGTTTCCCATGGTGCATTCTGTTCCCCTTGCATCACGAGAGTTGCTACTAGTAACTCGCGCCCATTTTCAACAGTAGCGCATTGCTTCCCGGAAGTCCTTTTGCAGCAACAACGGATCCAGGTCCGATCTTGACTGTCGCCTTCAGCATAATGAATACATCTCGGCTGGTGGCACAGTATGCGTTCAGCTCTGAATCAGAGCAGGATTCAGATGACCCTGGGCTGGTGACTGCCATGCAGAACAACAGCACCGCATTGCTGAGCTCCTTCACAGAGCATCTGCACACGGTGCACCGCCGGTTCTGGTCACAAGAGACAAGCACCGAGTGGTGGGACCGCATCGTTTTGCAGGTGTGGGATGATGACCAGTGGCTACAGAACTTTCGAATGCGGAAAGCCACATTCATGGAACTGTGTGAGGAGCTAGCCCCTGCCCTGCGATGCAAGGACACCAAAATGAGAGCCGCCCTCACCGTGGAGAAGCGTGTCGGAATCGCGCTGTGGAAAACGGCGGCTCCAGACTGCTACCGCTTGGTCGCGAATCAGTTTGGAGTTGGCAGGTTGACTGTCGGGTTAGCACTTTCACAAGTGTGCAGAGCCATTAATCGTGTTCTGCTCCAGAGGACAGTGACGTTGGGCAACGTGCAGGAGATCGTCGATGGATTCGCAGCCATGGGATTCCCGAACTGTGGAGGGGCAATAGATGGCACGCACATCCCTATTCTAGCTCCGGAGCATCTTGCGACTGAGCATATTAATAGGAAGGGCTACTTCTCCATGGTGCTTCAGGTACTCATGGAGTACAGGGGGCGTTTCGCGGACATAAATGCGGGGTGGTCGGGTAAGGTGCATGATGCTTGCATTTTCCGGAACACGGGCCTGTACTGGAAGTTGCAGGCAGGGATCTTCTTCCCTGATGATAAAATTACTGTTGGTGATGTGGAGATGCCGATAGTCATCATCGGAGACCCAGCCTACCCACTGATGCCTTGGCTCATGAAGCCCTATACTGGAAATTTGGATCCCAGCAAGGAGCGCTTCAATTACCGGTTAAGCCGGTGCTGAATGACCGTAGAGTGCACCATTGGGCGCTTAAAAGGCCGCTGGTGCTGTTTGTACGGGAGGCTAGACTTAAATGAGGACAACATTCCAGCCGTCATTGCGGCGTGCTGTGTCCTGCATAACCTCTGTGAAAATAGGGGAGAGAAATTTCCCCCTTCATGGGACGTGGAGGCTGAGTGGCTAGAGTTTGCCTTCCAGCAGCCAGCCACTAGGAGTATCAGGGGGGCACAGCTGAGAGCCGTCCACATAAGGGAGGCACGTAGGGTGCATTTTAGTGATGGGGACTCATAGGACGCATTGCATCACTGTGCAGTAGTGTTCCCAAGCACTATTGGGTGCTGATTGGGGGATAGGGGGACGGTGCCGGTGGGCATGTACTATACTATGCTTGAATGAGTGAATACTAAACATGCAACAACTAATCTTATTGTGTATCAATAAAGACCACTGTGCAAAGTTCAAGTGATTCAATTTTATTATAAAACATTAAATATTTACAGTAAGCAGTGCCTGCAAAAGGGGCTATAGATGCGTGTAGGTGTGTGTCTCAATGCCATAGCTTGGCGCAGGAGTGGATGTAACATTGTACCAGGAGGGTCCCTGGGCTTCAAAGAACTGCTTTGAGGGAGAATGGGGCATGGGGGACAGAAAGTGTTGCTGTGGCTGCAGGGGGGGGCGAGCCTGGAGCAGCTGGGTCTGCAGACCAACCATGGTCTTCAGCGGTTGGGTCTGCTCCTGTAGGATGCTTATGAGGGCATCCTTCTGCTTCTGCCTCTTCACATTGTTTTCTTTGCGCTCCTCCCGGCACTCCTGCCTCCATTGTCTAGTCTCCCTTGCTGATGCCTCGTTGGACTGCATCAGCTCCTGGAAGATATCCTCCTTGCTCCTGCGAGGCCTCCTCCTTATCTGTCTCAGCCGGTCAGCTGGCGCAGACCACCAACCGGCGAAGGTCGTTTCTAAGGAAAAATGAAACATCATAAGTAGTGCTATTGTTCTCACTTTGGTTAAGGAGCCAGTAATATGCTCTCTCGCCACATTCCGCTGTGCCCACGGGACGGGGCATTGCTGGGGACTGAAAGGGCTTTTGCAAAGGGAGGTTCGGGTTGCCGAGACAAGACACACAGCTCCATGAACTATTTGCAGTGCTTTGGGTGATTAGTTCACATACGGCACTGCCATGGAAGCCGATATCTCGCTGCTTAGAGTGCCTCTGCAAGCCAGAATGCATATCCTGCATGTCACTGGTTTTCAGCCAGGACCGTACGCAGCAGGCTTGTGCGCAGCCATGGTTCCCGCTGCTGTGCTTTGCAACTGGCGAGGGAGAGTATCCCTCTATGGGGGAGGGGAAACAGTTGCTCTCCCATCGAATTTAACTAGGAGGCTGTGGAAGTACATCGAGGACACCTTCAGTGATTTCAATGGAGAGGATTTCTTGACAATTACAGCATGCATTGATGCACTGATGCTCATGCATTGATGATGCAGCATGCATTGATGCTCATGTAATGTGGGGTAGACCCCCCCATCCAAAAAAGAAAAGAAAGGATGAAACTCAAAACGCCTATTTCCTGCCTGCTCTTCATTTGCCCGCAAAGCTTATCCAGCTAGCATAGAAGCCACTTCTGATGAAACTTACCAGAGCTCCCCTCTGCTGCATCCGAAGACAGTATGGAGAAGGAATCTGGGCAGCACGTGTCAGGTGGCGTGGAGAACAGCTCCTGGCTCCCTAGGTTGGCTGCACCACTTTCACCTTCCAGGTCATCTTCCACCTCCACGTCTTTGTCGACGAATTGCTCGTCACTGTCTGCTCTGGTATCCTTTTCATGAGGGGGTGCTGACGTGTCCAGAGGAGCTTTTGGGGTGGTTGTGGGATCCCCGCTCAGGATTGCTTCCAGCTCCTTGTAAAATAGGCATGTAGCCGGCGCTGAGCTGGAGCACCGGTTTGCCTCTCTGGCTCTGTGGTACGTAATCCGCAACTCCTTCACCTTCGACCTGCACTGAAGAGTGTTTCTCTCGTACCTCTTCTCTGCCATGGCCCGAGAAATCTGGCCAAAAATATTGAAATTCCGCTGGCTGCCACATAACTGTGCCTGCACAGCAGACTCTCCCCAGATGCCTATGAGATCAAGCACCTCGGCTGTGGTCCACACTGGAGCACGTTTGCTGCGTTGAGCCGCCATTGCTCTTGGAGTACACAGCTGCATACACCATACACACACGAAGTATCACGGAACAGCTGTTCCGCGGTAGCCGCTACCACCCTCATTTTGGTGGTTTACATGTTGCGCGGTAAGACGGCTGTTACCGCGCAACAACATGGATTTGTGTGTGGACACTGTTCCTGTTATTTGCGCAATAACGAGCGATATCACGCAATAACTTTGCATGGTGTACAAGGCCTAAGAAACTATTCTTTTGTTTCGGGTTCCTCCTATATTTGGAGAAACAGGACCAAGTACATTTCTTGTAAAGAAACAAGACTGGATCAAGAAAAATACCACATTAGTTTGTTCCTGGAGGAAGCTAGTCCTTTGTGCAGAAACCTGCACAACACTTCCAAAAAATGAGCCTGGAAATTTAAATTAATAACTTTGCTAGACACTAAAAATCATGGACTAAAGAGAGATGCTGGGCTTACGGCTTATTACAAAAATCTGTAACCAATTAACCCCCTTTTTGTCCTATGACTGCTGAGGTGTTAACAGGCCACTCTACCTTGAATTGTCCCTTACAATATGTGCTGATTACTTACGCTAAACAATCTGTTCCACCTTGTGTTTGCTGCAATGTCTTTCCCAGACCTGAAGAAGAGCTCTGTGAAGCTCAAAGGTGTCTCTCCCTCACCCACAGAGGCTGGCCCAATAAAAGATATTACCTCACCCACCCTGTCTTTCTAACACCCTGGAACTGACATGGCTTCAACTACAATTGGGAACCTCTGGCAGACAACGATCTTAACAGTGACTTACAGGGTTTTCATTTACTTGAGTCATAAACAGATGATGTTGTAACCACCATAAAAACATTAATTTAGAGTTGCTCTTGCATACAACATAAAAACAAAACAAAAGAACCTGTATGCACTATATTCAGAAAAGGACTTCTGAAGTATATTTGGAATGGAAGCCACATAGGAGCACCAGCAACAACTGCAGGCAGATGCTCCAAGAGGAGCAATTGATATTTTATTGGCATCTGTAGGGAAGAAGAAAGAGTCGGGGCATGAGAGAGAGATGGAATAAAATGATGAAGAAAAGAGGGACAAAAGAGGAGAGGAAAGACAGAACAGGAAATTGGCACTTGACAATTATCAGCAATTGAATTTCCAGCATTTCTGACTGAGTTCATTTGAGCTTGAAGAGTTTGCCAATACCGTTCAAATCTTCAGACATGATTTCACACAGTAGCAGGCACTGTGACCGGATTTCCACAGTTGCTGGACACCTAAAGCTCCCATATATTTTAATAGGATTTGCGGGGGCCCAGCACTTCTAAAGATCAGGTTTTTTACTTGCAATATTACTTACAGTTAAAGATTTCTCAAACCAAGAATCCACTAATTCTTGCATTGACTGGAACACACCTTCAATTTGGTTCTTAAATTCAAGGTAATCTTTTTCAAACTGAAAAAAGGGGGAGGGAGTGACAAAAGAAAAAAACAAAAATAGGTTATATGGTGTCATTAATCTTCATGTAAAACCACTCCTTTGCAGTCAATGGAAAATTTGCGTATTCTGCCAATTATGTTTATCCAGCATTGTACAGAACAGCCAGTGCCCCACAAGAAGTTTATACATTAAATCAACAAACACAAAACAGTTAGCAAAACTACTTTGGGTATTATCTATACTTAAATATCTTGAAAGCCCAATGTGAAGAATCCTGTGAGATTCTGAGGGCCTTCCATGAGAGAGTTACATTCATCACCTCACAAGAGGCTCTCAGCACCTTACTGAGGCAAGTCCATCCTATATTCTCACCCAATCATTGCATATGTAGAAATACCAAAAAGATGTAATTGCAGTTAGAGATTTTGAAAGAGCCCCAAAACCCAACAGGCACCCAAATATGATTTTCAGTGGACAACCACATGGCAAACATTACAGACATCAGAGCAGAGCCCTGAAGTGGTCTGGGCCTGAAACATGAGCAATTTTCAGCATTTGCATGAGTCAAGTAGAATGGCAGTGCAATAAGTCAAAATATTTTTAGCATAGTTCTAATTATGATTTGGTTGTAGTAAAACACATAGGCCCTGATTCAAGGAAATCCTTGAACGGAGGCTTTAAACATGGAAGTAGTCGCACTAACTTCCATCAGAATACTCAGTTCTTGGCGCATACGCATAACTGCCTTGATGGAACAAAGACTAAGAACTTCTATCCTATTAAAACAAGCCAGTTTGAACCCTGTGCTTTACCACTCACTGCGCATGAAATAGTCACCTAAGTTAACTAGGGACCCAATTCTTTAATTCTTTCTCCTCTAAGTAATCCTTACTGATGCAAGTAATCTCATCAACTTCAGCATGAGTTAGCATTTTCCAGTAGACTTCAAGGTTTATGGATCTCAAAAAAACGGAACCATTTTGTTTTCTGGGTAGCATAAAATGTGCTCAAGATTCAAGAGAATGTGTTTGCACCACTGGACCATTAGCTGTCACATTCACCACTAGTCTACAACTAACAGTGGTGAACATCTAACAATTTTAAATTGTACTAATGATATAACAATATGTTAAAACCATAAACAAAGTAATGCATATATTGTTTTAAACATGGCAAGCATTCTTTTCTATGTTATAAAATCCACCATATTTTCAAGGAAATGCATAGCTTAAAGTGGCTGATTCAAATGTTCACAAGTGTTTAACATTTCTAATTATTAGACCTACATACCTCTTGTTTCCTGTGATCCAGAACATCATAGGTTTTTGATTTTGTGTTTGTAGCAATTGTCTGGTATTGAGCATTGATCTTTTCAATACCTTCAATTTTTATGTTCTGAAGCTCTAAAAGGCCTTCCATGATATTGCTGATATCTGAAATCTTTTCCAAGCGTTTACAGAACGTGTCAAATTTTCCAAATATATAGTTTTCACTAATGATAAAAATGGCAACAAAGGGACTATCATCAAAATATAGAATAAAACGTATTGTGTATATTTCTAAGATTCAGCTACATTCTTCCAGTCCTAGCACAATGTTTCACTCTTTCTAAAATGTACTCATTATTAGTGCAGAAACAAGTAAAACACTTTTACTATGATTATTAACTACTCAATATTTATTTCTTCCATGTGCCATTATGGTTCTAATTGTAACTGTCTTACTTAAAAAAGAATCTCCCCTTATGGCACAGTTTGAAATACATCACACCTTGATCCTGCAATGCTCAGATACAGGCTGACGGACATGCTCTGCAGAGCTGATTCAGGCAAAACTCTCATTGGCAGTAGGACTAAGGACCTGATCCAAAGCCCATTTATGAATGTGCTTAACTCTTAACTACACGCATTAATTCAGCCGAAACCCCTTTGGGCCTCTATGGGTAACAAATCTGTGACAATTTGACAAAATTTTCACTGAAGATTTTGTCTGAATAAAGTCTGCAGGATCAGGTTTGGAACATGCTACATTTTATATTTTCATTGAATGTTAAACTCTCCAATTAGTCTTAACATATGTTGATAGTGCATTTATAAATTATATAAATGGACAAGATTTGATTTAAAGAGTATTTAAAGAGTGTTAAAGCATGATTTACCTGAAATCAAACTGCTGATCACTTGGATTTTCCTTTAGCTTCTCTCTTACTCTCTGAAAATATGTTTGATATTGTTCATTGAGATAAATACATTCTTGTACCCTCTTCAACAATACATGCCTAAGAAAAAAGTGAAGAGAAGACACATTTAATAACCGTAAAGAGCTGCACAAATGATTACAATAATATTGCCAATGAGTCAGCCATTGACTTGGGGCCAGGGAGATGTTGAAGGCGCCACTGCTCCCCTACCTTCTGATGGTGCTGATACTGGGTTGAGTCAGGGCTGCTCTTCCTCTCTGAGGCAGAGGAATGGAAGTTCAACCCTAACAGCCAAGGTAGGGCTGTTGATTCCTCTATCTAATCTCTGCACTGTGCTGAGAATCTGCTGCCCCGGGATGGGGCCTGGTGCCTAGGACTGGCTGGTCACTGCCGCTCTGGTGAACACATTTCCAGGGATAGAGATTGATGGGAGAATCCCTCGAATGGTGCTGAGATTCTGGTGACTGTGACCATGGGGCAGAGGAATGGCAGCATTGAAAGTGTGACCCATGCCCATCTGATCTTCATACCAATGTGGGCGATCTGGAATGGGGTCTCAAACCATGATGCCAAGACCATGGAGAACTCCTCCTCATCAGTTATTGAAGTACTGTGAATCTCGGTGAGCTGAGAGGGACTGGCAACTGGTGCAGATGCTGGGGCGACCCCATTGCCAGCTTTCCCCTAAAGGCCAGTACACTGCTCTTGTCTGGTACTGAGGACCCTGGTGTTGGAGTCACCAGCAGGGCCATCAGATCCCTGGCTGACTGAAACGTCTCGGACATCAATGGAATGGCTAGATGGGTAGTGCTCCTTGTACTGGCTGGAGTCTGGGATGGTTCCCTTGGTGGGAAGGCCATCTGGTGTCCCGGTGAGTATAATTGACCTGACATGGGTCCTGTACTCTGGCCACTTTTCTTGGTCCTCTTGATGGCTGGTGAATGACCCCTCTTGGTGCTTCTTCTTGTGTCCCTCCTCTGGAGATGCCAAGTGGTGCCTGAAGGTGCTCAGTGCCAGGGGTATACTCTGCTCCAAAACCAAAGTACTCAGCACCGAGGCTGTTTGGATGGGTTCTGAGATTGGACTCAATACAGACTCCATGAGTAATGCCTTCAGATGAATTTCTCTGTCCTTTCTCATCTGGGCTTGAATCCCTGCAGATAGCATACTTGTCTTTTCTATGAGTCTCCACAAATACTTAAGGCAGCTGTTGTGGTGGCTCAGAGTGAGAATGACTTGCTACAAGCCACGCAGGATTCAAACCCCAGAGATCAGGGTATGCACAGACTGTGGGCAAGAGCCCTAACTAGCTATTTACACTAAACACTGATCACCTAACTAATCTAAACTATTAACAGAACAAAGAACAGGGGAGAGCTTATCTCCAACACAATGCCTTGCAGCAAGGTCACTGGCAGAAAGAAGGAACTGAAAGGGTGCAGGACTGGAGGCCCCTTTTTTATCACAGCATAAGTGTGTGATGTCAGAGGGTGCCAAAGCCAGCCCTATGGGTACTGCTAAAGGGAAAGAAGTTCCAGTAACTCTGCCCATCAGTGTGCACACACCTACAATGGAACTGACGTGAACAGGCATTCAAAGAAGAAATTAAATTGCAAGGCTTATGTGGATCAGTTTTCTTAGATCAAAAGCTACATTGGCACCATTAAAAATTGCTACACTGGCACAGTTAACATTCACCACACTGAATCCCTATCAGTAGAAGCTGGTAGAGTTCCTCCTCTGCTTCTAAGAATGTACATACCCACACTGAATATGGTGCATACTTGCTCCCATCTTAGTCTTTGTCTTTATTGTTAACCTAAAAACACACAAAGCATAAACTTAGCTTAAGCCTTCTCCTCAGTTTCCCTGTCCCTAGTGTTTTCTCTCTGAGGAGTCTTTGCTCCTACTCTTAGTTTCCTCTGCCTGAGCATGCTTTGCACCAAATCATGACAGAATAAGAGCTTTTAAAATGGTTGTATTTGCATTTTAATAGAATCAAAGAATCATAGAATCTTAGGGTTGGAAGGAACCTCATGAGGTCATCTAGTCCATCCGCCTGTTAAAAGCAGGACCACTCCCACTAAATCATCCCAGCCAGGGTTTTGTCTAACGGGCCTTAAATGTTTCCAAAGATGGAGATTCCACCACAACCCTAGGAAACCCATTCCAATGCTTCACCACCCTCCTAGTGAGAAAGTTTTTCCTAATATCCAACCTCAACCTCACCAGCTGCAACTTGAAACCATTGCTCCTTGTTCTGTCCTCTGTTACTATTGAGAATACCCTAGCTCCCTCCTCCTTGGAGCACCCTTTCAAGTAGTTGATGGTTGCTATCAATTCCCCCCTCAGTCTCCTCTTCTGCAGACTAATTAAGCCTAGTTCCTTCATTCGCTCCTCATAAGTCATGTGCCCCAGCCCCCTGATCATTTTAGTTGCCCTCTGATGGACTCTTTCTAATTTGTCCACATCCTTTCTGTAGTGGGGAGCCCAAAACTGGACACAGTATTCCAGATGCAGCCTTACCAGTGCCGAAAAGAAATAAGGAATAATCACATCCCTCAATCTGCTGGCAACACCCCTACTGATGCAGCCTAATATGCCATTGGCCTTTCTGGCAACAAAAGCACACTGTTGGCTCATATCCAGCTTCCTGTCCACCATAACCCCCAGGTCCTTTTCTACAGTGCTGCTACTTAACTGATTGGTTCCCAGCCTGTAGCAGTACATGGGATTTTTCCGTTGTAAGTGCAGGACTTTGCACTTGTCCTTCTTGAACCTCATGAGATTTCTTTTGGCCCAATGCTCCAATTTGCCTAGGTCTCCCTGAATCCTGTCCCTGCCCTCCAGTGTGTCTACCATCCCCCCCAGCTTGGTGTCATCCGCAAACTTACTGAGCATCCAGATCATTAATGAAGATGCTGAACAGAACCAGCCCCAGGACTGACCCCTGGGGCACTCCACTCATTACTGAACCAACTAGACATTGGGCCATTGATTCCTACCCTCTAAGCCCGATGATCTAGACAGATTTCTATCTACCTTATGGTCCATTCATACAACCCATACTTCCTTAACTTGCTGACAAGAATGCTGTGGGAAACTGTATCAAAAGTTTTGCTGAAGTCGAGGTATATCACGTCGATGACTATTCCCGCATCCACAAGTCCAGTCATTTCATCATAGAAGGCAATCAGGTTGGTCAGGCATGATTTGCCCTTGGTGAATCCATGCTGACTGTTCCTAATCACTCTATTTTCCTCCAAGTGTTTCAGAATGGATTCTTTGAGGACCTGCTCCATGATTTTTCCAGGGACTGAGGTGAGGCTGATTGGTCTCTAGCTCCCCTGATCCTCCTTTTTCCCTTTCTTGGAGATAGGTACTATATTTGCCTTTTTCCAATCATCCAGGACCTCCCCCGTTTGCCAAGAGTTTTCAAAGATAATGGCCAGCGGCTCTGCAATCACATTGGTCAACTCCCTCAGCACCCTTGGATGCAGTTCATCCGGCCACATAGACTTGTGCACGTCCAACTTCTAACCTGACTTTTCATCACCAAGGGCTGCTCTCCTTCTCTCCATTCTGTGTTACCCAGTGTAGTAGCCTGGAAGCTGATCCTGCCTGTGAAGACTGAGGTAAAAAAAGCATTGAGTACTTCAGCCTTACCTGCATCATCCACCACAAGGATACCTGCCCCATTCAGTAAGGGACCTACACCATCCCTGATTCTCTTCTTGTTACTTACATACTTGTAGAACCCCTTCCTGTTAATCTTCACATCCCTTTCTAGCTGCAACTCTAATTGCCCTTTGGCCTTTCTGATTTTATCCCTGCAGGCCCGAGCAACATCTTTATACGCCTCCCTAGTCATCAGTCCAAGCTTCCACTTCTTGTAAGCTTTCCTTTTGTGTTTCAGCTCACCACAGAGTTCTCTGCTAAGCCACGCTGGGCACCTTCATATTTGCAGTTCTTTCTGCACATTGAAATGATAACTTCCTGTGCTTTTAGCAGTGTTTCTTTAAAATACAGCCAGCTCTCTTGGTCACCTTTCCCCTTCAGATTAGCCTCCCAAAGGGATCCTGCCCATCAGTTCCCTGAGGGAGCCAAAATCTTCTTTTCTGAAGTCCAGGGTGTGTGTTCTGCTTCTTTCCTTTCTTCCTTTGATCAGGATCCTGAATTCTACCATCTCATGGTCACTGCTTCCTAGATTGCCATTCACTTCTACTTCCCCAATCCATTCTTCTCTGTTTGTGAGCAGCAAATCAAGAGGTTCAAGACCCCTAGTTGGTTCCTCCAGCATTTGTAACAGGAAGTTGTCCTCAATGCTCTCCAAAAACTTCCTGGATTGCCTATGCACTGCTGTATTGCCCTCCCAGCAGATGTCAGGGTAACTGAAGTCCCCCATGAGAACCAGGGCTTGTGATCTGGAAATTTCTGCTAGTTGTCCATCGAATGCCTCATCCACCTAATCTGTACACTATAAACTATAACTCTGGTCCAGCAAAGACTTACACATCTGGTTAATATGATACACTGAATAGTCCCCCTGAAGTGAATGGAAACATTTGTGTGCTCAAAATTAAAAAGACTTATTTAGTCACTCGGCTGAATCAGGACTTACTCAAATATTAGCCCTAGTCTAGACTTGCGGCACTTTTCGGCGGCAGTCGAAACGAGATATGCAAGGTACATAAAATACCTTGCATATCTCCCATGACCTTAGTAACTCCCACTTTCCTCTCTGTACACACTGCGCTAAGTGTCCGGTCAACTTATGGCTAGTCTAGTTATGGGCTGGAGTTACAGGATCGAGCTGTAGATTGATTGAGCGCGTCTTGACAAACCACTCAATGTAACCTGGCAGAGTGAACTGACGGTGGCAAATTTGCTGCCCTCAGCGTAGACATGTCCATTCTTTGCAATAATATTCAATTTTAAGCTATGGATTTCCTATTAGCCTTAACTGAAGAAGGCAAAACTAATAAGATGTTGTGTTACCTGTCCAGGTCCCAGACTTTCAAAACACCTTCACTCAGATATTTCTTGCATGTATTTATCATCTGGTTAGTGATTTTAAGGAGAAGAGAAGTCATCTGTTCTGATGTATTATAGTATGGTGATGTACTATAGATCATACGGATACTATTCATTAAACTGGGTATGTATTCCACCATTGCGGCCTAAGACACAAAAGGGCAGAAAAAATATCAACAATGTAAATTTCCTAAAAACTAGTGAATATGAAAACCTACT
>ML685756.1:29018780-29033496 GCA_007922175.1 Pelusios castaneus | reverse complement strand
CTACTGCAAACCTTTGAAAAATGCATACAAGAAAGTAAAGGGGCAATCATATTAAACAGGTCTACACAATTACTCTCAGTGGCAATTCATTTCAGCACCAAGAGTTAGGGGGTAGGGGGTTGGGAGAATATCACCCTGATTTGTTTCTGCCCCTGCACTAGTATCTGTAATAGCAGATGTATGCTACATGAGAAGTAGCATTTTTCTATTTCTGGAGCATTATTCAAAATCTACATATTCATTTCAACTGTTGCATAGGCATTGCATTTGAAAATGGAAAGGGAGAGTCACTCCTCCCACGAGGAGAAATAGCCCTTTTTTCTCTTCTAAGCTTCATGCTGCCTAAACGGTTTAGTTAAAAAAAAAAAATGAACAAATAAAAATACTTACAGGTGAGGCTTTCCCAAGTGGACCAAAGAACTTATCCAGTGTATATAAATACTTAACATTGTCTTTAGCTTCATTGGCAGCATTTGTTACATTACCATCCTGAAAGCGAAAAGACAACTAAAATTAATAGCATTTAGGTTTTTCATACACACCTCTATGGGCTCATTATTTTTCCAGTGCATGTTCTCAAAAGAAGAATGAATACATGGGCCAATCCTGCAAACCTCTACTCACAGAAGAACTCCCAAGTGTGAGTAACAATTGGCAAGATCTGCCCCGCACTATATTTAATAATTGCTACGTGGTGAACAGAAGCTTTTGGACAGGACTGTACAAACTCAAACTCAGGAAAAACCCTTCACTGAAATTGACAGAATTTTGCCTGATTAAAATGCAGTTCTACTATGAAAAGTAAATGTAAAATGGCATTGTGGAGTCCCATGTTTATTGCCTTTCACTTGTATCTTTTTTCAAAGCAGCACTGGCAACTATCATAAATTTATTATAAGACTAATAATATTCAGCTGATATAACTTCATGTTTAAAAAAACACAAAACCAAAAAAAAAACTTGAACATCTAAACCCTACAGCCTCGAAACTTAGGAAGCAAATAAACAGAGCCCAATGTTATCATTTTGTAAAATCTCTTGATTCTTTTAGCCAGCTTTATGGTTTGGGGGGGGCCTAAGTCATGATGTTTGAATGGTCAAGGCTGGCCATATTGAATACGCTCAGTGTACATAGAGACAGAATATTTTTCTAATGGCCAATCCTGTAAAAGCAGGTGAGGCTCTGGGAAATACACTGGATTCTTCCCATCTTATACACTAGCACCTCAATAAAGTAGTTCCCTGGTGACACCTGTGCCTGTTTTCTCTATAGCAACTTAAACAGGTTCGAGTGACTAGCACTTAGTAATTCTGTTGATGCTGCACAGGAAGAAATAGAATCCAGTTCCCTATCTCTTACACGTGTTGGCTCCTACATAGTGCAGCAGGGTCGCACACTCTTGCTCCTTTTCTCTGGCTTTTTCCTCCCCTCTTACACAGACCAGTCCAAAGTCCTTATGTTTTTAACCATCCATGTTCTTTTACTTACAGAGCTTCTTACAAACCTTCTTCCCAACAACACTTAAACTGGCCCAGATCCAGACCACCTTCTCTGGACTTGTTCGGTGCCACAGGAGCCTCGGGGGTGTTACGCATCCCTCAAGCTCCTGCAGGCAGAGGATCCAAAAACTCCCTCTACCTAAGCCACACCTTTGACCATCCTCAGGCCCCTAAGGTAAGCTTTGTGCCTCTGTAGGGAGCCACTCAGGTGTTGCCTTTTCCCTCATTACCTCCAAGGCTTTGCTCGTGGCAGCTCAGTACAGCCAGCCGCCATGCATTAGCCCTTCACTCAGGGTGCAGGACTGCCTCACCGCAACCCAACCTCTTGGTAAGGGGCAGCCAAGGCAGAGGAGGAGATTTACCACCCTCCAGTCTGCCACACACAGGGATAATAGCGCAAAAAGAACAAAAACTTGTTTTACCACAAAAGTCAGCAGAAATTACTCTAAGAACAAACGCAAGAAAATGAGTTGAGTAATAAAATATCATTTTCCCCACAGACTATTTTCAAAGCAGATCCACACTTGGAGATGGAGACGGTCATGGTGGCAGACCTGCTGTTCTTGCCCATCATCTATCTCCTGGTGCATTCAGCGGCTATTGTATCTCAGGTCCTCTGCACATGGCTTGTGAATCTGTTTTCAGGACTACCTGTACTTTACATTGTTAAGTTTGGATCACAGGTCTGATGTACTAGGTGCATAGGCAGACTTAGCGTGGAGCAGGGACGATGACAGTGTGGGCATTTGCCCAGATCCCCATGGGGGTGGAGGAGCCCTGCACTGAGGGGCCAGGGAGAAAGGGGGGGTCACATCAGGGCTGGCAGTGGGGCCAGCTTGCTAGTGGGGGGGGGGCAAAAGTCAAGGATGAGGCCCCCCACGTGGCATGTGGGGGCCTATCTTTGACTTTTGTCCAGGGCCCCAGAATCCCTAAGACCATGCCTGACTAGGTGTCCTGGGTAAAGTTAGTTTGGGCCTGTAGTGAATATCTCCTCTATCCCCTTCCTGCCAATCCTGCAGGTCTGTGTAGGTATCTATATAGCCGGCAATGTATCGGGTAGTTGTGGAGTACACTGTCACTGCATAACTTTACTATTGCCCATCTACTTAACTTAACATCTTTGTGAAATGTATGTGATATGGGCCTTAGGGGTTTATTGGTTCCCTGATATGGATGCTTGACTCCAAATAAAGAGAATGACTATTACATGTTTATATCAAGCCAAAAATAAAACACACTATATAAAAAACAATCTCCAAACTATTATAAGCAATAAGGGTTCATTTCTATATCTAGTGCAAGCACAGCAGCATGTTTTTAATTGATTTTAAACCATTTCTATTAAAAGTGCAGTCATTACCAGTTCTTTCCACTGCCTTAATAGTCTTGATTTAGCTGCCTGAAGAATACTTAGAACTTTCTTTACTCTTGGACTCTTGATCTCATCTAAAAGACTTTAAAGAAAGAATAAATTTTAACTTTTTTTTTCAAACGAGAGTTCATATTTATAAATTAAAATGTCCTTTAGCTTGCAGGAGAAATAATGCAGTGCTGTAACCTGCTAAATGATGCCATCCTTGATTTCCAGTGTTCCAGTTCAGCAGATGGGCCAATGTCATCAGCTTCTTTTCTCATTTGTTCACTTTCCGCCAAAATTTGTCCAATCTGTTTAATCCAAATTATTAGCACTCCCTCAAGTTTCTCAATGACCTCGATGTTACTGCCTTTAAGACCAAAAGACAAAAATTGCATTCTTCTAGTGAGTCCCAAGAAACATACATAGATTTAAAAATTCTGCAGAAGAATTCTCACTGCCCAGCTCCAGACTAGATGCAGAGCTGACTTTGGAAGGCTTCTTCAGCCCAAAGTAGCCCACCATGTACCCCAATCCTGGGGCAGATAACTGGAAAATTCATGCAGCAGATCCTCAATCTTGACACTCTTTCCTTGCCCTGCTACCCACCTATTTACCCTCTATACTATACAGTGCCATGCTGGGAGCTTCCATAGTGTATGGTCCCTGCAATTTTCACTTTTAGGAATAAAAGTCAAATGAAATAAAACTGAACAAGAACATCAGGCTTTGGCCCAATAAGCACATGCATAATTTCAAATCAGATATATACTTAACATACACTGAAATACTGCTGCATGTGTCACATGGAATTTTCATATCCAATCAGAATGCCAAGTCTATCCAACTAACATTAATGTCTAGGTACAGTAATCACATTTAATTAAAAACTCTACTTGTGGTTAAGCAAAGGTTCACTCATTCCTTCACGATCCCCACCCATTCATCCTTCAGTGAAATTAGAGGTCCACATTGTCCCAAAGGTGGAAGAAAATCATATAGCGACCAGGAAACTATATGCTTCAAGTCAAAAGGTCATTCAGGTTGTTCAATTTGCAGAGATAGTGCAGAGTCTGCCTTCTGTATTATGACCAAGGCTCTTGGCCCAACAAACTTGCAGCTAACCTGAGATCCAGAGGGGAAATCTTTCAGATCTTGTGGCGTCCACTGGTAATTAGGGCACTTGCTCAGTGACTCAGCATTCTTGTTCAGACTGAGAATCCCTTAGGATTCCTGCTGGCACAGGTTTTTTTTACTGGTAGCTGCCCCAAAATGAATGGGCTTTTAGTATGTGATATGACATGATAATGTTGATCATGTGATGATAAGGAAGGGGGCAGGGAGCAGAGGCTACTGTTGTAGAGAGGAGTCATACCCCAGGTCATGCCCTCTCTTATCCACTTGTGCCCCCTTCCAACCCATGGACCTCAAAGCGATAGTGTACCTGAGGCCCAAGAAAAAGAAAGAACATTCATATACAGCATTCATGATCCGCCTTTCTATGTCATCCTGAATCCACCATGCTGAGCTTCTCTCATCCTGCAGAATTGCAAGGTCTTAGTGCTGAATTTATGACATCACAATAATTTCCAAGATCAGAAACATGGACTTACATTCCACTTCTAAGATCAAGCAGAAGAAAAAATATAGCTCTAAGGAAGAGGACAAATAACTCTTTTAAGGGAAATCTTTGCTAACACATTAGAGGACAGAGAACATTTCTCTTCCTACAAATAGCCTCATTTCCATGTTTGCTTTGGAGCATGTAAAATGTCTCCTTTGGGAATACTGACCTGCTGTTATGTAGTCAGAAGGATTATGCAAGTTGTTGAGGTAACTCTCAATATCCATCTTCTGCAGTTGAATTTTGTCTTCTAAATTCTGTCTTGCTGATGACAAGGTACCCACAAATTTATCCACAGAATACAGGAAGTCTTGTATTTGGCTGTTCTTCAAGCCCTCTTTCACAGCTCCCCAGTTCTGGTTATTTGAAAATGATTAATGCAAGGAAAAACATAAAACAAAGGTATCCCTTTTATCAGAAAAGTATTACTTATTCACAGAACCACAGAATTTAGAGATAGAAAAGGCTTAGCAGATCATCTCCTGTGTTACACCAGCTCTGTCCACAGAGTCTGTACACACCTCTGGCCTATCCGCTAAGTTGCAACCAAGAGAAATTGGCAGTTCTTTTTACTCAGGCTTACCCTAGCATCATACTCACTGTTATTCTCTTGTCTTATCATGCTTCCCTTATTAGGCTATTTTTAAGTCATGGTATTTTAAATGTGAGCAATGAATATGAAATATGAACTTCAGATATGCATATTCTAATACAGATCTTGGTATCATCTGTTCCCTTTGGCAGACACTTTCGTTTTATGTTCATCTGATTTACAACTGAGATTGCAACAGCTATTAGAAATAACTCAAAATGGGTTTGTTAAGAAAAGATATTGATTATTTACCTGTTGAGATTTAAGTACTGGTACCATGACTTGGGCCAAGAAAATTTCGAGGCTCTGAAGGATATTTCCATTCGTACAATCAAACATGCCAAAATTCACCTCCTTTGGGGGGGAAAAATAATTAACAGAATGCATTTTAATGAATCTTCTGCGGCTCTCTGATCAACTGAGTGAACGTCAGGCACATTTAAGACTGATGTACACAGACTATAACCTACATTTCTAAGAATGAGAAATTTTCTTTCCTTATAGTAGTCTATTAGCAGCTTCTAATGTGTTAATGACCTCTAATTATGGAATTTTGAGGTAGTTCAATGTTGTTGCTAGAGGCTCTAGGACTAAGGGCTTGTCTTTACTGATGGCAGCAAATTCACTGCTGTCAGATCGATCTCCCTGATCGACTGAGCAGGTCTGTGAAGACCCACTTAGCCAATCAGGAAGCCAATCCAGTAAAACCACCCCTGCAAAAGGAGTAGCACTGAACCGGAGGGAAGGGATTTCCCTCCGACTCTGGCTACTGAAAACGCTGCGGTAAGTAGGCGGTAGGCAATCAGAGAGAGATAGGAAAGGTATTTTAAGTACTTTGAGCATCTCCCTTTGATTGCCGCTGAAATTGCACCATGGTATTGACCAGGACTAAGTTGCATCTTTCTCCTCAAGCCATCAGAAGAGTTCTTCCAAAGCTAGAAATCCACTCCAGCAACCAATTATTAGCATTAAGACAAAAACCTGATATAAGGTATTAAATAACCTTAAGAGAATAGTATTTCTAAATCTCCATGTACAGAAAAAAAAAACATTTTTGTCATTTACCCAATTAACTAGGGTGGGTTAAACCCAAAGAGAAGTTGCTGACAGAAATAAAGTTATCCGGTAAGAAGTTTCTCATTCTGTTGCACAGCTTTTCTCCTCAGTCATCACTAATAGGAAATAGCAAACAGAGATTCAAAAAAGTAATAGAGGAAAGATAAGCAGTGTTTTAATTATCACTATAGTAGAATACAGGCAGGAATAGAATGTCCCCTTATCAAGCAAGATCTTGGTACTCTGAGGAGTTAGGTAAAAATTACCTTCCTACGAGACGATGCCTCTGCAGAGGAATGAAAACTTATTTTGCAGATGTTCTCAGATGAGGCTGATATACTTCTTCCCCAATGCCCAAGGGATATCTATGAATAGTTTCCCAGATGCCTACCATCTCAGCTGGTGCATTTTGGATGGAATGAGATGAACAGTGTACAATTCACATGTACTCCATAACCAATATTTTTAAAGCACTAGGTATGCTCATTTACACCACAACCTATCAAATCAGTGTCAAGAGTAAGAAGAAAATGATGGGAGAACTACTCTGCAGGAATTTTGGAAAGAACATACCATGGACAGAATGGTATAAGAACAACCTTTCCTCATGACAACGGCAGCATGGTTCTTGTCTAGATACAGGAATTGATACAAAAAATCAGTCTAGTCAAAGATTTGTCTAATCTGTCATTCTGATTAATCTGGCAGTTTACAATATTCAAATGAAGAGTCCAACATGCCTACCTACAGATCTCTGGTAGGGCTGACACCCATGTTTCTATAGTACTTCCCTGTAGGAATCCAACCAACGTTCTGGAGAAACTCTAGTGTAATTGAGATCACCAGAACTTTGTGATTATTATTCTATGTATAGTACAGCAGCACCTGGCGATCAAGGCCCCATTGTGGTACATGCTGCATTAACAAATAGGCAGTCCCTGCCCAAGGAAATACTCGCACCAGTAATATAAATTTGACCAGTTTAATGAATAAAATGTCCCAGCTGAGTTCTGTCTGAATACCAGACTGTACAGGACTACACTTCTCTTCTTATGCTGAGGCTGTTAAGTGTAGATGTCCCTGTTCTAGATTAAAGTCCTTAATTCAAGAGGTTTGATCTTTTCTGAAAGTACAATGTGGGGTTGTTGACTATTTAGCAAGTCCATAGTGCCTTCTGGGCCAGTAGAGGATGATGGGGGAGGTCTTTAACTCTCTCTTTTATTCTTTTTGCATTCTTTATGTGAACTGCCTTGAAAGGCAGAAGAGTCTTCTCTGCTCAGGAAACTATTTCCTTTTCCACAGAAAAGCTCTGACCTCTGTTTACTCCGTAATTTTGAAAGGGATGTAAACATTCATGTCATAGCCATAGGCCAACCTCTAACAGTAGAAGTAGAAGGTGACTTTCCTTCCCTTGTGACCATCATAATTGTCCACTGCCTAGTTTCTTGAACCTTCTGCTGCTGCAGTTGATACAGGCCACTGTAACGAACAGTATATTGGATTCAATGGGCAACTGGACTGATACCAGATGGCCATGGTGAGGGATGTTTTGTTATTCTTGGATTGAGATGTCAAAATGAACTAAATGGATGCATTCTCTGATATTTTGGAAATTTGTCTCAGGTATGCCCTGGGAAGCTTTTGTCCATAGTGAGCATGTGAAAAGGTCTAGTAAAAATTTGGTTGCCTTTCAGCGTGTTGTTTGTACTTACTTATGCACAAAGGGACATTGTGTTGTGATGTGATGTGATGTGATCTGAGAATGATATCTAATTTTGTACTGTATCAAGTGCATAGCTCCAGATCTTCAGAAGGAATTTCTACAGACACATTTTGAAAGATCCACTCAGGGATGAAGCCATCAGTAGGCATGAACAATCCTAGCCATGATTTGAAACAACTGGCTATGAATGACCACTGCCAGGAAATAATTGAGGCAATGAAGTTCTGGGTCTTTCCAAATCTCACCCATCATAGTAAAATTATGGCCAGATCCATGTCTGTTTTCACTCAGATGAGCAACTCTCTGCATTGGGATCAAAAGCTCTTTTTTATTTTGAAGCAGTGGTTGCTACAAATCTTTTCCAGTAGATGCCCAGTTATGAATGAGTCTGTTTCTCTGTACAGGCTACTGACTGGCATGTTGTCTATATATGGTGTATAAATGAATATCTTGCAACCTGTGCCTTGCTGTAATTAGTACCAGTCAGTTCTCAAAGTTCCAGGTGCAAAGGATGGATAAAAAGGAAGAGTCTTATACAGAAATTGTGAGATCTCATACACAAATGCTCTTTGTCATGCTGGGGATTTTGTTTTGGAGAAAATATAACCAGATTTCTTTGAAAGCTCCTGCTCCTGATTTTCCCTCTGCCAGGAAGAGTCCCTTCTTGGACACCATTGGTGTTGGTAGCAACCAATGGATTGCTGTTCTGGCATTGACAGTGGAGATTGAAGTCTCTGCACACTCTCAGTTACTAATTTCTCTACTGTTTGTTTCCCTAAATTACTCCTTACCTGTGTGTTTAGATACACAAGTATCTGTTACAATAACTGATTGCTGTCCTGAGTGTAACATGGCTAAGTTGGAATCCGTTGCATGTCACAAATCACATCAAGGATCTGATCAGGACAGAACCCAAGATGTCTCACTCCAAGCCATTCATAATGCTAGATGAAGAACCAAATGGGCTATATGAATATATGAAAACCCTTTGGAGTGCAAAGCTGTAGCTGAAGCTTTGCAATTACTGTGTAGTGTGGCATCAGTCTTACAAACTTTGGAGACTTTTGAAAGAAAGTCCTCTTCTGAGGGCTTGACTGTGTCTCTTCACATGTGGAGCTACAGCTGCACCAACGTTTAGGTTCCCAAAACTTACATTTCTTTGGTTATATACAATTTTTCAGTTTAATATTTGGTTTTAATCAGATGCCCTCATCTGAATCCTACAATGATCTTCAAGAAGGCATCTAAAGGACATGGTGTATCTAATAACACCTGAAAGGGAAGAGGGTTTATTAATATTAATGAGGTCTTTGCAAGCCACTGGCGTCCTGTAATGGAAGAGAATGGTAGGTTTTGTGGGGGATTTGGTAGTGCACCAGTGGTACTTCCCCTGGCTTTTTGCAGGGGAGAGATAGCATGACCTTGGGATCACTCAGCCAAGGAGGGGTAATGGGAGAAATACCTCAATTGTGGAAGCAGAAATACTTCAATTGTGGAAGATAGCTCCATGAGCCTGAAGGCTGCCTACCTGTTACCCCAGGATGGCTAGCATGCAAGTAAGTACTGCAAGAGCAACCTAAACAAACAAGGAATCCTGTGGCACTTTTAAAGACCAGCTAATATATTTATCACGAGCTTTCGTGGATTTTCTCCCACAAAAGTTCATGCAATAAATAAATTTGTTAGTCTTTAAAAGTGCCACAGGACTCCTTGTTTGTTTTGCTGAACTAGACTAACATGGTTACCCCTTTGGAACTTGTCAAGAGCAACCTACTCCCACTCAGGGCTTTACTCAGTAAATGAGGATCACTCTGAACATAGGAAGTTTTGAGTCTTTGCAAACCTAGTACCACTCAGAGCTTTACTCAGTAAATCAGGATATTTTAGAACACAGGAAGGAATTTCTCATTTACCCCTCTGTAATCCCATGATGCTGCATCTGTATGGGAAGAGAGTCCACATATGTCTCTGTTCTGGTCATGGAGCTTGACCTCAAGTGCTCCTTTCACTTGTGGAGCCAGCCAGTAGAGGAGATGAGGGATGCTGAGGTAGAGACCTTTTTCTTCCTTTCAGACTGAGCCTTTTCCCTGACAGAACAAGGGTTTATGCCTCATGATCACAAGACATAAATCCCATTCCACTACTGCCTGACAGTGAGCCCCTGTCCCTGGCAGAGCAAGGGTCCTTAATCTGAGAGCCAGCCTGGCACACTTCCTATTACACAGCAATCTGAGGCAGAGCTGCACAGGAGGGTCAGGCTTCTCTGCAAACCCAGACATACTGCACAGGGCAAAGGGCAGTGAACCTGATTCACAGCTCTAAGAGCACCTCTGGGTAGTAGAAAAGCTGAGCAAACATTCCCTCAGGAGAGAAAGCCAAGGAGAAGGGGTTTAACCCCTGATATTCACCTCACTTGTTCATTAAGGACACTAATTTGCTTTTTGTGACCCAGAGTCTCGGGGGTTTGCAAGACTTACCCCTGAGTACCATGAGAATCTCCCATTTCATAGTGGGAGGAAGGGAGCTGATTAGGAGCCCTCTCTCTTATCCCAGGAAGCCAAGTATCAATTCAATATCTGGGGGGAACCTTGGATCCTTTCTGTGATGTTTTTCATCTCCAGCCAGCTAAGTTGCAGGACTTACCCATGGAGCTGCCGCAATAGTGTCCTCCTCGTCCTTATATTCCCTGACTGAAAGCTCAGAGGCTCCTGAGCAGGCTTCTGTGTTGGAGTCACGGATCCTTGGGGCAGAGTGAGGACAAGCATGCCTGTCTTACTCTAAGCCCTGTGCTCTGGCAGTGTGAGGGTAAGCTGGCTGAGAATAGGCAGAGTATAGTAAACTCCCTGTAGTAGAGCTTGTAAAAGCTGTCTCATGCAGGGAACATTGCATAGGGCAGGTCTTCATTGATGCAATTTCACTGCCGTCAGATCGATCTTCCAAATCAATGATGAGGTCTGTGAAGATCCACTCAGTTGATCAGGAAGCCAATCTTGGAAGACCACTCCGACAGAAGGAATACTGCTGAGTCGGAGGGAAGGCATTTCCCTCTGATGCAGCGCACTGAAGATACCACGCAAGTAGACGGTAGGCAATCGGGAGGAGGTAAGGTATTTTAAGTACTTTGCATATCTTCCTTCGATTGCCACCGAAAGCGTGCCACAGGGCTTAGATTTAGCTCAGTATTTGTGGGATAGCTCTGCTGTGTTTGAGTGGGGGCAGAGGAGGCCAGGACGGGAGAGCTACAGTGCAGGTGGCTGAGACTTTCATACTGTTCATTACCCCATCCAGGGGAGGAAGCAGAGGAAGGAAGGAAGATTATAAATCACTGCTGCATGAAAATGAATACAAATTAAAGTTACAAAATAAAATGGTTGGAAGAAACTGAACCACCAATTTGTTCTATCACCAAAAGCAGAAAATCTGGTAGCCTGAGAAGAAGCATAGGTTTAGCTCTGGAGTCTCCAGCAACCTCCCTGAAGTCTAGAAGTGGGGGGCATTAACCCATGAGAGATGAATGAGGAAAGAAGCTGTGCCACAGGATTCAACAGCTTTAACAAAAATAAGTGTATCGATAGCTTGGAAGGATATAGACTCTGACTCTCTCTTTTTCTAAATGTATTCTGCTATGTTAAATGTGGCACGTTTGGATTCCCTTTATAAAGTTATTGCAGTGTGTCCTGAAAAGGACAGCCCCTCTGAATGTCCTGAAAGATTTTAATTGTATTTTGATATATAGGGTAGGGATATGCTTTGCATTATACCTTGCCTTTAATTTTAGAGGATATCTGTTTTAAAACATTTTAAAAAGTGCATCTATTCAATTTAGTATTTGCATAATTTGGTTGTGCAGCTGAGAAGGAACTTGCATTGACAGTCAGTAGAGGAAAGAAAGGAGGGGATTCAGCTGGTTTACAGCAGGGGGAATCCGGGGCCCAGCTGCCAGAGGTGGCCCAATCTGTTGCCGGGGACCGGGGGCCTGGCCACCAGTGGATACACTATCTGGCCCTAACCCCAGCTAGGGACCCAGGGCCTGGCTGCTGGTGGACGCAAGATCCGGCCCCGACCCCAGTCGGGGACCTGGGGCCCGGCCGCTGGTGGACATATGATCTGGCCTTGACCTCGACTGGGGACCTGGGGCCCAGCCACTGGCTCCGATCCTAGCCAGGGACCCAGGCCCGAACCTATTTTCGGGGCAGTGATGCCCCTGGTTTACAGCCAAGGGTTGGCAACTCGTGTTTGTTTATTACCACGACTTCATCCTGCAAACATTTAAAAATGTGTAGCTTTACTCATATTAGTAGGGTGACCACTCATGTGAGTAAGTTTAAAGATATGCAAAAGTGCTTGCAGATTGGGGCACAGCTGTGTAATGCACCCACAGGCAAGATGAGAGGTACATTAACAATTTGAAGTAAATCATCACAACATTTTACTCTAAAAGGAAAAATAAATCAACAATTAATTTTAAATTGTCACTAAATTTAAAAAAAAAAATTAAAGAAACAGCCACAATTTCACTTCTCTTCCCAACTAGCCCAGACAGATTCTACCTCATTGAATCCCCCAGGTGCATTCCACAATATTGCCCTCCTCACTCACCAATAAACTAAGTGTCTCACTGACACACTGCTGTGTTGAGTCTATTCAAACTACTGGGCCTGAATACCAAGTATCCTTCTTTACTCCTCTGATTATGATTCTGGACTTTGGCCTCATCCCACATCCCTTACTCACATAAACAGCCCCATTTACTTCACAGAGGTTACTTGCATGAGTAAGAATTAGTCATAGGAGTAAAGTCTACAGGTTTAGGCCCTAAAACCTTTCTTTATTGAATTTTACATTTTCATTTAGGAAAATAAGGGAATTTTACTAGTACAATGGGCCATTACATCTTTGCTGATATTCGCCATAAATCCTGTGAATAGCTACCTGCATAATTATTCACAACAGAACACTGCTAGACTATAAATATTTTCTAAGATCATAAAGGAACTTCCTAAGATATCCAAAAGGCCCCTTTTCATGCAAATGCTTCCTCTTGCTTTATCTGACTCCATTAAGACTAGGGGTGTGAATAAGGGTTTGCAGGATCAAGTGAAAAATTTTCAGTGAGCTGTAAACATTATAGGATTTTGCCTGACCTGCGAGACATTTGCTGTAGTTATTGCTTTATCTGTAGTCCTTAGAAAAAATGCACAAGTTCCCATTAAGCCCTGTAAGAATATAATATTAATAAATTAATAATACAATACAATACAATATAATCAACAAGTTGGAGAGAGCCAAAAACTAAATTGTAAAGAAAATCAAATACTTGAAAAATATTTAATGAACTATTTACTGAGACTACTTTACATTTATTTGCAAATAACTGGTTCTCAAATATCAATCACTCATCTTTGTTTCTCAGCTGACATCAATTGAGAATAACTGAAGAAATGTTAAATTTTCAAGCACTTTCAAAGATTCATTTTACTTTCAGGCCAGAAGGAACCATTTTGGAATATTCTTTCCTTCCTATATTTAATTTAAAAAATTACCAAAAGTTTATTGTTTCAATCCAAATACATTTTTCACTATCTAGCATCAGCTTTTCTCTTTCTGGTGAATTTGAACCATGGGCAAACTGCACTATCAGTTTCTCAAACAATACTTGGATAAATCTATAGCTAAATGAGCTTAAAAATAAAATATAAATCTGAAAAAAATTCTGTGCTCCATGTTTCCTTTTAATATTTATTTATTTATAGATTTCTTTTAGTATCACCTAGAAACCGCAGTCCAGGATGAGAGTCCCACTGTACCGGACATCATACAGACATGCAAATAGAGATGGTCAAAACATTTGCATAAAATTGTTTTCTGTCAAAAAATGTGGTTTCATAAAAAAAAATTCTGTAGGAAAATATTATCTAAATGTTTTATTTTTCTATCAGAAAACTTAAATGGAAATTTTGTTCCATTACAGTTTACATGACATTTTGTTAAGGTTGTTTGGAAACAAAAAGAGTCCGTTTTCTGAAAATGCTTTGTATTCTAGGCATTTTATACTCCATTTTCTCCTTTCTATTCAATATTAATACATGCAAAGTAATGTATAATGAGAAACATAATCCCAACTATACATATGAAATGATGGGGTATAAATTGGCTGTTACCACTCAAGAAAGAGATCTTGGAGTCACTGTGGATTGTTCTCTGAAGAGATATGCTCAACGTGCAGCAGCAGTCAAAAAACCTAACATTGTTAGCAGCCATTTGGAAAAGAGATGACTAAGGGGGCATAAGATAAAGGTGTATAAAATCTTGACTGCTGCAGAGAAAGTGAATAGGGAAATGATATTCCCTCCTTCACTTCACATAAAAACTAGAGGTTACCAAATGAAATTAATAGGCAGCAGGCTTAAAACAAACGAAAAGAAGCACTTCACATAACGCACAGTCAGTCTGTGGAAATCTTTGTCAGGGAACGTTTTGAAGGCCAAAACCATAGCAAGGTTAAAAAAAGAACTTGATTATATCATGGAGAATAGGTCTATCAATGGGCAGTGATTTTTTTCTTAAAAAAGATTTAAAATAGTGCCGGTACTCGGCTGGCAGGAGCGGTGCCGGAGGGAGTGGTGTCAGCAGGGGAAAGGAGACCTGTTCCTGTCCCCTGCTGACCCTGCCCTCCAGCTGGGCAGTGGAGACGACAGGGGACAGAAGCAGCGCACTCCTTTCCCCTCTTGATCCCGGCCCCCAGGAGCACGCTGCTCCTGCCACTGGCCAGCTCCGCTGCCCAGCTGGGGGCCAGGGTCAGTAGGGGAAAGGAGACCCGCTCCTGTCCCCTGCTGGCCCCACTGCCCAGCTGGGGGCCGGGGTCAT
>ML685756.1:29001286-29018680 GCA_007922175.1 Pelusios castaneus | reverse complement strand
GCTGATCCCAGCCCCCAGCTGGGCAGTGGGGCCAGTCAGTGGCAGGAGCGGCGCGTTCCTTGGGGGGCCTGCTCCTTTCCGCTGCTGACCCTGGCCCCCAGCTGGGCAGTGGGGCTGGCAGAGGACAAGAGCAGCACATTCCTGGGGGACAGGATTCAGCAGAGGAAAGGAGTGGGTCTCCTTTCCCCTGCTAACCCCAGCCCCCAGCGGGGTTATTGGGGAACAGGAGTGGCACACTCCTTTCCCCTGCTGATCCTGGCCCGCAGCTGGGCAGCAGAGCCAGCCAGTAGCATGGGTGGTGTGCTCCTGGGGGCTGGGATCAGCAGGGAACAGGAGGGTGCCACTCCTGTCCCCTACTGGCCCCGCTACCCAGCTGGGGGCCAGGGTCAGCAGGGGAAAGAAGACTTGCTTCTTTCCCCTGCTGATCCCGGCCCCCAGCGGGCAGACCAGGGAAAAATAGGTGCCAGTACACCGTACCGGTGCGTACCGGCAGAAAAAAGCCCTGTCAATGGCTATTAACCAGGATGGACAGATATCCAACACCGTGTTCTGAATATTCCTAGCTTCTGTTCTCTAGAAGCTGGGAGTGAATGAAAGGGGATGGATCACTTGATGATTGCTTGTTCTTTTCATTCCCCTGAAGCACCTGACATTGGCTATTGTTGGAAAAAAATGATACTGGACTAGATGAACCACTGGTCTGATCCATATGGCCATTTTTTATATGGTGGATAGAGGAAAGCACTTTGAAAACTTGCAGCCATAGTGCAGTGTCCTCTGGCTAAAGGGACACATCCACAATTGGACAATTTAATCCAGTGGTTTTCAAACTTTTTTCCCTCAGGAGCCAGTTGAAAAAAAATCATGTATGCCCGTGACCCAACAACTACATCTTTGAGCAATGTATTCTAGTCTTTTGGCAGAGGCAGCAGGGGGGCGCCGTGACCCAGTACCTGAAGGGCTGCAATCCAGTACTGGGTTCTGACCCGTAGTTTGAAAAGCACTGATGTAATCCATAGCTTATGAGTGTTCTTGGTTTCTTCACTGATCCTAAACTCTCACAAATACGCATTCACTAGTAATGCTTTCTATGAATCTCCAGTTGGCTAGGAGACTATATCCCATCCTCTTAAGCTTATATGCCTTTATCATAGAATCATAGAATAATAGGGTTGGAAGGGACCTCATGAGGTCATCTAGTCCAACCCCCTGCTAAAAAGCAGGACCACTCCCCCTAAATCACTCCAGCCAGGGTTTTGTCTAACCGAGCCTTAAAAATCACCACTCCTCTTGGCTGCAGCAATGTAATATATCTGGGCATGAAATCATCATCCATTAGGAAACTCCAACCAGTATAGAACACTCTAATGCATCTTCTCAACAACATGGAACATCATGAGTGCATCAGATCTGTCTGTAGCTCTTTATCCTGACTTCCCATAGAATCTTAAGCCAGGTGCAAGATCTCTATCCTTATGTTGAAGGCACTCAATGGCCAAGGCACAGTATATCTAAAAGATGGATAACAGAACTCTCTACAATAAGGTAAAGCTTATCTGTGCAAGAGACTGAGCTTTCATGGTTTAGACTGTGGAATGAACCTCACCAGAACTCAAGAGCATCACAAACCTCAACACCATCTGCTCCAAGTGCAAGACACTCTTCCTTAATCTGCCTTTTCTGAAGGCTTGTTTACACAAATACTTAGTTTGTGACAAGCCAGGATGTCAATCCTGCACTTGCCTGCTGTGCACTATGTGGTTGGTGGACCCTGCTGACAAAATCTTAAAGAGTTTAAGGTCAGACAGGACCATCAGATCATGTCTGACTTTCTGCATATCAATGGCTACTACCACTACCCAGCACTTGCACAATAAACCCAAAAACCAAAATGAGAGGGAAGTACTACAATCCATAGGAGCCTAGACAATTATGTGCCACTGGCAGAGAATAGTAGGGATCAAGGTGCACTAGAACTCAATGCCCCCACTATGGCAAGGAAATGATAAATATCCAGCTACATCTAGCAAGTGACCTACACCCACATGCTGCAAAGGCATCCTTCCCCCAAGATCACTGCCATTCTCTCACCTGGGAAATGGAACATTCCTTCCTGACTCCACACATGCCACCCCACCAGACCCTGAGCATGTGAGCAAGAACCAGACAGGCAAGTACCTGACAGAGAGAATGCTCAGAGCTGCCTCAGAGCCCACTCTACCCAATGCCCATCTCCAACTGTAACCATCCTTGGTGCTACAGGAAGAAGATTATAACAACCCTCCCAGAACACACTGGGGTGAGCCCCTCCTTACCCCTGCTTAATGGCCATCTGAAATCTTGAAACACAAACTTTAGGAATGTAAGACATAAATCAGAAGCAGTTTGCAGAGCTATTAAATTCTGCCCCTCACCATCATAAGAAACGTTGTCACACAATTCCCTTCATAAATTTGCCCAGCTGCCTTTTAAAACTAATTAAGTTGTTTGCCCCCAAAACTCCTATTTGGAGGCTGTTCCAGAATCTCACTCCTCTGATAGTTAGAAACCTTCTTACAATTTCCAGCCTGAATTTGACTCTCTTTCTCTCTCTCTCTCTCTCTCTCTCTCTCTCTCTCTCTCTCTCTCTCTCACACACACACACACACACACACACACACACACACACACACACGAGCAATCACATCCAGTTCCAGCCTTCTATTTCCCTAAACAAGTCAGTTGGAAGAGCTTCTTCCAGTCTCCTCTCATAAGACAGACCCTCCATTCCCCTCATCACCCTAGTAACTTTTCTCTGCACCAGTTGCAGTTTAAATTAATCTATCTTGTACTGGAAGTTGTCAGAATTACACACAGTGTTCCAGAACAGGAGTATATCAGAATGCCGTAATGCACTGTTAGTGTGTATCTGCAGAGTCCACACAGACACACAGTGTGTGGCAGGCTAGTGGGACAGATTCACACCCTGGCTTGCAGCAAAGTGAGTGTTTGTGTAGACAAGCCCTAATACAAATACAAACTGATGTTTACATTTAAAAAGAAACAAAACAAAACAAAAGACCCTAAACCCTATCCAACAAAAGACTACACTGTATATACAATTACTAATAATGTGGAGTTTCTAAGAGAAAATGAACCATGACAGATGTTAATCAAGTCATTTAATGCAGGGGTTCTCAACCTTTAAGGGGTCACGACACAGCTAGGAGAGATCCCAGCCATTTGCGACACACCAAGGCTCCTCTCCCCCTCAGACTGCCCCCCATTTCTCCCTCCTCCCCCCGGCAGCAACCCCATCTCTTCCCCTGGCAGCCCCTCTGTCTCTCCCCCCGGCAGGCCCCTATCTCTCCTCCCCTCCCTCGGCAGCCCCCATCTTTTCCCCCTTCCCCCGGCAGCCCCCCGTCTCTCCCCCTGGCAGTTCCCCCCCAGCAGCCTGCAACCACTGAGTCTGTTCCCCCATAGCCCCCACTGTCACCACAGCCCTGGCTCTGGCCACGCTGCCCTGTCCTTACAGCCCCTCCACTCTGTCCCCCACGTCTCCTAGCTTCAGCAGCCCCGCACTCACAATAACAAAGGGGCCCCGCCCCATAGCTGCCAGAGAAACCTGTCCCGTCCACCCTCCCCACCGCCCTAGGCTAAGCAGGCAGAGTGGGAGATTAAAAATGTCCCGCCTCCAGCTCCTAGGCTGGATGAGTCAGCAGCCTGCCGGACTGGAGGCTGCTAGTGTTAACAGCCAGCAGCTCACTGCTGCAGCTCACTAGCCACATGGGGAGCGTAGCCTGGGGCAACACACTTGCCGCTGTGCCGCAACACATTTTTGTGTCACGACACAGCAGTTGAGAACCACTGATTTAGTGCACTACTACAAGATGAATTCCTCTGTAGCACAGTTCATTTGCTGGTGGATTCTCTGAATCTTGAAGTCTTTAAACCACGATTTGAGGACTTTAATAACTCAGTCACAGGTTAGAGCAGGGGTCGGCAACCTTTGCCGGCCCCTGTGCCAGCCCCTCCCACCATACCCTCAGCAGGTGCCGGGGCGGGGCCAAAAGAGGGCAGGGCCAAGCCTTGGATGCCCTGCCGGCTGGGGCTGGCACCCGCCGGCAGGCGGCCTCCGGTTCCTGGGGCCGGCTCCCATCAGCAGTGGCGGCACAGGGCTGATGGCCCCACCCCCTGCTGGATGGGAGCAGAGCGGGTTGGCCCGCCCAGAGCCATGCCGCTGCCGGCAGGACAGAGACGGCCATGGCCGGCAAGGGGGAGGGTCGGTTCGGCTTGCCCGGAGCCGCTGCTGCTGGCCTCGGAGGCTGCCCGCCAGCAGCGGCGGCCATGACCAGGCCGAGCCAACCCGGCCCCTTGCTGGCCATGGCAGGGGCCGTCTCCCTCCTGCCTGCAGCGGCGTGGCTCTGGGCGGGCGGGCCAGCCTACCCACCCCATCCTCCTCCCCTCCAGCAGCCCTGCCCAGAAGGGGGCAGGGCCAGCAGCGGTGCCACAGCTGCTGGCTGTGCTCCCCAGCAGGGAAGTGAGGCGAGCGGGGGCCAGGCCGCACTGGAGGGCAAAGCCAGTGGGGGAGTCTGAGCCGCTCAGGCTCGGCCCAGCACGCATGCCAGGGGTTCCCAACCCCTGGGTTAGAGGTTTATTACAGGAGGAGGACTAGATGATCATATTGGTCCCTTCTGATCATGAAGTCTATGAGTCTATGATATTACACTGATGGGAGTGATATTCCCTGAATAGAATCAAAACTAAAAATCTTTGCTGGAAGAATATATACAAGTTTTATCATTTCAAAATGCATAGTCTCAAAATATATGAACATTTTAAAGAACAAAAATCTCTTTTTATTGTGGTATTATTATATACTTCTAAACTACTGATGACTGAATAGTGAAAAATATAATTCATGAATTACAAGCATTTGTTTAGAAAAACTACCAACATTTATAATACTATTAACAATGAATTATTTAACCAGCTCTCTTCCTGACTATGAGCCCTCAAATCCATTAAACATCATTGCATTCAAAGGTTCCCTGTAGAATTCCCATCTTGGTTTATAATGTGGTAAAATGTGGTAAGAGATCTTGACATTATGGAGATGTTGGTATATCTAACAATTATATAAAGCTATTTTACCTCTGATTGCACAATATTTAGCACTCACCTGTATATGATATTTTGCATCGATAAAGAACTTCACAAATGTAATCTAAGGAATAAATTGATCATACCTCAGTAGAACCCATGGTAATAAATAACTTCTTCTGCAAAAGTGAACTGTGGGAAGACCCATCTGTCCTCAAAGGAACATTTGACTTTTGCTGCCAATTAAATTATAAATAAGATATTACTAAAATAAAATTTGCAAGGAGATCATTATGCAATTCATCCTACTTAAATGTATGAACTATAACTATAGTTTATTCTGACTCAGAAATGAATCCACAGCTCCAGACATAATCCAGGGCTCAGTTTTATCTGAATAATAAGTGGGCAATCATAGCTTCCTGATTAGTTTGAATGTTCCTCTCTCAGAGAAAAACTCAGAGGAGGAGGGGGGAAAATGTCAGAAAATTTAGAGTTTGCAGTGTTTCTTTGGAAAGTTGTGCTGCCACCTTTTACAAATCTGCTGGATCCATAGAGAATTTAGTGGACCCCGTGGATTTTAGGGAAAGTACAAGGAAACCTTAGCATCCCTCTTTCTGAAAACTTACCTCTCACAAAAGTCATACTGTCTCAGACTCCCTTTACTGTGCTTCCACAAACTACTTTCCTGTCCCTCTAAAGGAGGAAAAAGCACGAAGACCTAACCAAACTGTACTGTTGTGTGAATTTCTACTCAAACCCACAAGACCCCTGAAGTGTAACGCCATGTAGTGGCTGCTCCCCATCACTCTCTTTGCTGCTCTACAACTACCCCTGCAAACCCACACACTGCACCAAGTGAACTGAATGTACCTGCTGTAGTGAGGAGGCAGAGGAGTCTAAGTTACCTTTACAGCTCCATTGATCCTGGGGGCAGTAGGGATCAAATCAGCCAGAGCAGCAACAGGGCTTTTCTAACTTACACCAGCCAGAACAATCCCCACAGGTCCATTCCACTGACAGAGAATCGGTGGAATGCATCACATTTCAGTACCACCCCTTCACAGCCCCAGAATGCTCCCTCTTGCCCCCACAGTTGGCCTGGAGGACCAGGAGGGACTCAGGAGAAGCCTGTGTAGCTGAAGGAACTCTCAGTTGCCCCTTTAGGGCAATTTTAAGGTCCTTTTGTGCTTCTCTGGCATCACAAAATCACATTAGTAAAAGCCCTTTCTATTAATGGAGAAGTTTCACTCAGCCACCAGGGAGGGTGAAACATGCTATAGGGCCATGATTCCCTATCTCTCCACTGTGTCGCCTGCTCCTTTCCTCCTGTCCATAGCATAGAACAGAGGAAAACATAGGACCCATTTTGATTCAGCAAGAGCTGATATTTTTTTTTCTACTCTCTTGAATCAGTGCTTCCCCATCACTAGAGCTGGGCATGGTTCAGACCAGAGGGGAAGAATGAAACAGTTGATCCAAGTTTCCTGTTTTCACAATACTTAGATTAGGTCCTCTTGTTTTTGAATCCCTTACCATAGTGAACAGTTTAGCCAAGTGAACAGTTTTTTGGGGCCCTTACCAAAGTGAACAGTCAAGTCAATCCCTTCAGAAATCTGGAAAATTTTCTTTTCTTGGCCATATCTAAGTCTTTTGTTTTTTACTGAGATTAAAAATAATACCACAACACACCAGGGTGTCTCCCCACTGCTTCTGTCCCCATTAAAGTCAATGGGGATTTTGCCAGTGACTTAAGGAGGAGCAGGATTAGACCAATGGTTTGTATACACAAATGTTTATGTAAGAGAATGGTTTTCAAGATTTTCTAAGCTTCCTAAAAGCTATGCATAGGCTATGCAATTGCCTTTCCAAAAAAAAAAAGTTTTAATCTAATTTCGCTATTTACAACAGTAATGCTAGAAACATACCTGTAGTGCATCTTGGTAAAAGAAAAGTAACTTTTTAAGTCCACTAGATGCAAAGAATTCTCCCACAAGCTGAAACTAAAACAAAATTGCAGTGCTAGTTGTTTATAAAATACTTTGAGGAAAGTTTGATGTATGGCAATTTAGGAAAAACATTTAATAAAATACAAAATAAATATTACCTTTTCATCAGAAGTAATAAAGTCCTCTACTTCCTGTTCATTTAAACCTATTCCATCTGCTAATCTTATTATCAAATACTTGTGTCTATCATCTAACTGAGCTCTTCTCTCCTCCTTGGTGACTCCAGCCTGCTTAGTCAATTCTTTCCTAGCTTCGCTGGACAGCACAATATTTTTCTTCCCAGTTGGCTAGAAGACAAAAATGTATTAAACATCATATTATTTTTCAGTACCCTTTTTTTTTGGTTTAAAATTTAAGGAGCAGATGTGGTTGCTTTTTAAGCCAGTTTAAAAAAATATTTCAAAAGGGAGATCTGATGGAAGGCATGTTACTTGGCTCAGTGATATGCCTTTTAATAGATTTTAAAAGGTTTCTTAAGTTCTTATTTTACAATAAATAACAAACATTTGCAGACATAGATATCTACAACATCATACAAGAAAACACCATTAAAAAGTTAACTAAAAAAAAGCAGAGAGGAACATCAGTTCTAGGGAACTCACAAAGCCAAAATCATTACACATTATAGGGCCAGTAAAATTAAAACTTCTGGTCTGCACCCCGGAACCTGAACTGTATTCAGAACTAAATCCACAATAAAAGCATATGTCTTTTTGGATTAGGTCCAATATATCGATGAACTCTGGGAATCCAGCTTCCAAACCTGTAAATGTTCATATCCCAGATTTAGCACTGTGAACTACCATTGCAAAAGTGCTATCATCAATGTGACTCAATGGAAACAACCAGATCCACAGCAAAATCACTATGAGCCTCATCTTCCCCTCTCACTGGAACAGATTTAATTGGGCTTTAGGGTGCAGCTCAGAGAAAGAGTGTAAAAGAAAGGGAAAGATAAAAGCCCATACAGACAAAGGATTTTTAAATAATCTTCAGATACGTATAATAAGGGGGGAAATATATAGTGAAGAAGAAATTTTGGAATAAATAACCAATCCTTACTTATGTTATAAGAAGAAATATACACCTCATAAGAAAATGAAAAGTAAAGGTTCATGCCCAAGAGTCATATCCTCTGATTTACAGAGTCCTGCAACACAAAGCAGCCATACAACCATCTTAACCACCAACCTGGGCATTCACTTTACCTACAGGAGACTGCTTAGGTGGTGTGGGGCTGTCCTTGGGCAGGTCTACACTGCCCACTGTTTTTGACAGCAGCTGAATGGAGATACACAAGTTATTTAAACTAACTATCTCAGTTAGACCGCCCTACATCCAGCAAGTCCATTGCACTGAGTTGAAGGGAGGGGCCTCCCTTCGACTCAGCACTACTCCAGTTGCTGCAGTGGCCTTAATAGATTGGCTTCCCAATTGACTGAGTGGGTCTTCATAGACTTGATCCGTTGATCGGGGAGATCAATCTGACAGCGGCGATTTTGCTGCCATCGGTGAAGACTAGCCCTTAGTGGCTCTCCCCTCCTTCCAGCTACCAGTGCAGGAGTTAAGGCTGGGAGAAATGGGATGTGGCCATGGCGTCCTTAAACCTTACCAATCCCTAGCTAAGGGTACGTCTACACTGGCAATTTAGGTCGACTTAAGGACTAAATTACTCCCTGTCTACACCACACTTTCATAGGTCGACTTTGAGAGTTAAGTTATAAAAGTTAACTTAAAGTTGACTTAGTCCACTTTGTTAAGTCCACTTAATAAGGCTTAACAGAGTCGACTTAACTTTTTCTAGTGTAGACATAGCCTAAGAGAAGAGTTCTTGGGGCACAGAGCAGTCAGGCGGAAGACATAGCAGCCTTTAGCATGCACTAAATTATTGCGGCGATTGGGCTGACCCCAGCTTGGTCACTGGATTGGGAAACACAGATGTAAAGCCTAAAACCATAGCTCTTCACATCAGTAGAGCTTCTATTCTCATAACCATAGCTCTGAATGCCCAAGGGAGCTCTTCTCCGCCTCCTTCTTCTTGGTAGGCTTTTGTTATACCTGTAATGCATGCCCTTGGTACCAACCCCTCCCAAGTTTTGGTTGTATTCCATTTTTGAGGCCTTGTGTCTGGGGCACTGGTATCACTTCCTTTGTACCCATGCAAGGGGTAGGGAGTCAAGGATGGGGCAGGGAGTAGTTTGGCATTGGGGAGGGATAGGCAGTATTTTGGCCATGGTCATTTATATGGCCCTTTGGTGTTCCTTTCTCACACCTTCCTTTTCTACCTCCTGCTTCCCCCAGCTGAGTGCTTGACCTTGTTCTGGCATCTGTCTTGAAGAGGAGCCAGAGCTATCCTTCATTTCTACATTCATATATCAAACCCCCTATTATACCCTGAAACATTTTAACTACATCCCCTAGCTCTTCTCATAGTAATAAAGAAAACCTATCTTGTGGATAGGTACGTGGTTTTTGTTCCGGTCGTTGTTTACATATGCATCCAAAAAAACCTCAGCTTTCAAGAAGGCCCAAAATTCTATAAACAGGTCTTAATTCTTATTCAAATCTAAATTTAAATTTTATACTACCATCCCTAACATTTATCATCTCTTTGATAGATTAAATACTGGCAATTCAGTCCCTCTATATATTTAATACAGTTATTTTGTGATTAATCAAGCATCATTTTATATATATATCATTTGATATAGATTTTGTTTCGACAGTTCCACTATTATAGAAATGCCTTACACAACATGCCTATTGCGTAAAAGCTTATTTTACATAGCACATGATTAATCCAATACCATCAGTTTTACTATCAGTTTTAGGCTTTAGATAATATTTTTCTAATCAAGCTGTAGGATATTTTTTAATTCTTTTCTGAGGGAGCATTGTGACCCAGAGAAGGTATACAGCAAACTGACTTTTTAATCCAAATCATGAATGGAGGCAGACTGCAGACACACTCGTCATCTGAATTATTTGGACTATACAGTAGGCTTCCTTCACTTTGATTGTGAAACTCTTAGTCAAGTCTTCCTAAATTACCTTTAATCTATTCTATGAGGACAAAGAAAGGAGGTGAACCAGTGTGTGACACTAAAAGCAAAAATAAAAATATTGTAAAATGACAAGCCTGATTGTGCACATATAATAAGGGCCTCCCAGGCATTGCTCTTAATTGCCACTAACAGAGGTAGAGGGAACTCAGAACCATGCAAAAGGCACTTAGGCCCAGATCCTCAAAGGTAAGAAGGTTCCTAACTCCTATTGATTTCAAAGGTAATTAAACACCTAAATATCTTTGAAGATCTGGACCCCAGTCCCTTGCAGATTTGTATCAAATTTAGCAACTGCTTTTTGATAATGAACCCTTCAACAATGATCTGTACAGGAAAGGTTTTGATAGTTAAGTTATAAAAGTTAGGTGACAAGAGACTGTACAATGGAATCACTTGCCGAAACAGCAACAGTTGAAGATGACCCTGTTATAGCTGATCCTGGCTCAATGCTCTTCTTTTTAGAGGCACCTCCATGCCTGTTGCCCTTTCCTTCACGATCTAGAGGATAAAGAAAGATCTAAGTACAGTTATTTATATTAATTGGATGTATATGAAATACAGGGCATCTTTAAATCTAGCAATCACAAGTGATGAAAGGAAAGTTGTTATATATCATCAATCTTTGAAAAGAAACCACGGAAAATTCTGGGAATTACAGACCAGTGAGCCCCTCCTTGGGGCAAGTGAAACTGAGTATCTATTTAATAACAGAATAGTACCAATCATTCTGGGGATTTTTTTTGTTAGATGTTAATTGAAAAAATTCAAACACAGCAAGCATATATCAAACAAATACATCCATAGGTATTTGCTAGAAAGAATGCAAATCTTTGCCTAAAGCACCTCTACTCTCTCCTCCAGACGTACCTCTGGTACAAGGCCTCTAAGAAATCAAGCAATTAATAATGCTATTTGGGTTTGATTCTGCTACCTAGGGCCAGGCCAGCCAAATAGGTGAACTAGGCAGTCACCTAGGGGCACCAGACTTTAAGAGGCAACCAATTAGACGGAAGCAATTTTTTCTCTATTTAAAAATATATATTAATATATTATCTCTTGGAGTGGGGGGATGGAGGGCAAAGTCATAGTTTACATAAGGTACCAAAATCCCTTGGGCCAGCTCTGCTGTTACCCTTACACAATTTGTACTTTACTCTGTGACCAGTACTTAAAAGTGTACTGGAGTACAGCGCTCCTCAATGAAAGTAATGTTAGTGGAATTGCACTATTTATAATTATTTTAGAAGAAAACTGAAAATGTGTAAATATTTATTTTTAATTGTAACTATCTCCCACTACCCTTTATATATCACTTGTCTTCCAAGCTCCTTAGGGTAGGGATTGTGTCTTTATATATGTTTGTACAGCATCTAGATTCTAGAACAATGAAGACCTGGTCCTGAAGGGGCCTCTGGATGCTATTATGATACCAATATTAAATAATAATAAAATCTACTTTTCAGTCACATATATTTCAGTTATATGTATGTATATATGTATGTATCTAGAGCAAATAGGAGTATAGTATTTTTCCATGAAAAATTCTGACTTTTTGGTGAAAATTGAAATTTAAAAATTTCAGTAAAAAATAAAAATTCTGGCTGAGAAATTAACATTTTTCATCCAAAAACTTGAAGCTGAAAATCAAAAGTTTTGATTCAAAATGCCTATACAATGCCTTATTGGAGTTGTAGTTGGGTGCCTCAACCCCTATACTCCTTTGTGGGCCTGACTCTCTCCCGGGATTCTTTCTTCTATGCTGCTCCATGGCCTCCCTAGTTCCTAACCCATTAGAGACCTCACAGGAGATGTGGTCCAGTTGGGGAATCTGGCCTAGAGAGAAAAATAAGAGCATGAGACATTGGAACTACAATTCCCAAGAAATACCACAACAACATTTCTACATGAAAATGTTTCAGTTTTAAGATGTTTGGGTTTTCAACAAAAAGGCACAAGTTTCTGCAGAACGCAGTCACGTTTTGTGAAAAATTTCATTTAGTTGAAAAACCCAATTTTCTGTTCCAATTTCAGTTTTGATGAAAACATTTTGACCAGCCCTTTAAAATGTGTACTTCTGATTCTTCATCAATACTCTATCTCACTGATGTGAAAGAACCCTATAGAGACAAACAAGACAGATCCAGACAAACAAGACAGACAAATTAATTCATACATATGTTGACATATTGAACACTTAAAACACATACTCAGTTATGAAAGACTGTAACAATACTAACAAACCTTACAGAATTGAGTTTAATACCTTTGTGATCCATAATATTCAAAATGCAATTGTTGAAGTGTTATTGTGAGGTAATATATAACTTCTCTAGGCAGGTGTACGGTAATATAATTCTTTCAGTTACTAGCCCTTTGAGGCCACCTCCTGGAGAGGTTACTAGTTCAAGCTTAATTCTCCACGGAGCAACAGACAAAAAGCAGACATTTGGATAAAGATCCTGGTTTTAAAACAGATTCGGGACTTCTGTTCCAATTAGCAAATAGGCAAGATCTTCATTCCGTGAGTGGGGGGGGGGGGGGAATTCTTAAGAAAGGGTTGGAAGGACTGATGCTGATCAGAGCCTTCGATGAGTGTGCATACAGAGCAGCAGTTCCCAACCCCTGGCCTGCGAGGCCTTTTAAAACAGCCCACAATCCCTCCTGCTGCCCACCTGGTCCCAGCACACAGCTAGGAGCTAGGCTGTGGCTGCAAACTGCATGCCTCCCTCCCAGTCCCAGTGCACAGCAAGGAGCACCATGCCTCCCTCTCAGTCCCGGTGCACAGTCAGGAGCAGGGCTACAGCCACAAGCCGCACGCCTCCCACCAGGTCCCAGTGTACAGCCAGGAGTCAGGCTGTGGCTGCAAGCCTTCCGCCCAGTGCCTGCTCCCAGCCCTTCCTGCCTCCCTCCTGATGGCTACTCCCAGCCCTCCTCAACTGTAACTATTGTTAACAGTTAATTTTTTAAAAAATTTGCTTTGCACTAAATAAATGTTTACTATAAATATACAGAGATCTCTAGTCTCTCATGGTGTACTGTATACAAATATATTTTTTTATGAGTTGATAGACAGACGGCCCTTCAGAGTTGTAAAATGATATTTGTGGCCCTCGAGCCGAAAAGGTTGGGAACCATTGGTGCAGAGAATGATCTCTCATAAGTTTATTAATATGTATATAAGTTCTTTTTTTGCTTTTAATATGTTTTTCTCTAATGCTTTTATCTTAAGAATAAAATATGCTTGCTTAGGAAGAGCTGTGTGGTAACTTATAACTATGTATTGTCTATCTACAGACACCATGTACCGTCTCCCAGGGGAAAGGCAAGTAGATCTGTTTAAGTAGATTCTCTTTTGCTCGGAATAACACCGTGAAGGCAAAGAACAGTCCAACCTTGAGATATCCTTGTCAAGAGCAAGAGGGATACAGGTCTCCACCCAAGAAAGGCATGAGTCAGGAAGCTGAAAGCCTGGGAGTGGGTGCCCTTGCTGGGCCACTGAGGGGAAACACAGAGCAATTGCCCTGAGTTTGCTTGTGAATGTGAAGAACTGAATTCATGCATGGTAGGCGGCTGTATGCTGGAATAGACAGGGAGTCTGTTGCAGAATTGAGGAGTCCGTGGGTATAGCTGGCTATTAAGACATTTGGACCGTAAGGCCAAGATTCAGCAAAGTATTATACTGGAGGTTGGGTGGCTCCAGGCAACCATGGCTGATCTGTGGAATATCAGAACCCGCACTGAAACTGATGATCATTCTATTCAGGCTAAATGAGAGAATGATGCAATGCCCCATTGTTTAGTGATAGCTGAAACAACAAACGCCATTGCCCAAGAACTAAACTGAATGCACACTCGGGGACCTGAGACTGATATGATGGCTGCCGACAATGAGAGCAGTAGAAATTCTGGTAGCCTGGCTTTTGGAGCAGAGTGGTAACTGGAAGGGCAGGCTTCGAATTCTCCTCCTAATGGAAACAAGCTGTAGTGCCCAGAATATCAGTTAATTGCTCAGGCCAAAAGGAGCAACAGCATTAATGAGGCACTACTAGACAATACTGCCAAGTGCTAAGAACTCTAGCCCTGATCCAGAAAAGCATTTAAGAATACGCTTACCTTTAAGTGTGTGAGTGGTCCCAAAGACGACAATAGATTTACGCTGATGCTTAAAGCTAAGCACATGCTGAAGGGCATTGCTGGATCCGGGCCAATGATCATGACTTGATTAATAAAAGGGGTTTAGAGGCTACAGCCCCAGGCCCTGGGCAAAAGGGGGGCGCTGACGCACTCTGCCCCACAAAAATTAATCCATCCTTGGCTGGCTGGCGCAAAGCACTCCAGCAGCCAGCCCGAGCCATATTGCCAGTCCTCTACCCCAAAGCTCATCAGTCTGCCAGGCCCCACTAGCGCCAACCCTCCCAAGTGCCGAGCACTACAGCTGACTGGACCGCTGGGCTCCGGCACCAAGCACCACCCTGCCCTCGTGGCCGGCTGGTCTGCTAGGCCCCAGCGTTATCTCACCCCGCCCCCACAATTAGATGCTATCGCCACCACCACAAGCGCACAGGGCCCTAGGCCCCAGAAGCCTTAATCTGGCCCTGCCAATGATCTCTGAGTTCTGATAATTACGCGCATCAGTGCTAGCTTGACTTGCAGACCATGAACTAAATTCACCCAAGCAAGGGAGGATGAAACTGAATTGCTTTAACTCTGCCTCGAAATTGAGAAGCAGCACTGGGAAACTGCACTCCAGCAGAAATGCTTGAGGCAAAAAGAATGTTTCGGTGTCAAGGTTTTTGTTTCAAGTTTTATTTAAGAGGTTTCACAGCCTAGTCCAGGCAGAACTAGATGGAAGTAATTAAAAAGGTAGTGGGAGAAGCTGATTCAGGGTCACAGCCTGCTTTCGTAGTAGTACTAATAGTATCCTTTAAAGAATCTTCTAATATCTCTTAAATACTGTGTAAAATTAATCTGGAAAGCCATTAGACCCTGAAATTTCATCACTTTTCATACTTGCTATTGCCTCTAAGATGCCTCCTCTGTTATTTCTTCATCTAAATTGTCATTATCAATCTCACATATTTTTGGCAAGCCTCCAACTTCCCATTATGTTTAACTTCCGCATATGGAATAACTGCAGTATGAAGATTACTATTATTACAATGAAAAGCACCCATATTTCATGAGGCTGCATAGATAGTTCTTGCTGATCATTTTAACTGATGAGATTGCTTTTGAATCCCACCAAGTTCGTGAACCAACAACCTGTCATGTGCATTTTCTTTCTCATAGAAATTCTGTTGGGTATACTTCAGAGTTTTTCAGTAATGTCTATCATCAGCATATTCAATTTCCCCCTCATACTCATTACAGTACCTGTCAACAGTTATTTTTCCTAGCCTACAGTTTTGTGAATCTGTTGCTACCTATTTTTTTAACCTCTTTTCTCCTTTCAATAAAATGCTCTAGTAAGTGCCACAGGATTCCTTATTTGTTTCCTAAATATTGCTTTTCCTGTCTCCTAAAGAAGTCTTTGCTTTACCATCTTTATCATTTAATGGAAAGTACTGAACAATGTCATCATGCATCCAGAGGTTTGGTGCTATGGCCCCAACTTTGGAACAGTCTCTAAGAGGACCCCTTTAGTGTGTCAAACTCCCTAGAGGTCTCAGTCTTCCTCCAGAGTAAGCCACACAGTTTTACTGCCTCCTTAGACTGGACTGCTGGGCTTTCAGCAGCCTTGCGTCACAGCTCGTGCTCCGTTCCACAAATCCCACTGAGACGAGACAGACCCCTGAGGGAGACTTGTACAATGTCAGGGAGCAATGCACCTGCACAAGCATCTGCAGTGACACTCAGCCAGTGTTCTCAAAGAGTAGGGTTTGTCAGCCAACTGGAACACAGCATAGTTAGCATGGAGAAATGAAGGCTGCCAAAGTATAGCCTATTCAGGTAGTCAAAGATTAGCCAAGCGCTGTCTCCCTGTCTGTCTGATCTCCTTTGACAGGCCTGGTCTACACTACGCAGCTCGGACAATGCACGTGCCTTACTGCTTTGACATACTAACCCCACCTCCACAAGGCAAGAGGCTTATGTCAGTGGAGTTAGGGTGACACGGTGTCTGTGTAGACACTGTGGGTTCCTTACCTCAGCTGTTAGCTGTTGCCAGGATGCTGCTGGGTCTCTGCTCCTCCAAGACAGGCTGCCACTGAGGCTCCCAGCTGGGAGCCCTGCTGACCACTTCCCTCCCTCCTCAAGCATCCTAGATCCCTACTACCAGCAGGGAGCCCAGCGGCACTGAGAATACCAGCTCCATGCTCCTCACTGAACAAAGGCTCCTGGCAGGGAGTCCAACTGCCCCCCCTGGGCTCTCAGTTCCCCAGCAGGACAGAAGCTGACTGGACTCAAGGAGCAGATCTCCTTGCTGGAGGTGAGATGTCCCAGTTGATTTCCCCACAGCTCCTGGCAGGGACGGAGGAGGCGAACAGTCCAGGGAGACACCTTGTTCTCTGCTCCTCACACTGCACTGCCCACTTCAGTTGGTAGAAGTGCTCCTCGTGACGACACATACCACCAGCAGAAAGAGGACAGTGTGCACATTAGCCACTGCAGTAAATTAACTTAACCTAGGTCGACTTAAGATTGTAGTGAAGACATGCCCTCAGACTCCCAGGTGTGCCCCCAGCTGCTTCCCACAGCCAACACTTAGGCCTGGTCTACACTAGCGTTTTTTGTTGAAAAAGGTCAGCTTTTTTAAAACAAAACAGTGCTGGTGTACGCACACACACCCTTCTCTCCCACTGACAAAACTGGGCTGTAATTTTGACACAATAAAACCACCTTGATGAGGGGTGTAGGGTTTTTGACCACATAATTCAGACACAATACAGAGTCAGTGGCCATGCCCACAGTTGGTGCTGTCATTCTTGTCAATTTCACTGCTTGTTTGGAGCCGTGAAATTGATAAGAAAGCAGAAACCAGTGGCTGCTGGTCTCAGCTGGCAGCCGGGCCCAGAAGCTGGGGAGCTTCTCCACCAATTCCCCAGTGGGGCAGCCATTTCAATTACATGGGCTGAGCTGTGAAACTGACAAGGCTTCCTGTTCCAGACAAGAGTGGGAAACAGAGAAGCCCTGTGTGACTTCTCCCAGATCCCAAGAATGAAGGAAAGGGAGAAGTCCCTGACAGCTTCCCCCAGCCGGGACCGGGAACTCCAGGAGTGGGAGGGGGCAGCCCACAGGGA
>ML685756.1:28966142-29000886 GCA_007922175.1 Pelusios castaneus | reverse complement strand
GTGGACAGGTGCCCACCATGCACTGCTCTTCTTTCACAAAGGAGCATTCACACGGTGAATGCTCCTTTGCGAAAGAAGCAGCACGTGTGTACACGAGAAAGCACTATATTTATAGCGCTTTCCTTGTCCCGCAATAACTTATTGCGGGACAAGTTTCTCGTGTGTACATAGCCTCAGATTTGTGCTACGTATCTGGGTGAAGCTCTGAGACAGATTAGAATCAACACTAGCAACCAGCCTGCTTGATGGCAAATCAAGAGCAATCAACAGTACAATGAGCCCATTGAAAGACACCAGGGGCTATATCAACGAGTCAGGACATGTAGGGACATGCCTGTGGACAGAGGACTCCAAATGCTTTTTCATGCCCAGGTACTATGAACTTGTGTTTGGGACAAGGGATGTAAAAAGGCAGCTGCATCCTCTCCATTTTGTCTTCAGTTCTGCTTCTCTCTCCGGAATAATTTCTCTACAAACTGAAATGCTGAACAAAGAACTGACAGACCGTCCAAGTTTTGGATGCTCCAGAGATACCTTACAAACCATCAAACTCACCAAAGCTGCTAAGAAACTGATACACAGACTCTGAATTCTATAGGTGTATCTCATTGCTTTGACTATTTAACATTTCTCTTCTTGTTCTTTTCTTTCCTAATGATCTTTTGGGTTTAGATATTAAAGATTGGTTGGCAGCTTGGTATGTTGGGAAAGATACAAACTAGCACTGATCTGGTTATGTGCCTGGCCCTTTGGAAATGAGAACATTTTGTATCATGAGGAGAATTTTACATAACTTCTCACTTTATTGGACCTAATTGCTGATTGGAAGCAAGAGACTGGAATGCAATAAAGAGGGTTGTGTGATTTCTTTTTTTCAGCTTCTTGATAACCAGTGTGGAGGATCAGCAGCACAATTTGTGACTAGCTAGTGAATCTAACAATAGTGTTAACCCTCAGTTTGGGAAGAATCTGCTCTTGTTTTTGCAGCTTACCCTGACCCTGGCATTTTCAATGTAGGCTACCCTAGGCATCTTCGGTCACAGTTGTTAGATGTCCATGTTCGGGCAATTACATTTGCCATTATCTTCTCAAGAACTCTAATGATATGGAACCTAAGGTCCTAGATAGCAAGGCACCATTCACACCTGTGTCTTATCCTGCCCCAAGAGCAAACAGTTCCTTTACACTCACTAAGTAGTAATGCAGCATATAAGGGAAACTGAGGCACATAGGCATCATAAAAATATTATCAAGAAATCCCATTTTCTGTTGAAACAACTTGGGTCTTTGTCTTAGGGAAGTAAACAATTAATTTTCCAAGAAATGATCTTTGGGCCACATCCCAATGCTCAAGCATTACCACCAATGGAGCATCATCTAACCACATAATAGTGCTAATTTCTGCAGCTCTTGCATGACTCTGTAAGGTTTTAAAACTTAATGTTAAATCTACTCTAATATAAAACGTATAATTTTGTGGCACTGGGTGCCATTATTTCCAACAAGCTAAGGCATTTAACTGATATATTAATGCAGCACCTGTTTCCTTAACTATTTTTCTTTTTTATTGGCTCTGTCTGGAAGTGGTGCACAATTGAAATCTCCTCTAAGTATAATGCATTGCTTGTTTTTAATATATCCAAAAGAGGGACATCCACTAAATGCAGCATAATGGGTTGCACTTGAATGCTGACTACCCAAAACTGTTCTAGCATGCATAGCACATGACAAATGCTATGAGGGTCAGCAATGATCTAGTTACTTGGAACTCTCCACCATTCTCACTTTTCTTGGAACACTATTCAACTTAACGTTACAACAATGGCACTATTTATATATTATTGCCATTATATATTTGAATGACAGTAGCACCTAGAAGCCCCAAACAGGGATCAGGGCTGCACTGTAGAAAAACATCAGAAAAAGACAGTGAAAGATTGTTCTAATTTTTCTTGACAATGGTGGGCTCTAAAGCACCCAGGCCTAGATTCACAAAGATACTTCAGCTTTATGATTCGGAGCCTTTGTTAATCTAGGCCCTAGCTACTCTATAGGTGCAGGAACCTCTTTTAAAGTGAAAAATCCTACTGAACAGTAAGTTTCTTTCTGTGTTCCTGAAAAAGTATTTCCCAGATAGTGTCAGTATAAAGCATTTCGCATTATTTCCTCCCCTACCTTTGTTTATAGTGATAAGAGGTGGACTGAGATCAGTGGCTGGCTCGGAGGCAGCTAAGGCCACTTTTGGCTCTTGGTCTGTTTCTTTTTGTGCAGGTTGAGGGACAGCAGGGCTGAGCTCATCTCTTTCCCCTGATTCAGTCATGCATTCCCTCGCTTCCTCCATCTGCAGCAGCACACAAAATAACCTAAGACAATAAGACAGAAGATGACTGACAGCTGGACAGTGAAGTTCACAAACTGCCCTGTGCACAAGTTTTTTCCATTTATAGCATTCAACACTACAGAACAGGGGGCTTTTGACTAGCAATAAGCAAAACTACTGATACAATTGCTTCCCACCTCAGGATTCTGAAAATTCAGTTAAAGTGGTACTTAGACCCAAACTACCCCCTGGTTTAGTTTTTTCAAAACAATCCCAACTGGTGGTTTGCAAAACAATAAAAACACCTCCCTAGTTGCCTTTAATACAACTATTGTGAGAGTTTTTATTATTGTTTTTATTATTGTCTTTGTCATTAAAACTTGCTCAGACTTGCAATTATTGAACTTAGAAACTTACCCTTTTTTGCGAGAAGGTAAGCTCCTATTGTAAGCTCCTTTGTGGGTCCTGCAGAGAAGCCTGGGGCATAGAGCAGGGAGCCTTACTTGTTCACTCACTCTCTGAAGGTTTTTGAGTTTGCTATCTTCCCAGGCACTCTGAGTTCCTCAGCAGCTATGGCAAATCTTGCAAATCCAGCTAAAACTCCAAAGCCCTGGAGACGCCTCATCTCTCCCCATTCCCCATTGGGCATGCTGAAGTTTTCATTTTGTTATTGCCCATCAGTCTTTTTCATGTAATTTAATTTTCTCCGTAAGCAAAGGGAAACCTCCAAAGAGCTCCCTTGAGCTTCACCACTTACTAATGTGCTGTTGCTATGGAGCACACACACAGTGGAATTGTACACTGACTCATGGGAGGGCATAGTTAGCTGTATCCCAGCAATGAAATGTTTCTTCTTAAAAGTAACCTCCCAGAGAGCTAGAAATTCTTTGTATTTTCTTCAGGCTACAGTGTGTAACTGTCTGTACACTGTGATAAACACTCATTTCAGAAAAAAAAAAGATTTAGCAATTACTTTCAGTTGGTATTTCTCCATCTCTCTCTGAAAGGTTATTTAGAGATAGATATGAAATATATTCTATTGCTTGCTACTTGTGTTGCTCCTGTAACTGACAGTATCTGACAACTGTAATTTGTTTTAAATGTATTATTTGTAACCCCTCTGCTAGGTGGTGTCGGCAGTACAAGGATAGGCTTCAATAATATCTAGAGGTTCCTCTTAACATTGCAAAACAGAAACGGTTCAAGCTTCCACCCAGTAATCTGGGAAAACTAAACCATCCACAGTTGCCTCTAAGAGGCAAGACCTCCTCACTTGCAAGTACTGAGTCTGCATATCACCAAAAACAAAACAAAACAAAAAAACCCACCAAACACCCAAAACCCAACCACATTTATTAAAAGGGAAAGGAAACACATTGCAACAATTCAAAAGCATGTAAACCATAAGTAAACATCTGCCCCACAATACACTGGGCTGTGTTCTCTGCCTCTGCTACCCATCCTGTGGTGTCAAAGTCTGATGAACAAATGTTCCTTTAGCATGCCACTCCCATTTCCCTTCACTGGTTGCCAGTCATTGTCTGGAGCGGCTCACAACTAAAAGTGCTTATGTACCTCAGGGCAGACTGTCACAACCATGGAGTTACAGCCAGACCGTAAAGACTTTCCAATCTCTCTTGCCACCCAGAAAAACTGAACTTAGTGATAAGTGGTTGGTCACACATGAACAAATGACACAATACTCAAGTTGTTTCCAGTCCCATGCCCCAACCCCCAGGCCAACCACATTACACGTGCTATGCCCAGCCCTAGCACTACAGGGGCAAAGACACTTTCCCTGGAATGTGGGGCGAGTGGGGTGCGGGGTGGAGTCAGCACTGGCAAGCAAGGCTTGTGCTGCTCTCTGGCTCACCTGCTGTCATGGCAGGCCGGGGGAAGGAGGGAGCAGCTGATTCAAAGACAGGAGAGAGACAAAGGCTGGTGCAGGGGATTGGGGAGTAAGGGGTCTGGGACGACCTGGCTGCAGGGAGAACCTGGGACTGTCTGAGTAAAGGGACTCAGCCTGGGACCATTGGAGAGAGACGGGTGGGGAAGAGCCAGGCAGTGGCAGGGACATGCTTGATGGACCGGGATAGGAGAGGTTGCTATGTGGGAGGAGGCAGGCGGTCTGTGCTCCCTAGAGCCCACACAAACCCCGGGTCTCATCGCTCCTCTGCCGCCAGCCTAGACCCGTGACACCCACAGCAAAGGACACAGGGCGGCTGCCAGTCACGGCTGCAAGGCACGGGGCAGGAGCGCCAGGCTGTGAACAGCCTCCACGTGGCGCTCGAGGAGACGCTGCCCGAGTCCCCACCAAGCCGCACGCCGCTGACAGGCGGAGCAAGCCCGGAGCAGCCTGCACGGAAGAAGACTGACGAGGACGAGGTCAAAAGCGCAGGCGCGCAGCTGTAGCATTGGGGAGGGGAGAAGAATGGGAGGGGGTTCCGCGCAGGCGCCTTGGTGGAGCATTGGGGCGGAGATACCACGCAGGCGCGTTACGAGGAACTGGAGGGAACGAAGAGATTTGGTTCCGCGCTTGCGCAGTGAGTCTGTGGGGCAGGATTGTTGGTCTGTGATTCCGGCGCCTGCGCACCGCGCGCCTGTCAGTGGCTTCCTGGGAGTGCTCGCCGCGGCGCAGGTAAGAAGTGGAGGCCGCGGCCGGTGTCGCTCCGCCTGGCCCCGGAGACAGCCGGCTGCGGATGGATCCGGGGGGGCGGCGGGTACTATTGCCGAGCTCGGGAACAAGAGAGGCCCCTCCGCGGGGCGGTGTTGCGGAGAGCCTCCCCCTCCCTCACTGACCGGGCTGCGCGGTCGGGGCGGGAGAGGCTGGTGCCGGCCGGGGGTAGCTCAGGAGGAGGGTCCGGGCGGGGCGGTTGTCCCATTGGTGTGATGATCTGTGCAGGTGCTGTGAAGGACAACAGCTCTCTCTGTGTGTGTGTGTGTGTGTGTGTGTGTGTGTGTGTGTGTGTGTGTGTGTGTGTGTGTGTGTGTGTGTGTGTGTGTGTGTGTGTGTGTGTGTGTGTGTGTGTGTGTGTGTGTGTGAGAGAGAGAGAGAGAGAGACAGACAGACAGACAGACAGACAGACACTCTAGCTCCGGACAGCCTGGGGCCCTGTGCTGTCCATCACTGCCCCCATCAGGTCCCTTCTCTTTGTACTGCTGGGTGCAGGCGTAGTTGGGTAGACCAGGTAGGCACCGTCTGTGCGGGAGTTTTCGAAGTAGTGTTCAAGTTACCTTATTTCTGACCTTGGAGGGTTCTGCTCTGGATTTTGGGATTGGTTATCTTTTCCTTGCAGAAGCCAGTGCAGAGGAATAGCCAGGCAACCTTTGAGCAGCCCTCCCCTTGCTCATGACTTCTGGAGTCCAGATGTCACACATGTTCAAAGTGGGAAGCTGTTGCCTTGCTGTTATTTCCCTGGTGTGGTTGCTGTCCAGAAGAATGTGTGCATTAGGGGCCTCTCCTGTAGCACAGAAGAAAGAGAGGGCAGGCAGGGTAGCCCAAATTAGTCTCTGCTCTTCCTTCTCTGAGGTCCTTACCACTCTAGACAAAATCCCAATTCTCCCTCATGTCTTCTAAGCCTCTGTTTCCCCAACTCCTCTTTTTCTGTCCCTTGAAAAAAAATCAGTCTCATAGTTCAGTTTGAATGAGCTTGTTTTGGAAGAAGGATTACACTGCGTGCATTTTACATCAGTAAAAGTCTTAAACAGAATATCAGAAATCTACATTATTATTTTTCTCTTAAAATCGAGGGGTGCCCAGTCAGGCTCAAAGCCCTCTGGTAGTAGCTGCTGTGCAAATGCATAGGAATAGGCAATCCCTTCCCAATGAGTTTACAGTATAAAAAAGAGAGAAAATGCAACAGTAGAATGATTCTATATACAAGTAACATAAGCCTATTTGTGTCCTTTTTGTTCTGTGTTTTATGTATATATGCTTCTCAACTGCTCATCCCACTTAGCTGTTGTTCTTGTCTGTCTATTCTGGCAGCTGCCTCAGTCTTGCATCCAAGAGGCTGGATTCTGGAGGGGTGCTTATGCTCCATGTTTTTTAGGGGGTTTCCCATGATGTGTTTTCTCAGGGAAGATGTGACTAGGTGGAAGTTCCTTACTGATGTCCTAGTCCAACCAAAGAGTATAGTCTCTGTTAATTTTCATGGACCAAGCTCTGGCCTTGCTGGAGTGCAGATGATTATAGGGTGTGCTGGAGCAGTAATCTCCCCCCAGACTATTCTATAATTGTATAATACATTTTTGAAGACATCCTCCTCCTGTAGTAGTTCCAGGGTCTGCTGCTGAGGGTTCTCATAGCTTTCCCAAACAGAAGCTGAGTGAAATTGACATGAGTTTTGTTAGTTTACTGTATCCTTCAGTGTTGAATAATAGCAGTGACCTAAATAGAATCTTGTTAATTTCATTTTGCAGCTGCTTAGGAAAACTATGAATAGCACAAAGGTATTGGAGCTGTTTGTCTACACACTAAAAAAGACGAAACATCACTGGTTTATAAGTCTACATTTAGAAAATTATATTGACAGCTGCAGATCTGAGAGCCTTATTTTTAGCTTCATTTTCTAAAGAGTTTAATCTTTAAAATCTTAGGCCTTCTTACTTAAAGAAAGCCTCCTATGTGTTACTAGTAAGTGAATTTTTAAAATGTTAATTTACATGATAATTTGCTTACAAAGCCAACAGATCCAGCATATACACTCTATTTGTGACTGTGTCGGAAGAGATCGTCAACCATTAATGAAAATACATTCCACACCAAAAATTAAGTTAATAGAGACTGAGGATCAGATTGAGATATGTAAGGAAAGCCTCCAAAGCTCCCTTATCAATACAATTTGTTAAACACAAGGGTTTAGAGACAGGAAGGTAGCTGACAATATGATTAAAATCAAATAATGGTTCCTTGAACTTTGGCCTCACCACTGCCTTTGCTCAGGCTGGAGCTAAACTGTGTGGCTCATTCCCAGATGCAATGTAGACATCTTCCCCATGAGAGAGGAGAACGTGCACTCCTCTGGCTTTGTTATTCAGATGCATTTTTGTGCTTTGAGAAAAGCCTTCAAAAACATCAAACTTAACATATATGTAGTATTGATGAAAGAATATGTGCATGTGCTTTGTTTGGAAAAAAATGTTCCAAATAACAAAATACTTAATGTTTCAAAGGAGTATATTAAGTGTTTGTGGTACATTTTTCCTTTAATATCAGAAATATATACTACACAGGTTGGCAACCTTTGTTGGCTCCCATGCCGGCCCCTCCTCCCGACCTTCAGGCAGTGCTGGCAGCCCCCTCTGCTGAAAAAAAAACTGGCAGCCACCTGAAAATTTTGTAGCAGCCACAGCTGCAGTAGAAGGGTGGGGTGCTTCCCAGGTGTGCTACTGAAAGGAGCTGCTCACAGAAAGAAGCCACTCAGAGCAGCTACTCTCAGGGGTCCGTAGGCATACTGTGGAAAGAAGGTGTCCAAAGTGACTCCTTTTGGCGGCAGCACACTGCAGAGAGGAGCTGCTCTGGGTGGCTTCTTTCTGTGGCAAACCTGGGGCATGGGCATGGGGGAGACCCCTGCGCTCCAGCCGCCCCCAAAAGAAGCTGCCCAGAGTGGCTTTCGGTGGCACCACAGAGGGTGTCGTGTGCCACTCTGAACAGGCTTGGGTTCCCTACTGCTGATATACTGAGTTGTTTCTTTGAGTAGTTGTATGTTTTCAATATGGGAAGGAGATGTGGATAAGAAGGAGGAGAAGCAAAAGATGATGATAATAATCAGACAAAAACTGGTAGGATGGAATTAAGACTGAGGGTAATGTATCAATAATTTAGGGTAAAATACATTACAAGGAAATGGTAATTATCCAAAAAAATCCCTCAAGCATTAGAACTCCAGGAAATAGAGAGTTAAAGTTAAATTTAAAAGAGATACAAAGATCTTAAAGTATGAAAATGCAATATACGGTAGGTATCCAAGCAACCTTAACTCTGCCCCATAGTAATAGAATGGAAGACCATTCAATTATGCTTAAAGTATCTGTGTTGTTGATTAAACCTATTTTTAAAAGACACATTGCAATTTTCTCTCTTTTTTTCCTTTAATGATGTCATGAGAGCCTATAAAAATCACTCTTTATTAAAACAGCTGTCATCTATTATTTCCAGAGGGATAGAGGCCGTGGGTTGCCCTCTTTCAAATTAGCTCCTTCTCAGTAGAATGAAGACACCCTGCTTTCATGGAAGCTGATAACCCCGATACTGTTAAAAGATCAAGAGCAGCACTGTGAGGGGCTGGTGAATGGGGGCATTGGTCTGCTTTGCTTGCCATTAGTAAGATGACAGCTATGTTGAAAAGTACCTTTTTTGTGTTGTGGAATTATCTGAAGAAGAAGAAGATTGTTGTTCAGTAAGGCGGGTGCACAAAATTTTCCCTTCGAAAGGATAAAGGCAAAAATGGCCATTAATTTTAAAGCTTAAATGTACTCTGTACACAAGATTTCAGTGAGTTTTAAACACATGGGAAATGTGAAGAGTCAGTGTTAATATCAATTATACTAATAATAGATTAAGGTAATTAGGGATGAAAAATGCCAGGAATGCTAAATTCCTTTAACGGATCCATTTTTAAAATTCATTTTAACTTCATGCTAATTAATGGGTTTATTTGTAAACTCTTAGACAATTCATTCTATACCCAAATAGTAAATGCTTTAATTTTGAGTGTGCTGTCTCTTTGGTGCACAAAGAGCATAAATCCCTGTTTTAAGTGCAAAACTCAACAAAACCCTAACTATAGAGACTCAACCAGCACTGTCATAATTAAAAAATGAATGTCCTTTACAAAATTTTGAACTAAGACACAGGGTGGGTGTGCACTATTCAAAATCTTTTTACAGTTGTAATCCAGTACTTTATAGCAGTGGTTCTCAACCGGTGAGGTGCATACCACTGGTGGGATGCAGAGGCAGTCTAGGTGGGATAAAACCCTAGTAATAATTACTAAGAATTTGCTCTCCCTCCTACTGATCTGCCTTCCCAACAATACTACTGCAATTTTTTATGTACTTAAAACGTACTGTAAATAACAAGTATAAGAATGCTGTAAAACACATAAATGTCCTTCTTGGAAAAAGTGGACTTTTTGTTTCTCTCATGGTAGGACCCAGGTTCTTTGATAGAGTGATTGGTGGAACATAAGATATGAAAGGTTAAAAAAACCATTGGTTTATAAAATTAGTTTTAAAATTGGATATCAAATGGAAATACTGGCATTAGAGCCCTGCAGATCCCTAGGTATCCGCTTCAGATTTGCGGATCTGGATATCTGCAGATCCACTGTTGCGAATTGGAGCTCGGATGCGGATTGTGTTTTTATCTGCCCAGGGTGCATTAGCTGCTGCTGCTGCCTCTGCTGCAGCTGCCGAGAGCAGTGAGCAATGTTAAACTGCACAGCAGGGAACAAAAGAAGCACTCTAGCCAATCCCAGCTCAGTTCTGCTTGCAGTCTGCCAGCCAATCAGAGACAGTCACTCATGGAAGCTTAATTTACCAGCTAGTTCAGCCTCTGACTGGAGGAGCCCCAGTGGCTAGTCTCCACACTCCACCGATTAGCTGGTGATGGGCAGCTACCCCCCACCCCTTCCCCCATTGCCTGCCACCCAATTAGAGTACAGGCAACTGCCACTGAACAGCTGAGTGATCTCAGCAGCTCCAGTTTCCCTAGCCCAGGTAGAATAAAAGTTGTTGAGATCTGGGCCAGGGGAGGCTCTGAACTGTATCTAGAGCTGCCAGGAACTCCCCCCCTCCCTCCTTGCAATCCCCAGCCTCAGCTCAGCAAAACTGTGGTAGCCAGACAGAGGCTCTGCTCCTACAGTCAGAGCAGGAGCTGTTGTGGGGTGGGGCGGTGCAGATGCAGGTGGAAAGAAAACGACATGTGGATCCCAGATTGGATATAGGCTGACACTGAGCGGATGCAGAGCGGCTGAAGATCCACATTTTTGTATCCGCTCAGTGCTCTAACTGGCATAACAAGTGTGTAAGTGCAGTCTGAGATGAAGTACGAGGCAAGTATAGACACCTCTGTAATAAATGAGAGATGATAGGTAATCCGGGGATTAGCCAGGAAGGGCCTTGAAAGTGAATAGAAGCAACTTATGTTTGATGCAGTAGAGAAGAGAGCCCGAGTGAAGGGATTTGGAGAAGTATGACATGATCAAAGTGATGGACTAGGGAGATGATCCCCAAAACAACTTTCTGAATGAATATGAGAGGGGCAAGATTGTTTTTGTTGAAGTGAAAGGAAAAGGTATAGCAAAAATCAAGACATGAGATAATGAGAACTTGGACAAGAGTATTAGTTGTGTTTGTGGATGAGTGAGGTTGTGCCTTACAGATATTATGACGGAAGAATTGGCAAGATTTAGATAAAGTGTGAATTTGAGTATGTAGAGAGAGGTCCGAGCTGAAGATGATGGTTATAGGCCTCATAGGTAGTGTAGTCCACAGGGATTGAGAAAGGAGGGAGCAGGGAGGGCTTAGGAGGCGAGGAAATCAGGAGCTCTCTTTTAACCATGTATAGTTTGAGCTGATGGACATAAAACAATAAGGAGATGTCAGAGAGGGGCAGGTTGAAATTTTTATGGACAGAAATGGACAAATGTGAAGTAGAGAAGTAGATCTGTGAGTCATCAGCATAGAGGGGTTATTTGAATTTGTTTGCAGATGAGATACCATAATAAGGTATAGCGGAAGAAGATGAAGGGGACCAAGGACAGAGCCCTGTAGAATCCCTACAGCAAGTTGGTGGGTGAGTAAAAAGGAACTTTTGCAGGACACACTGAGGAATGATTACAGAGGTCGAAGGAGAACTGGAAGAGGACAGAGTCACAGGGAGGACAAGATTCCAAAAATAAGAGCATGGTCAACTATGTTGGAGGTAGCTGAGAGGTCAAGGAGATTGAGGATGGAGTACTGGGTTTGAGCTTTAGCTAGGAAGAGGTCATTTAGAGACTTTGTTGAGAGCAGTTTCAGTTCCAATGTTGTCTAACTTCTACCATGCATGGCTCATGAATACAGGGGGAAGAGGAAGCAGTTTGATTTATTCAGTGGAGAAACTAGTGATATTGCAGTGGAAGACAAAGCAGATCATGGGTTCAGGGAGCACACAAATAGATCAGATGTCTTAGTTCTTGCTTTATCTGTTCTGAGAGCTCTTTGGTCTTTTAAGTAATGTCAATCTCTAGGACCATCCAACTGTCCTCCCTTGGGAATTTCCTGGGCTACTTCTTGTCAGCACTTCCTACTTTCTGAATAGTGCCCCATTCCTCACTGGAGGGGTTAGGTGGAGGTTGCCTTTTAGGATATATCTTCATAATGGCAGCACTGCTGGCTGTGCAGGATTGATTTTTGCAGATTCAATTGAGCGGCAGTTAAGACTTGCTTAATTGAACCCAGGAGTCGACTCTGTTAATCCATCCTGGCAGTTAGCATAGCGATGCATTGACAGGAGGTCTTTTCTCATTGGTGCAGCGCAGTGAAGATACCACGGTGAGTAGACGTTAAGAAGTCAAAGGGCAATATGCAAGTTATTGTATGTAGCTGGCGTATCTCCTGTTGACTGCTGCCAAAATCCATAGAGTAGGCATTAGGCCTGGAGTCTTGATTCCAGAAACTTCCCATGTTGGCCTTGGCCCCATCCAGAATGTGCTTGGAGGCTCAATGGGGTAGCAGGTGGGACACAGGGACTGTAGTTTTGTAGGCTTCACTGTCTCCTCCTGTTAAACATTATGCAGATTACATCTCTTTACCATATATTTGGTCCAGTGATTATATGCTATATTGACAGGGACTTTCCTTCAGGTTAGACATGAGGGAACCATAAAGTTCACCCGAGAACCTTTTAACCCCCACTTCGGCCTCTTACTAAATGGCTACAGTGCAATTGTGCCACGAAAGCTCATGCGATAAATATATTTATTAATCTTTAAAAGTGCCACCGGACTCCTTGTTTGTTTTGTCACCTACTTGTATCCCTTATTTCCCCACCTCAAGCCAGCAACTCTGGCAATTTATCAGAATTCAGTGAGGATGAAGCAGTGGATGATACCAGCAAGTCTTTGGCCAGTGGCCAGGAGTTTTTAGAGTCTTCTTACCTGATGATGCCATCACTTTTTATCTGTGACATCTCCTGATGACTGTATACAGTTTAAGTCCCTAGTGGTTCAGATGGCCGAGTCTTTAGAACTGAAGATCATGACAGTTCAAGGAAATATTCATCACTTTTTTGGTGTATTGGATTCCAAGCAGAATGTGAAACCTGTCTCTCAATGTAGACCTGCATCTGTGCTTGCTGTTACCAAGAGGACAAGGATTCAGTTCTTGCCCCACCTCTCTTTGGATGGACCCTGACTGTTCTCTCTCAGATTTAACTCTCTCATTTTCAGATGCCCTCTCATGAACTCCAAAAAGATATATGACTCTTCTGGAGAAATAGAAATATCTAACAGGAAATGGGTGAGGGTGTGATTCAGTGACCCTGAACACTCTTCCCAGCATGTCTATATTACAAATGTTCCAGCTGCAGCTCTCCAGCTGTGTCTCTGTAGCGAAGACACTTACTACTGCAATAGATGGGATTTTTCTGACACTGTAGTGAATCTACTCCCTCAAGAGGCAATAGCTAGGTGCATCTACTGTGTGGGTTAGATTGTCGTAACTACATCATGTAGGACATTACATTTTTCACAGAACTAAGCAACATAATTAAGACCTAAGTTTTAGGGGTAGACCAGTATGATTGGGTCTCTAGGTGCAACTTGGAGCCAGGGTACCACTGTGCCCCCTTAACTCGCCAACCTGGGCTATCTCTCACAATACTTTGTTAGAGACAAGTGCAACCTCCTCCAAGTGCTGTTATCACCTAGCACAACAGCATGTGGAGCTCCACATCCAGCTAGATTACATGATTGCTCCTTGAACCATCAGTGAATCACACAGAGAAGGGTACCAGCCCATTTCCCCAGCTCCCAGGCTTGCACCTTAGAACTGTATCTTCCTGCCCAAGTCAGAAACCTGATCAGTGTAAATTTGTTACCCAGTCCGCCCCTCTCTTGTCATGGAGCACACACACACAAGCCTTGTAATTTAGCTAAGATTTCCCAAGAACTTAAATCAAAACACACTGTTTTAGGGAAAATATCAAACAGGTTTATTAATTACAGAAAAATAGATTTTAAGTGGTTATAAATGGTAGAAATAAAAGATTGGAGATGGTTACCATCAAAATAAAAGGTAAATGCACGATCTAAGTCTTAAACCTCATTCTATTAGGCAGTATTTAGATCAAGCAGTTTTCTCACCCCACTGGATATTACAGTTATTAACACACAGGCTACTCCCTCTAGCCTGGGACCAGTCTCCTCAATGTTTTGTCTTTGTGGAAGCAACATGGACTCTGGGGTGAGGGAGGAGAAAGGCCAAGGAATGATGCTGCTGTCCCTTATTTTGTGTCTTTAGTTCATGTGCCTGGAAGACAGTAGCCCAGGCATGTACTGGTGGGCTTTGCTGAGTCACAGGGTTGAGCAGTCCACCTGGTGTGGTCCTGTGCAACTGAGTCCTAGAGTTGAGCAATCACCTTTATGCAGTGCTTGTGCAATGGTCATTGAAAATCCTTTTTTTTTTTTTTTTACACAATTCCCCACTGAGCATGCTCCCGAGAGTAGTTTGCTCCTCTGTAGCAAATTTACAACATACAACCATACAGCAAAATCTCAGAACTCCATACAGACTGATACAGGTATTTGCACAGAACAATGGATTTTAGCAGATAAGGTATCTTACATGGCATGCTTTGTATGTTGTATCACAACCATATATGAATGATAACCCCCATATACCTAGGGCGCTGCTGTGAGGTACAGTATCACAACGAGGCCTTAGTTTGAATGAGGATGCTCTAATTTTTGAATGCGTACAGTGAAGTGTCTCCTCCCCTCTACTGGGAGTCAGTTGGTTGTGGGGTGGTTGGTGGTAGAGTTCTTCATGCTCCTGTGTGTGCAGAAGGAGGGTGTGGTGAAAAGGTGGACTTTCAGATTAGGAGATACCACTGTGGAAGGGCAGCGGCAGGGAAGTATGATATGTGGTAATATGAGAGTAGAGCCTGGAGACAGTGACTAAGGATATGCCTACATGGGGATAAAAACCCTTGAGGCAGTACACATGCATTAAATATGCAATTTGTAAACAATCTCCAGATATCCAGACTTTGTAGCCTTTGAAATTATGTTCCTCCCCTCCCTCATGAAACACTCTAGACCAGGGGTTCTCACCCCTTCACCCTCGTGACACAGCTGAGCAGCTGGGAGGGCTCCCAGCTGTGCGACACATCTGTCACCACAGTTCCTCCCCAGCACCAGCACTTTTGGTGGCAGGTCAAGTTGCAATGGCCTCTACCACCAAAGAAATTCTCCCTGGGAAGGGATTTTGGGCAGCGGGAGACTCGATCAATAGCCTCTGCCACCAAGAAACAAAGCGGAGCCATGCAGCTTTTGCAGAGAGCCACTGGTGCTTCAGCTCTTAAAGAGCCAGCAGAGTGAAATCAGCCTGCTGCCACAGCTCTCCTCAGGCTGTCAGCGGCAGGCTGATTTCACACGACAAACTCGGCCACTGTGCCGCAACGCATTTTTGTGTCGGGACACAGTGGCTGAGAACTGCTGCTCTAGGCTGATGTCAAGGGACTAAGAAATAGCCCTGCATGATTTGCATTCCTGGGTGCTAGGTCAGAGCTGTTCTTGAAGCCCTTCAAGCCCAAGAATAACTATTTCATCTGGCCCTTGCACAGAGAGTTCTTCCACATATATTGCATTCCCCTTCCTGATTTGCAAAATGAAAATATTAGATTTACAATCAAATTGTTGACAAACTTAATTAGAACAATTTGCATAGCAATGTTGTAAGGAAAAATTATTAACCAAAGGCTTAAAATAGAGCAGTATAATAAAATGCATTTTGTGTGTGTGTGTGTGTGTGTGTGTGTGTGTGTGTGTGTGTGTGTGTGAGAGAGATATTGCTGCTATCGTAGTTGTGTTTATAATAGTGCTGCTATCAAAATTGGCTTTCTCTTTAAGTAATATATTGGAAATGTTTTTTTCAGAAGTGATAAGCAGCTATCAAATTGAAATACATTTTCTGAACATTTTGTGCTTTTTATCCAGACCTGTTAAATTATGAAGGCTTTTGCATTTTAAGACGCTGCTCAACAATGGAGGAAACAGACAGGGAAGCAGTTGCAACAGCTGTCCAAAGAGTAGCTGGAATGCTTCAGCGACCTGACCAGCTGGATAAAGTGGAGCAGTATCGAAGGAGGGAAGCTCGTAAGAAAGCCTCAGTGGAAGCTCGATTAAAGGTATGAAATTAATAGGGCTGAGCAACACCAAAGTGCAAGAACAAAGCAGAAATCTTTACTTTCTGTTCCGATTGTTTTAACTCGTGGAGTTTAGTCTTTGCTCTGTACAGTCAGTGTTTCAAAAAACAATTGTATATGCTAAAATTTGCAGAAACAAAAGGTGTTTATTGATTGTAACCTCATAATTCATTGTACTTCTATATAACTGTTCAAACACCCTGAACACTCTCACACATCGCTGTTGCTGTAGTTCACTACCAGACACCCCTCATCATTATGCATTTTAATGTCAAAGCAAACAAGGCTCCGTTAAAATCATTAGCAATTCACATGGTTCAATTAAATATGAGGATTGTGTCTTAAAATAGATCCATTTAGCCACTGATTTTACTTTGGTTTATAGAGGATACCTGCACATTCTCAAGACAAGTGTAGTATGTATGTTTCAGGAAGGAAAAGGCACCTGTATCCTATCTGAAGGCTGGGGAAATCCTTCTCCTAATGCCTTTATTTAAATATGTAGAAGTCTGGCAACAGTTCAGTTTAAATTATTTCGAACAACAGTAATTTTGGGATATGCTCTGAATATCTTCTAGTATCAACAGGCCCTTTAAATGAGTACTAATAATTATTCTTACTGTATCTGCAGAAGACTGAGGTAGAAAGCTTTTTCAAGGGAAGGTAGGTAGATATTTAGAACTCCTTTCTCCTTTCCTGAGGATCCAATATCCTAATGATCAAGGGAGGGGAACTAACAAAAATTTCTTATCTGTTTCAATCATCCAGCTAAGAGAGGTGTCACAGTTATGCGACAAGCTGGAGCTCAGTCTGACTTTGTGAAGGAAGTGTAGAAAACATCTCACTTTTCACCCCATTATCCCAGTTAAGAGAAAATACAAACATTTTACCCAAGGATACAGTGAATAAGAAGTTTTCAAGCATCTCTCTGGCTTCTGGGTGATTGAGGCAGTTGTGGCTTGGACTAAATAAAGATTTTGCCCAGGATTAATTGATACGGAGTAGCGATGGAGTTCATATGACTGGTTGTCTTACAGTCTTTCATAAATGCATTTTGACTTTCTTTCTCCTTTGGTAAAAACTATCCTACAGATTCTGGAAAAAAAATAGTAATTTTGATAATTTGTATTTTTTCAGGGTGGTTTTTTGTGAATATTGGTATGTTCTGTGATCTTTTTTTTTTAAAAAATAGACACATCTATATTAGACTCTCTTGGAGTCATCATGGATAGTTCTCTGAAAATATCTGCTTAATGGTATAATGGTAGTCAAAACAGCTAAGAGAATGATAGAAACCATTAGGAAAGGGATAGATAAGAAGACAGAAAGTATCATCATACCATTATATAAATCTGTGGTACGCCCAGACCTTGAATATTGTGTGCAGTTCTCATCGCTCCATCTCAGAATTGGAAAAAGTACAAAGCAGGGTAGCTAAAATGATTAAAGGAATGGAACAACTTCCATATGAGGAGAGATGAAAAAGGCTGGGATAGTTATCTCTTTTCGAAGATGAACAGAGGGGAGATACCATAGAGGTCTATAAAATCATGAATGGCATGGAGAAAGTGAATAAGAAGATGTTATTTACCCCTTCACATAAAACACAAATAGGGGCCGCCAAATAAAATTAAAAGGCAGCAGATTTAAAACAAATAAAATGAAGTACTTCTTCACACAACACACAGTCAAGCTTTGGAACTCCTTGCCAGGAGTTGTAAAGGTCAAAAGTATAACTGGATTCAAAAAAGGTAAGACAACAGAGTCCTTTCTACAATAGACTAACACGGCTACCCCTTTGGAATTCAAAAAAGGTAAGTTCATGGAGGATGGGTCCATTAGCCAAGAGAGTAAGGGACGCTGATCGTCAGGGCTCTGAGCGTCCCTAAACCTTTGACTGCTAAAAGCTAGGACAAGATGACAGGGATGGACCATTTGATAAACTGTCCTGTTCTGTTCATCCACTCTGAGGCATCTGGCACTGGCCACTGTCAGAAGACAGGATACTGGGCTAGATGGCCTATTGGTCTGATCCAGTATGATCATTCCATTAATGATAAGATATTGGTGAAAGAGTTGAAGATATAAAACAAAACCCTTAATTTTACCATGTCAATATATAGTAAATTATGAATTTACTAACTTTCTTTATAGGCAGCAATCCAGTCACAGTTGGATGGGGTACGAACTGGTTTAAGCCAACTGCATAATGCACTGAATGATGTAAAGGACATACAGCGATCTTTGGTAGATGTCAATAAAGACTGGCGACAGAGTATCAACACCATAGAAAACCTCAAGGATGTTAAGGATGCTGTAGTACAACATAGTCAGCTGGCAGCTGCTGTAGAGAACCTCAAAAATATCTTCTCAGGTAATTCTTTGTATGATTTGACAATCACAAACTGAAAGTAAGTATATTTAAATGGCGTTAAAAACTATCTTATTGTAAAGGGAAGATATTGAACTTTCCTTCTCGTTCTTAATTTATCATTAGACTTAACCAGGCTAAATTTGCCTTTAGTTATATATGTGCCGCCACAATAATTTCAGTGGGGTTGTATAGTTTGTTTGTGGGATTTTAATGGGAGGAATTTATTTCACATGAGGTGCACCAAGATCCAAACTATTGATACTACAGAGGGAATAGTGAGTACACTGCACTATTCATACAGCTTTATGGGCATTTAAACAAAATGTATATCATGCCTTCTGTTTTATGCGATATGATTCTATAAATCAGTGATATTATAGTCTATATTCAAAATAAAGATTAGGATTAAATGTAATTTAAAACACAGTAATTTAAAACCATAAAAATGATTACCAGCAATTCTTGAACGTGTATGTGAACCAATATTTAGGGGAACTGAACTAGCAAATAGAGGTCATTAATTTTTCTACTCTCGTTCTACAGGTTCTCTCCTAGTACATTTCGATTTTGTTACATTTGTTTTTGTATTCTAATAGTCACATTATTAGCTCATCCTTTTTGTCTTTATTTTTCAGTGCCAGAAATAGTTAGGGAGACTCAGGATTTGACTGAACAAGGGGAACTTCTGCAAGCCCATCGAAAACTGATGGACTTAGAGTGTTCCCGTGATGACCTGATGTATGAGCAGTATCGTATGGATAGCAAGAATACCCGTGACATGAATCTTATCCATATTTACTTTGGGGATATGCAAAAACTCTCTGAGGAGCTTGCGAAGCAACTCTGGATGGTGGTTCAAAGATCTCTAGTTACTGTTCGTCGAGATCCAACCTTGCTTGTCTCAGTTGTCAGGATAATTGAAAGGGAAGAGAAAATTGACAGGCGCATGCTAGACCGGAAAAAACAAACTGGGTTCATTCCTCCTGGCAGGCCAAAGAAGTGGAAAGAAAAAATGTTCAATATTTTGGACAGAACTGTGACTACCAGGATTGAAGGCACTCAAGCAGATACTAGAGAATCTGACAAAATGTGGCTTGTGCGCCATCTGGAAATCATCCGTAAATATGTCCTTGATGATCTTCTAGTGGCAAAAAATCTAATGGATCAATGTTTTCCCCCCCATTATGACATTTTCAAAAAATTATTGAGCATGTACCACCAAGCTTTGTCTTCACGCATGCAGGAACTTGCTTCAGAAGATCTGGAAGCAAATGAGATTGTTAGCCTTTTAACTTGGGTTTTAAATACATATAAAAGGTAAAGTCAACTTATTTATTTTAAACTGTTTTATTAGGGATAGTTGCAAATAAGTAGATATGTAAAATATGTTTTAATTGGATTGTATGTACAGGTAAGAGAACAGATGTTTGGTGAAATGTTATGCACTGACGTTCTTATAAGTACTTCTTGTAGAGCTTGCATCATAAGTTTGATGCAGAAGTGTTATACTTAGGTAGGCGCCGTGTGTGCATGCGTGCGTGCGTGCGTACGTGCATGCATGGGTATTTAAGAAAAAAAGAAAGGGACATCTTTCCAAGCAGAGAGCAGTGTAATCTTATTTCAAAGTTGCCGTTGCTTGTCTTTGTTGCACATTAGCATTAACTCTGTGGCTAACACACAATTCTTTTTCGAGTGCTTGCTCGTATTGATTCCATTCCAGGTGTGTGTGCGCCAAAGTGCATGGTTACCAGAACTTTTTTCCTTTTAGTAGTACTCATAGGGTTGGCTCCAGTACCCTCTGGCATTGGTTATGCCACAGTATAAGAGGGACAAATGACCCTGCACCCTCTCAGTTCTTTCTTTCTACCAGTGATGGTTGTTGGAATTCCTTTTAGCTTGTGACTGCAAAGCATTGTGTTGTAGATAAGCATTTCCTTTTTCTCTTTGTTCTTTGATAGGTTTAGATTAATTTATCTTAAGTGATTAATATAAATATTTAAATATTTAAGTGTAAATAGTTATTTAAGGGCTCTTGCCCATTGTCAGGGTATGCCCTGATCCCCATGATTTAGATCCTGTGTGGCCTGTAACAAGCCATTCCTGCTGAATAACCCTCAAAACAGCTGCCTTTAGTTTCTGGAGGAAGCGTACAAAAAAGACAAGTGCACTATTGGTAAAGGGTTCAAGCCCAGGAGGAGGAGAATACAGGAATATTCGCCAGAAAGCCCTGCTCAAGGAGGCAGCTTCTGAGCCCTCCTGGACTGCTTTGGTGCTGAGTTTGATGACTTTAATGCAGAGCACATCACCAGCATTGATCACCTTCTGGCACCACACAGTTTCACAGGAGTTGGAGCGCAGAAAGAAGCACTGTACCAAGAGGGGCCACTCACTGGTACCCAAGAGAAACAAGAAAGGGGCTCAGAGCACAGGACCCATGTCAGGCTGGTTACCTTCACCAGAAACTCAAGTGACCAGTTCCCCACTGAGAGGACTGCTTCAGACTCTGGCCAGCGTGAGGAGCTCTGTCCACGTGCCCATTCCTTCGATGTCCAAGGCATTTCAGGCATCAAGGGCCTTATGACCTGGCCTCTGGCTCTGACATCAGGATCCTCGATATCAGACAAAGGCATGGTAATGGGCCTTCAGGGGAAAGGCAGCAATGGGGCTGCCCCAGCGGTCTGCATTGCTCACCTGTTCTGCCTAGTTCACCAAGGTCCTCAGTACTGGGATCACTGATGTGGAAGAGATCTCCACGCCCTTGGCACTGCTGTTTGAGATCCCACTTGAGGTCTCTCTTGTCATCTGAAGATCAGATAGGCACCGATCACACTCCTGGCATTGTGATTGCACCACCTCAGTGGCTGCAGACAGCAGATTTGATGCTGCACCTGTGGACAGCATAACAGTCTCATTTCAGGATCCGAACCCTAGACCTTTCCTAAACTGCCTTTTCCCTTTCTCCCAGGCATGTTGCTGCATAACACCAGATCATTGTGTTCTCAGCATCATTGCAGCAGGGTACCCTGCAATTTTCCTCAACTTCACCCAACCATTGCCCTTTCCCTGTTCCTTTTCAGGGACCCTCTCACATGCACCTCCTATTCCAGTAGTTGCAGGCCCTGATAGCTTTCGGGCAGTGGAGGTGGTCCTTGAAGACCTTCAAGGGAAAAGCTTCTATTCCCACTACTTTCTCTTCCCCAGGGTAAAGGGTGGGCTCGGGCCCATCCTCAACCCGTGACTTCTCAAGAAATATCTCAAGAGATTGAAGCTCATTCCACCAGAGCACTAGCCTCATCAGTGGCTTTTCTGGCACAGGTTCCAGAACGGGATATTTGTGGAGCTGCTCTCTGGTCCTCGGTACACACCTTTACGTCTCACTATGCTATAGCGCAGCAGGCTGGAGGCAGCTGCAGCTTCAGAAGTGTGGTACTGCAGACAGCGCACTCTATCCAAGTCCACCTTGAATGGCACTGCTAGTGAGCTACCTAGAATGTAATTGACATGAGCAAACACACAAAGAAGAAAAGATGGTTGCTTACCTGTAGTAACTGTTGTTCTTTGAGATGTAAAACAAACAAGAAGTCCTCTGGCACTTTTAAAGACTAACACATTTATTTATCGCCTGAACTTTCATGGGGAGAAAATCCCACTTCGTCAGACACTTGAAAATGGAAAACTTACAGTATAGGAAAGTGCCGCAGGACTCCTTGTTTGTTTTGCTGAACTAGACTAACATGGCTACCCCTTTGGATCTTTGAGATGTATTGCTCATGTCCATTGCATGACCTGCCCTCTGTCCCCACCGTCGTAGTTGACGGCAAGAAGGAAATGAGAGGTCCCTCTTGTGCTCATGCTGCGGTACATGATGCCACAGGGCTCCAGAGCCGACTCTGCAGGAACTGCTAAAGGGAGAAAAGTTCTGATAACCATGCACGTTGGTGCACACACACTTAGAATGGAATGGATATGAGCAACATATTTCAAGGAAGTCACTACAAGTAAGCAACTGTCTTTTCATAAAATGGTTTTGTTTGTGATCTGTTTGCTATCTCAGATGCATTTAGTTGCACCTGTTAATCTGAATAAATATCTTTGTTTGCAGATTACTGGACTATTTTCCAGGGTGCAATGGACTGTGATCACATCAAAGTTTATTGCAAGCATTTTCTGTAAACTTTTACATATGTTTGTGACCATCATTTTGGATGTGGATGACAAGTCTTTTATTTGTACAAAGTAATTAGGAATAACAGCTTGAAAGGCAAATACTGTCTCTGCCTGTATGAAGGATTGGGGTTATTCATTCCTTGCTCATTGAGTTTAAAAAGAAAAAAAAAGCCTTTAGGCAAAACGGTTAGCTTTGAACATGTTTTATGGTCCATGCCTCATGGTGTGTGAATACCATTCCTGTTTACTTAACTCTTCTCAATGGTTGGGCTGTATTGAGTAAGGCTTTGAGTTGTACACACTTTTCTTTATAACTAGTTGCTTGGTTTTGCTATCATTTTCTTTGATTAGCTGAGTCTAGTCTAAACTTGTTAAGTATTCAATAGTATTTGACAATGAATAGGCATAAAACATAATCACATTGCAGCATTTAGTGACCAGCCCCAGGATGCATCTTGTGTCTAGGAATCTGCACTTTCAGCCTGCCTTGCTAATAATCAGCAATAATAGCAACAATAAAAATGATAGCAAATAGCAAAAATAAAAAAAAAGCAACAATAAAATGATACGAACAATGAGCAGAGCAGGAGATATTCATACTACTCTTCCTAGCTAGAGAAAATTTCTAAATTAATGCCTTTTTTTCTCTCTCTCTGTCTCTCTCATATCAAAGCACCACCTGTATTTCAAATAGTTTTGTCCTGTCTACTCTAGTTGCTTATTTGAATGTAAAGAAGTGCTACCCATGCATGCTCTAGGCCAGTGGTCGGCAAACTTTTTAGTCAACTGAGCCAAATATCAACAAAACAGCGATTGAAATTTCTTTTGAGTGCCAAATTTTTTAAACTTAAAATATATAGGAAGGTACATTGTTATTAACTTAATAAGGGTATTCGTAACCATCTCCTTTCACTCCACAAATCAATCAATCAATCTCTCTCTCTATCTGGCTGGCATCTCTCTCTCTATCTGGCTGGCATCTCTCTCTCTCTCTCTATCTGGCTGGCATCTCTCTCTCTCTGGCTGGCATCTCTCTCTCTCTCTCTCTCTCTGGCTGGCATCTCTCTCTCTCTCTCTCTCTCTCTCGCTGGCTGGCTGGCTGGCTGGCTCCGGAAAGCCACATCCCAGCCCCGCACCCTGATCCTAGCCGCCTGCTCGGAGGCGGCCCCGGCAACGAGGCACACGGTGGATGCAGCCACCCCCCTGCTCCAGCCGCACGCAGACCCTGCCTGTCCCACCCTGGGGGCGGGGACGGCCAGCCCCCAGGCCAGCTCTGCCGCGGCTTTACCAGGGCCCTCCACCCCTCTCCAGGCGGCAGCCAGTGTCCTCGTCCCCCCCCACCCTCCAGGCCTCCCTCCAGCCTCCTTACCTGGCCGGAGGCTTGCAGTTGCAGGGACGGCTGGCAGAGCTGCTTCTCTGCCAGGCCGCTCCCACCCTGAGCACGCTCTGTCTGCGCATGCTCAGGGCGGGAGATTTGATTCTCCCCAGCAGCAGTCTGTATTTAAAGGGACCACGGCTCGCACCAGCAAGAGCCAAATTCAAGGGGCTAAAGAGCCGCTTGTGGCTCGCGAGCCGCGGTTTGCCGACCACTGCTCTAGGCAATTTGGACATAACTTAAAAACAAGTGCAACCAATTTCAGCTTTAAAAAAAATACAAGTTTAAATAAACCCTTTTCCGCCTTAGCTGACAGTGACTATTGTTTGAAATGGGTAATTTTCCCTTGATGTAGGTGAACTTGTAGACCTCAGAAAGGCCGTATATGGTACTCCTATGAAATTTGGAAAAAAAAGAATTATAAAATAGTCATGTTTTATTTTGCTATCCTAGAACTTGCCTCCAAAGCTGTCTTTGAGTTGAATGCATGTCTAATAGTTGATAGAGGAGAAATTAAGTGAGTCTTGGAGTGAATTAAAAGGCTTAGATTGCTTCCTTTCAAATAAATAATTAATTCTGATAGATTGGTTCTCATTCAGAGCTGTCTTTTAAGGAGTTGAGATCCCCAAAGTCCTGGTGCTAGTTCTTTATACAGCCAAACTGCTAAATAGAAAATGCCTTAGAGATACTAGAGCCATGGCCTAAATCCAAAATTGTGTTTTAGCAGGCACTTATTAATAAGCTGTTGACATTAAAAATGGTGGGAGGGGAGCCAGCAATGAGATCTAGGGGCAATGCCAGGATGAGAAGCCCAGCCACCTTCAGACATAATTGTTGGTAAAATCGGATTCCTACTTGGATGATATCCTTTGACCCAACATCTTTGCCCAAATTACAGTAGAGGCAACAGGTGATGGCATAAATGGAGGGGATTGATTCTCCCTCACCCAAGAGCCTTGTGACTGATGTGGATGGGGTAGTATTAACACCGTATCCTTCCCCTAACCTCCTGGCTTCTGCAAGGGGAAAGGCAGGAGTCTTGTGGAAAGAAAAAATGATCTTTTGATTATGGACTAGGACTTGGAAGGCGTGGGCTCTGGCACAGGTTTACTTTGAGTGAGTCACTTAATTTCTCTGTGTCTCAGTTCCTTATCTGTAAAATGGAGATGGTGTGGGTTCCCTGAGGCTAGAACTGTTCAGGAACTACTGTGATAGTGCCATAGAAGAACCTAAATAAACAAACATGCCTCTATCCATCTGTTTTGGGGTCCACTTCTTCCATGATAACTCCAATGAACTGCAGCAAACAGTAGAATGGAATTCAGGATTCTGAATAACAGATGTGAAACTGACATGTCTTGTGAGTTTTACTCTGCTGCTGTTTGGAAAACTTGTGGGCAACAGCAGAGATGCTGAATTAGAGCTTAGATACCAAGATACTAAGCTCCATAAAAATACCTCAGGCAGACTGTGTGCACGCTCAGGAAAACAGTGCTGCATAGTTTACATTTGTAATGTTATCTTTGCAGTCATGAGGGCTAGGAACACTTTTTAAATTGTTATTAGTTAAATATATATATTTATATAGTAGCATGCAGAGATCTCAGTTGGGACTGAGCAATGCACACAAGTCAAAAAAGAGAGGTCCTGCTCTGAACAGATGCTCTTCTTCAGAAACTGATGGCTTTAAGCACTTGCCAGGAAAAGTTTCCTATTTATCATTGGTAAGTAGAGTTTTTTTTAATCTATAATGTTAGGATGTGTCCACACCAGGGGTTGGCAACCTTTGCCTGTCCACATACCAGCCTCCCTCCCCCCCAACCTTCAGCAGGTGCTGGGGGTGGGGCCAGCAGGGAATAGGAGCCGCGGTGTGCATGCGGCTCTTGCAGCCCCAGGTGCTGTTGGGGGCGGGGCCAGCAGGGGGAAACAGCTGCGGCGCCACAGCGCTGGGAGCCCTGCGTGCCGCTTTGAATAGGTGCGCATGCCAGCTTTAGCATGCTTGCTAACCCCTGGTCTACACTAAAAGCACTACCGTGGCACAGCTGCAGTACTTCAGCTACACTGCTGTAGTGTAGACACTTAATACAGCAAAGGAAAGAGTTTTTCTCGATCCCCTTGAGAGATGGTAGCTGGGTTGACAGAAGACTTCTTCCATTGGCATGTCTACAGGACTGAGGTTGGCTTAACTATGTCTCTTGGAGGTGTGTGTGAATTTTTCACTCTCCTGAGTGACATGGCTATGTCCACCTGAGTTTTAGGTGCCCAGTGTTAACTTAGACAGAGGGAAGAGTGGCAACTACCTCTATTGCTTCCAGTAGCTCCTAGATAGGTCTGAGGCCTATAAGTTAACATTAAGCCAATTTCCTACAATGGTGCTATGAACCACTCTGTTTCTTGAAGTGCCGTTTTTTGCACTAAATTATAGTCCTGGTCACTAGCATGCTTCTTAAGAGCAGGAATAGAAATAAGTATGTGTCTTGACAAACCTCCATCTCTGATAATTACACTTTGCCCGTGTAAATTAGTCCACACAGTTTCATTTGCAAAACTGAGTTCTTCACTTCCTCTCGTTGAGCTCTTGCGTAATGTTGCTGTTGCTAGGTGTTCGTCGTATATCACTCCAAATTTGTGAATTGTCTTGGTGGTGTCATGCTGTGTAAAATGAACATTGTTCATGAAAAAGACTCCTCTTGGCTCAGTGTTGGGTACATGTGAGGTAGAACTGGGAACAGGATTGGTTGCTTTCTTCAGAAAAGTGAACTAGAAATAATAAAAATAGATTTCAAGATTATATTAATTAATTATGCGTATTTTAGGAATTTTTATTTCCTTAGTCTGGATTATTATTTTTAATTTACAATTTACAAAATACTTTAAAAAGTTCCTTTCCAAATATTGGAACCATTTCATAATTGCAATAAAACAATTATGAAAGTTTGTACTTTGCTTGGATAACTCCAGTGTGGGGTTTGGAAGGTGAAAGGCTGTTGCTACTATTTTATGTTGTGAAGCCGTTCTACCTTTAGTTTTGTGCATGCACATATGCACTGTTTTGTCCTCTTGCTTTAATATCTCTGAAGTAATATTATAAATTTAGATGAGTTTAATTTTTGTTTTCTCCCTTGCTAAATTGCATAAACATTAGGGTTGCCCTACTTTTCTCCTATCACAAAAAAGATGAAGTCTTCACTCTGCCGTATTGTATCATTATTGTTCTGAATATTTGATCTATATTTCTAGTTCTGTAATTATGTTGTCTCTCTCTCTCTCTCTCCCTCTCCCCACACACATACTAATACTATCTCCTTTTTTATATTTAATGTGTATTTTTAAAGTACTGTGCGGTTAATTGTATGGCTGCTTTAAAAACTATGGGATTATTAAATATGTTGACTGTGGCTATGTTTATCATTGTTGACTCCTTCCTTATTCATGTGATAGACTTCTCTACGCTGCTTGAACTTAAAACTGTGGTTATGTTTAATTGTTTATACCAATATTTCCAGATTCCAAATTTCAGAATGCATACATTCTGTGTCTACACTATGAAGTTTAAAATGTCTATCAGAAGTCCATAGTCAGCAAAACTATTTGATTTTTATGTATTAGAAAAAAATTACTGAGTATTCACTCAAAGCTTCTAAATAAATAATTTAGAAATTGATACAGAGGTTGAAATTCTATATTCCTTTGTACTTTCAATTAATTTATTTACTTGATTGTTTCAAATGAAGAGTTTTCAAAGACTTGTAACTGATGGAGAATCACCTGTTGAAGTTGTATCAAAAAGGTTGTAAATTTGTATAACTTCTTTTTTTCTTCATTTGCAATTTATGGTTTGTCTTATTTTTTTTCAATTCAGTACAGAGATGATGGGAAATTCAGAATTGGCTCCAGAAGTAGATGTAAACTCTCTAAATCCTTTAATTTCACAAAGTGTTGTAGACCAGCTTCTCAACAAGTACATGTCAACACTTACTGTAAGTAACAGTAAATTTGTGAACTACTTTAAATAAAAATAAATCACCTTGTGTTTGTACCTAAATTCTTAAAATGCAGTTTCATCGTAGGAAAAGCCTGAGGCTTTTTAAAAACTTCAAAGGGTGTATCTTTGTATATATGAGAATTTGGTTTTGAATACTTAATCAAATATGTGTATGGCTCTGTTTCAGTAAAAGACAAAAGATTATTTATGCTTTATTGAACTTATTAGCCACAGGAGGTGGCCATTGTAGTGTTTGTACTTTAGTGACTGCTAAATTCACATAAATGGCTAGATTATATACATGTATAGATCACTAAATTCTGATATTGTAACTATATCAAAACTTGGCATACAGTCTTTTTGTCCATGGGCCCTTTCTCCACAAACACCTTGATCATCTTGCATATCTGTCAGCTTGACTCTTGTATATAGAGTAGTTGTAGACATGTCAGTCCCAGGATATTAGAGAGACAAGGTAAGTGAGATAATATATTTTATTGGATCAGGAATTTGGTCCAATAAAAGATATTATCTCACCCGCCTTGTTTTTCAGCTTGACTCTTGAGTAGACCTGAGAGAAAAAGGCTTTTAATGAGTAGATGATTTCCATGGTACCTCAGGAGTGTACAAGTCTCCCTTTTTTGCTTATCCACTTTCCAAATCTGGTAGTACTTTGGAGCCTGGCACAAGACTGGGAAATGTCTTGCCTTTTTTCAGGATGGCATGCTAATAGCCAAAATATCTACCTTGGTTCCGAGTAGCTTCTATCACTCCCTACAAGGGCAACATAGAGCAATGGGTTCTCACGTGGAGGTAGTTAGATTCGTTAAAGCTCCTGACAAGCTTACACTGAGGTGCTATTCCATGTAGCGCCATGGGATCTTAACATCTCTTTCATTTGATTATCTGAGGAAAGCTTTAGCAAAGGTCTTTACATTTAAAACTGTTGTCCTAGTGGCCCTAAAACTCTGTCTGCCTGTATTGACATCAAGAGAATTTGGGAATTATAGTCCTATCTCACAAACTGAGTTCTACTACTCAGTGAGTATCTTTGCCCATATTTTATCCATTCCTCAATGTGAGAATGAAATGTGTCTTCATGCTCTAGATGTGAAAAAGGTTTTGCCTAGTCACTTGAAAATATTTGTGAGTTTAGAACAGATAAAAAAAATTGTTTGTGGTAAATTTTGAAACCTTTTCATAGGATTAATAATGGACCATTTTTCCTTTTTTAATCCAAGTTTGTGATTCTTTTATTGAAATTGTATTTAAATTAGTAAACTTTTAGTGTTTTTCTTTACAAAAAGGTACACTTTCAGTAAATTAAAATGTTCTCTAATTATTTTGAGCATGGTTTTGACAAATTTCAATTAAAGTTTCAGTCTTTTATGAAAGTCTTCATAGATTTCAACCAATTTTTGCAAAACCTCCATTTTGAAAACAGGCAATTTTTTTATCAGAACAAATTTTTGTGTGTGAAATTTTGATCACCCTTTTTTAGATGGTAGTCATTTCATCTGAGTGCATTCAGTGTCTAAGTGTATTGAACCAGTCAGCTCCCCTACATGGGAAAAAGCTCAGAGCTTTGTGGTTTCCTCTCTGCTGCTAGGAGTTACAGTTCCTGAGCTGGAGAAACTTTAATTACTGGGTAACAATTTACCCTGATGATCCAATTACGTATATTTGACACCAATCTCCTTGGTTAGGATTTGAACCCCGATTGCCCTTTCTAGCCTTTCTTTTAGTACTGCATGATTCATGTTTCATATGAAGTGGCCGCAGGTCATGCTAATATATTTTTGTTTAGTGCTTTGCACTGATGGGAGCCCCAGGCCTAGTCCTACAGGGTTAATTTTTTCTTAGCTCAATATGGAGCAAAATAATTTGGGACAGGATCAAACGATTTAGAGCAGAAATTAATGCATTATAATTTTTCCTTTGAAAAATGTAGGCAATATTTAGGAAGGCAGAGCACAAAGACCCCATTTAGTATTTAGCAATGATTAACATCATGTCCTCTTCCAGAACCAGCCCTGAGGTCTTTAATGGCCACAAACGATTAGAACCTTAGTTTTACACATCATCCGAAAGCTAGTTGTTCCTAACATCGTTCCTTGGAATTCGTTCTGTATTATTCAAATAGAAGAGTCACATTGATTTTGTTCTGCAGCATTTGAGTTTTCTTTAGAACTTAAGAATTGCTATATTGGGTTAGACCAATGGTCCATCTACTTCATTATCTTGTTTCTGACAGTAATGATGCTTCAGAGGAACATAGAAGTAGTGTTAGGCAGATGTGGGATAGTCTGTCCCCACATTAGGTCTCCTAATCCTTTAATTAGAAATTGATTTAAGAACTGAAAGATGAATGTTTAATGTTTCTTTCAAAATTGATTCATTTTAACTATTGTATGTTCTAATGTTCTATTTCTTTTTGAATTTTGGAGCTCTCCCATCCAAATACTGGCTAAACTTGATTTAGTTTAGATTAGAATCTATTGAGATTGTAGTCTGAAGTTGTATTGAGATTTTTGTGCATTATCAGTGTGAATCTCAATTTTATAGATAGCACCTCAGTACTGCAGTGATGGATACAATAGCCACTGGAGTGAGTAAAAACTGATTTTTCCTTATTGGTTAAAATATCCTCTTTAATTATGAAAAGCGATATTAGTCTGAAGGCCATAATAGGGTTTTTTTCTATTTTGATTCTAGGTAATTTTGTCTTTGCTTTTTCCTGTTTTGCTTTTTAATCTAATTTTACTAATTGCAGTCCAACATCATTGGTTGGCTACGAAAAGCACTGGAGACGGATAAAAAAGACTGGATAAAAGAAAGTGAGCCAGAAGCAGATCAAGATGGGTACTATCAAACAACACTGCCAGCTATTGTTTTCCAGGTATGAGTCAGTTTAAAAAATCCTCTGGGAAAAAATAGAAAAATTGGGCAGAAATTAAAAACAAGAAAATCAGGAAGTTCTTGAAATGCAGGATTTTTTTGAAATTGTGTGTGCGTGTACAGTATCATTACAGGAAGGAAAAGACTGTTTAAAAACTGGTTCAAAACTCCATTTCTTTCCCATAGACAATACTGAGTAGAAGCATCCATCTTTCCTATTTTTGCCTTGAATTTCTGTTAGATTGGTATCTGTGAAACACCAAAGGAATGTTATGAGAGGGTAAAAATGAAATGGAATGTCTGGGTTCACCCAGAAACATTCTTGGACGCTACAAGCTTTAAGGTGACCTATAAAAGGAGAAAATGGGGTTGTGACCTTTTCTCTTTTTTGTATGTGTACTGTTTGGCTTTTTAAATAATTTTGGAAAGCCAGGGGAAGTCCTCCCGCTTTCACCCTTCTTCCCCTGCCCCAAATGTTGCTGTTTTTTTCCCACACTGCCTGGTGGGTTTTTTGTTTGTTTGTTTTTTGTTTTATTTTTTAACATTAAAAAGTCAGGTTTTGTCAACTGAGAAAGAAGGAGTCCAATTGACTGTCATACTATTAGGTTCATGACGTTAGTGATACCAAGGAGTGAAACCTAAATGAAGGGAAATTATTCTCATTCAGGCAGTTTCAAATGGTTTGTTTGGAGTTTTTTGTTGGAATTTTTTACTAACACCTGTTTAGCTAAGAGCCTGTTTCTATTAGAGAAATGTGCTTTGTAGTAACGACTCATATCTGTCTCTGTTTAAACTCCTAATGTACATCTGTATTAGAGGTTTACCCCAGGACAGTTGCACCAATGCAAATTTCCTAATGTAGGTCGGCCTTAAAATACTTGGGAGAAAAACTCCCTTTGTGAAGGATCCCAAAACCCCACCATTTAAATGCTACTTCAGTTAAGAGCTCCCGCCAGTTCACATGTGAATCATCAAAGAAGCTCTAGAGCAAAAATAGGGAAGACATACCTTGACATTCCTGATATTTCTAAGATTAAAAGAAGTAGATCAACTCCCTTTTTTCTGTGTGATGGTGAACTTTTCAACCTTTTTTTTGTAAATCATAAAAAAGGAAAGTCGCAAACCCATTTCTTTTAATTTTGCAGGTTACCTTTAAAAGTAAGTGATAAATATCTTAAAGGAACAGAAGAGAGGTTCTTTCCCCTGTCTCTCACCTATTCCCCACCTTGTCTCCATGATCTCATTACACTAAGGTTTTCCTCCAGTCTCCCACATTTGCATTAGCACCGGTTCTGGTTATGAGTTCTTAGGAAGGCAAGGGGACATGTAGTTAAAATGGTGGTGACTGATCCACACTAACACTGCAAGTATTGCCAGCATCAGGGGAGCAATGAACTTGCCAACATAAAGGTAGTATGTCTGTCTCCTCAAGTTCTGTTTCTCTTCTTTTTTTTTTTTTTTTTTTTCATCAGTCTGTTGTCTCCTTTCCATTCCCTTCCCACCCTCCACCACAGTTTTTAGGGCACCTTAAGCTTGTGCCCAGTTGTGAGCACTCTGCAGTGTTAGGGGTGCATTCTGTGCTCAGATGCCAAATTGTATCTTGCATATGCCAGAATAGATAGCTAAACCAAAGACATTGGTCCACTGTAAAGAGCAAATCAGCTTTGATTTGCAGATAGGGGGAATCTGGAATGATGCTTTTTCCACAAAAAATATTGGACTGCCTCCGAGTACCATTTTTAAAAAAACAAACAAAAACAGATGTGCATGCCCGGCAAGAAGTTACCTATTAAATTCATGGAAATTGCTGTTCTGTGGATTAGCGAGAAGAGATTGTCTGAGTTCAATTAAAGAAAATGCTGGGGCTCTCTCACTGGTTTTCATATCCGAATAGCATTTTGCAGGGAATCCATCCATGAGTTCTCACTATTCCAGCTGTTGGTCTATCTTTATAACTAAGGTATTTCTCATTTTAGATGTTTGAGCAGAATCTTCAAGTGGCTGCTCAGATAAGTGAAGATTTGAAAACAAAGGTACTGCTTCTCTGTCTTCAGCAAATGAATTCATTCCTGACCAGGTAAAAATAAATAAGTGTTCTGCAGTCTCTGAATCCTCCCCTCCCTCCCCCTGGCCTCTGTCACCCACTCCCACTCCTGCTTTTGTGTGAATGCTTCCCTATTGCCTGATATGATCCCTGTCCTCTCCCAGATATGCTATCTGGTCCCTTTTCCCCAGGGCATGGCAACTTGCTGACTTCTTTCCTTCTCTGCTCCGTCAAAAATTTTGTTCTGTTGGTGACTGGTAGCTCCAGTCCCAGTAGTGGTCAAGTTCTTGAGATCAACTCCTGATTCTATCTCTTCTGCAATACAGTGATGGTTCCAAATAGAGCAGCTAGGCACTCACATCCTTCTTGTATTCAGCTGATTTTTAAAATCTTGCAGTGAAAGTCCCAGAGACCTGTGGAATCAGGAGGAAATAAAGAGGAGGTCCAACACTATGTAACTAACCCCTTTCCACAAAACACCAGTAAATGTTCTTCAGACTATCAATGAGTGTTTGACTTAGAGTTGTGTAGCTTTTCATCTGTTTAATAGCATTCTTTGGGTTGTATACAGGTACAAAGAAGAAGCCCAATTATATAAAGAAGAGCACTTAAAAAATCGTCAGCATCCTCAGTGCTATGTTCAATATATGATTGCGGTTATCAACAACTGTCAGACCTTTAAGTAAGTTTGCACATTTACACTGTATTATAAAAACAATCAATATATTTTTATAGATCTCAATTTAAAATACATATAAGAAACCTAAATTGAAGCCCCTCTTGGAGACGGCCCTTCCTGCAGTTCCTTCTCTTTTATACCAAGGGGCTTCAGCTCCAGTGTCTCAGCTGACTGCAGAGGGAGAAAGACACGTCCCAATCCATTTAAGGTGACAATGAAGTTGGTGACTGAGCAAAAGCTGCTCAGGCTAACCAAGCTGTCCATCACTCAAAAGAAAATCACCAACTAAAACTTTGCAAATCCTCTGGAGGAAAAATAACGTTTTCTTTTTGTTTTTTGCCTCAGAGCCATGGCATGAAAATTTAAAGAAAACTTATATCAATTGGCTTTAGCCCATGACTTCTGCCACAGACGCTCTAGCCGTTTTACGTTATACTTGCTCTCTCATAACTCATCTTTAAAACACAGTGACCTGTGTGGGCAAACCTGGAGAAAAGGGTGTGTAGAGGTTGCTGTAATGATTGAAGATAAACGGTGATCATAAAATCATACCCAATGCTGATAGGTTGCTCTGAAAGAGAACTGATGTTATCCCTCATGATCTTTTGGTAGTACTCTGGATTCATTACATTTGAAGACAATCAAATCATGTCTCTTGTTCTGACAGGATAGGGATACTCCTGTCTCAAAGTGCGGAAGATAGTGGTCCCCTACGAGGGCCTAATTTCCAATTTTCTAGCCTCCAGTTTGGGCTGAAACTTTATATGAAAAATATGATCAACTCTGTGAAGGTGGCCCATAACCATCTCTGATAGTCACATGGTAGTCAGTGCCTTGAAAATCTAAGATGATTCTAAGAATTCTTCCTTAATTTTTTAGTCTCTGAGCATTATCAGCCTTGTTTCTTCCAAAATTGCTGTAGTGAGGAGTTTTATTGGATCACAAAGGGAGTTTTGCAGTTCAGCTGGGAAGTTACACCAAGAATCGAAGATGAATACCATGTATTCAGTTCAGTTTTGGGATAGCAGACCTTCATCTTTTTAGAATAGATGCAAAAAATATTGTTACATTCCCTTCCTATCAATCCCCCCTTTGTTCATACTGCACTAAAAACAAGTCCATAGTAATTCCCAAAGCAGTCCAGCTATACGTCATTCAATCAGATTTCAGTAATATACACAAAAGAGGAGCCCTCCTCCTTAATTGAGTAATGGAGAATTGGCATTTTATCCAGCAATCTTGCATGTAAAACCATGAATCTAAGACTGGACTCTCTTCTGGCACCTCAGCTTCTTGAGAACAGACTCTAGGCAAAAATAACGGAAAAGAAATTGAATAGCTAAACATTGATGCCAATACAGTGGAACCTGGATTATCCGGTCCTCAATTAACCGTGCATTCGGTTAACCGGGATCGCGGAAACATGGGGGTTCAGGTGGCGGCAGAAGCTCCGGCGGAGCTTCTGCGGCCACCCGAACCCCTGGACTG
>ML685756.1:28824717-28965742 GCA_007922175.1 Pelusios castaneus | reverse complement strand
GTACCATGTTTTTTCTTGCCTGGTATCCCACCTGCCTACTGCTTCAGAGATCATAGGACTCAAAACTCTCACAACCACTCTCCCTCCTCCTCCTCCTCCCTGAAGTCTGTATCCATAGTAAAGTTGTCTCACACACACAGTCCCCCTAACATGAGCATTACAGGGACATAGCCAGGTGCTGGAATAAAGACCCCTCTGGCAGGCTACAAAGGCCATTCACCCTCCCAAACCAACACCGTCCAATGTGTCATTCATGCATGCATATATACACAAACACACTTTCTCACAAACATAATTTAATAACAATTAAAACCAGTATAGTAATATATACATGGCAGACTGGATGCTGAAAAATCTTGTTGTTTATTGCAGAGAATCTATAATCAGTTTGAAAAGGAAATATTTGAAAAATGAAATGGAAGAGGGAATGTCAAGCAGCCATACAAACATGGATGTAATTTTAGACACCATTGCCAAAGAAGGATGCTCTAGCCTCCTAGATGAAGTCTTCATGGATTTAGAGGTTGGAACTTTTTTCCTCCACAAAAGCTTTATTCATATGAAATTTAGGAATAAGATAGTTAATGAAGGAACTATCTTGGCTTCTAGATGGTTTTTGTATTGCATGATAGCAGTATGCCAAAAAACTTAGTATTACTCTTCATTGATATATGTAGTATGCTGTGTAAAATAAAGACTGTATGCACTTCACAGAAATTATTTGAGCCAGAACTCGACAACCCTGCAATCAGGAATTGTACCGTGACATCTTGTTGTGCTGTGGTACTTCAGGAGTGGAATGCCCCCATGGCACCTAAATAAACCCCAACCTCCCCCCTGCTGGCGCTGACAGTTTAGCGGCTCTACCCCGACTGCCAAAAGTGCCCTGGGCATCTTTTTTTCCCCTAGCAGCAGGGGCACCTTAGTTTTCGGGTGGATGCTTGGTGCGCTCCTACATTTGTTGAGCTCTGATTTGAGCAGACAGTGTGTGTCTAGCATATAGTAAGTGCTTGATGTAGCATTTGAGTATCCAAAGTTGTAGGAAAAATAAAAGGTTTATATATGGCATTATTTGGGGAATAACTAAATATCACCTAATGAAACTGTATTGTGCACGTGCTGAAGGAGGCAGAGTTAAAGATGTGCCCGCAACCTTAAGAATGGCATTTCCTAGCTTTTTGGTTCCAAAACACAGAACTTTAACATAGACAACAGAGTCTTGTGGCACTTTTAAAGACTAACAGACAAGACTCTGTTGTCTTTCTACAATAGACTAACACGGCTACCCCTTTGGAATTTAACTTTAACATAGTTTCTTATATGGCATTTCCCTGGGTATGTGGTGTTATTTTACAAAGAAAAAAATGAGGGAGACTAAAAAGGAACCAACTCCTCTAGGTGCTTTGTAGTTCTGCAACAAACTGGCAGTAGTCCTAGTGAATTCTGTATTCTGTAAGTGTTTAACCATGAGCCATACTCGTGCACGATAGAAGGTTCACATAAATCTTTTCTCTAACAACCTTAGCAGCTGCTCAGCTAGGCTCTCAGGAATTACACAGAGATTGGGAACAAAATCCTTCCACTCTAGTGATTGTCCTTAGACTTTCCCAGATATGCTTCTTGCCTCAACTTCTTGACTCCCCGTGCAAAGAGATATAAAATACAATATTTTATAAAGAAATATTCTTGGTGAAGGAAATGAGGAATTAAGAGGCAAAGAAGGTATGTGGCTAGATGTAGTGGGGAGGGAGTCAGACATATTTTCCCCCAGGGCTGATTGGCCTGGGCTCTGGGGGTTTTTCGCCTTCCTCTGTAGCACAGGGCATGGTTCACCTACTGGTGAATTCTCTGTATCTTAAGTCCTTAAAGCATGATTTAAGGAGGTAAATAACTCAGTCATAGGTTGGCGGCCTATTGCAGGAGTGGGTGGGTGAGGTCTTGAGGCCTGCATTTTGCAGGAGGTCAGACTAGATGATCGTACTGGTCCCTTCTGACCTTAAAGTCTATGAGTCTATATAGGCTGCCAATTTTTTTTGTGGAATTCTGAGGACAGTAGCCAGTCAGAGGAATTTGTAGTAGCCAGTAATAACTCATTCAGGAGAAGGCAGAGAGAATATTTCAGTATAAAGAACAATTTAAATGTACCGTATGTAACAACTGTATCTTGGGCTGATGAACTTTTTGTTCTTTTTATATCTGAGTTTATTTAGAACAGGATACAATTGTTACCTTATCCTAGTAAACACCCTAAAACTGTAAGTGAATTAACACAAACCAAAAACTGCAATCAGTAATAGCTAACTGCTTACTGTAGTTTTTATATGCAATGGTATCCTTTTTTACTACCAATCTAATCTATTTGGATATGTAGTTAGAATCCTTGCCATATAAATACTTATTTTGTATGGAGGACATACAAATGGTCTAAATTTGTGGAATAAACTTTATCTGTTGTTCTAAATTTCTCTTTAAGATCTGATGGAAGTCAGATGATAGGCACTGTTCAAAAATTGTTCTGATAAGTTTTCATTGTTGTCTTTTCAGCCGCATCTCAATGAGCTCATGACAAAGAAGTGGCTGACTGGATCTAATGCTGTGGACACTATCTGTGTCACTGTAGAGGACTATTTCAATGATTTTGCAAGAATAAAAAAACCCTATAAAAAGGTATTTTGCCAAACATAATTCTCAGGTAATACACTCTGAGTATTAAATTGGATTAATTTTTTAAAACATTTTATTAATTTATGCAATTCAGGAAAATAATTTCCTTATTAGTAAAAACAAACCTACTACCAAAAAAAAAAAGACTAAATCTTAAATTTCTCATGTCTCTTTTGTTCCCTCACACTCCTATTAAGTCTTCCTAAGGAAAGTTAGGGCTATAGAGGATTTAGCCCATGAAGTTCATGAGGAGTTTAGTGCAGCACTATTTCACTAGATTGCGATCCTCATGACTTCTGTTTAGATAGATTTTGGTTTCTTGACGCTAATGCTGTACTTCTGCAATACATTCTTGGAACTGCATGTCCTGTAAATTCCAGAACCAATATAAAGTAATCAGTCTACTTGAGGCCAGAAACCTCATGCTAAGGGTAGAATTACTAGAGGCATATGTCCCAACTTGACTTCCATTTTTTCTGTGTGTCAGTGGACCTCTGAAATGCTGCTGTACAGTAGACCAAATCTACTTTTTATCTTTTAATATTGTGCATGGGCATTTCCCTTTGATCAATTTAGTTTTAATTCACTTTGGAATAGTTAAAATAATTTTTACAAGGCTTTTCCTCTCTGCTTTCTAAATTGACAACTTAAAATACCTGGGACTGACATGGAAGTCAGGGTTTAGGAATGGTCTCTGAACATAACAATCTGATGCATTATCTAGTCGAGCGGTGTCAAACATGCAGCCCGGAGGCTGAATGAGGCCTGTAAGCCCCTTCCATCCGGCCCTTGACTGCATTCGGCAGGACTACACTCTCTAACAGAGAAAGAGTGTGTGGACTCACATAGCCAGTGCTCGATAATGCCACAAAAGTGTCAGGTCTCTCGACATCAAGGAGCATTGGGGTATGCGAGACCACGCTCTCCTTCTAACAGAGAGAGAGAGAGAGGTATTGTGGAGCTCAGTTTTGCATACACAGCACTCCGCGATGCCACGAGAGTGCTGTAGTATTTTGATGTATGGTATGTATGGCCCACTTGAAGTACATATAAGTCACATCTGGCCTGCCGTAGCAAATGAGTTGGATATCACTGGTCTAGTCATTTGAAATTATTGGAATAAAGACCCTCTCCCAAATTATGTGTAGCCACTGCCTCCCTGACTTTTCAGACTCAAGAGATCAGAAGAGACTTCTCAGAGTCTTTCTGATAAAGGACTTTTAGATCTACTGAAGACAATTTTGGTTTCTTCATCTTCCATATTTACAGGTTTGGAGGTCTAACACTTAATCATAATACCACTTCTTCAGTTTAAAAAAAACAGACAAACTCAGAAGACAAATCATCCCTGGGATTAGTCTCTAATCTATGGATCAGCTTGCCTTAAAAGGATATTTCTGTGATGCTGAAGCAAAAATGGTCTGCCTGGAGAAGAGCTCGGTCTACTTCTGAGCTCAGCATTGGCTTTTCAACACACAGTCTGTTCTACCATCTCATTGTAAGGGGTTTGGAACAACATGATTTTTGATACCCAGCAGACCCTTAGTTTCATCTGCCCCCTCAGCATGGCCATCTGCCGTTTCATCACTGAAGATGCAGTGAAGTCTACCTCCTAGTCACCAGTAGCCGGGAGGACACTGAAGTTATCCTTGTGTGGGAACCCTTGGTAAATGCTTAGGAGAGAACAAGTAGGGTCTCTATCAAGTTCCCCTTAAGTCTTTCACAGTTGTGATTTATCTACACCATCCCTTGGATGTGCCTTAGCTTCTAAACAGTCCACATCCATCACCAGAAACAATTTTCTCTCTATTGCCTCAACATTACCAGTATTTGGCCTTTCCTTCAGCACAGAGGTCTGATTCTTATCTCTGCTACTCTGGTGTAAATCTAGTGCAACTCAGAAGCATTGCTTTTGATTTACATCTGTATATCTGAAATCAGATTTTGATCCAAAGACTCTGAGCTGTTTATAATGTCTTCCACCTGCAAAGCAGCTTTTTGAAACTTAGCCCTAGTCTACACTTGCTGCACTTTCCAGTGGCAGTCGATGGGAGATGCACAAGTTATGTAAAATGCCTTGCATATCTCCCGATGACGTACTAAGAGATTGCTACATACTAAGGTAAGCCGACTGGAAGTGCCTTCTGGTTGGCTTACCGATACTTCAGTTCCGGGGCTGGAGTTGCTATGATGATTTCCAGATCGATTGAGCACATCTACACAGACCGCTCAGATGAACCCAGAAGATTGCGCTGACGGTGGCAATTTTGCCGCCCTCAGTATAGACTTACCCTTAGAAGAACCTATTAGTGCTGCTGCAGACATTTGTCAGGGAAAGCTACCTTTTGGCCCAGTTGTGAGTGCAGAAGTGCATTTTTAAAGCCTGTTCTAACTCTCTCCAGAAGTGACAAGTGTTTGTTTTTTTAATTAACTGGTACAACTTTGTTTCTTTTCCTCAGAAAATGACTCTTGAGGCTCATCGTAGAGTGGTTGTGGAGTACATCAAGGCTATCATGTTAAAACGTGTATCTTTCAAAAATGCAGACGAGAGAAAAGAAGGAGCAGAAAGAATGATCAAAGAAGCAGACCAGTTCCGATTTCTGTTTAAAAAACTAGCATCTGTAAGTATGTATACCCTCCAATTATGCTATTACCTTGACATTAATCAAGAGTCAGAAAGGTAAAACTGAATTTTACTAAAGATGTATAAAGACATTTAGTTCTGGGGTAAAATATGTACAAGATATTCAAACATGGTAATTGGATTAAAGAGACTTTTCTATTTTCTGTTTTAATTTTCTGGGCCTTAGGGTATTCTTGAATTTTGAGTATGAATTTAGGCTGTAATGTTGGGTTCCTAGCTGGATTCAGTTGTGCAGAATCTTAACAGATGAGACGGCTGAGGTATTTATTTTTTTATTGGACCAGCTTCTGTTGGTGAAACTGGATACAAGCTTTCAAAGTTGCACAGAGCTCTTCTTCATGTCTGGGAAAAGTACTCAGTGTCACAACTAAATACAAGTTAGAACAGAGAAGGAGTTCACCTGAATGGTCTCTTGCAACATGTGCTAAGTGGGAAGTTAACACCTGTAGAGTCATAAGGAGACAGAACGGTTTTAGTTACAGATTGCTGCAGAGAGCCATAAATCCAATCCCTAATTTTTGGTGTCTAGCCAAATTCATTTTTGAAGGTGTCTATGCAGGTTTCCTTTGAAGATTGAGAGGTCAGATATGGAGAGTGATTCTTTTGTGAAGTGTTTGCCTGTGGATGACTTCTTTGTTGGAGTTAAGCCTGGTGTCCACTGCATCTGGGCCTGCTGAGGTAACCATTGGTCTCTTGACAGGGGATACCAGCTTGCCGCTGAGGATGGCTTCCACTTCTTATAGAAGCAGCAGGTCTTTGGCTTTGCACCTGAGCAATGGTTTGACTACCTAACCTTTTGATACCCCTGCTGCAGTTCCTTGATTTTTTTCGCATGGCACTGCAGCATCTTCTGTTTATAGCCCTTTTCGGCCATTAAATGAGCAACTGGACCATACGTCTCTGTGATGGGGTTTGGCGCACACCCCACTGGATGGGTACCTCCTGGCGATGGTTCTTGGGGAATTGCTCAAGTGAGCAATCCCATCCAGCCTCTGCTTTGTCACTGAGTCCTCGACTGCTTAGCCCTCTGGCCGAGCACCAGTCCATACATCCCCCTCCGGGGAGGTGTGGGCGTGGGAGGCGGTCCCACTCGCACAGCCTGGTCACTCTAGTCACTCACTGGCCACTGAGAGTCCACTGCCACTTTGTCATGACACAACCAACTGCAGTGTTTACACCGATGCTTTGTTGCTAAAAGTTTTGCACAAAAAGCTCTACCCCTCTTGTTGAGGTGGTTTCATTTTGTCGCAAAATCAGAGGAGTTGGGTCACTGTGAAGTTGTGGGGGGAGATTGCAGCATGTACACCACTGTTTTGGTGCAGAAAGCTGACTTTGGCTGACTAAAGTCTCTAGCATAGACCAGGCCAGAAATGTAATTAGGGCATTTAGAGGATTTATGGGTCATTACAACAATCTATAGCCCACTAACCCTCCTTTGTTCTGTGATGGGCAGTTAACACTATTGGAAAATGTTGAAATAATTTTGTTAGTCTTTAAAAGTGCCACAGGACTCCCTGGTTGTTTTTCTGAACTAGACTAACATGGCTACTCTTTTGGAACTTGCAGAATGTTAACTTCTTATCCATTCCACTTTGTATTTAGCGGTGACATTCTGAAACCATGTCTACACTACAGACTAGTATAACTACGTTGTACAGGGCCGTGAAAAATCCACACTCCTGAGCGACATAGTTAAATCAGTACACTTGCCTGAGTAGACAACGCTATGTTAATGGAAGAGCTTTTCCCATTGACACAGCTATCGCCACTTGGGAAGGTGGATTAACTACACCAGGAGAGGTCTCCCATTGGCATAGTAGCATCTTAGTAGCGTCTTCATTACAGAGGTGCAGCTGTACTTAGGGTTCCCATACGCCTGGGTTTTCCCAGACATGACCTCTTTTTTGGTAGTCTGCTCTCCATCCGGGTGGATTTTTGAAAGAAGAGCCAAGGTCGAGGGATTTTGTAGCAAATACCTTTCAGTTTAGAAATAGCCCTGATTGTTTTCTCCCCTGCACCACAGCTGACTGGTCCATTCCTCTGCAGTCTCAGTTCCCATCCTTGGGAGGGGGCCTTGCAGGGAGGCACTGACGGATGGCTGGCACTAGGTCCTGGGCTTCTGCCAGCTACCCTGCCACCATGACAGGGAGTGAAACAGCCCCCTACCTTCAAAGAAGAACTCTGCCTCAGGTATCCCCTCCAGCATTCCCCAGATACCGCTCCCAGTACAAATACACCCCTCCAGCAATCCCTTGTGTCCTCTTTTTGGGTCCTGAAATATGCAACCCTAACTGTACCACTGTATGTAAAGACAAGCCCTTTCCCCGACCTGAAGAGGAGCTCTGCGTAAGCTCGAAAGCTTGTCTTTTACCAATATAAGTTGGTCCAAAAGATATTACTTGACCCACCTTGTCTCTCTAATATACTGGGGCCGACATGGCTTCAACAACACTGGAAACGGAAGTTTGACAGACATTTTCAAACACTTGGCATGTCTGTTACAACTGCAAGATATATTAGGCTATGCACTATGGAATAATCTTTGAATGGAAGTGGTACAAGACTTGGTATTTAAAAATGTTCTACTTGATCAAATACTAGAAAGTGTACTGTAGACATCCATCTTGCATCAACAAAGAGGTGAATTAGAAGACCTCGTAGGCTTTTTCCATCTCTAACTTCTGTAATGCACATGGGAGTGGCTGAGGTATGACCCTGAACAATTATTATGCTAATGACAGGCTTTTGCAAGATGAGAATCCAAGATATCTAAGTAAGATACAGAGTAAAAACCAGCTCCTTGAAAAAAAATGGATTCTTGTGAGTGGTCAAGCTAGAGGAAGGAGATGTTACATCCATCAGATCTGTATTACTTGAAACTACAGGCTACTATCCTCTTCAGAGCTATGAAACACTGTGTGCCAGTGATCTGATCTAAAGCAGAGAAAAAATTTGTTCCTGAATATAAGGGGAAAAGAAAAGAGAACATTGGTCTAAGAAAGACTATCTAACTGAAACTATGTAAATGTTTAGACACTCAGATAACCAGGTAATGGACATAGTACAAATTAAATTAGATTAGATAAATAATGTTGATCCAGAAAAACAAAGGTAACTTGGGCAAATTGGTTACAGGGACAAAATGAGGAAGACTCTATCTGACAATTTAGGTGTGGTCTTCTCCTCCCCCCCCCGCCCTTTCTCAGTTTTACTAGCAATTTGCCTTACGTTTCAGCTTCAGTTTTGAAAATACACACACTAACTAATTTTGTTTAACAAAATACTGAGAGTAAAGGTTAAAAGATTTTGTTGCATATTTTATGTTTTTGTTCTTCAATTCATAGGGATCTGGCGAGGACACCGAAGGGCTTTGTGACGTCATTGTCGCCATTGCAGAAGTTATCAAGCTGACTGATCCCTCATTGCTTTATCTGGAAGTCTCAACTTTAGTTAGTAAATATCCAGACATCAGGTAATACCATTCATACTGTGTCTTAACTTTGGCTTTTAACAATGTTAATTCTTTTAAGATTAGTCTTTGACTGGAGAATAGTCCTCTGTGGCTTTGATAATATATTTTCTGTTATTTATTTTTTCTATTGTATGGTTTAATCACATTTTTTGTAAGACCCATGCAATAAAATGCTAATATTTTAATACCACACATATGCTAGAGTGGTGTAGGTAGATACGTACTTTCTGGCTTATGAAAGAACTGTATTATACAGCACTCATCTTATAGTTTTTGAAGTGGGAGGGGAAATTTTCTTACAAAGAGACAGAACTTCAACTCTGAGCACAATTTCTGAATAACTTGGAAGCCTGGCTAATCCACAAAGGTACTGTGGCACTAAGTGAAAAGACTGGTGGGGAACAGGGCGGGTGGAAGGAGTGAGGGAAGGAGGTAGAAAACGTGATCTAACACATTTTGTCAAGTGCAAAGGTTTGTACTGACATTGCCGGTTTTACCTTTCTGTTTGGCAGGGATGACCACATTGCGGCTTTGCTGACAGTAAGAGGAGATGCCAGTAGAGACATGAAACAGACCATTATTGAAACTCTGGACCAAGGTTCAAGCCAACCAAATCCTAATTATGTGCCAATTTTTAAAGAAATTACAGTTTCTACAATAAGTGTGCCAAAACTTCTTAAGTAAACACGACACACTTGAGTTCATGTGTCATTTTTGGTATGGGGGTGAATATATTTCAAATGTTTAAGGGCAAATTTGGCAATGCCTCATTAAAGAACGCTTAATATGATGCTGTTACTGATTGGGTCTGAGCTTTTTTAAAATTTTTGGTGCTGACAGTTGTAACAGAAATCCTGAAAACACCCACTTGTATAAATCAATAGTATGGCTGTTTGAAGAATGAAACTTTCTGAGGGCCAGAGTGCTTCGTACTGAGTACTTGAACATTATAGCCATAGGCATCATCAGCAAATATATTTTCTCATAATTACTTAACCTCCTACTTTATGTATTTTCTCTGATGTAAAATTGTTTCAGATAACTTAATTATGAAATTCACAAATGTTTGTCTAAAATGACTGAAATTGCTAGTATATAATTTGGTTCTACGATGAATTAATGAAAGAATTTGATACTTAAGGTACAGTAATGATTTTCATCCATTTGACTTTCATTTAGTACGTATAAAGCACTGCCAAATGCCAATTAAATAAAATGTTATAGCTTCAATAGTGTACTCTTTGTACTCTTATAGAGTCACTTGCTGTAAGTGTGTCTTAACTATAAAGGTTTAAATAGAGAAAATTACATCATGTTTTGTTTTGCAAGAATATTCTAGTAGAGAATCACACATTTTGTATCTTCTGTAGCTCAAACTTACTGCACATGCCAGGAGTGCATTGCCTACCCCTGGTCCCCCCAATGCTCCCTGTGTACCCTTTTCCATTCCCTTATATTTCAGGAATTCCCTGTAGTTTTCTGGCTTCCCAGTTTCTCCTTTTCCTCAAGGCTGGGGCTCTGTGTGCCCCTCCATTTTCCCCTCCACCACATGCCAGGGTCCCCCAGTCTGCCCTCTCCCATGGATGTTGGTTCCCCTATTCACCCTTCCTCCCACACCACTGTTGCCCATTCTCCCCCAATTCCCTCCTTCCCCCGCACCCTTCTTTCTGGCTGGAGGAAGAATCGTTCAGTGTGTATCAACATGTTAATCTTCACAGAAAGGAAGAGCCGAGATGATGTCTTTTGCTGCAAGCTGGCAATTGGTGCCATCAATGAGTTGTCTGACCTTTTGGTGGTTGCACAAGAGCTAGAAGCTGTGATTGCTCTAATCAGATAGTAGGTGCCCCATCTGTCCTTCATCTTCCCCCCCCAAGTTTCTCCAAAACTAGAAGGGTTCTGACCAGTGATGCCCTGAAATTTTGGAATTGGATGCAACATTCAAAAGTGAACCATGATACAGACATGGTAAGGCGAGCACAAGCTCCCCCAATTAACTTAAGATAAACTGTAAGATGATATGTTCAGTTATTATAATTGGAGTGACCAACTGTGTCTCCTGAGTAGCAGGCAGTAATTTTACAGTTAAAGTGTGGCTCATGAAGGCTCCTATGCTCTCTCCCCATTCTCTACTTACCAGAGCGGGGAGGAGAGCGCAAAGCTTCTGCCCTGCAGCAGCGTGGTAGGCTAGAGGATTCTGACGAGCGGAGAAGGGGTCTTTGAGGGGTCAATAAGTTTGGCCACTCCAAGATTGTTTGTTTCTTATTTCCATAAGTCTAACAAAAAGGGAGTACTTCGTTGTAATGTACAGTATAGTAGAATAACTGACAACAATCACTAGAAAATCGTCAGTTAATTGCAAAAGGGGTATGTTAGTATATTAACAATACAAACACAAACACTAAGGAAGTGTACAAGGTCCTCAGGGTAATGTTAACCTGACTACACTGCATATATTAAAGGTAAATTTTGAAAGAGCTGGAGCCTGGTCTCACATAAAATTGGTACCTACAGTGTGAATTGTTGGTATGAAGGTAACACATCAACAATAGACAGATTTGTGCCTGCCACTGAACTGCACTCTCAGCTTCTGACTGCAATTAAGGTGGAGTGCAAAGTGCAAGAGCAAATTTTAAGGATGCTTTGAAATTTTGGCCCCAAGTATGGTACATGAATAAATATTAAGTAAAAGAGAGAGGCGGTATTGATGAGTTTACTTCCATGAGAACCTTTTGCAAATTCCCAGCTATGACTTCAAGGGCCTGATACTACAAAATAATACCCAGCATAATGCTTCTGAGACGTAATATCCCACTGAAATCAACTGGCCTTCTCATGGAAGCAACTGCTACATTTGGGAGTAAGCATTTGCTGAGCACCTGGCACTTCCCATTTACTTCAGTGGGGTTTACAAGTATGCCCCACTTCAGGAAAAATCAAGCCATATATATTGAAGCACTTCAGTATGGATTAAACATACTAACTTGAGGTACTTGTATCAGAAAATTTTGGACACAGGCTAGTTTTTTATTTTGGGAGCAATATGTTCAAGTATTTCAATGAGATGTGTACAATCCATCTCATGCAAATTGTCCCAGCAGCAGTACCTACTGCAGCTATCTTCTGATGAGCATTTCTCCCTGCATCCTCTTTGATGTCAGACTACTGCTTTCACTAGGGATTACTATGATTGTTTAGCATGCTCAAGATTATGTTTGAAACAATTTTCTTAACTTAATTTTAAAACATCTTCCCTAAAAACACAGTGAGGTTCCTTCTACTGAAGCAAGACTGAAGGATCTCGGACACCGGATTAGGAGGCAATCAGAGTTTATTGACGGCCGTCAAGTGACCCAGCGGAATCGCTTCCAAAGGCTGAGTCCCGAATACATAGAGGCGTTGCCTTATATACCCTTTTTATTAACATAATGTTTAAGCATTAGTATAGTGACAGTTAGCATACATACTTCCCCTATTCCCTGAGTGGTTACACATAGTTCCTCTTATTGGTTATAGGTTAACAGGTCATAGCATAACAGTTATAGGTTAACTGACCCAAAATGCAGTTACAGCAGTTACAGAAGTGCAATCACAGCAAAATTGGGGGAAACCGGACAGGAGAAGCAGTTTCGGCAAGCCTAGATAATTTTAGGAAAGGGGAACTTCAAAGGGGAACTTTTTCTATGGCTATAGGGTCACAGACTATAGTATAGCAGTTATAGATTAACAGACCAGCAAATACTCAAAGTGCAATTGCAAAAGGGCAGTCTCAGCAACTTAAGGGGAGATACAGAAAATGCAGCCACAGCAAGAGGAAGAGGGAGGGGGGAGTACCCAGCCCCCCGTCCCTTGCCTCATTCCCCCCTTTGAGTCTGACTTAAGACTCACTTTTCTTTAAGTCGGGGTCGGTCTGTGAGATAAAGTATTGAGAGGTTCTTCTTCGTCGCTTTGAACGGGATGGAACCTGTACAAGGTCATAAGTTGAGATGTGGTGGCCTGACGAGCGATGCGGCTTATAGAATTTCGGACACCACTTATGAGGACAGGAAGCAGGCACGGGAGCACCAAACAGGCACAGGACAGCATTAGCACTATGCCAATTACACTTTTGAACCCTCCGAGCCAGTCAAACCAACCGCCCAACCACCCTGACGTGTTCAGACCTTTCCATGTTTGAACTGGGACATGGGCCAGTTTCCTTATGTCGTTTGTTATTTCCTTGATAGCCTGTCCGGTATCATCTATTTGAAGGCAACAGTTAGTTAGATTGAATTTTTCGCAGACTCCTTCCTCCTTAGTTAACAAATAATCCAAAGCTAGACGATTTTGATATATGGCAGTGCGCATTTTGCTATTCATTTCGGCAATGAGATCTAGCGCTGAAGCAGTCTCATTAGTTATGATTTTTACTACAGCTTGTAAGCGGATGATGCGATTTAGCATGTATATGGGGGTACGGTATCCATACGTGCCATCTTGGGCCCAAGGGGCGGGGCCATAATATGAAATGATACGGGCCGGGGGCCATTCATCAGGTGCCCAACCACTGACCTGAAGTATGTTAGCGGACAGGGAGTTGCGAACACGGGCTGCTGTGTCGAGCTGCAAACTTGCGGTGCGTTTTGACCTGGCGGCTCGTTGTAACCTGGGTTCTCCTTTATTATCGTATACTGGCACCCCCAGAACCGGCCCTTGAGATAATGGGAGTAGGAAGAACCCGGGTCGGATTGAACCCATGACACAGGTACCTGTCCAATTTGCCGGAAGTTGAGCATAGGCCCATTTTTCGCAGATCCAATACAAAGAGTCTGGGGCCTGGAGGACGTTAGTAGAATTACACAGATTTAATAAGGGGCTTAACTGTGACCAGTGGCTAACATGGGTTATGTTAGGCTGAGTAAGGTTTTGCCCGCTCCACCAGACGGTCTGATTGTTTTTGCATTGCCACATGGCCTGACATGTTAGGCTTCCGACAGAAGTTAGCCCCTCGGGGCGAGAAAAACAGTTTTTACCCACTAATGAAGTGCCTAGAGTCCATGTCCCCGGTCGGTGGGTTGTGAAATTAAAAGTCCACCCGAGGGAGCGGTTTTGCCAATCAATTTCCAGGGCTTCCCATGGCCACTGTTCTCCCATGTTAGTACCCCCACAGACGTAGCAGCTGTTAACGTTTAGAGTGGCTGCAACCCCTTCAGCTAATCCAAGAAATAGATTTTTTACCACCGTTTTAGTGCCTGAAATGCTAGCATCTCCGTGCGCTAATCTTTCATAAAAGGACCAAAAGAGGCTATGTTCCTTAAGTGGTTCCTGTTCCCATTTAACCCGGATTATAAGTTTTCCATAAGGGTTAGTTTCTGGTCCCTGTATTCCTTGTATGCCAAAACCGGGAGTATACGTATTTTCTGAAGCAACTTTGCTTTGGCCAAAGTGTAAGCAGACCGGATTGCAATTATACCGCTGGCAGGCGGCAGGGGCCAGGCCCACACTAAAGTTGTACCCCTTATTGGGGCCGAAAGCATGAACATGTGGTGTTTTGGGAGCATAATAATAACTGTACCTGCGAGAACGGCGACTCACGAGAGGCAGAAACAAAAACTTAGTTTGGTTTGTCAGGGATCGTTTCATGGCCAAGGATTTACCGCATGTTTTCCCATAGGTACCTTTTTTTTTTCTGGATGGCCACAGCCTTGCAGGCGTCAAAGCAAACAGTTAATGGTGTTTTTCCCCCCTGCTGCATTGTATGTGTGGCCACTAATCCCTGACCCTTTTGGGCGGCCTTTAGCATTTTGTCCGGAGTGGTACCGCCCTTGTACCCATAGACCCAAACTTGGGCCCTTAAACCGTTTGCCTGAGGTTGGTGGCAGGTAGCATTTTCACAAACGGTGTACCGAGTATTATTATGTACACAAGTATAAGGGTTAGAACAAACATTAGGCAGGGCACTATGAAACTTGAGGGTCTGCGCTATTTGGTTTCCCGTTTTAGTAGTTACAATACATGGGGTGCACAGGGTGTCGGGGTCCGTTTTGCTTTCTCTTTTTCTCCTACGGGGGGGTATGTACAGACGGCATGTTCCGCGCCATCCATGAGTGAGAGAGTTCAAGGTCCGAACATCGAAGGGGCTTGGGCCACAGTTGATTAATAGTGGCCGAGGCCTTGGTGATATGGACTCTGGACAAATACCAATTTGCAAGGCTGATATGACATCTGAACAGTGAGGCCGTGGTCCCTGAAGCACATGATCGCACTGCCGAACCAGGCGGGCATAGAAATAATTAGGGTGTTTGGGAAAACAGGGGTGTTTCGGTGTTTCCCAACTAGGCCGTGGTAGGTCAGAGGGGAATTTAAGAATATAGGTACACTTGGCTAGGGTGTTTCCTGCATTCCAAACCACTGGTGTGGCCCCTTCCTGTCTTGTCCAACCTCCCGTATTTTTGAAACACAGCACAGTATCTGTGGCTTTAGAACCGTTAGCCGTCTGTTTGGTTACCGTTACCTGGGGGAAGTTGAGGGGTGTTCCCGTTGCCTGGGGGAGGGACGTAATCGTTCCAATTATAACAACAATCTGGGCCATACCACAAATCTTCCCCTGCATTTTTTTTTCCCCCGAAGAATCTGGGGTACATGCAACACACCACAATTATTGCTCCCACTGCTTCTGCAATAATTACCACTGTGTCCCACTGGTCTAAGGCGTCAGGCCACATGGATCTTCACCTGTGCGCAGGCCTACCAGCTTCCAGGTGTGGTAGGAGCAGAGGTTCAGGTTCGTTGCCCGTGTCCACCACCGTCCGGTTGGCGGGGAGCAAGGGTGTTGTTCCTTTGGAGCTTCACCTGAAGGGGTCGTTGGGGGTCCGCTGAGCAAGTCCAAGTCCCGTAGCTTGCCTTTACTCTGGTCCAATGGATCCAGGTGCTGAGGCCGGAAACCTTAACAGCTGTCGGGGAGGTTAACAGAATTATATGTGGCCCTGTTCACTTTGGTTCCAGGGCTTTTTTTTTTTTTCCCCAAGCCTTTATTCATACTTCTTGACCGGGTTCAAAGGAATGTACTGGCATGTCCATTGGTATGGGGACGCGATCCTGCACCCAGTCGTGTAACCTCTGAAATTGCTGCCCCAGCAATATGATTTGCTGGCGGGTTATCTGATCTCCCAGCTGTACCAAGTCTGGGGTTATAGAGCTTACAATGGGTGGCAGCCTTCCGTATAAAATCTCGTACGGGGAGAGGCCTGAGGCTTTGAGGGGGGCACACCGGATGCGTAACAGGGCTATAGGTAGCATAATAACCCAGTTCTGTTGGGTTTCCTGACATAGTTTGGCTAAATGGGACTTTAAGGTCCGGTTCATGCGCTCGACCTTCCCCGAACTTTGGGGTCGGTACGCAGTATGGAGTTTCCAAGTAATGTTTAGTGCTTTACTGACTTTTTTCGCAATGTTTGCCCTGAAGGAGGGCCCGTTGTCCGAGCTGATAGCTAGTGGTAGACCATATTTGGGGATTATTTTTGTTAACAGTATTTTAACCACTTCCCGGGCCTTTTCAGTGCGGCAGGGTTTTGCTTCTACCCAATTAGACATAGTACAGACTATGACCAACAAGTACCGAAATCCCTGTTTTCGGGGCATTTCAGTGAAATTCATCATTATGTTTTGAAATGGCGTTGTGCCAACCGACTGTACCCCTGGGGGTAAAGAAGGTCCTGTCCTGGGATTATTTTGAGCACAGGTAACGCATCTGATAGCGGCTGCTTTACACTGCTTGGTTAAGTTTGTGACATAGAAGTTTTTAGAAATCAGTCGTTGTAGTGCCGTTTTACCTAGGTGGGTGGCACCATGTATATTTTTAACTATAGTTGGGGCTAAGACCAGAGTTATAATTACCCTTTCATCAGATAGATGGTACCACCCCTTAGGGTCCCTGTAAGCACCGGGTTCTGAATGTATTCATTTAACTTTTTTTTAGGACTGTAGCAAGGCTTTCATGTCTCAGAGAACTGGGGAATTAGTGGGCACAACAGAGTTTTTCCCTCATCCCCTTCAGCGGTTGCCCTAGCTGTCTGGTCGGCCTTACGGTTTCCCCAAGCTGCCAGGGTATCGCCCCTCTGGTGGCCTCGGCAATGCATTACAGCCACTTGTGCTGGCAGCCATACAGATTCTAGTAGTGCCAGTATCTTAGGTCCATTCTTAATATTCCTGCAGCTGAGTTTGGAATTTGTTTTAAAGATATATTAAACATTTAAACTAAAATTTTACAAACAGGGATCTGATGTTCTGTTTTCAAACTTTTACTTTTTATGGCCTTAGATTTATTTGAGTCCACCCAGAGACTTTAAGATATTTTTAAAGCAAGCAGGGGTAAAAGCTGGTTTGCTTCCCTTTGCATGTCCAGCATAGTAACTGCACAGCTGTTTTGCTTTTTAACTTGAGCTGTTCAATTACTTTCCTGACTCTGAGACATTGTCTGTTTACTCACAAATTTAGCCTCATGGAGACAGTCAGGTTTTAACATTACTGTTTCTTCAATACACTGATCAAGCACAGCCACTTCGCTACAGGGCTGTTTAAGCTTCCCAGTAATTCCCACTCCCTCTGGAACTTTTTCCAAGGTATTTTTACTAGATCTTTCTAAAACCAAATCAGTGAACTCATCTACAGATGGCACACTCTGGCAGTCAGGATCTGAAACAAATCTTTTAACATACAATCTGCTGGATGTTTACTGCAGAAAGGGATTCATCCTGAGATAACCCAATCAGTTCACCTCCACACTCCTCTGTTGCAGCAGACTGCTGCTTGCAAAAGCCATCAGGAGACCTTACTCCTTTCGGAGAAGTCTCCAGCATCAACTTCTTTTCCACAGAAATTTTGCCCTTTCCCTGACCAGAGAAAGGTTTCTGTAAAAAACTGTTTCCTTGAATACCAACAGACTCCTTCTGGGTCTCGGCTAAGTTTAGAACTAACTCTGAGACAATTGGCACCTCCCCAGTCAGCACAGACTGAAAGGCACATTTTGTCTGTCCCTCAGGTAGCAAACTGGAAACAAAACCTCCCCCAGCAGTCAAACCTCCACTCTCCACATTTACACAGCTTGAAATCCCCTCCTCATTGTCCCAGCACACAGGGCTGTTTTCAGACAAACTTTTGGAGGCTGGGGTGGCTTCCTCCCTGGGCAAGTCATCACCCCCAGCAGACACAGGCTCAGGAAAATTACCTCCCTAAGTCTCAGTTGAACCCAGAACCACATTTGGTACAACAGACAAAGGCAAATCTTGAGAAACAAGCTTTTTAGCAGGCACTTTCCTGCTTTTATCAGTTAACTCTTTTGAAACTGCTCCCCCTTTATTCCCTTAACAGACCTGGCTGTTCCTGGACAAACCTTTGGAGGTGGGAGTATTTTCCTTTATGGGCAAGTTATTAACCCCATTGTCAGAGTGATGCAGAAAGGGGTGTCACCTAGACACTGCTGAATGCATCACAAAAGGGTTAAACTTGGTTGTATACCATTACAACAATTTTAAATTTTAAAGATTTTGCAACATACAAGCATTGGGTACATTTGTTATCCCTGGATAACAAATCAATTACAAAAATTAACATCAGTGTTAACATTGACATTTAGTTAGCGCAAACCTGTTTACAATTCATTTTGTTAGGTCTTTTAACACTTAACAGGTTGATTTTGGTTTATCTCCTTGGTCTTGGTAACGTAGGACCTTAATTTGACTACATTCTTGGGGTTTGGATATTTCAGAGTGAACCCCATTTTTATACACACAGAATGAGATTTTTTTTTTTTTTTTTAAACAAGATATTAACATTTTGCCAATTAGCCTCATAATCCAAACAAATTGCTTTAAACATTTTGCTAGCCTTTTTTGCATCCTTATGCAATCTGGTCAGTTTACTAGCCCACTCAATCAACATTTCAGGCTGCCACTGTCTGTGAACATGACAAATTACAACATCTTCCACAGAGTCACATAAAGGGACTGCTTCTAGAGGTGCGATTCCAGGAACAGCCGGGAGTTGAGGAGTTAATGACAGGACAGGGGGGGGGGTAGAGCGGGGGAGCATAAGGAAGAATGCCTTCCTTAAGCACAGACCAATACTTAACTTGACTGGGATTTTGATCTTTTAGGACCTTTCGGAGAGCCTGTAAAGCTGGCTCTTGGAATGATCCCTCCCGGGGCCATTGACTCCCAGTATATGCCGGCCAATTTTCCCTGCAGAGATTTATTGCATGCTTTTTGGATAGACCTGTTGTCCCATCTATCCTTTTTCAATTTTTTTTTTTTTTTTTTTTTTTTTAACACCTCGGCAAGGGGCGTCCCCCAAACAATGCCTGAGGAATTTCCCACTGGGCCCAGCAAACCACTCTTCCAGGACTCGAACCTGGACTCTGTAACCTGATCCATTGTCTAACTAGGTATGCCTCCCATTTTAGAGGTTTATATTGATACAGACACAAAGAGGGACGGGTTACTCGGTCGGTAAGGGGTCCTTCCGAGCAGAAACACAAGGGAGAAACGTTTCACACAGTCCGTCACTGTCTATAATGGCACAGTCACAAAGGACAGGGTCACAATGTGCTGCCCACTGGGCGTCTTACGGACTCAGTCACACTCACTCACAGACACACGGTATCTAGTACCACCCAGAATACAAACAGTATCTAATACCGTCCAGGCCCTGGCTGACAGCTTCGGCTACCCTTAGAACCACTGTCTGCAGTGGTGAAGCCTACTAGTGTCCAGCCGGGAGTTGATCAGGCTCCCCTTCTCCCTGGTGAGGGAGGTCTAACTGTCCCCTGAGATCTCACCTGATCCAGACGTGGAGCTCCTTTCAGATGTGTCTTAGCGTCCATTTGCCGGTGTAGGTCCGGCTGTGGGTTCCATCAGAGCACTGCCGGCCTCTGGGAGGAACCGTCCCAGCAAATGAGCCGGGGTGCGCACTACAGTTTCTCACACAGGGGCCGCAGTGCTGCTGAGGTGATTCCATCAGCAATCGGAGAGCAAAACGCCCCGAGGCTCCTGCCTGGCTCGCCAAAATGAAGCAAGACTGAAGGATCTCGGACACCGGATTAGGAGGCAATCAGAGTTTATTGACGGCCGTCAAGTGACCCAGCGGAATCGCTTCCAAAGGCTGAGTCCCGAATACATAGAGGCGTTGCCTTATATACCCTTTTTATTAACATAATGTTTAAGCATTAGTATAGTGACAGTTAGCATACATACTTCCCCTATTCCCTGAGTGGTTACACATAGTTCCTCTTATTGGTTATAGGTTAACAGGTCATAGCATAACAGTTATAGGTCAACTGACCCAAAATGCAGTTACAGCAGTTACAGAAGTGCAATCACAGCAAAATTGGGGGAAACCGGACAGGAGAAGCAGTTTCGGCAAGCCTAGATAATTTTAGGAAAGGGGAACTTCAAAGGGGAACTTTTTCTATGGCTACAGTTATAGATTAACAGACCAGCAAATACTCAAAGTGCAATTGCAAAAGGGCAGTCTCAGCAACTTAAGGGGAGATACAGAAAATGCAGCCACAGCAAGAGGAAGAGGGAGGGGGGAGTACCCAGCCCCCCGTCCCTTGCCTCACTACAGTTAGAATCAGTCAGATGCCAAGTTCAGAAAATATTTTTGTTTAGTTCTGTATGTAGTCTCACTCTTCCCCACTACCAGTTCTGACAGGCAAAAGAGTATTTTGCTTTAGTTGAAGTGTTCTTCCAGCTCTCTTTTGAAACTAAAGGAGTAGAAGGAATTATCCTCAAATTTTAAAAAATCATCTCTTATCTCAAAACACAGTTTTGGGTCTAAAAGACAATTTTTCAAACAGCTGTGAGCTTTTGAAAAGAGAAAGTTACACTAAGCATGCCTGTCCTTTGCTACCCAAAAACACTAACATGGGAAACAATAAATTGCAAACAAGAAGCAATGAAGGACAAGAAATGTAATATATCATTTGAATGTGAAGTCACCTTCAGGGAAGTCCTATTTTTATTTTGTAAAATTAATCAGAAAATAGAAATTTCCAGAGGGGTAGCTGTGTTTGTCTGTGTACAGCAAAAACGAGAGTCCCGTGGCACCTGATAGACTAACAGATTTCTTCGGGCATAAATTTTGGTGGGCTATAACTGGTGGGCAGAACTAGATGTGCTCCTGGAGCAGGATGTTCAGCAATGCCTCTGGCCATGGGCCGGGCCGGGGATGGGACATTTGATAACTGGGTCCGTTGGAGCCCCTAAGCTCTGGCCACTGAGGGCGGGAGAGGAGAAGACACAGCAGCAGGCACAGACAGCGCGCGGCCCAAAGTTTCCCCGCCCGGCGGGGAGCACGAGCAGATTAGAAGGGGGCGGGGCTGCTCTGCTGCCGGCTGTGGAATCTCGGAGGCGGGGCCTGATCCGGCTCGCGCCGCCTGTGTCCGTCACGTGACTACGGCCACGCCCGCTAGAACAGGAAGTGAGACGCCAGCGTGCGTCGTGGGTGCCGCAGTCTCGTGAATCGGTGACGTCGCGGGTGGATCTGCGAGCGAGGCTGGGGCAGGTCCGGCCGGCGGCGCGCGACGGATGGCGGCGGGATATCACTATCGGCCCAGCGCGGGGGGCGGCGGCCCGGGCATGGCGGAGCCCAACTTCTTGTGGAGCGTGTTCCAGCGGTGAGACCCGGCCCGCGCGGTGCAGCCGGTGCCCGGTGCCCCCGCCAGCAACCGCCGTCCGTTGGCCCGTCCCCTCTGTCCGCCTCGACACCGCCCCCGCGGGCACCTCCTGGCCGGGACCCGCTCTCCTGCGGCCGCCCGCATCCGGGCTCCTTCCCCGCGCCGGGCTTTCCTCTTTCCCTTCCCCCTGCAGGGCCGCCTCCGGCCCGGGCTACTTCCTCCAGCTGGGCCCTAGCGCCCCTCCCCCTCCTCCCCGTCCTTGCCCTCAGGGCCCCTGCGCTCCAGCCGCACCCGCCGCGTTGGAAGGGGCGCGCGGCGGCTGTGGGCGGCTGGGGCCGGAGCTGCAGTGACCGCGCCAGTGCCAGCGGGCCTGGGAGGGCGGGACCCGAGCTGACAGCAGACGGGGCGCCTGCAGCCCTGGGGACACCGGCGGCCGGACCGACCGAGCTGGGCTACCCTCGCTCTGGGGCCGGGGGAGGAGGGGACAGTAACCTACAGCAAGCTGCGCTTCCCCAGCTGTATTGCGGCCCTGCTGGGGGCCCGTGGGGAGCACAGGACACCATGCTCGCTAAGACATCACTAGCTAACACTTCCAGTGTCTTGCACCACGACCCATCATTAGGGTGATCCCCGGTCATTTTTCCTCCAAAGGTCAGACTCAGTACTCAGTGTTTCACCTGCTTGGTTTTAATAGTAGAGAGAGCAGAGCCTCCATCTGTTTGTTGTGAGGCTGTTCTTTTCTCTGACTTCAGTGTTGATGGTGAAAGTCTTCTCACTTCGTGTAAATACTCCATTATGGAGTTGCTTGTCTTCTGTGCCTTGTGCCCAAACTGTTTGCTTTTTTTCTGTTGGTTACCAGTGTCTTTGATGACTCAGAACTAACTATACCTCTATTCATGTCTATTTGTATTTATTCTTCCCATTTGTGATACTTGCATAATAGGAGTTATAATGAATTGCTTTATGGAAGACAAGATTTCTCATCTCAGCAGGCAGGATAAGAAAATGATTTTTAGGCCCCAAGCCTACAACTACTCAAATACTCTTAACTTTTTTCCCACAAATAGTTCCTTTGATTTCACTCGGACTCTTCATGTCAATTTCCTCCTCTTTTGAATTTTTTCTGAATTAAAAATTTTAAACTATTGCTCTTTTTGCATTTTAAAACAACTTACCCATTTTAAAGAGGAATTGGTATTTGTTTACAGGGTTGATAAAGACCGGAGTGGAGTAATATCTGACCATGAACTTCAGCAGGCATTATCCAATGGTAAGTGTTACACAGCAGGAAAATGCTGCTTCTTCCCTTCTTTATTACATGATGTAGACTGGGGTGTCCAACCTTTTTGAGTGAGGGGCCACATTGCAATTCTTTTCTCACTCGGAGGGAGGGGCGGTAGTGAGCAAGTTTTGGGTAGATAAGGCATAGAAATTAATAATACAATTTAAAGAGTGTGGTGGCAAAAGAGGTAAGGGCGGGGGTGACCCTGTGGGGTGGCAGGGAAGAATGTGGAGAGCAGGGCAGTGGTGGCAGGGGAGAGCATAGAGAGCAAGGCAGGGGTGACAAGGCAGTCCCCCATCTCCCCATAGCACTTTGTGGTGCCCAGCCCCTCTGCCTGGGCCCTTCATACCCTGCAACTCCCCCGCCCCCGGGCACAGAGTGGCACTTGGCTTCCCACCCCCCATGGAAGAGCATCCGCCTCCTCCTTTCGCCCCCAGCATGGAGGAACACCAGCTTCAACCCTGTCCCCCAGCACAGAGCAGCGCTTGGTCTCCACACATCCCACCAACGATGCAGGAGTGCCCGGCCTTCCCCCCCCAAGCACAGAGGAGCACCAGGCTCTCTGTCCGGACCGTCACCAGCACAGAGCAGAGCCTGGTCCCTCTCCTGGCACAGAGTGGCACCTGGCCACCCACAACCCCTCAAGCATGCAGGGACACCCAGCCCCACGGCCCGGCCCCTCCCCAGCACAGAGCAGCGCCTGGCCCCTCCTGCCCTGCAGCTCCCTCTCCCCTCAGCATCTCGTGTGCCCAGCTCCCTGGCCCACCCCCCACCAGGAGCACCTGTGGCTCCCCCTTTCTTCTCCTGGCATCTCTGCTTGTGGTTCCCCAGCCACTGCTCCTTCTTGTGGCATCACCCAGCACCTCTGGCAGGGCCTGGGTCCCACTCCCCCAATCCCTCACACCTGGCTCCAGCTTCCTCCTCCTCCTCACACTCATTGTGGCTGCACGGCTGTGTTTCCCATTTCCCACCATGCACAGCCCAGAGTGGGCTACATGGGGTGGGAGATTTAAAATAGCCCCAGCCGCGTCAGCTCCCAGGTGTGTGCGGCACCTCTGCGGGCTGGATAGGAGCCTTGGGCGGGCCAGATTCTGACCTGCAGGCCATAACGTTGGACAAGCCAGATGTCAATCTTTTCTAAGTACAAAGAAACCAAAAATCTGAACATATTGTTGGGAGCAATCCTGCAGTTGAAGGCCTAGAGAAGTAAATTAAAAATGGAGCAAACAAAAATTAGAAACAGACAAGATGTAAAGTTCTAGAGCCCTGTAAGGTTTCCTTTTTCAGGCCTTAAAGAGCAGTTTCTGTTAAACTGGGGGTACCAAACCAAAGGTGGATTGCAAGATGATTGTAGGGGGTGTGTGAGAGCAGCAGCAGCTGCTGATCTGGCTCCCAGCATTGAAGACAGCACTTCTCTCAGCAGCAGCACAGAAGGGTGGTACAGGATAGAGAGGGGTCATCACAGCCTGCAATATTTTCAAAGGGGGTCTCAGTCCAAAAAAAACCCCCAAAACCAACAATACCACAACAACAAACACCCCAGAAACAAAACCTTAGAGAACCTTTTAAAGGGAAACTGGATTTTTAAAAGAAATATTTTCTGTTGGTTTCTTTCTGTGTTTTAATAGCAACACCATAAGAAGCTAAGCTCCTGTTGTCACTTTCTGTGTATTGGGTTTTTTGCTCTGAAGAGAAAAAGCATAAATATAGCCTCCTCCAGCTTCCTTGTTTTCACAGGAATTAAGGTGTAATCATGAGCATATCATCCACTGGTCACTTTCAAATAAGCCTTTCATTTATTTAACCATTGACCAGCATAGTCCAGGACAATGTTACAGGCATACTTCCAACCTGTCTTGTTGCACCTGTAATCTTGTTTGTTGCATATCATGGTGCAGAAAATGAAGATGGTCAGACATCTATTGGTCAGTCATGGTTTTTAACAGAGACAGAAATAACTGCATATTAGAGAAGGAAGGAAGGTAGTAAGATGTTGTAATTAGTGCTTCCTGAAGCCATTTCTTCAGCATTTCCCCAGTTTGTCATTAGAAGTTCCTGTAAAAAGGTGGGTAAGGCGTTATGTTGGTGAGGGAGACACACTGTTGAGCTACACAGAACTCTTCTTCAGATCTCACTGTAGTATGTCAACTGCAGACAAGCCTTTAGTTACAGTTGACTGACTATGAGGTACTGTTCATACATCTGTGACATCTAATTACAGTGAGTTGTTTGGTAATTTAAATCCTTTTTTTTACTGAAACATCTACGAGATTGGTGCTGGGTAGCCTTTTATTGCATTCACAGTTACTTTCATGTGGGACCAAAGTTTAATTCATCACTCTTCCTGCACTAGGGGTCTGTGATGATGGTGAGGCTAAGTGACATTCCTGTCACTGAAGCCCAGAATAAAATATTTTTTATTATTAACAAGATGACTTGGAATACACCTAGGAAATAGATATTGCTGTTCAATACAAAATGCTGCTATTACATAAACCTTCTAATACAACAAATCTTTTTTGCTGCATCTCGTATGATAGGTAATACAGTTGATCATGTTCTTTTCCCCAGTAACTAGAATAGCCTGCTTGAATGAGTGAAACCTTAAAATTGTGGCAAAAATAGAGAAGCTGAAGAAATTTGGGTCATTGTTTTTGTTCAGAGCTCCAAAATACTGTCTCAGTAGTTTTGGAAACCTGTCTTTGTGAGCCCTTCTACTCGTCAGTTCCTGAAAGTAAACTTTTTTTCTCTCTGACCCTATTGTGGGGCAGGTATGTCTTGTCAGCCCCTTAAGGTGGTATGGCCCAGCGGCTTGAGTCACAAAGACGCGTGTAGGCTTCATGGTTGTAAGGTCTAATGGCTAAAGTCTAAGTAGCTGTCTTTCTTTCCAGGGCCTTATGGCCCAATGGCCAGAGTCAGTCGGGCTGTCCTGGGGCTTGGAACAGCCAGGACCAGCGGACAAAGTCTGTGTAATGGCCCTCAGTGACCCAGTTCACTTCCCTACCTGTCAAAGGTCTCTCTTTCTGGTTGGAACCCTATAGAGAGCCCGGACCCACTCTTCTCCACTGGGTCCTAACCCAGGGCCCCCGGGAACCGATGCCTCATTGCTTCATCTTGGTCACCTGTCGCCACCATCTCGTTTTTCAGTTACTTCCAACTCTTCTTCCAACATTGGGGAGAGGGTCCCGTTGGCAAACACTGCCTCACTTCCATTGGCCTCAGTGATTGGCTAGGGTCTAGTGAAGGCACTGACCTGGCTGGCTTTGGCATCTGGTGGCTCCAGCAGAAGTCTGCAGCGTATTTCTGATCTACATCAGCAACTCAGCTGCTCCCTCTTACCTTACGCTTTGTTTCCAGTGCAAGCATGCCCAGCAGAGGTGAGGGTATGTGGCTTCCTTGGCAGTAGCTCCTTTCTGCGGGCAGGGGGTGGGGAGTGAGGGGTGGAAGATGAGTGGTCCCCTTCCTCTGGCTTCAGCTGAGATCCCCACATCCATTAACCTGTTTATCTTAAAGCTTCATCATACTGCTTTTCTTTCTCCTTTAGGAACATGGACTCCATTTAATCCAGCAACTGTCAGGTCAATTTTGTGTAAGTACAACTGTACCGTGTTACATGCTCAGAACGTGTCTTTTAAATCACATTTTTATTACCTCATTTAGCTGGTGGCTAAGGCTTTCGCATGGTGGAGCGCTTAGTCACATCATTTTAGGTCAACAATAAACTGAAAGTATGTGGTACAATATGTAATCTTGTTAGCAGATCTTTGCAGCAACTTCATTTGTAATATATTGAAATCTTTAATACAAGCTGTCTTTTCTTTGTTAGCTAATGTGGATCAGCAAGCTTCAATTCTCCCTTCCTCATTCCCATTCCAAAAAAGCTATTTGTTGGGAGGAAATGATGTTGAAGACCTATTGACACCTTATCTGTTTTGGAAAGAAAAAAAAAAATAAAATACACTCACTAAGTGTGTATATATACACAGGATTGCCAGGACAATCTTCAGGAAAGATTACAAGACAGCTGAGAAAACAGCAAGTGTCAAAACATAGGGAAAAATGTTTTTGACAGTAGCATTGCTTTCATGTTTAATACCAATAAGTCACTGGGAACAGCCTTAAAGCTTTTGTTCTATCTACAGATATCAAATAGGAAAAACTGATCCTGTGTTATACCTCAAAAAAAGACCAAAATGGAGGAAGAGAAGCAGAAACCATTTGATAACTATTGGAATAATTCCCAGCAAGGCAAGAGAAGCTGGCAGTGAGTTAGTGATATAGCAGGAGAGAAACAAATGGCACTTTAAAATGTTTTTCAGTTCATCGCTCACAAAGCTTGTAAATTGAGCTCAAAATAAAAAACAATCTATTTATTCAAGTTCAAGTGTATAGCTGAAGTTAAACCTCCAGTCTGGTTCCATCTTTTATGTGCGTATATAAAAAAGTAATTTATTATAGTCCTGACAAGACACAGAAACTTCCATTGCAAACTGTTAGAATATGAAAAAATCCTTCAGGGAAGTCTTTCTATTCCCTGTTGCTTTGCAATTCCGTGCAGAAGAGCAGAACCTTCATGCTATTCTGTTACTATGAGACTTCACTGCCACACCATTGCTCTTTCATGTTGCCTTTTTCACTTACTTTATTTGTTCTTTCCTAGCATCCTTTTTTCACCATTTCTTCACTTCCTTTGCTGTCTGCTTCTGTGGACCCTTCTACTTCTATTTCGGGTCTGTACTAGTTCAGAAATCGTCCTTCCCTCCATGTGTTTACCAGCTTGTTACCTATCATCGCCCTTCTCTTATTACAGATGACAAAATCTTACTAAAGACTTTATTATAGTTTCCTGTGTATTAATACTTCACTTGTTCATTTCAGCCATGTTTGACAAAGAAAACAAAGGAGGAGTGAACTTCAATGAATTCACAGGAGTCTGGAAGTATATCTCAGATTGGCAGAATGTTTTTCGAACATATGATAGAGACAATTCTGGAATGATTGATAAAAATGAACTAAAGCAAGCACTAACAGGTTTTGGTAATTTATTTTTAATTATAGTTTGCTATGTTGTGGCTGGCTTTTCCAAATTAAATTACATCATCTTTAAGGCTGTGCCACTTTTGCAGTTGTGCCAAATTAGGATAATCAAATGTAAGAAAAAAATAAGATGGAATGTGGCTATTTCTGATTTCACAAAAAACTGACATCTGTGCCTGATCATTTGAACTTCTCTACTGAATACAATTTGAAAAATTGAGAAGAAATGCATGTGACTTGGTGTGAATTTTTAAATCCATAGTTGATTAAACACCCTGACATACAACATTTGTTGTAAATGTTTTAATTAGGGGCCCATTGGTGGTAAATCATTTACAGGCTTTAAAGCTCAGCCAGAACTTTAAGGAATAAATTTAATTACCTGGAAGGATAGTCTGTTGTTGGGGAAAATGGATAAATCTGTTTCTCTTCTCAAGGACAATGAGACATCATATGTTTGCAGTGATAGTTGTGTGTTCAAATTTTTTTCTGTATTAAGTAACTTTTGAATTATTATACAAATCCTTGCTTTGATCATAAACTTTACATCCAAAGGCTAAGAATTTAATTTTACACACGTAACCAGCTTGAAAACATGAAAATTGACTCTCATTCTGCTATCGATGTTATTTTTTTGTCTTTAACTTGAATTCCTTTTAAAATATGCATCACATCCATTTAGAACCATTACTCTAAAATGTTTAGTTCTTCAAATTGCCACAACCTACTATTTACACCTCAAACTGCTAAAAGTTCTTATAGTTTGTAAAGTATCTTGCATGCTAACTAAGAGGGGTGTGGGGATAAAGGAGGAAGGGGTAAATTATCTTCTGGCCACATTCACTTTCCTCCTTCCTGATGGAAAGGGTGGATTCTTCTGGGATAAAACAACTTTAAGATTATTTTAATGATACTTTAGCACAGGGGTTCTTAAACTGAGTCATGAGCTGCGAGCCCCCATGCATCTTGGTAAGGGTGGCATGGTATGTATGAGAGGATGGGGGGAGAGGAGGGAACTCACGCCCTGACATAATTTCATAGGTGAATCCTGCCCCGCCCTCTGGGGCGCCCCCCCCCCCCCCCCCAAAAAAGTTCAAGAACCACTGTTCTAGCATATATAGTTGTAGTATATGTGGGCTTAATCTAAAGCCCACTGAAGTAAATGGGAAGTCACCAACTGGCTTCATTCTGTATGTACTGAGACTGGGAAGTTTTTAATTTATTTTCAGATAAAAGTATAGAGGTTCTGGACCCATCTTTTGATAATTCTTCCTGGTTGGCTAGTTCACTGGTTATATTTAAAGTTAACAAGAGTGTCTAAATTGCTAAAGCTTTCTTCACTGCCTCTTTCAGAGGAGATTAAATGATTCCCAGGAATTTAAAGATAAGCCAGTTCTAACTATCCCTCCTTCAAGCAGCTGTAAAGAAACTATCAGATGGGTTACTCCTAGATCATCTGAAAAGCCAAGGTAGATTTACAGCTGCACCTAAAGTAGACTCAGCTGTGGCTGATTCCAATAAACTCAGATTTCCACATGGTCAGAGGGATCTTGAGTGTCTTATTGCACACAACTGACTGTACCCCTTCTTCTGTTGTCCTTTGTTAGGACAATGTGTTCCAGAGCTTCTGCTAGAAGTACCCCAGAGGTTCTCTTCTTTACTTGATATAAGACCTCAGGATAATGCCTCTCAAACCCACTTAACGTTATCTCCACTTCCTCATCTGGAAGATGGCATAATAAGCTGCCTATTTCTCTAAAAATGCTTTTTAGATCATGTGATAAGATGCTATCTAAGCCTGAAGTATTAAATTTCTCATGTGCTGAGCTTACTCCAAGTGAGCGTTGTTAAAAGATCAAGTGTCGGAAGTGTTTTAAACAAACAAAAAAAAACTATTGGTTGAAAATATTTCAGCATGTAACTAGCAAAACTTCGTCTTCCTGGTTGCTCCTTTTCGTTGTTGCTCCCCATGGCAATTGTATCACCTTGCAGTAATTGAAAGTTGACTTCAGTGGAAAATGGCATTTGGAAACAGCTTGTACCAAACAGTCACGTTCTCTTCTGATGCAGTAGATAACTATTTGTTCAACTGACTTAAATAAAAAAGGATATTAAAATGTTTGATTACAAAATACGTTGCACACAGCCCTAAACATTTGTATTAATTTCCCTTCTAACTAGCGTGATCATTTAAAATTGGTCATAGTATTTATTTCATTGAGTTTTCAATTCATTCTTTTGTTACGTTGTGTTATTTTTTTAATATTTCCTCTATTTTGTTGGAGAATTTTCTCTTAAGTAAATGCATATATAGTAAGTTTCTGATTACACTGTTTAACAACTTTCAAATTTACTTAATGACTCTGGCCTGTTTGTCGCAACAAACTTACACACCTTTTGCTTTTACGGGTTTTAATGCTCTTACATAAACTATCTAGCTTTGGTTATATAAATCTTTTGATCTTTTTCTTCCAAGGATATCGGCTATCTGATCAATTCTATGATGTCCTTATTCGGAAATTTGACAGACAAGGAAGAGGACAGATTGCTTTTGATGACTTCATTCAGTGCTGTGTTGTGTTGCAGGTAATAGAGGAAATCTGTTTAGAGTCAAAATGGGAAGCCATGATTACAGGAGAAGGATGTGCTGGATCAGGAATTTAACTTGATACGACCAGTGTAATACCACCTGGGAACCCTGTTTTTATATACCCTTATGTTGATCAAACCTAAAAAGTCTTAAAGCTTGATCTTGAACCCTGATGTGGTTTGAGGCCTTTTGGCCTTACTAGAATACAGTAAGGCCAAAATAACAGACCTCAGTGACTAAGGGCTTTTTCTAAATGGTTCTTGTCTGAAAAGTGACTTAGTGCCACATTCGCCTTCCAGAGGAAAAACTTGTTCTTTTTTTCCCCAAGTAAAAATTGATTTATTTTCCTTTCTGTTAACCTTGCAAACTCAGCCTGGTCTTTAAAAGTCAAACTGAGTTCTTATCTTTCGGATCATGGCAATGAAGATGATGCAATCCAGATTCTGCCTCAGCTTACACTCATGCAATCTCTTTGTCTTTTGAACTGCACAGATGTAACTAAAGTAGAATTCTGCTGAATGGAATCTAATTCTGATTAATATTGGTGGTGGTTGCATAGTTGATTTGGCTCTGCAGGCCTAAAAAACTCGGTAAACAGGCGTAACTGAATACGCTCATGAATTGCATGCATAAGGTGCCATTGTACTTCCGTTGCCACTTCTCAATTTAGATTGGTATTTTAAAATCTAATTCCGAGCTGAAGTTCAATCATTCAGTCAGAGTTAGATTTTCCAGTCAGTCCCCACGGTAGGGCTAAATGGTCACTCTCACTCAGAAGCCCTCAGCGTTCCTCTGTCACTATGGTATGCAGAAAACAGTCTGAAGGATCCAGTGAGTCAGGGTGGTGCTAAAACATCGGACTGTCCATGGTTTGGAAGAATTCTGAGTGGTGGTTCTTCCTTACTGTCACTGCTTATTGAGTGTGGACAGATGTGCAGCATGCAGGTGTGGACAGATGTGCAGCATGCAGAAAAGGGAGTGACTAGTAGTATTTCCATTTTGTTCTTTTTGGGTCATCTTCTTAGCTCTGTTGTACCGGTGGGTCTGTCCCCACTGCAGAAAAATCAGTAGTTTCCTACAAACTTTTGCAATGGTAGTCAGTAACTCCAAACTCTAGTTTAATATAGTATAAGTGCTTAAAATAAATCACATTAAATTGATTCATAGGCGTAGTCTCTGGTTATAGTGAAATTATTGAAGTGATAACTTGTTTCCATAGTATTTTTTAATTAAGTCTCTTTATTTTTATACAGTACCATAACTGTGCATGGTTATTTACATGCAAGTATGACGCAGTCGATGACCCATCAGGCTTATAACACATAGCAATATATTTTCAAACATACGAAGATGCTTGTTGAACTAGCCTGAGAATCTTGTATCTGTCCAGTGGGAAAGTAATTTTGCCCCCTGAATTTCTTGGTGGTCATGTACAAACATACATTGAGCTGGATACTAAACAAAATGTGTACAAATCAAAGGCTACACACTGTACTTAGAATATTTAATTCAAAAGATGGTATGTCATGGAGGTGGTGGTGATGGGGAAACCTATTCATTCACCATGTCAGAGCAAAGAAAATCTTTTAGCTGTCAGTGAATCTAAATTTCCAAACACGCATCTTGTGGAAAAGGAGGAATCTAAAATGGAATTTCATGGCTGGAAATGCATCCTAGAACTTTACAAGTAGTACAGACATTCATCTGAACACTTCCCCTATATTCAGTAATGTTTTCTGTTTCTTTCCAGAGGTTGACTGACCTGTTCAGGCGCTATGATACTGATCAGGATGGCTGGATTCAAGTGTCTTACGAACAATATCTTTCCATGGTCTTCGGCATTGTATGACAGTGACCAGTGCGAATGAGATTGACCATTAGCAATACAAAGACTGGAGTTGCCATATCTAGCCAATTACTGAATATGACTAAATGGATATAACTTGATACATTTTGTAACTAGTGTGTGTCATCAGCTTCAGAATCTGTGCTCGAGCTGCTAAGCTTTCATTTTGTATTACTGTAACAATGGCCATATCCTTTAGTGCAGAATTTAGAACTAACTTGTGATAATGTCAGTGCTAAGTAACTTTTTTCCAGATATCATGCATGGGGGGGGGGGGGGCGGGCAAATATTTTAGGAATGCCAAATTCAAGTAGTAATACTGTTAATTAAAAGGGATTTAAAGGTCAGACAAAGTTGCACAAAATGATTTGCACGTGCCTTACTCTTTTTATAAGATTTAATGTGTGTATTTTTAATTCAGAATTTAAAACAGTAAACATATTAGTCACTCGATCCTGTCCTGTCCAGTTTTTGTGCATAAGGATATTTTTCCAAAGATAGCTCTGATCTATCTCTGCTCTTTGAATCTTGAACCTCATGTTTGAACTTAAACCTTTGCTATGCTGAGCCATTGAATGGCATTGCCAGCCGCAAGTGCAAGCTTGCCTTCCCGCCAGACTCTCTAGCCAGCGATTTGTCCATACTCTTAGTTCTTTTCTCATGAATGAGTTTGTTGGAGCCTCCTTTTAACTTCAGCTGTCTGCTGCTGGTTATGCTTGGTCCATTTAGCCCCAGCTGTTTTCTGTTGTTTAGTTCTTAAGTGTGGGCTCCTGGCATTTTACTCTACCTCACATGCAACATTTATTGTTTAAAAATGGGAGTGTGCATTAAGGCTTCAATCCATCAACTTTTTCTTCCATGTTATTTATCAGTCTGTGATTTGAGAGGGGGAGGAGTTGTCTTTTCTCGGTATTTGGAATGGTAGAATGGGGAGAAAACAGCCTTCATAATCATTATCAGTACCTCTTTCCTTATGGGAAGATCAGGACTTGAGAGGATACAAGCCCTGTTTGTGGCTCTCACCTCCATTTGCCATATACTGACATGAATATTTTCACTGTTGGCCTCCCTGGTTCTTTTCACCTATCCGATCCCACACCTTGGTGGGAGTGTTATTGGAGAGAGTAGAGGCCTTAAACTGTCTGACAAATGAAAATAGCTTTGTGTAAATAATGCAGGGAAGGTCACTAAAATGAAGCCAGAACTTGAGGGAAGTGTGTTTGAACTCAGGGCAGGGTAGGAAACTTCAGTCAAAGAAATACACCTCGGATTAGTTTTTGTCAAACTGATGACGGTTCTCATGAGAAAGGGGAGCTGATGCGTGGATGCCCGGATGTTGGATAACTGGTTCAACAGGTACTCTGGGTAGGGTTAAGATTCTACAGTTCCTGCATTAGGAAAACTAGAAGGCTGTATTTAAAGGGAAGGCCATCCTTCCCTTCCACAATGCACAGAAAAATAGTGTTGCTGCCGCCCTCTATCTGATCCTGTTTATGTGAACGAACAGAGCCAGCTACTGAATAAGTATTGATATTTATTGTTCAGGGCTGAAGCCATTTAAGATGGACATGGTCAGGGAACAGGCTAAAGGTGATCTGAGAAGGCAATTGGAAATAAGAGTGGGTTTTCTTGCAGGAAAAAGCTTCCTTAAATTCAGCAAAGGGCTGTCCACTGCTAATGGGGGGCGATCAGCCTTCTCCAAACTCCAATTCAGTGGGTCTGCAGGATAAATTATTTGGATAACTAAGGGCTGGACATTAGCAACTTACTGTAGAAACTATTTAAGTTCTTCCAAGGCACTCTGACAGAGTGGGCCTACTGTAGTTTAGCGGGGTCTGTCAGAGGAGCTGGTTGGAACACTACACAGCCAACCTCAAAAAAGGATTGCTCATGTACTTTTGTGAAAGGGGTCAAACATTACAAGAATGAGGCAAGGGACAAAAGCTCTAAAATTATGACCAAATAAGCTATCTGTTCTCAGTAAGTTGATATGGTGTGGTGATCAAGGGCTAAGACAAATGACCTGTTTTTATCCAATAGCATGATGATTTATATATAAACGTGAGTTGCTGTGATGTGTTGATAAGAAAATGGCAATAGGAGTCCTGAAAAGTGGGTAGTGTAAGCGAAAAGTGGCTTTGGGAGCAGAGAAAGATTCTACTGAAATTTGAGGTTTTAGCTTCTATTCCCAGTATTTCCTGGTGCCCAAATCCAAGGAAGGGGTAGAACCCATTCTCCACGTGTATGGCCTCAATAAATGTCATATACATGGGGTTCCAGACCTTCAAGACTACTTCTATGTGGTGATTTCACCAAGCCACTGAAAATTCCTTTGGTTCAGTGTAGCAGAGCATCACTTTCAATATATAGTGCTTCCTTTTCTGCACTTTGAGTTTTTACCAAATGGATGGTTGACTTGATAGCATGCCCCAAGAAGAAAGGAATCCTATCTTCCCATCCCTGGACAGCTGATTACTGAGGGACAGGTTCAGAGAGGCAATCCACTCCCATGTCATTCAACAGTACACTGTACTGGCTTGACCATCTGGGTCTCATCATAATACAGGAAAAGTCCACTTCGGTTCCCATTCAGAAAATAAAGTTCACTGGGAAGGCATTTTTTGCTGACTGACCATTTTCAGGCAACTATCTGCCTTCGCCTTCAGTTCCATTACAATTCAGAGATGCCTGAGGCTGTTATGCCACATGTTCAATTGGAAACAGATAGTCCAGTTTGCAAGGTTGCATTTTTTGCTTTCAGATGTAGTTTACAACCATTTACTATCTGTCTCTTTGCTCCTTGGACAGATTAGTACATCACCCTCCTCTTGAAGCAGTGGATGCTTCTAGAGAATGTTTCTCAAGGCATTCCTTTTGTGTGGTTCTTCCCAACTTGGTGAAATGCTCTGGCACCAGTGCTTCCTGAAGGATAGGGGAGCACATCTTAGGTTCCTGAAAGTCCAAGGTCTGGGGTCAGAACAGGAATCCTGATGGCATTATCAATGTGCTGAAGTTTTGGGACATCTACAATGCCCATCATGCTTTTCTGGACTATTGCAGGGACTCAGTAGTTTTACATTCTTACCAACACTACCTTTGTGATGATGTGTGGTTGGACAAGGGGTAGCATTCTCCAGGGAGCTCCAAGAGGCAGTCAGGTTGTGACAGTTGTGCATAGAGAGGAGTATCACTCCAACAGCCAAGCACTTGCCTGGAGTCAGGAATCATCTTGTGGAGCATTGCAGCAAGAACTTTTCCCTGAACCATGCGTGGTTTCTGACCTCATGGCCTCCATGTAAATCTTTTCACTTGTGATATTCCACAAGGGACAACAGGAAATGTCATCTCTTCTGCTCTTGAGGGGGAGTCCAGGGTCCCTGTCCAACACACTTCTATCTCAGCTGGCACTTGGCTCTCCTTTATATTTTCCCCCTGCTCATCCTCAAGCTGAAGGCAAATTGGGCCATGCTCATTCCTGCTGCTCAGCATGGTCAAGATCATGCTGGTTCTCTGTGGCTCAAGCTGTGAGTTCAACCTCTCCTTCACACAGAATTAGTCTTACCTAGCATCCCACACTTGGCTCCCTGCCTCTCATGGTATGGCTGCTTGATGGACAAATGGGGATAAGCAGTGGTCAATAGCTCTTCAACAGATCCTACTCAAGAGTAGAAACCCATCTACAAGAATCACTTATTCAGTAACCTGCAAGCTGTTTTTGGTGTGATCACAGGCCCACAGAATTCAACTGATACTGGCTTCTATCCAGGACATTTTGCGGTACATGCACCATCACTTGTCAGGACTTAGCTTATTAAAAATGCATGTGGCAGTGGTGTTAGCATTTCATCCCTGCAGTCAGGGAAGATCAAGGGGGTCTGCTCCAATATTGTAGGAAGATTTTTTTAAAGGGTTTTTGTCTCCATCCTCTGGTCTGGTCCCTATGTGGAACCTTAAGATGGTCCCAGCAGCTTTAATGGAACATCCATTTAAGCAACTGGTGCCTTGCCCTTTCCACGTAGCAATAACATCCACAGGAAGAGCAAGTGAGTTGATGGCAGAACCTTTTTGTACACAGTTCTCAAGTACTAAGTAAGTGACTTTAATCATAAATAAACTTTTCTTCCTGAATCTTAGTGTCATTTGAACCAGGTGGTATAGTTACCTCTATTCTTTCCTAACCTGAATTCACTTCCAAAAGAGCAGTATCTCTGTACATGGACATCAAGTGATGTCTACCCTTTCATTGGGACAAAACAAACATTTTTTCTCATCAAGTTTCAAAGGGGTAGCCGTGTTAGTCTATTGTAGAAAAACAACAGAGTCCTGTGGTACAAAACTGTTCTCATTGGTTTGTGTTATATATAGATCATATATCAGGCATGCAATTTTTTCTACAGAGGCTCTCTCCTTAGTTACTGTTTGCTGGGTAACTGTGGGTGTCTGTATGGACGTTTATAAACTATTGTGCAATTACTTTATCTTTTAGGGTGGATGCCAGTTTTGGTAGGGTGGTCTAACAGTCCTTGTTTAGGCAGACTTCAAGCTCTACCTCCTGGGGAGGGTACTGCTTGGGAGTGACCTAAGCAGAATACATGGCTGCTTCTACTCAAAGAACTAACATACTGCAACTGTGGTTCTTTGATGTGATGCACATGTATTCCATGAGCCATCCCCTCTACATCAGTGTAGTTTGTGCATTCAGTGCCAGGGAAGGGGTTGGGATGGCAGAAGGGGAAGGGAGCAGTATTGCTTCCTCTAGTGCATGGACTATGAGGCATGAGCACCACCCCTCAATGGGCATGGGTAGGCAAAATTGTCCAGCTGCAGTGCAGTAGTACCACCCAAATCAGGCTCAAAGAAATCAGGGGAGGGGATACTGGTCCAGGGCAAGAAACCAAGACATAGTCAACCCAGTGGAACCTTCACCTTTCACCCACTGCCAGAGGAGGCACATAATTAATGAACAGTGGAACACATATGGTATTAAATTTAACTAACTTACTGAGATGCTCTAATGCACAACTAAAATAGACAATGTTCTTCCCAATTTCAGCTGTAGACTTCAAACTTGGTTTTTAACTTCATGGACTGAAAGTGTTCCCTTCTGCATGCCCCTGGTGACCTCCCTCTCATCCTTTTTACTAACTTAATCAACTGCTGCTGCATCATCACTGGTTGCCTCCTTCAAATACCCTTCTTTTGGGGGTGTAAAGGGGACTGGTCCAAAGGACCAAGCAACAACTGTTCTACTGGTAGGGGCAGTCCTTGCATCACCAACAGAAGGAAGGGCCTTAAGGCCACCATTGTTTGGTTAGCTGACATTTGTCAACATGTGCCATTGACTGAGACCCCACATTGACAAAATGTCATCACACAGACCCTTTGGCTAGAGTCTGGCTGTGCATATGCCTTAGCCAGTCTTCAGTGGGAGCCAAAGGTGATGTGGCAGGTCAAATCCCAATGGTCACACCAACATGAAGGAAACCACTGCAAAACATCTTTAGCTGACCACTGCTTGTGCCACAGGGCTGCTGCTGACATTCTAATCTGGCAGTAGAGACCACAAGGGACACTTCAAAATAAGTTGTGCTTTGGGATAACTGAAGATATCAGCATATAACGGGAGAACTTGAAATGGAACGTAGCTTTTCCACCAGTCCAGCTGTAGACTCTCTACAATGACTGGGTGGCGGAGCTAGTTGCTCCGAGCAGATAGCCATGGAACATGAATGGGGCACAGTATGCCTGTAAGGATGTGCATGGTTAAGTTCCCTTTGACATCAACCAATTTAGCATGAGGCGAATGACAAGGGCTCAGTATTCCGCTGAGAAACAGAACAACCGTGCCAGAACTGATGAGACGACAGAGTCCTGTGGCACTTTTAAAGACTAACAAACAGATTTAAATCTGTTAGTCTTTAAAAGTGCCACAGGACTCTGTTGTCTTTCTACAATAGACTAACACGGCTACCCCTTTAGAACTGATGAGCAAAGTGCCTGTGCATGCCACTCCATGCCAACCACTTCATTTGCTAATTGGATAATTCCTGGTCCTGACTTTAGCAGCAGTCCTTTTAAAGATGGTCATAGTAAACCAAAGAGCAGCCCAGTGTGACACCAAGGCAGACCAGCTTTGCCTTAAGGTTATTTGAGGAACAATCTAACTCGTGTTTAATGGTGGTGTTGTGGAGGTGGAAGATGCATGAAACTGTCCTGATCAGACTTGGCTGGAGGCGTCAACTGATACAGTAATCTGCCATCTTGGCCAGGTCAATGTTCAAGATGTTCTCCAATTTGATGAAAGGTGCAGTATGTTATCCCTACTCTTCCCTGCCAATTGAATACTAAATCAAGTACAAGTGCCTGAGCAGCACAGCTGTAAATAAGCTGCAGCCAACATTATAGTCTATTTCTGTCCTTTTATTATACTTTCTGCACTCCTCAAGGACAACAGCTATTATTTTCACACTTTTTCGAAAAGGAAACCGTAATACATATTGAAGTCACAAAGAAGAAGCACCCTTATTTCTTCTCTAGCAATCCATATTGGCTGTAGACTTGTCCGTACAGATATTTAGCACAAACTATACAGCCTGGATTATTAAAACAACTTGGAATCTTTCAATTATTACAATGAAAGGTGGGGGATGGGAGGGTAAGGAAAAGGAAAAACTAGATCTCTACCAACCACCAGCTGCCCCACAAGCAAACAATTTAAGCTTGCAAGAGAAGATGAAGTTAACAGGAACCAAACTGTTCAGTCATAGCTTCTGCTAAGACATGAATTGGACAGAACTGTACACCGTTCTGTGATTGAGTATAAAAGATTAATGGGAAGCAACAAATGCTCATGGAAGCCTAGAATGAAGCTAGCCAGGGTTTTACAGCACCACAGATTTAATGCAGAAAGAGAAAAGCATCTCGAGAGTGAATGAATGAATTTCTATTCTCATGTGACTCACCTATTTTCTTAAGATGGCTGGTGTGGACTTGCATGGGTTATTCTAAGCTTCATGTTGATTTGTAACTCATTTTGTACTATGTAATTCTGTATTTGTACACATCTTTACAATTAAAAAAACTGGTTAAGTTTTTCCATTAACTTTTGTATTTTCTTATTTAAGTGGGTCTTCTGAGTTCACAGTAAGAGAAACGTTTTGTTTAGAGCCCATTGTTTTATGTTCCAAAAAGAAATTTACTACACCCACTTCTAAAAAATATCCTGACTTGCTATAAAATCTAAAATTAGAAGAATTGGCCATTGTTTTTTATGTAAAATAAAGAATTTCGGTATTTTTTCATGCAATGGATCTTTTAATGAATACTCTTCCTAAATGGATTATAACATACAAAACTTTTTTGGAAAAGTGATTCATATTAACCAGTTCCTCAAAAAAAAAAAAAAAAAAAAAAAAAAAAAAAAAAAAAAAAAAAAAAAAGCCCACAACACCCAAGAGTTTTCAGTACAGTCTACTACAATAATTAACAAATGCATAAAAAAGTTTGAACAATATATTCATGACAATGTGTTCCAATGACATTTTTACTGTACTAAAAACCAGTGCCATCGCTGGCCCTGGACACACAGGGCTCCGAATGTTCTGCTGAGTGTCCCAAGCTGTGGTCCCAGCAGGCACAGACAGCCTGACTGAGCTACCTGGGGGGAACTGAGCTGCAGCCACAAGCTGGCCCTTTAAATCTCCCACCCTGCAGGACACCTGGTCCAGGGTGGGAGAAGGAGGGCAGGAAATTTAAAAGCTGCCTCTGCCAGGCTCAGGGTAGGAGTAAGTTCCAGCCGGGGTAAGTATCACGTGGGTAGGGGAAAGGAGAGTTAGGCTAGGAGGCCATGGGGGGTGGGGGTTGGTGGGGGCTAGCAGTGGGGAGAAGCGGGCAAGGCAGCAAAAAGCAGCTGGGGGGGGAGGGCAGACAAAGCGGGCCTTGTCCCCAGTACCTGGCCCCACCCGGCCCGGTGGCAGGCAGCTGGAGCCAGGGAGGTGAGGTGGGCCGTGGTGGCGGGTAGATGCAGGTGGTGGGGGGGGGCAGCGGGGCCTATACCCCAAGTATTTTTTGTAAGTAGCAACACCCCTGCTAAAAACAAACCCTATCCCCTTCCACAAAAAAACCCACAAAAAACCAAAACAAAACAAAAACCCCCAAAAGCCACACCCAGAACTAAATTAGTTTGTTTCCTAAAAAACAGAAGTGAAGATTCCTTCCGTGTTCTGTTCATCTGTTCCAATTCAGCTGCTGTTGTATCTTCTTAATTTAGGTCTCTAGTTTCAATAAGCGCTTTGACTAATGCTTGAATATTGATTTCTAGTGAAGGAAAAAAAGAAAAACCTTTAAATTATTCATTTTTATGCAACTTTGTATAAATCAATATAGAAGAAGGCAGGTTAAAAATTAAGGATTACCTAACTTTCCTAATTGTCATGTAGTAGAATAGTTTGCATGATCTGTCTGCCAAATTTGCCAACATGATGGCCCAGGTATAGATTAATTCAGTTCTGCCTTAAATGTTCTAGATTTCTAGAACTACATTTCATAAGATGGAATAGTTTTCTAATATTTAAAATTAACCATAATACTTATTTGTGTAGATACCAATGCAAAATGTGACAAATTACCTTCTCAAAACAACTGTCAGAATCAATACCAAATTGGCTATTTAATTTTTTTTTTATCCCCAAGTGTGTTTGACACGTATTTTGCATCTCTTTCTTACCATCACCATTATTAGATATTCCCCCCTCAACCAAATTATTATTTGTACTCTCAGTCCCTCTTTAGGCAGTCATCCTTGTGGAGTCTGAAATCGCACAGCTGCATTATGAAATCTGGAACCTGAGCATTCGGGTGGTCGAAGGCAAACCTCACCACCACTCATTTAGGCGGAGCTTTCTCCCATTTCATCACTTTCCCACAACTACATCACCAAAACGATTATCAATTGTCATAACAGTTAAACTGAGCTCCTTTCAGAGCAATATTAATGCCTATCCTGAGCTGCCAAATCAACCCAGAAGTGTCACCCGCAGCTGAACACACCATCTCAGCCCTCTGCACAGATTGAATCTTTGACTATTGCTTCGTAGCACTTCACAATGAGACTTCACTAATATTAAAATACTTCACAATCTTACTTTGAAGCGCTGGATAATACGGAGTCAGCTGCTTGAGTGTTAAGGTCATTGTGGGTACATCTTTTCCTCGAAGTTTATTCAGAATGTTGGGAGTCAGAGCACTGGCATCTTCAACCACCATCCCGTCATCTTCTCTGTTTTGTTGTTGGTCGTCTCTGTACGAATTGCGGACCGAAGAGGAACGAAATGAAGCTGAACTGGTCCTGAAATTTGATTTCTGATATCTTGATTCTTCTGGCCAACTCAAATCATCTCTTGAGGAAGAAGCGTAATTTGCAGACCTATCACTGTAGTAAGATGAATAGCCTTGTAAAGGATAGTTTGTTGAAGATCTTCCAGATGAAGGACATGTAGCAGAGAAAGTAGAATATGATGATCCACGGTCAGGTAAATTCCTTGTATTTTTAAATGCTCCTTGATTCTTCCGATCTGTATCTCCAATACCATAAGCCATTCTGTTATCAGGTGCTGTAGTTCTGTTTCCCTGCACACCATTAGACTTATATTCTGTTGAATACCCCCTCCCTGAATATGTGACGTAGGGAGAGGCGCCTCCAACTGAAGCAGAGTGGGAAGGTACAGAAGCAGATTGGTTGAATTGCTTCAGCCTTTCCAAGCCTCCTGTCTGAAGGGCAAGTGAATCACCGAGTGCAGCCCCTGCTGCAGAATCAGTAGGTCTCAGTCCATACGAGGACAACCCCTCTCCCGTCTGGTAACTGTATGAACTGGCAGGCATGAATGAAGCATTCACAGCTAATTGTGATGTAAATTGTGCCTGTTCAGCAATCTGAGATGAGAAGTCTTGATTCCAGTTAGTGTTTCCTGGAAAAATACATAAAAGTAAAAATAAATGAAATGTGACAAAGACTGTCAGCAATAGAATTTGGTCAAATAACTCCACAAGAGGATGGGCGGGGAGGCAGCTAGCCTGGAAATTAAAAAGATTGCATAAAGTTGTTTCCTTCATCTTCTGCTGTTACTCCTCTCCCTCTGTAAGCCTTGCCTCTCTCCAACCAAGCCGTGGTGACAGGTTACTTGAACAGAACCTAGTTGCCACAGACCAAGTCAACACCTCATTGGGTATGCACGCACTGACTGCAGCACATTCACCGCCACCAGATCAATCTATCTGGATCGACCGAGCAGTGGTGAATTCAAACACTCTTCAAATATTCAACTTTTTGTTCAAACATATGAATTAAACACGCTACCTTCACAGGAAAGATGAGCATCTCCTTAACTGTTCTTTGAAAGTAGTTCTAGGTTGTGCGCCAGTACCTAATTACTTTGGTCTGGGCCACACACCATTTTTGTACAGATATAACTACTCAGTTAGGATTGTGGGTTTGTTTGTGTTTTAAAATCACTAGAATTACAACCCCAATGTGGAAACAGTTCTATCCATATAAAGGTGCCGTAAATTAGTACCGTGTGCTCCCCCTTTTATTCTGAATGCAACTTAATCCACGCTACGGTGTTCTGCCACTTTAATTATTCCAATTCATTTAAAGCAGTAACATTTATATAAAAAGGCAAGCCACTGTAGAGATCAACTGACTCATTTCTCTGAAGACAGCAATAGTTTACATACGAGTACAATTTGTAAAATAATAATTTAAACAGCCTTTTAATAACACGCTCATGTACGAGTCTGAACACCAAGTGTATGTATATAACACCAACAGACAAACAGTATATGTCAATGAAGTTTCTGACATTTCCTACCATAGGTTTAGTTCTAGATGAGGAATCTAGGTAGAAAAGCTTCCCAAGCAAGTAAACCCCTCACACAAATAGCCAGCTAATCAAAAAAAAAAAAAAAAAAAGCAAACCTATGAAAATAAACAGTGATTGATGGGCAATCTGCTTCACCAATTAACAGTATTTTGCTCGAATGAAGGATAACAAAAATATCTAAGTGCTCGAAAAATCAGTTAAATGGTTATAATCTGAAGGCAAGTAAAAAACAACTTGTGTGTCTCAGCCACCACATTTAAAATGTTTCCCCCCCAAGACTGACCGAAGCAGGGAGTACATAATGCTAATATAGCACTAAGTAAGGTTTCCTTTCTTCATGTCATTTTAGGCCAGTTTAGAAATTCGAATGCCAAAAATATTTAAAAGCACTTATTTATGAGATTTTCAGTGCTCAAATTTTCTGGCAGTTGCAGAATCTTCTTCCTCCATGAGGTATCTACAGAGACATACATATTTAGGGGCTCGATTTTCAAAAGTGCTCAGTGCTGGCCTAACTGCTCCTGCTGAAGTCAATGGTAAAACTCCCGCGAATTGTTAACATCTATTGTAAAGAGGGAGGGAGGTCCCTGACTTGGAAATAGCACTGTTCTTTTGAATGGGAGTGTGATGGGGTGTATAAGCACTGTCCTGGGTTAATGCCTCTCTGTGGGCTGAGGCAGTTTTGGGCATGCGCTATCTGCAGCCCCAGTACCAAAGAGCAGCCCAGGTCAGCTGCAGCAAACCACTGAAGAGAGAGGACCCACTGTGCTGGCTCCAGCCCTGAAGCAGCCAAAGCCCCAGACAGTGCAGGCCAAGCGCACCGCAACACACAGATGCCGCACCACCTGAATGAAGCCCAGAGGGAACAAAATCACCAGGAGCTGCAGCAGCTCATGACCCCAGAGACCTGCAAACTTTGCCACTGGGAAAAGAGGTAGGAAGTGGCCTGGAGGACTTAACCTTAACTACAGTGGGGGAATCGGGGAACTGGTCAGCGTGTATTGGGAGGATCCCTGCTGACTTGGTGGTGAGCACCGTCACCACTGCTAGGGCCCTGGGCTGGGGCTCGCAGGAGCAGGAAGGGCCTAAGTCCCCCTAATCTGAGGTGCCACACATCCCTAGGTGACGCTCCACTTCCTCAACATACCACTCGGCCCGACAGCCTTGATTGAGAAGATCACTCTACTGGCTCTGGTCATTAGGCCCTCCCACCCCGCCACTCCAACCACTGGGCCTTTTTGCCCAGTGAACCAGGACCACCCTACTGACTCAGACCATTAGACCACACAGCCCAGAGTGCGGGGGGAGCCATATTGGCTCAGGCCACTAGGCTCAACTACCCCAAAACACAGAGGCTGCGTCTACACTGGTAAATTAAGTCAACTTAAGGAAAATAAAGTCGACTTAATGAAAATTAAGTCGACTTTCTTAAACCACCTTTCTACTTGACCTAAGGCTTAATTCGACTTTTTAAAGTCAAATTAAGCCAGTGTAGCCCTGGGGTAGCCCTAAGTCGACTTAGGGCTACCCCAGGACTACACCAATGCCCCCCCAAAGGGCAGGGCATGTGGGCACAGTGTGACTGTCTGGATTTAGGGAAGCATTTATGATATTATTTTCTAGGGATATCTCATAAATGCTATAATCCATAGGAACTATGTCATGTTTGGTATCAATAGAAAGGTAGTCATTTGCTGGGAATGATTATATAGTTTATGTCTTAGACGGAGGGTGTGAACAACCATTGTCTCCTTAATGTTTAGGAATTTGCCATGGTTCTAGGGAGTAAGCTGATGAGCCATTAAGGATACAATGGTTGTATTCTTTATGTCCTCAATGGCTCATCAGGATACTCCCTGAGACCATTCTACCTGGCAAATTCCTAAACATTAAGGAGACAATGGTTGTTCACACCCTCCGTCTAAGACCTTTGTCCAGAATGACACAAGTTAAAGTATGGATATAACATCAAATTCTTAACTTCTAATCAAAATAGTATTCCTAGACATAAACTATATAATCATTCCCAGCAAATGACTACCTTTCTATTGATACCAAACATGACATAGTTCCTATGGATTATAGCATTTATGAGATATCCATAGAAAATAATATCATAAATGTTCCCCTAAATGCAGACAGTGTCACACACAGGGCTCTGCCCTGCCAGGGTCCCTGTCCCCCTTTGCCCCATTGCACACAAGGAGTGCCCCCCCCCATCACCATGGACCTGCCCAAGGTGGATGCTCTAGGTTGACTTTGTAAGTTCCCCTTTAAGTCGACTTTAATTTTAAGTGTAGACACACTAAGTCGATTTAACTAATTCGACTTTAAGTCGACTTAGTTAAAGTTGACTTAAAAGTGCAAGTGTAGACATAGCCAGAGTGGGATGTTAGACCCAGTCACAGGGTGTACAAACCCCACAACAGAGGGCTGTTACATTTAAGGTGGAATACAAGCAGGAAGAAATTTTACAAAATTAAAACCTAATTTACATATCTTTAGAACATAAATATGTTGGTAGTCAACACAAGTTGGTATGGCATCACTCGTAATTGTGGCCGATCCATATGTAACTTTTTCCACCCCCAAATGTTTTAATAATACTTTAGAGCAGGTCACAAGCTGGGAGGCACACATCTTACTCTGTGCCCTTTAATGGTTCCAGCGGATTTCTTTCTGCTCACTAGAGAACATGGCAGACCAACCCCTCGCTCAAGAAACCCTCACACCAAAGTCAGAAGTTTGACAGTAGTCTACTACTCCATGCCGATCTCAGCTGCCTTGGCACCACCAGATGAGATGGGCAGGTCTTCAGGCAGTCAACACCAGAAACCAGGACCGATTTAAGAGATTAAGAACCAATACTAACTAAATTGCCCCAGACAACAAAGGGAAGTCACAGAGAACTTCTAAGAGCCCAGTATTCTAGTAACGGAGTCTTATGATTAGACGTAATTTTAAGTCCTCATAGTATATTCTGTGAATTCAACCCACTTTATAAAGAATATTTTGGCAAAGTACCTGAATTACCTTTGTAATTTCCGTATGACTTGTATGGTTTTCTGATGTTTCTTCCTGCTGAAAACTCATCTTGAGTTATTGACATCAATGGCCTCAGGCTGCTTGCATAATTGACCTAAAAAAAAAAAAAAATCCCACAACCTCATGGCATTTATTCTCAAAATTTACATGTCATTTTCAATACTTCAAAACTAGCAATCTTTTCCATAGAATACCAATACATTTTTAGGCAATGAATCCTATATTTCACTGTGCTGCTCAAGTTTGCTTCCTATATTGCTCACAACTATCAATCTATAACACTGACTTCCTCCCATTTGCCTAGGTCTTGAATTAGTCATTAACCTAAGGAAAAAAAATCAACCTCAAACATAGGCCTATGAGAGGTCTTCTCTTGTAGTCACACAAAATCTGACGACACAAGCAACCGAATCACGATAGCACAGCAAGTTAATATTCTAGTTTGAAAACGAAGGTTTCTCAGCCAGCCTATGGGAGCAGCAAATCAATTAGGTCTAACATTGTTAAGACTAGGAGAACAGTTTGGAACCTATGTGAACAACCATATCTCCAGCCAGGGGAGAGACACAAGAAACAAGAAATAAGAATATGATCTAGGCTAGGATTAAACTATTATAGTTCTTAAACAACCAACTTTCAATGGAGAATTTCTGATTCCTGCTTAGATGTCTAGTAAAGGTGCGCCGAGTGCTAGGAAAATGAAAAGCAATGAACCATGCTAGTCATTAATTCATTCTAGTTTTGGCAGTTTGGGCAATATTTTTCCTTGGAAGACTTAGCTGATTATTTTCTTTACTTCCCCTTCCTTCTCCAGTCAGAGAAGAGGTTTTCAAAACTGTGTTACATTTTAAAGTACAATTCATGGCAGTGTCTGAGTGAAAATTTGAATTTCATGGGATATACAGGGCTGCCAAGTTCCCCATCAGCCAAATTGCTTTGTTTGGTTGGTTTTTTTCCCCAAACAGTGGGGAGGTTGCTGGTAAGGGGTTAGCAGGTCTGTCCCAACCCTGTGGCAGCTGGAGAGGTGCTGAGCAGGTCCTAATCCAAGAAATCAGGGGTGGCAGGCAGCCATGTCTCACCCTATAGTGCTGGCTGATATGGCACAGCCTGTCATGGGGCAAGGATCAGAGGATCAGCCTGTCATGGGGCAAGGATCAGAGCCCGGCTCGCTCTGCACTCTGCCCCCGCTGCCATATGGCCCCTACAGGCCCCATGAACAAACTGCATCATCAGCTGGTGAGAAGCTGAGATCAGAAAAAGAGGTTTCTGACCTGTAACAGATGTTCTTCAAGAGGTGTGCTCATGCCCATTCCAATCTTGGTGTGCGCGCGCTGCATGCACGAGTCGTCGGAGACTTTTCTCCCAGCAGTACCCGCCGGTCGAGCAGGTGCCCCCTAGAGTGGCGCCCTTGCAGCGTCGTATAAATAGCCCTGCCGACCCTGCAACCCTCCAGTTCCTTCTTGCCCACTTCCGACAAGAGGGGTTGGTGGGCGGGTATTGGAATGGGCATGAGCACACCTCTCGAAGAACATCTGTTACAGGTAAGAAACCTCTTTTTCTTTTTCGAGTGTGCTCATGCCGATTCCAGTCTTGGTGATTTACCAGCAGGCCTGAGGATAGTGGGAGTCAGAGCTCTCAGATCACAGATTGTAGGACGGCCCTCCCTAGTGCCGCATCATCCCTATTCTGCTGTCTGATAGCATAGTGAACGTGTGAACTGAGAACCACGTGGCAGCCCTACAGATCTCAAGAGTGGGAACGTGGGCTAGGAAGGCTGCCAATGAGGCCTGTGCACTCGTTGAATGACCCATGCAAGCTGGGGTTGGACGTTTAGCCAGGTTGTAGCACTCCCTTATGCAGGAGGAAATCCACAAGGAGATGCTTTGTGACGAGATCAGTTTGCCCCTAGACCTTTCCACTACGGCTAGGAATAGTTGGGTGGACTTCCTAAAGGGCTTAGTTCTATCAAGATAAAAGGCCAGCGCCCTTCGGACGTCCAAGGTGTGCAGGGTTCTTTCCCTATCATTAGCGTGTGGCTTTGGGAAGAAGACCAGGAGGAATGTCTCCTGATTACAGGGGAAATTGGATATCACACTGGGGAGGAAGGCCGGATGGGTGCGTAGCTGGACCTTGTCCTTGTGGAATACTGTATATGGGGGTTCGGAAGTCAGGGCCTTCAGCTCTGAAACCCTGCGCGCTGAGGTGATCGCTACCAGTAAGGCCACCTTCCAGGATAGGTACAACATGGAGCAGAATCCCATGGGTTCGAAGGGGGGCCCCATTAATACCGACAGGACTAAATTTAAGTCCCATGATGGGACTGGTGGCAGGTAGAGCCTCTCAAGGCCTTTCAGGAATCGCACGGCCATTGGGTGCGAAAGAATGGACTTTCCCCCTTCCCCGGCATGGAAGGCCAAGATGGTCACCAGGTGGACCTTTACTGATGGCAGAGCCAACCCGGACTGTTTCAAGTGCAGTAGATAGTCTAGGATGAAGGGGACCTGGGCCTCCCTTGGGACCACCCTCTTTTGGGCCAACCACTCTGAGAAGTGAGACCACTTAGCCGTATATGCCTTTCTCATGGAGGGCTTTCTACTCTCCCTGAGGACCTCCCTGACCTGGCTTGAGCAGCCCCTCTCTCTCTCACTCAACCACATAATCTCCACACTGTTAGGTGCAGCTATTTCAGGTTGGGGTGGAGGAGTCTCCCGTTTAGTTGTTGGCCCAAGCTGGCAAATGTCTTTCTTATGAAATGCAGCTGGAACTCCACCTGGGCCCTGGAGTCGCCCTTCAAGAGCCAATCGTCCAGCTATGAGTACACCTGGACACCATGTTTTTTGAGGAATGCGGCTACCACTGCCATACACTTTGTAAAGAGTCTTGGGGCTGCCGACAGACCAAACGGTAGGGACATGAACTGAAAAAGGGCCGCTCCTACTATAAACCTGAGGAACCTCCTGTGAGGTGGGAAGATAGATATATGGAAGTATGCCTCTTTGAGGTCAAGGGCAGCGTACCAGTCCCCCGGGTCTATAGAAGGGATGATGGTAGCTAAGGATATCATGCAGAATGTGGCCTTTCTTATGAACCCGTTGAGGGCTTTCAGATCTAGAATTGGCCTGAGCCCTCCCTCTGTCTTGGGGATTAGAAAGTACCTTGAGTAGAACCCCTTTCCTAGGTGTTCCTGAGGCACCTTCTCTACTGCTCCCGAGTTTAACATCTCCTGAACTTCTGCAATCAGCGGCTGTTTGTGAGTGGGGTCCCTGAAGAGGGACTGGGAGGGTGGACGGAAGTAAACTGGATAGAGTATCCCATCTTTATTGTGCGGAGGACCCATTTGTCCGTGATAATACGGGACCACACATCATAAAAATGGGACAGTCTGTTCCGAAACGGTGGGTAAGGGTCCGGGTACTGGTCCAGTAAGTCGCCCTCGTGCGCACCTTCAAAAGGTGTGCTTAGGGTTCTGGGGTTGTTTCCCCAAGCCTTTGCCTGAGCTAGGTTGGTGAGGAGCTCTCTTCCTGTATCCCCTGCCTTTGCCCTTGGAATAGTCCTGTCTAAAGGCATAGGGTTTCCGGCTGTGGGTTGGCTTGAAACATTTTCTCTGTGTTGAGGGGGTGTGCATACCCAGAGACCGGAGGGTGGCCCTGGAGTCCTTTAGGCTGTGTAGTTTGGAGTTGGTCTGGTCAGAGAAGAGGCCTTTCCCTTCAAAGGGGAAGTCCTGTAGGGTGGATTGTACCTCCGGGGGGAACCCCGAGGCCTGCAGCCAAGAGCAGCATCTCATGGTGAGGCCTGAAGCCATCACCCTGGCAGCTGAGTCTGCTGCGTCTAGGGCTGCCTGCAGCGATGTTCTTGCCACGGCCTTTCCCTCGCTGACCAGTGCGCCGAACTCCTCTTTAGCATCCGTCTGGACTTGCTCCTCGAATTTGGACATGCAGTCCCAGGAATTGAAGTTGTACCTACTGAGGACTGCCAACTGCCATTGGGGTTGCCAGTCGCCTGCCAGAGAGATGCCTACTCGGCGCCCTTGGGTACCCCCAGATGTGGGTTTTCCTGACTCTGATGCTTGTGACTCGGATCTTGGGGATCACAGGGGGGCTGAGAGAGTTGACTGCTTCTCGGTGGGTCCCAAGGTCCGCAGCGTCGAGCGATGGTGTGACCAGAGTCGGCTCTGCGAACGGCGATGAGGCGAATAGCGGTGCCGTGCTGGAGAGTGGTGCCGGTGCCAGGATGAGGAGCGGTACCGGGATGATGAGCAGCGCCAGGTTGATGAGCGGTGCTGTACTGGGGAGTGGTGCCGAGAGGGGGAGTGGCATCGTGGTGAAGCATGGTACCCAGACGGAGAGCGGTACCATGGAGGAGGTGAGTGGTGCCACGTGCGGTACCGGGACGGGGAGCGTCATCGGCGCTCCGAGAAGCTTCGGGAATGGGAGCGCCTGGTGCTGGGGGTCTGGTGCCGAGAGGGTTGGTGCTGCCTAGGGGACGCATGCCGAGATGCTGATCTGCTCCAGGATGAAGACCTGAACTGGTAGAGGGACCTGCGTGCCGAGTGAGAGTCCCTTGACCTTGAGCTTCACCTCGAGGGGGACAAGCGCCGGCTGGAGTCCGGAGGTTTCGGTCCTGTTATAGGGGGCTTGCCCCTTGACTGCACAGACGGTCTGGGTACCGGATGTGTCGGGACGGGGGACTTCTGCGCTGTCATGGCTATCAAGTCCCTGGCAGCCTCGTAGGTGTCTGGGGTGGACGGCATGTCCAACTCTCATAACCTGCTTTGCTGTGCGGGGGACCCTGTGCTGATTTCAGATCCTTGTGTAACCGGCCCCAGGGGTTGGGGGACCTGGAGAGCAGGTTTCCCTTGATGGACCCATTCTGCCTCCGGCTTGTGCCTTTTCCTAGGCACCGGGGAGAGGGACCGGTGCCGTGGCCCCTCTCTGGGCACCGTCCATCGCCGAGGCCTTCTTCGGGACCGGTGCCCTCGTCAACGCTGGAGCACTCCACACCGAAGCTCCTGGGGTTGTCTCCGGAGACTGGGGCCCCAGGGCCGCCTCTGTGAGTAACTGCTTGAGGCGGACTCTTCTTTCCCTCCTGTTCCTTGGCTTGAAGCTCTTGCAGATCTTGCAGCGATCTGCTTGGTGCTCCTCTCCCAGGCACTTGAGGCAGGCGTTGTGCGGGTCCCCTTTTGGCATAGGCCTCTGGCAGGAGCCGCACAGCTTAAAGCCTTGGGTGTGAGGCATACCCCGGGGCCGGGACTGGCTGGTGTGGGTCAACCTTTCCTTCTCTTCCTCTTTCTTCTTTTTTTTTAAAAAAATGAAATAAGGCTAGAACTAGTTGGGACTATGGTGACTTGCTTAAGCAAGCAACCTATGTTCCAACAACCGACACTGGCGGTAAGAAGCAACTAGAGGGTTGCAGGGTTGGCAGGGCTATTTATACGACGCCGCAAGGGCGCCACTCTAGGGGGTGCCGGCTCGACCCGACGGGTACTGCTGGGAGAAAAGTCTCCGACGACTCGTGCACACGGTGCACGCACACCAAGATTGGAATTGGCATGAGCACCATCTAAGAACTGTAGCCGAGAAGAGGCATAAACCCTTCAGTTGCTCTGTGAGCCCTGGCTCACCAGGCTGGAGCAAGTGCTCAGGTAATTAGGCTGAGTCAGAGCCTGATTTGATGAGGCAAGGCAGAACAACTAGGTCCCTGGTCCAGGGGAGTACATAGGCCTGGGAAGGAAACCAGAAGGGGGAAATATGGTCAAGCAGGGCAGGGAGAAGCTGCGTGTGTGACTGTCTGCTGATCAGGAGTTAGGGCAGAGCCCTGAGCCTCAGAGCCCCTGGGATATCTGGGGCTGGAATGATGGGGATTGTTGTAGACCCTGTAAGTAAAGAGCATGGGTGACAGCAACTGGAGAGGACTTCTGAGTCATTTGTAGAGACCTGGACATGGGAGAAGTGGAACCTGAGGTGCTGGAGGAGACTAGACAAGGTAAAAGGCTACAAGGATCAATCTATCCCCCTCCATCGTCCTGCCAGGGCTGGGCACCTCACACACATGCTCAAGTTCCAAAGAGCAGCAGCACTGGATATGATGTTCACTACTGGCGTGGGAACAGAGGGCATGCAAGGGGAATGGATCCTTGTCTCAGCTCCTGCAGTGTCTCCCTTGTGCCCACAGGAATTGTTCTGTGTTGGCTGGCGATGCTCCCAATCACTGCATTGCCAGCACTAGCCCTCCTTCCCCACTCCCCTCAGCCAGACAGGAAGCAGTGGCCTGGGCGGAAGCCAGACAGAGTGAGCCAAGCCCAGACCTCTGCCCCTGGCTGGGCCAGACTATTTGGCACTATGTAGTAATAGACATCCCCAATCCAATCCCCTACCCCACCCAGATTAGGACCAACTTGCTATCTCCCTACTCCCATCTTCCAAATAGGACCAACTTGTTAACCCCCCCATGAGTTGCTATGGCCTCAAAAGAGGGACTGAAGTACAATTGCCTGCTTCTGCCTCTCTTCTACTGGGAAAAAAAAAATCACAGTACAGGGATAATTTCACAAGTTCCATAAAACCATGATTTTCTCAGGTCCCTATATATAAGCAGATAGAAACAGAAGAGAAGCCAGCCTAATTGTCTCTACTACTGTTTGCTGCTATATGAGGAGAATAAGAAACAGGAGCTATTCTCATGGCCTAAAGCCTCAAATGGGAACAGAACTGCATGCTACCAATAAGAACTGTCCACATGTCCAGGGAAAAAAGAACAAAGCAGTAAAGTAGTGTTACTTGAGGGAACACCAAATGGTTGAGATATATATTTAAGATATAAGGGAACCAAGTGGCTGGAAAGCACAGTGATGGGAGAACACCAACTAGGCGATTTGGAAGAGTGTGCAGAGGAAGGTAAAGAGGACCAAATTCCAGCTTCAGAGGAGCACATGCAAAGGAAAGAAAAATAGGACAGATGAGAGGTGGAGAAAAAAATTAAAGAGAAAACAGTGTAATTAACATTTTAAAGCCAAGCACACTTATAATAGAAGACAGCTTCATATACTTAAATTTATTTTCTATATCTGTGTCAATTTCTGCAGTTGTGCAAGAATGTTACATGATTATGAATGCAAAAAGTGGGTAAATCAATAGAAAAATCGTGGCAATTGAACACAATATGGAACTAGTCAAAGAGGTAGACCAATTACTTACAGCTGCTTTCTTGTTACAAAAGGTCTTCAGAGCATCTGTCAGATCTTGGGTAATATTAACTACCAGAGCTGCTTCTGTGTCTGAGGTGATCCAAAAATTTTCCTATTAAATTAAAAACAAAGAATCACACATTCAAAAAGATTTAGTTTTAAACAAGTTAAGAATATTTTTCTCAAATAGTCAACTAGACTGTCCAAAGGAGATAATGAGTTTTGGAGAATGGAACCCAAATAGATGGATTCAAATGAAGCTCTGTGACCAGCTTGAGTAAAAATTTAAGGAAATAATATTTATATTAGCAACTGAAAGCCCCTTCTGTTGGAAGATGTAATTTGTGAAGTTGGGTATGTAAAAAAAAAAAAAAAAAATCCAAGAGACACCTCACCTCAAAATACCAGTGATGACTAAACCAGGTGATAATCTAAATAAAGAAGGCTCTCAAACACGCTAGTAGCTTTTTCCACTGCTTCAAACTGACTCAAATTTTAGGATTCAGAATGACATTCCTAGAATCTAGTTATATAGATGGGGCAAAATGGCATCAAAGAGTGAGAGCAGCCAGAGAGCTCCACAGTAAAAATAAGACAGGATGAATAAATAACCTATCTGAGCCTCTCTTCAAAACTTTTTAGAAAATAGTTAAGGGATCTTACTTTTCTTCTCAGAACATCTAAACATAGACTACACACTTACCTAAGTAAATGACAGGCTATAATTAAATATGAACCTTCCATTTGCAAAGCATTTTAGACATTAAATATTAAAATTACATTAACAGCGAATGTTAAAATCTTTGCTACAAAAAGCAGAGATATCAAATTCTATTTTTTCTTTTAATTTTGAAGCAGTCCAAATTCAAGTTCTAACGTATGGTGCTACAGGCAATAGCAAACAAAGGATTTATACTGTAGCTATGTAATCTTTAAGATTTGAAGAAATAAAACTCAAAAAGCAGGAATTACTGATTAAGTTCATTCATAATCATCCCGGTGATTCATTAAAGGTTCATTATTTCTGCACTGTTGCAAAACTAGTGCTAAAACATAACAAATTTTACTGGCAAAAATTACTTTGTGTACATACCAGGTATTCTAGGGCTTTCTGCTTTCGAACTGGATCATTCTGTAGCAGGGAAAAAAAACACAACACATCACAAGGACTGATTACAAGCCCTGTATATATTCAAAACATCACAATAAATTAACAACAAAATGCTTGAGGGAAGAAAATATTTTACAGCAGTCAATTATAATCTTGGGCCCTTATTAATGGTATACATAGTATCAAATGCAATATTTCTATTTTGGGCTATGTAAGTTTCAAAATTAAGCAAGACTTCAGTTCCCAAGGTACAGGATTCCTGAAAACCTCTTCACTTTTTAGCAAGAGAAAGTTGCTTACCTGTAATTGATATTCTTCGAGATGTGTTGCTCATGTCCATTCCCTTTAGGTGTGTACGTGCCACGTGCACGAGCCTGCTGGAAGGTTTTTCCCCTAGGAGTACCCATAGGGCCAGCTGCTCGGCTCTAGGCGGTGCTGCGGCAGCTGCCTATATAAGTCCCAGCCGACCCTGCCTTTGCCAGTAATCCTTCTTGCCAGAGCTCCGACAGAGGGGAAGGTGGGAGAGCATGGGAGAGCGTGGAATGAACATGAGCAACATATCTCGAAGAATAACAATTACAGGTAAGCAATCTTGCCTTCTTTGAGTGATTGCTCATGTGCATTCCACTTAGGTGATTCCCCAGCCTTACCTTAAGAGGAGGAGGGGTCAGACGTCACAAGTTTGCAAATCGCAGGACTGCTAGGCCCACTGCGGTGTCTTCCCTGGATTGCTGCGTGAGGGCATAGTGCGACGTGAACGTGTGCACTGATGACCATGTAGCCGCCCTACAGATCTCCTGGATAGGGACATTGGCCAAGAATGCAGCTGAGGACGCCTGCGGCGTAGTCGAATGGGACGTTACCGATGGTGCAGGTACCCCTGTGAGGCTATAGCACTCCTTTATGCAGGCCATGATCCAGGACGAAATTCGCTGGGTTGAAACTGGATGTCCCTTAACCCTGTCTGCCACTGCCACGAACAGCTGAGATGTCTTCCGGAAAGGCTTAGCACACTTCAGATAAAACACAAGCGCCCGCCTAACGTCCTGCAGATGAAGGCGGCACTCTCTGTTCCTGGCATGCCGTTTGGGGCAGAGAACAGGCAGAAAAATGTCCTGATTGGAGTGGAACTGAGATACCACTTTCGGGAGAAAGGCTGGGTGTGGCCTCAGCCACACCTTATCTTTAAAGAACGCTGTATAAGGTGGTTCTGAAGTCAATGCCTTCAATTCAGAGACTCTCCTGGCCGACGGGATGACCACAAGGAAGGCTACCTTCCATGATATAGTAGGGAACAGAACACCAGAGGCTCAAAAGGGGGCCCCGTGAGCTTGGAGAGCACCAGATTGAGGTCCCACTGGGCTACCAGGGGGCGGGATGGCCGAAACAGTCTGTCTAGCCCCTTCAGGAAGCGTTTGACTAGCAGGTTCGAGAAAACCGAATGCCCCGACTCTCCTGGATGCAGGGCTGAGACAGCTGCCAGGTGGACTTTCATGGACGACTTCGATAGCCCTTGATGTTTCAGGTGAAGGGGGTAGTCCAGAATGTGTGGAATAGGCACTCCTGTCGGCAGCATTCCCTCACTTTGAGCCCAAACCAAAAACCTGGTCCACTTAGAATTATAGTTAGCTCTTGCGGAGGGCTTCCTGCTGCCAAGTAGTACATTCCTCACTGCTTCTGAGCACCGCCACGCTTCTGCATTCAGCCACATATGCGCAATGCTGTGAGGCGTAAGGAAAGTAGGTCGGGATGCCTGAGTCTGCTCTGGTCCTGCATCAGAAGGTCCGGGAGCAGGGGCAGCATGACTGGGTGGTCTATTGACATGTCCAGGAGCATGGAGAACCAGTGCTGACACGTCCATGTCAGGGCAATCAGGATCATCTCTGACACATCCTGTGTGGCTTTCACTAGTACCTTGTTCACCACGGGGGCTGGGTGAAAGGCGTAAAAGAGGGTCCCTGACCACTGGATTAGGAAGACGTCCGCTATGGACCTGGGTTCTTGACCCTGGAATGAGCAGAATGTCCTGCACTTCTTGTTTCTTCTCGAGGCAAAGAGGTCCACTTGGGGAGTGTCCCACTTCTGGAAGACATGCTGGAGTATGTCCCACCGAAACAATCACTTGTGCGTCAGGAAGGATCTGCTGAGATTGTCCGCTAGGGTGTTGAAGTGACTGGGAAGGTATGACGCTACCAGATGTATTGAGTGAGCGATACAGAACTCCCACAGATTGAGGCTTCCCTGCACAGGTGAGAGGAGCGAGCTCCACAACATCTGTTTATATAGAACATTGCTGTTGTGTTGTTTAACCTGACCGACATGGTTCTGTCCCGCAGGTGGCGATGGAAGGCCTTGCAAGCCAGGGTGGCAGCTCTCACCTCCTTTACATTTATATGTGCTGGTAGCTCTGACTGGTCCCACAACCCTTGGGTCCTGAGGTGCCCAGGTGGGTGCCCTGCCCTAGGTCGGAGGCGTCTGTGACCAGGCATACTGATGGTCATGGGGGCTGGAATGGAATTCCCTGGCAAGCCCACTTTCACTCTTGCCAGCAGTGAGGTATCTGCAGTAAGGATGGAGGGAAGGATACTCTCTTGTCCAGACTGTCCCAGGTTGGGTGGTAAACTGTATTCAACCACATCGGATCATGTATGTGCAGGAGGCCATGTACCCCAGAAGCTTCAGGCACATGTGAATTGGCCCAAGAAGGCATTGCCCCAAACTGTTCAGGAGTCCCGTGATCGTCTCGAATCTGGTGACGGGGAGAAGGGTTTTTGCCTGTATTGCGTCCAGCACAGCCCCAATAAACTCTATCCTTTGGGTTGGAATGAGAGTCAACAAGCCCAAAGCTTGTGAAGGTCACATGCACCTGCTTTACATGCTCCTCCACCTGGACCCACGAGCGGCCTTTTATGAACCAATCATCCAGTAAGGGAACACTCGTACTCCTTTCCAGTGTAAATGGGCAGCCACTACCGCCAGGCATTTCGTGAACACCTGCAGGGCTGCCATGGGGCTGAATGGTTATACTGTAAACTGCAGGTGTCTCTAACCTACTGTGAATCACAGGAAACGTCTGTATCTCGGGACGATGGCGATGTGAAAATAAGCATCCTTGAGATCAAGGGCGGCATACCAACCTCCCAGATCCAGGAAAGGGATGATTGAGCCAAGGGAGACCATATGGAAGCAGATGCGCCTCAGAAACTTGTTCAACTTCCGCAAGTCTAGGATCGGAGGGAGGCAGCACTTGGATTTTGGGATAAGAAAGTAGCGGGAATAAAGCCCTCTGCCCTTGAAATTGTATGAGACGTCTTCTATTGTGCCCACTTTCAGAAGCGATTGTGCCTCCAGTTGCTCGTGAGATGGGTCCCTGAAGAGGGACAGGGAGGTGGAAGTGAAGAAAACTGGAGGGAGTATCCTGACTGCACCGTGCTCAGGACCCAAAGGTCTGATATTATTCTGTGCCATGCACGGTAATAGCGAGAGAGATGGCTGAGGAAGAGGGGTCGCACCCTCAAAACTGTTTCTTAGGGCCAGACCCATGCTGGGAGTGGCCTTGAGAATGATTGGACATGCAGCTGGATCTCCTGCCATTCCCGCTGCCTCATCTGCCAAAATCCTGCCTGGGCCAGAAAGAGCGGGGCATGGACTGCCGCTTAAATTGTTTCCTCTGGGGGCCCAGCGTGTGAAGGCCTGGAGAACTGAGGATGGCCCATGAGTCCTTTAGTGTTTGCAGCCTTGAGTCCATTTTGGTGGAGAATAGATCCAGGCCCTCAAATGGTAGGTCTTGGATAGTCATCTGGACCTCCTGCGGGAGGACAGACGCTTGGAGCCAGGAGGACCATCTCATGGCCGCCCCCGAGCCCATGGCGTGGGCTGCTGCATCTGCTGCGTCCAGAGCTGACTGTAGCAGAGCTCTGGACACCACTTTCCTTTCTTTAACCATGGCTCTGAACTCTGCTCTAGAGTCTTGGCCTACCGAGTCCTGAAACCTTTCCATGGATGCCCAAGAGATGAAAGCATATCAGGTTCACCACCCTGAACTGAAGCCCCATGGTGGAACAGATCTTTCTGCCAAAGAGCTCTAGCTTCTTGGCCTCTTTGTATTTCGGCATTGAGCCTTGCTGACCTTGCCTTTCCCACTCATTCACCACCGCCACCACGAGTGAGCTCAGTGCGGGGTTGGTATAGAAGTGTTCATAGCCCTTCGAGGGCAAGAAGTACTTTCTCTCCACCCTCTTTGCAGTAGGTGGCAGGGAACCTGGTGTCTGCCACAGCATCGCCGTACTCTGCTTGATAGTCGTAATCAGGGGCAGAGCCACTTGTGAGGGACCTTCTGGAAGCAGAATGTCCACCATTGGGACACTTCCTTAGCCTGGAGGCCCAGGTTACGGGCCACTCTGTGCAGCAGTTCTTGATGCTGCTTACTGTCGTCAGAGAGACTCACTGGAGTAGCCCCCATGACTGCCTCATCCGGCGAAGATGACAACGAGACTTTCTGCGGTACCGGGGCCTGGGTCTCGGTGCCGGGGGAATCCTACGGTGCCGTATCTCCTGCTACAGTGCCCAGCTCAGCTGTCTCTGCCCCCGGTTCTGATACGTCCTCGGGAGGGGCACTTGCTGAACGCAATGGTTGAGTTCTGGCTCTTGAAGACACCGAGTATGACCGGCCCGAATAGGAGCCCTGTGCCTGGTGGTACGCCCAGGGTGTCCAAAAGGGCCATTGGGGTGCCTGCCAATGAGGTGGCCACTGTGCCGATGGGTAGGGCGGCCCTTGCCTGTGGCCATCCCGGGCCCGGCTTTGGGAGATCTGGGACCCCGCCTCTGAGCCTGACGAGAATCGTCCACTCTGGGGGGACCATGGTGGAGCTGTTCCCGACGGTGCCAGGGTGGGCTTGGCCTTGGGAGCAGTGTCGGCTTGCCTTTAGATTGCACCGAGGTGGCTGACAGTGCGCGGGGGTAGGTCTGCCCCCAACTCGGCTGTGCAAGCGCAGTCACCTCTTCAATGAGCTCCCGCACTGCCTCAAACGTGTGTGGAGAGGAGATGCAGATCCTTCTCCTGGGTGGGAGACGGCGCCGGCACCAGTCTTGACGGAACGGGTCTCAGTGCCGGATGGTCCCCCTCTTGGTGCCAGACAACAGCACCAGCCTCGGTGCCCGAGTCGACAGCCCCTCTCTCTGTGCCGGGGTAGGTGGACCAGCTCTCTGAGACAGGGACAACGGCACCATCTTCCAGCTAGGTGGCGGGAGAGACCTCCACCCTGGAGGCGATGGCCCTGCTCTTTTCCGACCTGTGCCCGTGTGGTCCAGCGAGGGTCCTACTGAGCTCCTAGACCAGCCTCTCAGTGGAGAAGGGTCTTTCTCGGTCTTCTTTTTGCGCGGCACCGGAGAATGAGATTGGTGCCATCCCGAGCTGGGAAGTGTGGGTGTCAGTGAGGAGTGACAGTGTCGTGGCTCTACCAGAGAGTCCTTAGATGGCAGCTGTTTCAGTGCCACTGGAGTGCTGTGGATCGACCCCGAAGTGCTGGGTCTCTCATCTGAGGTGCTTGGAGGGTGGAGAGCCTCCTCCATGAGTAGGAGCTTCAAGCATTGGAACCTGTCCTTTGGAGTTCTAGGCTTGAAGCTCCTGCAGAGCTTGCAGCGTTCGTTTAGGTGGGACTCAGAGGCCGAGTGCAGGTCGTCCATGAGCCCAGACTTCCTGCAATGGTCGCAGGTCTTGAAGCCTGGCATCACCTGCCCCTTCCCGGTGGTGGGTCGGGGGGGAACAAGGTCCCCGATGACGAAGACCTAACTCTATCTAACTGACTACAACTGACTGACTAATAAGAACTGAACTAGGGTACTCGAGGGACAGAGGTCCCATGGGGAATACTTGCTGTAGCAAGGAGAACTGTTCCAGCAGCTGTCACAGGTGGTAAGAAGGAACTGGCGAAGGCAGGGTCGGCTCAGGCTTATATAGGCAGCTGCAGCAGTGCTGCCTAGAGCCCAGCAGCCAGCCCTGCGGGTACTCCTAAGGCAGGGGTGCACAACCTTTTTTGGCCAAGGGCCAAATTGCATTTTCTAAGGCCACTCGAGGGCCATAAATGCAATGTGTGTGTGTGTGTGTGATGTCACGTGATCCCCCTGCTCGCTCCACTTCCAGAGGGCCCCACAAAATATGCTCGCGGGCCGCAAGTGGCCGCAGATTGTGCACCTCTGTCCTAGGGGAAAAACCTTCCTGCAGACTCATGCATGCGGCGTGTACACACCTAAGTGGAATGCACATGAGCAATCACTTGAAGAAGAATTACCTTTCTATTCTCACACTGACCATAAGGGTACAGGTATTTTATTGTTAAATATTAACATTTTATTTAAAATGTTATGGCTATTGATAAGTTGGTATTCTTAAGGTGAAACGCTAAAAGTATTTTCTTTGCCCTTGACATATTTCATATTAAGGTATCAAAGCACCTTACCAAAAATACATCAACATGTAAGGGGCAGAAGTAATTATGCCTTTTTTTTTTTTTTTGTTTTTGTTTTTTAAAAGACATGAAGTGATGTTCAGGGCCTTGTACATGGTCAGTGAGTCAATGGCTGAGTTAGGGCTCTACTCCCAACATTCAGTTGCACGAATTTAACTAAAGGTACATATACCAAAGCAAGATAAAATCTACAAGACAATATAAATGTTTCCACACAAGAGTTTGTATGGTTTAACTAATTCGTTTTTTAAATGTAGAAGAAAGTTGCAACTCAATAGGTCTAGTAGCAAATCCAAAGCTGAACAAGTGATGCCAAGTCAGTATGATGACAGGGAAATGTCATATTCAAGTGTGGAATTTCTTAGTGTGTGAATATCTTTCTCCTGGAGCCAGTTTCTTCCCTGATAAGGCACCGTGCCATGAGAGCTCTCATAATACCAGCAGATTATCCAGGCCACAACTAAGAGAGCCAAAAATATTAGGACAACTGGTTGGCCTGAGAACACACACAGTGCCAAAGTCCAGAAGAATCATAGCCTTTACAGGAAAGGGATAGAACATCAAGGTTTTGATATTAAGATCAAGGTAAGGCTGAGAAAGCTGTTGGTACCTACTGTTTTTCAGAGCAGCTACTACGGGCATCAATATTTATTATTTGTATTATTAAGTATGTAGGAACCCCAGTCATGAGCCAAGAGAACACTGTGCAAGGTGCTATACACACACACACACACACCCCAACCAAAAGACAGTCCCTGCCACAAAAAAATTTAAAATCTAGGGTACGTTTTTGGGACAAATCTGAGAATTTATTACTGTCCTTTTGCTAACCCAGATACAAGAAGCTATTAAATCGAAGACTTTCTGTATTCAAAGAAGGAGAGGAAACAGACTGACTGTCTGTGTACCCAAGCCGAAGGGCAAAGCTTTCGCCACAAAATGGATTAACATCCTTTTACCCTCCTCCAGCTAATGAAAAGCATCTCTTACCAACATGAAGATGTGTTACTGTACGTTATTTCACTTTATTGTATGAAGTGGGATACAGTATCAATAAAATGGGAAACTGAGTCAAAACACAGGCAGACAGAAAACAAGCACAACAACAACAAAAACAGTTAATAAACTGTTGTAGCTATTGTTCTTCGAGATGTGTTATGTCCATTCTACGTTAGGTGTGTGCATGCCCATGTGCATAGCTAATGGAGAACTGAGAGGATACAGGGCTGGCTGAGCCTCATATATCGCTGTAGGCATCTGGAGCCTGGGACCCACCTGCAGGGCACCTCCTGGCAGTGTTACTGGGGAATATAGCTCAAGTAGCCCCCTGCTGGTGGTCTCTGCTCCACCTCTGCCACGCTGGACTTAGTCCTCTGGTCTGCTTCTAGGATCCCGGCCCCCCAGCTGAGTCCCTTAAGTCCACCCCTTCCGGGGTACAGTCCAGTTCTTCTTCCCCCTTGTCCCGGCCACTCCAGCAATGGCCGGGGAGACCTGTTGGCCATTGTACTAAAAGAGTTTCTGGCCCGAGCCTGTGTCAGTCCTAGCCCCCGTGCCACTCCTGGTATGCTAGGCCCACCCTCTTCTCCAGGCCCCGGCCCCGGGACTCTAAGTGCCTTCTCTGAGGCTCCGCCTCCCACCAGTCCCTCCACACAATGGGTGTCAACCCCCAGGGACACTTTCTCCGCAGCTCCCAGTCGCACTCCATTCCTCACTGCCTGGAGCTTAGCCGCTGTCCCTCTGGCTCCGTTACCTGGACCACTGCAGCAGCCATGGCTACCTTCTGGCTCTGACCTGCTGTCTTGGAGTCCCAGCTGCTGCCCCTCCGGGCCTCCTTGCCTTTGGACCGCTGCTCCGGAGCCTCTGCCCTTCTGGCTGTCTTCCTGGTACAGTTCCCTCACAGTGCCACCACTGTGAGCTCTCCAGGGTGCTGGCTCCTTCAGCCAGCCAGCCAGCCAGCCAGCCAGCCAGCCAGCCAGCCAGCCAGCCAGCAAGCAGGAGAACCTTCTCCCTTGGTTGTCCAGGCCAAACTGACTAAGCTGCCCCTGCAGCTCCTCCTTATACTGGAATCCTGGTCCCTGATTGGCTCAGCAGCCCTCCCTTCTGATTGGTTGCTGTTCCTCCTCAGGCTCAGTTAACCCATTCCTATCTGTAGCAGTCCCACAACACTGTTACAATCGCTACATGAGTGCAGGGCTCCAGAGGGCGCTAGAGTCAACCCCATGGTTATCGCTAAGGCAGGGGTCGGCAACCCAAAAGGTAAGAAGAGCCAGTTTTAAAAATTCCTTCAATAACCAAGTATTTTGAGAGCTGCAATGGTGTAGCCTCTTGGTGGGGGGAGCTGGGCTGGGCACCTGCCACATGGTCCCCTGGCCGATTGGGTGAGGAGCAGTCCCCACCACAGGGTCCCCCTGTGGCAGGGGCGGAGGGAGAGCCTGGTGTGAGCTGCCCACAGGATCCCCAGGTGGTGGGGGGACATGGAGCCCAGAGCCGCAAGAGGACAGCCTAAGAGCCACATGCGACTCTGGAGCTGCAGGTTGCAGACCCCTGCACTGAAGCAAAAATCTCCAGTACCTGTGCATGTGGGCACACAAACACCTAGCATGGAATTAACACAAGCAAGCACTCAAAGAACATGTCTATCACATAACACATTTAAAAATTACCATCCCTTACCTCAGACTTGTAATCTTTCCATCTAGAATAAAAAGAAGAATGTTTAAAGTTGTAAAAGCAGCAGCATAAAGGCTATTTTAAAAAGGACTGGAGTTTTATTTAGAGCAGATTTCAATTTCCCAAGTGACCTTAATTATTAATACATAATTTCCCACCATATGGCACATCTGAAGTGCCACATTCAACATGTGGATAATAAGGCCACAAAAAGAGCGCAAGATCACTTTATATTATAGAGATAAATAATAACTAAGCTCCTTCACAAACTAAAACACCTCAATTATCTTGCTCATCTACTTTGGCTATGTACCACCTCTGCAACATTCTCAACCAATGCTAGCCCAAGGAGTGAGGGACCCTCCTGGGATTTATATTCCTATAGAAAGAAACTACAGTTCATCATGCTACCATTAAACTATGCAGCAAATGCAATATATCAAAGTCATAGTTATGCAAATAAGATTGTTATTTTATTTTTATCTGCATCTTACTCTGGTCAAGAAAATGTTGTACAAGAGCAAAAATGGAACAAAGACAATGAATACAAAAATGCTGGCTAATGTAGTATATTTTCTATAGACAAACAGCGATGGTCTGAGTTAAGCCAAGTTATCCATTTCAATCAAAGGTACAGTGATGTGATAATAAATCTATTCCTGTGGGAGTTTATTAGAGGTTTCCTCACCTTGCTTTTTTCTTTGCTGATAAGGCTAGAAAAGAAATTGGAAGCTGTCAGCAAGAGCACATAGGCATCTCTATATCACTTCAAAAGAATTTATAATGCAAGTTAAGTATTTATACACACTCCCAGTTCAGTTAAGTACAGAACTCTTCAGCACTGGCTCTGTTCATCATGTCAAATGGTCTGGATTAAACTTTGTCACTATCAGACAAATTGACTTTCTCACTTATCTTACTATTAGGTTATAAAATTTACCAGGTACCGTCTGCCCACAACTGGCATAATTCAGATTGTGTCACAGCAAGGTGTTCCAGACTATATAAATGTATTTGGGTCAATTATTTATATCTGACCTTTTTATTACTAAGTTAATGTTTAAAATATCATATTGGTAATACTCAGTTATTTTAATGGGTCAGATGACTGTGCTGCACTGTTAGCATACTAAAGCTTGTTCAGAGGTTCCGTGAAGAATCCATAGCTTTTCTACTGGAGGGTCAACTTTCAACAGAGGATAGAGCACATAATCAAGTAGGCCTCTTTTCTTGGGTATAAACAGCAATGAAGAAGGTGAGGCATCATTTATGCTAGTAAAGACGCACCTGAAGACTGTGGGTATATATACAGGTACATGCCCTATGTGGTAGTCTACTTGTCTAAGCTGTGCCTCTTCAATGACACTGCTATTTTTAGCAGCATCGTATCCTGCTGCCTCCCCACTGCTGGAGCCTTCCCCCACCCACGGTGAAAGACTCCAGCATCAGTGAAGAGCTCCAGGAGCGAGGGAAGAGTCTTTTCCCACTATCCCTCCACAGCGTTTCATTTATGTGTATAGCTATACAGTTCACTGTTTGCTTACACTGCAGTGTGTAGCGCCCCATATCCTACACGCCACCACCAGTAGTATATAAAGCAGATATAGCCTTAGTTCAGCTAGGAAGAAAAAGTTTTGTTAACTGATTCCAAAACAATGACTACTGCATTTGTCATTGAAATACATTTTTAGTGGAATTAGTGAGAACAATAGCTAATAATTACAATCTCAAATATTAGAGACAAAAGGTAAATGAGGTAATATCTTTTACTAGGGATGCAAAATTTCATTTAATAAAACCACCATTTAAACTAATAAAATTTATATAGTTTAAATGGTTAATTAAATATTTCCCTAGGGAGGTCGTGAGGGAGCCTTGGAGCTGAATGGGAACAGCCCAACATGTCTCTGCCCCCACCACTGCATACGGCCATGGCCCCTTCAACTGTACTACTTCAGAGCCAGGCTGCTGCCCCCATGCCTCTAAGAGGGGGCAATAAGGAACCTCCATGCCCTGGTTACCCCAACCCAATCAGCTTCCCTGCCACCACCAATGTTCCCTCTAAGGTTTGGCGGCTTGTGTGCAAAATTTTCAAGCCGTGTGCAAAACTTTTTCTGAATAAAATTTTTCTGCAAACTCACACGACAGAAATTATAGGCATTAATTGAAGTTAAAGTAATTGTAAATAGAATTAATTAATTGTGTTTAATTGAATTTGAATGAATTTTGAATTGAAATTTAATTTTTAGAAAGGTTTTTATTTAAAATTAATTTTTTAAAAGTTTTTTTTAAAAAAGGAAGGAAAAAGAAGGGAGGAAGGAAGGAAGAGAGAGAGAAAAAGAGAGAAGAAAGGAAGAGAGAGAGAAAAAGGAAGGAAGAGAAAAAGAAAGAAAGAAAGAAAGAAAGAAAGAAAGAAAGAAAGAAAGAAAGAAAGAAAGAAAGAAAGAAAGGAGGAAGGAAGAGGAAAGAAAGAGGAAGGAAGAGGAAAGAAAGAAAGAGAAGAAAAAGGAAGACAAATAAGGAAAAGAGAAAGAAAGAAAGAAAGCCAATGCCACCGGCGGGGGAGGACCCTATCGCGGCCCTGGGAAGCCGCGGGTGGGAGGGGGGGGGACCAGACACCAGCCCCAGAGGCTGATCCCAGCCCCGTGCTGGGAGGCCGGGGCCGTGAATTAGCCCGGCCTCGGCCCCGGGAAGTCGAGGCGGTCGGGGGGTGGGAGTCCGGGATCCCGCCGCTGCCGCAGCCACCCCGCTGCCCCGGCCGCGTGGGGCAGGCAAGCAGGCCCGCGCTCCTGACCCGAGCCTGAGCCTGCCTGTCCCGCCCTGGGGGCGGGGAGGGCCAGCCCAGAGGGAGGGCGCAGGCCGGGTGTGCCGCGGCCCCAGGTGTTGGAGGGAGCAGCGGGGGCTGCCGGGCTGCGCAGGGGTCCCTCACTGCTGCGCGGGGGGTGCGACGGCTGCTGTGCGGCCGCGCGCCCGCGCAGCTTAGAGGGAACACTGGCCACCACCCCTGGAGCCACTGACTGCCCCAGAGTGGGCCCTCCAGAGCTAGGGCGCCACCATCTCAGGAGGTCACCAATCACCCTAGAGCCCACAAGTGTGGGCAATAAGGCACTGCCGCACCCTGCCCAATCCCTGAGCCCATCTGCCTCCCCCCGCCCCATGAATACACGTCCCAATTCCCCCATAATCATGTTAGCTGTTTAAGCTAAACAATCTGTTCACCTTATATTTAGACACAACACTCCTGAGTACATTTTGCAGATCTGAAGAGTTCTGTACAGCTCAAAAGCTTCTCTCTCTCACCAAGAGATGCTGGTCCAATAAAAGATATTACCTCACCTATCTCTAGTATTCTCAGAAAAACAGATACAGCAACATTACATATCTTAAATATGGCCAGTTTTTCATTATTTTTGAAATGTTTCAGAAATGCGAAAACTGTAACAAGCCCATTTTTTGCACATCTAGTAAAACACTGGATTATTTAAAAAAACAGAAAGCCAAGCACATATCCAAGTTATTGCTCCAAGACAAATTTTATACTTGTTTTAGGTAATCACTAATTTCATGGCATTTGTAATCTCATATTAGGTTTAAATACTCATTATTGGAAGCTTTACTTTACATATATTAATATTATATTCATGTAATTTTATAAACTTACAAGGTACACTGGGTCTTTTATAAGCTTCAATCTAGGAAAGAAAAACACATTTGTTTACATTAGACTTCCTTGCTTAAATGTCAATTAAGATTGATTGTTTCCTCACAGAAACTGGAGCCCCCAAAGAAGCTGGCTCATTTATATCTTTGTTTACCATTACCTACTGCACCACATAATTTTACAAGTAACAAATACTAAACATTACCAGGCAACCTTACGAATTACCACATTTTCTGAAAGAATCAAGTTTGAGATACAAGAATTTCCTAAGGTTCTAAGTATTTCTAAAATGAAAGCAGTTTCAACCCTTTTCTACTGTGAATCAATGTAATACACATGACATTTATCAATGAAATCAGGACTGGCTGGACATTTTCTAATTCTAAAAGTTCTAAATTTCTGTAAAAAGAGCAAAAAGGTTTTGATGACGCTTTAAGGAATCTTTTCTTCTTGATTTTCTGACCAGCATTACGTCAAGTATTTGGTCATGAAAATATATGCTTTCTGAAAGCAGGCATTGATTACTTTTTAAAATGAAAACAGTTAGTAATAGAAAAAAATTCTAGTTGGCCAGAACCAAGACACACAACCAAAGAACAAATGTAGCAGCTAGTTTACAATCTTATCCAATTTACCTTATGCATTTTTAAGCCCTCAGTGTCTTCTATTTCTTTTGCTAGCCGTCTGAAAAATGTGACTTTGTCCTCTTTCGGTGCTGATGCGTATTTCTTAATTTTATCTGGAAATTCTTTCAACTGTCAATAAAAAATGTTTTGAGAACATTTCAATGCTAAATTTGACATGTCAACCTTTTTGGAAAATTTTTACAATACTTAAAGAAAGTTACAATAAGATTTTTAGACAGTATAGTCCTACATTTCCTCTAGCGTAATGCAATTAATTGTGATTTAATATAATAAATGTTATGAGTGTTCACCACTACAGAATTTTAACTCTGTACAAAACTCAGGTAAAAGAAATATGCCTTCTACAATAGCCTAAAGACCACCAGACTTTGGCTCTGATAGACTAAGAGAGGGAGCTGTTGTGACATACTTCAGGAGTTTCGGTACAGAAACCTCTGCCTGCTGAATCCTGTGGCAACCACCCCTACAAAACCTTTTATTAAAGATACAGAAAAGTTTGAAATATAACATATTAAGTAAGGCTTTCATTTTAACATTCTCTTATTCCTTTCAAATATAACTACAGAAACTTTTTTTATCAATCACTCCTGTATTAAAGATGATAATAAATTGCCTTTTAGGAAGGGTATGGGAGAGGATATAAGGAAGAAAAAAAAGCAGCTGAGATGGGTTGGTACTCTTGTTGTTCTTAAAGTCTGATGCCATTTCTCTGAAGACAAAACACAGAAAAGAGGAAAGAAAGGGGAAACAGTTCATCCACAGGGGATGGAGACTGCAAGATCCCCAGAGATCTAGGATGCGTGGGGAGCCAGTGTACGGCAGAAGTAACTTGGCTATAGGCGTGAGGGGAGACAATCAGCTGAGTGTACATTGAACTAAGTGCAAAAAGCTGGATGGACCTGCCAGTGTTTACGAACCCAGTGGCAAAGGCAGTGGCCCGGTGACAGAGGCAGAAGACGATGTCGATTATGCTTACTCTTGTACTCCATATTGGACTGCTTGGGAGATGGAGCAGCTGGATCAAGGTGTGACTTCTCACCTAACCTGGGGAGGCAACAATGCATTTAGGGGCAGTCCTTCTCAGGGAGGTCCCCTTGTGCCCATGGCTGTGCTTCTTATGAGCACATTGGGGTTTCATGAGTGCCACTCCAGTGAGAGAAACATTCACTGACGGCGAATCTGGGTGCTCCAGTGGACATGCCTATGCCTCATACAGGTGTGTATGTGGATGCAGTGCCTCTCCATGAGGTGCTTACACTGTCAAAGTTCTCACGCCTCACAGGTCCGTGATAGAAAGGAGCAGCAGATGGAACAGAGTGAATGATGTTGACTTCACTGAAGCAGTACAGGCACCACTGGTGTTCATCGCTCATTGAGGAGGTGAAGCAGAGTTTTTAAAATTGGTTTGCTGAAGCATAGTGCTCTGCAGCAGATGGGATGATCCACACAGGGAGAAGTACCAAGAAGTTAACAAATTACTAACTATTAACTATGAACAAAGAACTACATATAAAAGCTATAAAATAAAGAAGCTACACAGTACAAAAAATACAAACAAACAAAAAAGAGGAGGAGGAGGAGGAGGGTTCTGACTTTGGCCATCAGTGGTAAGAGGGAACTGGAGGGATGGTGACCCGTGCAGCTTCATAAAATCTGATGCATGACACACACTGACCGATGAATACTACTTCAAACTGTTCCAGCTCTAGCACATGGCACTCTCATAGACTTTAAGGTCAGAAGGGACCAGTACGATCATCTAGTCCAGGGGTGTCAAACTCATTCAGTGTCGGGGGCCACACTGAAAGTCAGGACCATCCGGGGGCCAAGGTATGTCCAGGTAGACTTACTGACCCCTTACCAGCACAGTACCACCTGGGGTCCCTGACCTCTTCCCCTGCTGCACTTGGGGCAGCGTGGGCTCCTTTTTCCCTTCTCCAAACCCGCATGTTCTCTGACACCTTCCCTTTCCCCTGCCCTGCGGGCTCCCCTTTGCTGCACGGGCTCCCCAACCTCTTCCCCTTTGCTGCACTGCCCGTTCCCTTCCCTGTTCCTGTGCCAGTTCCCTAATCCCTTCCCCAGCCCCCCCGCCCCATGGAGCCGGCTCTCCAGCCCCCTCTCTCCCACTTACCTGGCTCAAAGGGGCTCAATCCAACCCCTGGAGTCAGTTCTCTGGCCAGGCCATTCCCCGCCCTGGGCCACTGCCTGGGTGTGCAGGGTGGCAGATTTTAAAAGGCCCTGACCAGGTATCAACAAAATTTTTGCCCTGCTAGGTACCCAGCCTCAAAGTCAGGTGCCCAGCTAAGGAACCCCCCACTCCCCACCCCGCTGAAAAAAAACCACTGCTCACAGCCCCCGGGATCTGCAAGCTGCCGGTAAAGGCGTCTGCAGTTTTAACGTTTCGCCACCAGAGGTCGCACCTCCAATGTATTTCTATAGTGGAGGAGCACCCTCTGCCGACAAAAAGTAAAATTGCAGGCACTTTACCGGTGCCTGACACTTTTGGCGTGGGAGAGCTGTGCAGGGCTCTGCAGGCTGGATAAGAGCCCTTGGCGGGCCGAATCCGGCCCGCGGGCCTTAAGTTTGACACCTGTGATCTAGTCTGACCTCCTGCAAAACGCAGGCCTCAAGACCTCACCCACCCACTCCAGCAATAGGCTACCAACCTATGACTGAGTTATTTACCTCCTTAAATCATGATTTAAGGACTTTAAGATGCAGAGAATTCACCGGTAGGTGAACGATGCCCTGTGCTACAGAGGAAGGCGAAAACCCCCCCAGAGCCCAGGCCAATCAGCCCTAGGGGAAAATTCCTTCCCAACCCCAAATATGGCGATCAGTTAAACCCTGAGCACGTGGGCAAGTCTCAACAGCCAGTTATCCAAGAAACAATTCTCTGTAATAACTCAGAACCCACCCCATGTATTCTCCCCTCTTAGGCCACTTGTAAATCCACCACACGTAGCCAAATATCAGTCAATTTCCAAAATAGGCTAATCATACCATCCCCTCCATAAATTTATCAAGCTCAGTTTTGAAAGCAGTTATGGTTTTTGCCCCCACAACTCCCCTTGGAAGGTTATTCCAGAACTTTACTCCTCTAATGGTTAGAAACCTGCGTCTAATTTCAAGCCTAAATTTCTTGATGGATAGTTTATAACCATTATAACCACTCATGTGCACCCACATGTGGAATCCACGCAGAGACCAGCACTCAATGTGACGGGTCAATGGCGTCACAATAGATCTGGACAACCCAAGAGAAATTGGAGGTATTAGCCACAATGGTAAAGATCAATCCTTTCAGTCCCCAAGTTCTCCAACCATCTAATGTTAATTTGATCCTTCTCCTCTGACCTGGGCCCCCACTTTTTTTTTTTTTTTTTTTTAAAAGACCTCACTGGGAAGTGATAGACAGAATAACCCGTCCCTTTGTTTTTTTGTTCATCTATTACGTTTAGTTTCCAATACACCAATTTTGGTACATTAACTTCCAGTCCCACACACTTCTTATTTACCAGACTTGATCTTACACAGTCTTAAAAAGTCCTGCTGATGTAACACAGACTAACCAAGTCTTTTGTCTCCTTTTACCATTTAACATTTGTTAAAAGTTATAGGAACATGTTATGTAACTTTCCCCACAGTTGAACTCACAATTGAGTAGTCCTGGCAGCCCCAAATCACTACAAGAGAGTCACAGGTGTATATTAACTCACACTAGGGACCAAGAGCAAGATGGTATTTAAGCAACAGAGAAGAAGTTGTTTTTAAAACAATAACTGAGTGCTTGATCACTTAAGGCTTAACACATTTACACACAGAAGCCACATTAGTACACAGATTTAATGTTTATTCTTGGTGATCTGGCCTGCTAAAACAACAAGCTTATTGGATTAAGAGCAGTCAATAGCTCTAACTGAATATGGAACAACAAATGACCTTTCCCACCATTACCTAATTATCTGAATACAGCCTGTGCTGTAACGTACTCAGTCACAACTGATGGGGTCCAGGGAACCACAAGTCTGGATGTACAGGGAGTTGCCCAAGATTTTTAGTGACATAACTTACTGAGCAGATGATCAACCATTCACTTGGCAATGACTTTTGGTCACTATTAGTTTAACTGGACATAACATGATCCTTACTTTATGACCAACCTCCTGAGCAAAACACTCATCGCCACCTACTTAAGTAAAAATGTTGCCATATATTCTCAAGTGCATCTATGCTTAGGATTCCTTGGCATTCTTCATACATTTTTATGAGCTCCCAAATACAAGCAACTATGACACACACACAAAAAAATGAATGCACGGTATAACAGTCTTAAAGCAATGAGTCAAATACATAAAGTTTTACTTACAACATATGCTTTTCTGTGCCTATAGCCACTGAGATGTTCTATCATAGGTGGCATCTCTGCATTAACATCACATAGTTTGCATTCATAATGTGGCTCTTTTCTCCCTTCAAATCTGACTTCAACCACATATTCTAAACCTGTAAATTAAAGAGTTACAAGTACTTAAAATTCTTTACACAGGCAATTATGAATGAATATTATTTCAGCTGTGTAGTGACAACCAACAATGAATCAATAATAAAAGATATTGATCCATTTTCGGTATTTCCTCCATGTCCCCACAAGAGCCCATTAAGGGATTCAATTTCTTATTGTGAGTAGTTGCTAGTTCAAGTTTCTCTCTTCACCAGTACAGATTTACTCTGAGTAGAAGTTGTGTCCTTGTTAGATTGCCTGCCACAGTGTGATCACAATACTTCATACACATAGGTCAGAACCTAAGAATAATCAACCAGAAAAAAAAAACAAAGAGTGCAGGACTAGTAATTATCATCACTAGTAATTATTTCTATATTTTGTTCCTTCCCATCAGCACTGCTTTATTTTAATGCTCTATGCAGAAGTGACAAGTAGAAAGAAATCAAAATTGAGATGCTATGAAGTATCACATACAAACATATACATTTAAAGAATGTTAAAGGAAAACACTCAAAAGTTAGGAAAAGCCAGAATTAAGATTGTCTGTGCAACCTTAATTTGGCCCCTTTATGTATGTCTAAGACCGTCTTTAATTACATGATCTCACATGCTATTTTTTTCTCCACAGGATCCCTGCCTCATTCATTACACAGGATGGACCATGGTTTGGGGGATGAGTTAGCTTTGTGTAGGCCAGAAGATGTGTCTGTAGGATCCGTGCCTCTTTGTTGCCAAAACTGGGAGGTGTGTATTGACTTTAGCAGAGAATGGCAGGAAGAAAAAGGATGGCCTCTCGGTAAAGGAATTTTAACACCATTCTGGAGAACTGGCTTCTATTTCTGCCCTGGTCTACACTTACCATGGTTTTTGGCAGCAATCAAAGGGAAATAAGCAAGTCCCTTACAAAAGTTATTTTAAGTAACTTGCGTATCTTCCTTCAATTGCTTAACGCCTACTAATCACGACGTGTCCACTGTACTGAATCAAAGGCAAATGCCCTTCCTTTGATTCAGTGCTATTCCACTTGAAGGGGTGGTCTTCAGGAATCGACTTCCTGATCCATCTGATGGCGGCAAATTTGCCCACTGTCAATGAAGACCTGCCCCGTCTCTGCCATAGAGTTCTTATGTGATGCTCAGTAGGACACAAACCAAATTTCTCTCACGTGGTCAGTTATTTTTGCATCTCACTTTCTGGGCGCCCAACTTGAAACTTGAGTTCTGATTTGCAGAAGTGCTAAGCAGTCACAGATACAACTGAAGTCAATGGGAGCTGTGTGCATAGAACCTGTACAGTCATACATAATGCTCTTAGGAGTCTCTAATTGGGAACCCAAAATCAGTGAACACTTTGGACATTAATTTCTCTATGCCTTAGCTCCCCATCTGTATAATAGAGATGATGATAATAGTGACTCACAGGATTAGAAGGGACCACAAGGGTCATCTTGCCTACCCTCCTAAAAATAAATTGTTTGTGAAGCTTTCAGATGAGTGCTACAGAAAAGACTGAGGAAATAATTCTGTCTTCACTGCAGGGACTGAACAGTGAATGTGCAGTAAATAACTGTCTGGGGCCCCAAGAGGAAGAGGATAAAGCATAACACTGAGAAGCTGCTCACTAAATGAGCACCATCTATCGTGTGCACTGAGGCAGAAGTCGTATAGAAAAAACTAGCATGTTATTAAGCAGTTCAAAACTATGACAATGCATACGCATAACGGGAACAAATTAAGGTTGCACAGGTAACCTTAACTCTTGCATTCCTTGAAAATGTCCCCACAGTAGCTGGTCTTAGAGAAAGGAGAGACAGGAAGTCATCTTTCTATCCCATGATTTATAAGAGTAGCTCAATTTAACCCCAGTGCTGAACATTATTCTGTACCAATGCCATATAAGGCAGCAGTAAGCCACCAGGCATACTGGCAATTGTTGCAGGACTGACAATGTAGGTAACCCCGTTTTGCACTGCTCAAGAGTTTTATGATCTCAGTTAAGGGCAGTTCTTCTGTGGAGAAGTAATGATCCAAATAGAGGAAACGATCTGCTGACACCTTGCCACCTATTACTCAACACTTTCTGGGATCATGGAGAATACTGGCTATTAGGAAATGCTAAACTGATGAAGTGAATATCTGCCTAAGAAAAACAAACGTGTAAAGAAAAAACTGTTTCATATATCCCAGTAGATTTAATGTTCTCAGGAATATCATGAGGGTAAAGAATCATATAGAAAATCCTGGGCTATAAGAAGGAAGCTCACGTCTGGTTTATCTCCTGCAAGACCACAGAAAAAATAATGGCATGTGTCCCTCTGGCAATGGAGTATTACAGGGATAAGATGCCAAATAACCTACCAGCCTCCCAGAGTAGGTCCCATCTTCAGAATGAAAATTCAGACTGATGAAATAACCAATCAAATATTTGCAACTGGAGATCTTCCAAACAGCATTAAATACGGATAATATAAAAGTGATAAACAATATCTAGAATATTACTTGACTTTTACTGGTGATTAAACTTCAAGTGAAGGGAAGTTGTTTAGCTACAAACACAAAACATACCAACTAGAGGCTCTTCTCTTTTGGGATCTTTCATAAAATCTTTCAGACAGCTTATGTCCTTCATAAGCGGACGACTAACTAGTATAAACAAAACAGAAATACATATTAGACAGATACACTACAATTACCATAAGATACTGGACATTTTGTACATAGTTTTATGTGACTGAACTATGGCATAATGAGTTGCTAGACAATATTCTTCAATGAAAGAGTGATTTTTAATTATGAGATATTAAAAAGAATTAGTTTATAAAGGAAACTGCTTTCCATTAATAGTGCTCAACTGCACAGCAAGTGTTAAGTCTACACAATGTTCAAAAGTTTGTATTAATTGTCCCATCTTATCCTGGCATCCCACCTTGTGAATGAAAAATTGGGAACTGAATACAAGTAATTAACAGATCCAATTCCAAAGGGGTAGCCGTGTTAGTCTATTGTAGAAAGACAACAGAGTCCTGTGGCACTTTTAAAGACTAACAGATTTATTTATCGCATGAGCTTTCGTGGGAGAAAATCCCACTTCGTCAGATGACAGAATCCTGGCAATGGAAAATCTGGGCATCTTTTAAGATTTTCCACACTAAACTTAATTAATAATTCATGAAACTGTTCAGGAAAGGACCAAAATAACCCAACTGGTACACTGCTTTGGATACACTGGTCTGAAGAAACATCCTCAACCAGAGGTTACATACAAAAACCCTTTTGATAAGATGTCTGTTTTGGACATCCTTGTGTCAAAAGAACACACAAATACTACTTGAACAAACCAAAAGCCAATGCTCCTATAGTACATTCACATTCCGCTAGACAGAGATTAAAATCAGAATGCAAACTGACAAAATATGCCGTCACTAGATTAAGGTTGCATGCCACAATTAAAAATATTAAGAAGCAAAGGCATCAAAGCCACATTTAAAATATTTTCTCTTCCTCGAAGACATAAAGAGGTGCATAAATAGGAGGCATTTTTACACTTAGGCCTATTCTATACTGCAAGGGTAAGTCGAGGGGAAATATGCAATCTGTGTGCTGCAGACTGCTTATCTCCCGTCGATTTACTTACTTCTACTTACCGCGCTGCCTTGACTGGGCTGCGTCGACCGGCATGGCTCTTCCGTTGACGCAGCGTTACTCCACTTGGGCGTCAAACAGAGAGCACTTCTGAGACTGATTGAGCGGGTCTACAGTGCCCGTTCAATCGATCCCGCTGTGTCGATCCGTGAGGATCGATGCAGTTTTCTCAGTATAGACAAGGCCTTAGATCTATTCAGCAATACTTTGAAATCCAGTTTTTATCAATTTTATGGGGCTACAGTGAAACAAATGGTGAATCAGGCATCCACTAGGTAGATTTATTTAAATCACTGATTTTAACCATGATTCAAATCAGCAGTTTTATTCATGTTCGGCATTTGTACTTTTTAATCATTTTTCTAAAGAAAAGCTGAATCTCGTTGATTGGTAGCCACTAAAACGTGTTGATTTACAACTAAATATAGCTTTCATGCTAAATTTGATGCTTTTTGCTAATCAGGAGAATACACTATTTATAAACATTTAAGCAGTTACATAGCTTGACTTACATTTAAAACAATTTTAATTTTTTATTATGATAGAAAATAGTGAATAATATATTTCTTTTCAGTAGATTTATTTTTTTCTTATGATTTGTGCCAAGGTCTATTTGGAAGGAAATTCAGATTCACTTAAAATGCACAAAACCAGAAATAACTTTTTTTAATAAATAAAACTACCTTGAAAGCACTGGATACATAAGAAAAAAGATTTACCAAAACACTGCCTGATTTATTACACAAAGGAAGCATTATCTGTACTTGGAGAATTGAACTGATTGTTTCCAGTAACACTAGCCTTTAAGATTTTAGACTTAGTATATCTTACATCTAATGTAAAAGAGGAAAACAAGCTTTCCTGCTTTATCAACATTTAACTGGCTTCTTGCCACTGAACTGGACTAGTTGAATAAACTGATGTGAAGAAAATATTCTCACCTGCAGAAGTAGCTATTGAAGTCAAAAGCTGGTTTAGCATCTAAACTCTGATTCAAGATGTTAAGCCTGCAACTTCCACTTAGTTCAGTGGTTTGACTTACTTTAGAACTTGACAGCAAATATATACTAAACATTTCTGTGTTTAATTTAAATAAGTTTAATAATTTAGTCCTTAACATAGGCTGTCCCTTTCAAATTTGGTTTTAATATGTTTATTTAAAGAAACAGTCAGACTGTTAGTGCAGAAACAGAGTTGTCTCTTCCTAAAACTTAGAATATCTTCATGAACTTCAGACTCAAATCAATTACTTAAGTCGACCTAGGGCTGGGGAGACATACAGCTGTGGAGAAGAGAGCTGGGGATGCGGGAGCCCTGGGTCAGGGACAGGAGCCGTCGGCATTCCCCGGCCGAAGCGAGCCCCTGGGGACTCCCCTGAACCCTGGAGTGGCGGCAGCTCCTTTGTTAAAGGAGCCACTGGATTCCCCACCCGGGGACTCCCTCCGGCCGGGGAAGTTGGTGGCTCCTTTCTCCAGGGCTCGGCTGGCTTCTCCAGGGCTCCCCGGACAGGGGAACCACAGCGGCTTGCTTCTCCAGCGCTTCACTGTCTGGGGAGGCCAGGAGGCTCCCTTCCCCTGAGCAGCCCCTGAGCCACTGGAGGTAGGGGAGATAGGGTGGCTCTGGGTCAACCTAATGACACAGGCGGTCGACTTAGAGAGTCTAGTGTGGACTTAACAGAGTCGACTTAGCATTTGAGGTGTAGACATAGCCAAGAAGTGCAACTTGAGTTGGATTTATTCATTTATATTCAGTTTTCTTACCTGGTTTCGGTTTTTCTTTTATCACTGGTGCTGGAGGACCTAAGATAACATTTTAACAGTTATTTGTCTTTCTCCACAGGGCAGAAGACATACACAAGATAAAACAGAATATAGGAAAACATTGCTTTAAATGTATGAGCTTAATTTTTTCAATTTGACTCACTAATAATATTGTTCCACCTTGGTATTTGATTTTTTTGCATTTGTATCTTTGCAATTAGTATTTTTATTCACAAAAACATTTAAAAAAAAACATTACCTCCACTGCCATGAAAAACATCAACAGCGGATCACAGAAATACCGCCTCTGGGCTCACTATGGGCAGGACTGTAATTCGATCCCAGGCAGACAAATTAGAGAAAATGCAGGAGCCTGATCACACCACACTCCTTGCTCTGGGCTCCTCCGACCCCACTGCTCACTCTTATCTCTTCCTGGAATGCACTGCACCATGGGTAGCCATTCAACAGTGCAACTAAGTGCAGAGTCTTGTGGGGAGGCCGTCATGCTCCCATGATGCAACACACTCACTCCCTCTCCCCTCTTCTCTCTCTCAAAAAAAGGCACTAAAATCTTTCCTTGCTGTCTTTCTCCACTGCAGGCACAGAGAGGCACAGTTCTGAAGGCAAAGAGAGGGGGATGAATTAAAACTTCCCAGGGCTGCAGGCAAGGGAGAAGCCATGTGCTGCTTACCCACCATGGTACAACACTGTGGAAAATCAAGTGCAGCAAAAAAAGAACAGAGTTCTAGAACAGATCTTGGAGGCCAATAAAGTCGATTTTCCTTGCTCCCTGTCTATAAGGACCCAAATTTGGCTTGTAGAATTCGACCTGAGCCCTAGGCCACTTATGGAAGTGGTGTTATCAGGTTGAATTGCAGCACCATTTACACTGATTTTATTGCTGAACCAGTGGAGACGCAGGCTGCAGAAGGTCGCATAAGCTGCTTTATGTTGCCCTCCTCTGTCAGTGTAGACCAGGGCTATTACACATTTATTTGGAGGTTTCACCACAAAAATTCATTAATCTTTGCTACTTGATATAATAGGATGGCACCAACCTCCCATGAATGCCCCATTATGGTCAGTGGTGTCTGCAGTCTTTCAGTTCTGGAAATGATCAGTCAATTGTTTCTGAGGCAGTTTTCAGTGACTCCGAACAAACCCCTTCCAGGGTACAGAGTCCATTGGAGTCTCTCTCACAGTCCCTCTATTCATGTCTCTCTCATCCTCCTTGAGCTCACTCTTTAAATAGTCCTAGACCTGTTACAGAACTGTATCCCTACAGCTTCCTCTTGGGAGACCTATCTTCATGCAGCCCGCTCCAAACTCAGTCTTACCAGCTAGCCAGGAGCTCCTTTGTTGTTCTCTGGTCCCTGTCAGTAGAGCATCTCGGACTCTGCCCCAGCTGCTAGCCAGGAGCTCTCTCTTTGCTCCCCCAGTCCCTGCCAAAACTGATCGTCTTGGGCCCTGCTGCTCTTTCAGACAGCCAGGAAGACAGTCCTCTCTTCTCCAGCTCCTGGCAGCAATTAACTGCTGTTACTCTGTTCTGTAGCTCCTTTTTTAATGACACTGCTGGGTTCAATTGCATCCATGACGAGGAGGTCCCGTGTACTCATGGCAAACCCCATGTGGGCTTCCCAAGCCTATTCACATATATCTGATTACCCAATCAGGTCCTTACAGTACTTTGAGATATTTTCATGCGTGCTAATGTTTCTTTTGCAGTTACTTTTCCCCTTTCTGTGTCCCTCCCTAGTCTTCAGATGTCCATAAATACCCAATATAAAAGTAACAAAATACACACGAGCACATGTATGCACACAAAAGCCTTAAGAAGAGTATCTGGTAGAGTTCAATATGCAATATTAAAGCACCCTTTTATTGAATATACAAAAAGTTCAACCTAGACTATAAAGCTTCCGGGGCAGGTATCTGTGTTAAAACTGATTTGAAATGCCATACTCATTTTTATAGTGCCATAGGTTTATATCTTTTGTATGGCTGGTATAAAGCAGAAACCACAAGTTCATCTGAAGACAACTGAGCGAGATGGCTTAATGAGGAGTGGCAGAATTTATTGCAGTGAAGCCTCCTTCATATTTATAAATTGGGTATAGGTGGTGATATGTTTGATGGTCTGTTGTGGGGAGTCTACTCATATGCCAGGGAGTCCTTGATTTTTCATTTGTGCATTAAATGTGCACATCTACCATGGTTGGTTCAGATTTGGTTCATAGTTGACCAAAATGGCTCTGGGAGGTCAAACCCAGGAACCTTTTATGTGGGATCTGGCACAAAGCGTTTATTTTTTTAAGTCTTGTTTAACTCAATCTGCTTTCAAAGCCTCCTTCTGATCATAGGCTTATTGCTTCAGTCTAAGTGAATATTCCCAGAAAGGCTTGTGGGACTAAAAGTGTTTGGGGGAATTGGGGGAGGGTTCAGTTGGGTGTCTCATGTAGATTCATTTGCTTCATACCAATGCACAATATTCAGCTACTGAATATACAAGTACCATGGCTGACGTCTGCAACACTGATGCTGGGGTACCCCAGCTTGTACTTGCTAGTTTCTGAATTATGTTTTTTTGTCTTTGTAACTATCTTCTCAAGGTGGTAGTGCAAGGCAAAGATGCAGCCAAGTTGCACTCGAAGTGTTATGAGGGAGTGGAATCATCTCACATATTTTTACCACAGAAAGGTACTTTCAGTGTGTTTTTGGCACTCCTATTATCAAGGTGAAATGAGTTTACCATTGGTTTTCCAGGGTTTGGTTTAAGCCTCCATTTCCAGAAGTATTTTTCCATAATTCAGAGGTCCTCAGTTAATATATGGAAGTTTGGTGCTTGGTCTATCATGGCAAGATCATCCCAAATTTTCATTATCTCATTTATGTGAATATTAAAAAAGGTTGGTGCGAGTACAGATCCCCCTGTGGTAGCCCGCTGTTTATGGTACATGGTAAACTGTTCTTATGACTCAGGTGTGCTTGTAGGTGTCTATTCATCCACAGCAGGCAAAGTATTTGATACCAAGTAATAATTTTTGCAGGTTTCGACATCAGGCCCTTAATCCATATAGCGTCTTATGGAGATGACAGGTTGACAAATGCTGTGCAATCTTTATTTATTCTGAGAGCCAGCCTCAATGTGAGCTGTGAATGCCAGAACTTGGTTGAAACAGCTATGTTTTGGCCAGAAGCCTGCCTGTTCAGCAGAGATACCTGGTTCAATAAAAGGACATATTCTTTTGAGGATGACGCAAAATCAACAAGTTTATAGATCATGCATAGTTCAGAAATCGACCTATAGCTTGTCACTTCATTAGTGGGCTTCTCATGCTTTGGAATGGTAATTATGATTGCCTCACACCTTATTTCAGAGATCTGTACTGTCCTTAAGACTCACAGACTCCAAAGGTCAGAAGGGACCGATATGAATTCATTGGTCCCCAACCAGTAAATCGCTATCTACTTCTGAAGGACACTTGCCATCGAAACCTATGAGCATTTTGCCATCTGCAGGTGAAAGGTTGGCGATCACGCTAGTCTGACCTGCACAAGACAGGCCAAAGAACCTCACCCATTTCCTCCTTAAGGTAACAAAGTACAATGCTGCCAGCCATCAAAGCACTCTGTGGCTGAGAAGGAGAAATTCTGGTGGAATATCGTCAGGACCTGCAGACTTCCCTTTTTTTCCAAAGAGAGCAAGTCCTTTTTACTTTCTCGGTACTGACAGTGGAAGGTTTCTCCTTGGAGGATTGATACACTTGTCCTGAAGAGTTGTCGATGCCTTTCTCATGTTTATCAAGTGGTCCTTTTGTATTCTCAACCAAGTTGGAAGCTACTGAGTTTATCCAGATTTTTGGTGGCTGATACCCTGTAGGAGTAGCAGCCCCACGGCAGTGCAGTAGTATACAGGCTCAACGGCTTGAATGTGTAAAATGAAGGTTTTGCACACAGTCAAGCCAGTGATGGTATCTTGCTGTGTTAAGGGGTGTAGCTGGGCTTTTCCGGTGAGAAAGCTCCTGGTCTGATTGTATTGCTGAAAGAAATGCTGTTTCTCTCTCATTCAGCAGGGAGTGTTGTATTTTCCCCAAAACCTGTAGGGAATGTTCTTCTTTTAGAGACCTACAAACAGTTGGTAGCATTCCGATCTTGCTGGAATCCTTGTGACTGTTTTCTCAACAGTATATTTGTAGATATCCCAATCAACTTTAGCATAATTCTGTCATGGTACCAGTTTTGGAAAAGAAACACAGGAATTTCAATACCAACATAGTTCATGGGCCTGTACTGGCTGTTCAGAAATGCAAGTAATATGTCACATGATGTGATTGATAAGAGTGTACTCACTTTTATCTTAAAACACAAATGTTAGGTCTAAATTGTACCCACGTTGTCACTGGCTTGAATGGAATGGTGATTGTTGTTTTAGTTCGTAAATAAATTGCAAGTCTTGTGCAGATATCTAGTCCATGATATCTTTGCCATCAATTTCACTTGTTTTATAGCCCCACATAGTGTGATGACTATTAAAATCACCTGCATAGATGTATGGAATAGGGGTGCTAGGTAGCACTAGTTCTGCCCATCTTGTACTAGAGGCTTTATAGACGGTGATGTGGCACTTCCCTATTTTGGTGGTTGTGGTAAGTGTGATCTCTTGCTGGTGAAACAACACTAAAATCTGTGCTGGTGCCCTTGATGTACACTGGCCAGCCATATTTCAGATGATAGTGGCTAGTTGTTAGATTATATCTGCAGATATGGCACTGCCTAGCCTGTCATATTTGCTAACATGGGTCTCCTGCAACATAAGATTGTTGATGTTGAGAATCTTCAGGTTTCCAAGGTACTTGTATTTTGCCCATTAGAGTCCTTTTAACAGTAAGCTGCATGATTCTTGTTCCAGGGCCTACCTTAGCATATTGTGGTGGCCCTCAGATGGAACTTCAGGATTTGTTGAGTTGCTGCTCTGATGACTGGCAGATCACTTCACCACCTAGTTGATGGCACTTGTTACAGATTCTCACTTATCAGAGTGGGCCGTGTGAAGGCTGCCATCTTCCACACTAGTGAAGCTAGGGGAACCCCTATGTTGTATGCAATGCTGGTTCTCTCTGGTATCTGTACTAGACAAGTCGTTAAAGAATAGATTGTAGCGAATTTCGATATCAAAGTTGTCTAAATGTGTTGCCCATTGCAAGATATGGCGCTATTAAAAACTTAACACAAGGAAAAATGTTTTAACCAAATTTCTTAGAAAAACCATATTCTACCATTCCACTCAATCCACCACACCACTAAACCATTTCTCAGTGAAATGGACTTGGTAATCGTGGCTCCAATGCCAAGTTCCAGAAATACTTCCAAGAAGCTAAGTTACAACAAAGCTAAGAACAGATTTAAAAAGGAAGCATACTATATTTTCAGTTGTCCACTCATCAACTATCACTCTTCACCTGAGACCCTATTTATGTTTCTTTAAATATACCCTCCAATATTTTATAATCAGATTGGTCAAACACAATTAGCTTGACAAACCAGGCAAGAACAATTTTTCCCTTGAGTGCAATTATCTCCACTATGCCTCAGGAGAGAAAGCTTATCAGCTATACATATAAAGGAGATTTAAACACTATTGAAGATAACCCAACTCCACACAACTGAGTTGCCTTATGTATTTGTTTTAAGGGACAAATGAGGACAATTTGTCTTGGGAATCAGCAACAACTAATCTAAGTTGTTCTGCTCCTGTTCTAGCATCTACCCTGTTAGCATCATGGCACTCTAAAAGTGTATATTGTAGAAGCCTCTGATGTTTGTTTCCCCTATTCCCCAGTGCATCCCCCATATTTTTTGCTACATGATAAAGAATGAATAAACTCTTAGGATCCTTGGATCACCCAAGACTTTGATTGAATCTTACATCCCACTTCTTTCATGCTGTGACGGACTAACAGCACAGGACCCACCCGACCTCCTGGTGGTGTTCTTGGGGATTAGCTCAAGTGGTCCCCGCCAACTGGTCAGTGCTCCGTCTCTCATGATTAGGATCTCAGCCCTCAAGCCATTTCCCTCAGGCTACTCATCCCTCTGGCTCCATGCCTTAGTCCATTCACTCCTCTTCCAGGGGAAAAGTTCCGCTCCCTGGGCCTGGCCACTACTCACGTTCTCAATGGCCCGGAAGTCCAATCCAATCTGTGCCCTCACCTCTGGGCCACTCCCCATCTGGTTCTGCTTCCGTGCCAGAACCTCTGCAGCCACACGTTCCACGCTGGCCCCTCACCTCTGAACCACTGTCAGGACCTCCACTGCCTTCCACACCTCCAGGACCTTCGGGCTCCTGGTCAGCTCCCAGTGGTGCACTGTGAGCTCTCTAGGGTGCTGACTTCCTCAACAAGCCAGCAAGTGGGACAACCTTCACCTCTGAGCTCCCCAGGCTAACTGCTCTAGCTAGCCCTGGACCTCCCTTTTATACAGGGCTGCTGGCCAGATTGGCCCGCTCCTAGTCGCAGCCCATTGGCTGCAGCTCCCTGGCCCTTATTAACTCCATAAAGGCCAATGCGAGGCAACTGCCCCATCACACATGCCTTTTCCATACAACCTGGTTTAATCTGTGTTTATGTCAAGAATGAAGACTAGATCCTTTCAAGACACCCCATCTTCATGAAAATAGCCTAAATGTTTTGTTCATACTTCAAGATCCTTGGATGATGGATGTTGCATAAACAATCTAGACAGATAGTAAATTCAGTTTGTAGAGTTCACTTCTGAAAGTTGTGAAAGCTGAAATATCTTGAAAAGCAGCTTCTCAATTAGCTGTTTTGTCTCTTTACCCCGCCTGAGGTCTGGGTGCCAGCCTGAACAACTGCTCAGCATATCCCTTCAACTGAAAGTTCAAGAGTCAATATTAGTGTGTTCTTGACCAGTGTGGAAGTTATTAGTATTGAACATACTTTGTTTTTTGTTTTATTCTCTATGACAGATAAAATCTAGAAGACATAGCCAATACTTTCAGTGGTATCATAGTCAAGGCTTCCAAACTTCTTTGATGTAGAGCACATCTTGCAATTTTTCTGACAAACAGGGGTATCAGGAGGACACCAAACTTCTCTATTTCACTGAAGACTGAGTGGATGATTTAGTCTCATAAATATCCACTCATTGCTGACTACCTCAAACTTACTACTCTGAAAGTTATGCGCCTTTTACTGAAAGTTTCACATCAGTAAGATTCTTCTTTTCAGAATATGATGACATTCTTTGTGAAGACTGGTGCTTCTCATCTGTTGACATAACACAATCAGGACTATAATCAGGAAACTCACATGCGTCCATGTACAGAGTCTACACTCAACAAATACTTTCTCAGGAGCTTCGGTCTTCATGGATTCTGGAGCGCTGAGCTCATGAACTACTAACAGAAACTTTTTGCACCTTTTGTCCAAAAAGGCAGTCTTCTCTGCCACAGTGCCTTCTATCCACCATTTTCTACTCTAGTACTGTAAAATGTAAATGTTTTGCAAAGTTGCCATTGTTAATTTTCAGTTTTATCAAACAATTAAAAATGGAAATTTTGAAAAACGCACGCGATAGAAATAGGATATAGCTGGCCTATAAGGCCCAGGTTATCTACATCAGGAAGGAGAGTTTCAGATAATTATGCTATCCCAGAATGAGGATATATTTTGTAGTGTCAGAAGCAAACAGATGTAGTTAGAAATTTTTTTTTAAAACTTCACCTATTTCCTATGGCAAATTCTCCTTTAAAATGACTTGGATTTTTTATTTTCCCTACAAATCACTTGAATTAAATTACAGCAGTGGAGATTTTCAGACTAAAGGTGAAAGATTTCTTTAACTGCAATTATGTCACATTTTAATACTACAAGTTTAGACACAGGTGTCTTTAAACCACAATCAAAATCCTCAAAAGGTAGAACGGAAAACACTTTTTCTTAGTGGAAAAGCTATATATACTGTATACACTGGGATACCCATACAAGAATGGGCTGTAATATAATTATTGTAGAACAGTGGTTTTCAAGTCATGGGTCGGGACCCAATACCGGGTTGCAGACCCTCGGTCAAGGTGCCACCTGCTGCCACCGCCACAAGACTAGAATGTATTGCTGAAAAATGTAAGTGTTGGATCGCCGGTCTAAATGTTTTTTTCAACTGGGTCCTGGAAAAAAAGTTTGAAAACCACTGCTCTAGAAACTAATTAATTTACAATCATAACCAGGAGATATACAGCAGTTTACAAAATTTGTGAATTTTGGAAACATTAAAAATAATTACACTATAATAAGATTTCTTTATTTCAGAAAGCATCAGACAGTATACTATTACATGTGACAAAGGTAATTAAGTCCTAGTGGTGTGTCCGATAACAAAATGGTGTTTAGCTCCACTTCCAAATTTGCAAATCTTATTTTGTGATTAGCAAAGCACTAGCTATGCGAGTCTGACATTCCTTGTTAACTTGTAGGTACACAAAATTATGTATTTCTCCCACATTTACACATACTTTGAGGAGGAAGGAGAGGAGGACCATAAAAATTGTTTAGAAGTAAGTTACATGAAGAGAGGCAGAAGGTCTCAAGCTGTATTACACAGAACAGTGTGATCAGACTGCTATCCACTTCTTCCCATTTGCTAAACCACCTTCTAAAAAATCCTAAAAATACATTGTTTTCTTATTAGTACTCTCCATAGAAGAAATTACAGTAGTGGTCACAGACTTGCTATGTGACCAAGACACTATTAAAGAGTGAGTGGTACACACAATGACAAATAACTTTGATTTTTCTTTGAAAATAAGTGGACACTCTCGTGTGTAATAGTTCAGAACAATTTAAGACTATAGTTATCCTTTGACCTGGTTTCCTTACCAAATGGCAAGAGATCCTCACATGCAGTTAACATCTGGAAATCCTTAATTACAATTTCAAGACAGGTAAAAATTTAACTGTTCCAGAACTGAAATATGGTTTTTAATAGGATACAAAAACCCATTTAAGCTCACAGCATATCACCGAATAAAGTATCATAAATTCACATGAAGACAGACATGGCTATTTCAGTTTTTAATGCGTCAACACAAATTAAGAAAAAAATTAAAAACTGTTTCCTAAACCCATTTCCATTAGTATCGTTATCTGGTGGTCTTTACTTTTATGTCAGCAAAAACACAAGATGATTCACTATAGTGTGAAGCACTGGTGTACTGAGGAGGGGGCAGGGGAAGGGCCATGCCCCCAGGCACCAATCTGGTAGAGGCTGTTGGGTGGGCCCTCATCAAACCCTGCTCTGGTATGCTGCTGGCTGACAGTCAGTCACAGCTGAGTTGAGTGAATATCGGCCAGAAATAAGGGCTGACCTGGATTCACTGAAACTGGCTACCTTGAAGTGGGAGGGAGCTGCCTCTCAGATTTCCCACTGAAGGGGCTGAGGCTGGAAAGCTGCCTCCAGCCCTGAAGGAGTCGGGGAAGGCAAAGCTGGGGGGCTGCAACCCCCCACCCTCTGGCCCCCTAAAGCTGCACATAGGGGACCCCAGCCCAGCCACAGCCAGGGCTTCCAAGTTCCCTGACCTACCTGGCTGGGATGGGGGATTCCCTCAGCATTGCAATGTGGTAAGGAAGGGAGGGTGGGAGCCAGGAGAACCCCAAGAGCTGGGAGGGGTGGGGAGGCAAAGGACTGGAAAGAACCTGCTTGGGTGGGTGGGGGGGGTTCCCCACAGGTCTCCTGCTGCAGAGGCTGAAACTGAAAAAGCTGCCTTCAGCACTGAAGAAGCTGGGGAGGAGGGGCAAGGCTGGGGGTTGTGACCACCATCCCTAGCTGCCCTGCTACTACTTGTGACATGCGATGGGAATGATCACTGCTGCCCAGCAGGGAAAAGAGGGGAAAAGCATTTTCTGACTCCTCAGATGTTACTTGCATCTCAAAAGCAGGATAAGCACTTATTTGCCAATAGGAACTATCTATATTAACACTACCTCCCCTGCAAAAATACAGAAAAAAGCTGGCTCTGAAAAGCTCACTTGCCTGAGCAGTGAGCACTCAGTATGAACACGACGCACTGGGTAAGAGCAGGGAGTGGGGGGGGCAACAGAGGCATGGCTGCATTTGCCCCCACAAGACTCTGGCCCCACCTCTACTCAACCTCCCCTCCCTGGGACAGCTGGGGGGGAGGGGGCGGTCGTGGATCACCTCCTGCCCTGCACACATGCGCACACAAAACGTATGCTTGGTCCCCAGGCGCCAGAGACTTTCTGTATGCCACTGGCATGAAGCTTTTCTGTCATAATGCTAGACTGCATTAAACAGACTTACACAACAAGCAAAACCCACCACAGATTGCAGTGAATGCTAATAGCTGAAATACTGAAAAAGTAATGCAATCATTTAAAAGTTACAATTTGATAGCACCTATGGAAGCTTGAAGGGGAAGAAGAAAAATATCATACTTACGATAAGGTATCAAGGCTCTTGCTTTCTTTAAATATGAAGATGCAATTCATCCCAAAATAAAATAAGAAAAAAACATTAGTGTGCCAGATCATTTAAAGAAAAACTGTACTTTCTGAATGCAGTTTTGCAGATGAATTACAATGAAGGCCAACTTTTCCATTTTTATATAGTAAAAAGTATACAGCCTTTATGCTTTTCTGCAAAACTGAAGTGAAGTGCTGATACCAGAAGGTTAACAAAGGCAACCCTGGTATTTACTTGAAGGAAAGGGATCAATTCTTAAAGATGATTCAGATTTGACAGAGTGATCTCAGGGATGCCATACAAAACCTTGATTTTTGAATGTCTGCAGCTCCTAGAATTTTAAGAGCTGTGGTTCCAAAAATCAACATTTTGGGCTAATTTGGCAAAATCCTCTGACTAGCCAAATTTCCTCAAGTTTGATCATAACATGAAGGACACGCAAAGTGGTTTTGATCAACTGAACCCATCACAAGTGATGGGGGGGTAGATGGGAAGAAGAGAAATTGAAATTTCCAATTCAAGACATAGACAAGATTGACTAAATATTGACCTTCTTCTAGGTTTTCCCAGGTAATAAACACACAAAGAAACAGATCATTACTGATATTCTAACTCACCATATTGAGAAATGAAACAATTCAATATATTGTTATGTCACTGCTGCAGCTGTTTGTCCAGAGCACTCCAAAAAGAGGAAGAGTTTGAATGGCACATCTGAAATATTCAGTGCCACAGAGTAGATGCTGCAAGTCATTCTAACAATTCAACAAGAGATTTTCTAACCAATACAAAAAGTTAAAAGAGCATTTGGTAAAGAAACCGAGATACCGCCACAAATGAAAACAATGAGAGGCAGTGTCACCGCAGACAGGGCAGCTTCAGCTCAACATCTTTTTAAAAACCTAAAAATCTGGACTTTAAAAAAAGAGTAAGCCTTCCACCTACTTACAGAGACACAGGAATTATTATAAACGAGACCACGTTTCCTTCTAGTCTGGTGTCTTGAATCTGACAGTTGCTAGGATCTGGTTTCAGAGACAAGTGGAGAAGGCACATTGCCAATTGTATATTGCTGTAAATGGGGGAGGGAGGGGGGAAGGTGATGGGGAATTTCCTCCTGGTCATTTCTGAGCAGTCAAGCTTATGCCTTTGATTGCATTTTGATTACTGTTTTATTAGCATCAGGGAAGTGACTCCATAGTCGAGGATGAGAGATCCATTCTCTTTCAGACCCCTTTTAAATTCTCTTCTAAAAAGCTGCAGAGACTGAAAATCCTCATGCTAAAATCTCAGACTGAAGTTGAAATTTATTACAGGAAGCTGGAAGTAAATTGCTCCAGTTGTTTCTGAGTTATAGGGCTCTGAGAAGTTAGTGTTTGACTTTTAACAAAGTATCTAACTTTGAGAAGCCATAACTCAAAAACTGCTGCTTTTTAGGGTTCAAACCTCCCATGTGCAAAAGTGCATAGGCTAGTTTTTACTGTGTTTATAAATTCACTTACAAAACATCATGTTTCATGCACATAAGTAGGTAACTGAAATCTCTATTTAAGTCTTCCTAACTAGGCACATTTTAAATGACTTCACAGAGAGGTACCAGAAATCATTATGTGGAAATTCTTCTAATTCCAGTTAGTTAAGGTCTCCTCCATAATAACCCTGAGGTTTTCCGTGAAAGTGAAGCTTCTTTAACAGAAAACGTCTAAGTACTTTTGGTTGCGCAGCTAACCTTTAGAAAATAAGAGGATACAGTGCTGGCTGGAACAAAATGTAACAATAGCATCAGAACAGAAGTGTACATTTCCCCAAGTTCATTTCAACGGAGGAGTAAACTGAAACCTAATAATGTTGGTATTTAAGTTACCATTTCATCCGTACCGTTCATATGCTTATCCAGGGTGCTTGGTTTCATTGGGAAGGCCATCCAGAAGGAATGAAGTTGTGATTGCAAATATCAAATACGCAAACGTGTTCTGAAGTTTGGCAATTCTGATCTTCACCAACAAGATTTCCTCCCTCCTCCCCCCGCTGTGAGAACTGTTCCGATAAAAACAAGGAAGCTCTGGTTTGATAGTGGCAGCAGTCTTGAACCCTAAAGATCCTCTCTCTTTAGGAAGAGGGGAGATATTTGCATTTGGCTCCCCATTCTCTGGGCCAACTAATGCATGCCACGAAAGAAATTCTACAATCCTAGTGAGACTCCTGGATGCATTAAGGTCGCTTGACATATGTAATTTGTAACACATACGCAGAGGGAAGGAAACCACCTCTAGAGATGGAGTGAGAGTCACCTTTCCATCTGTGCTCCAGAAAGGGGTCCTACAGCAGAGGAACAACTTTCCTCTCATATGGTGCCATGCCTAACATAGACTATCATTAAAGCAGGTAAAGAAAAGGCAAAACAACTCTAAAACTCCATCCTGGGAGAAGTGGGCAGGCAATAAGAGAGAACTGATCCTTGCTCAGGCATGATGCACTACATCTCATGAGCAGCTATATACAGCAGGTGAAGACCACATCATTGCTTCCCCTTCTGTCTAGAGAAGGCTCTCTCAAAGTCCTGACTTCTTTGCTTCATCTGTCAAATGCTGCCATCAAGTGCCCACAATTGTTTTTGTAAGCTTGTTACAGAGGAAAATGTTAGTAAACATATACAAATCACAGTATATTTTTGAACCAGATTCTAAGATCACAGTGATTTAATTACTCTTTAAAGCGTAAGTATAATCACGCAGAAAGGTGGCTATAATGAAAGTCTCCTTTCTGAAGTGCCAAACCACATTAAATTCATGTTTATACATTTACCTGTTTAGTCATTGTTTCTTCATTAATCCAAACAACAGAAAGAAAACCAATATTATCCAGCGCAATGTTCCCTTTAAGGTTTGGCGGCTTGTGTGCAAAATTTTCAACCCGTGTGCAAAACTTTTCTGAATAACATTTTTGTGCAAACTCATGCGACAGAAATTATTGAAAAATATAGAATGAAAAATTAATAAAAGTTACTTAAAATTGTTTTTTATTAATAATTTAAATGTATTTTATGCTTACGTGACATTATGTCTCATCAAAGAAGAGGGGCAAAGAAGAAAGGGGTGGTAGGGCAAAAGAGGGCAGGGTGGGGATAGCATGGGGACAAAGGCCATGGTGACAAGAGAGGGGAGGGAGTGGGATGGCTGGCAGGGGAGCGTGGCAGGGCAGGGGAGAATGTAGAAGCATAGCAGGGCAGGGGGTGGCAAGAAAGGAAAGGGGAGAGGTGGCATGGCTGGCAGGAGAGAACATGGGGAAAAGGGCAGGAGTGCAGTTCCCCCTTCCTCCCAGCCCCTCCACTACTGGGCCCCTCATCTTCTGCGATCTTCACCCGCAGAAAGAAAGAAAGAAAGAAAGAAAGAAAGAAAGAAAGAAAGAAAGAAAGCAGCCCTGGAGCCCAGCCGCCAGGCTTGGGGGAGGGGGCTGGGGGAGGAGTGATGGGGGCTGCTGCGGCTGGGCTCCAGCCCTGGACCCCCAGCCACCGGGCTTGGGGCTGCTGCGGCTGTCCCTCATGCCTGCACGAGGGGACCCACACAGCTTAGAGGGAACATAGTCCATCAGTATGAAGATTTTTCTAAAATGAATAAATTCAAACTTGCACAACCACGCATGGCTTTTGGCCATTCCAATCATACACACAACATTGAGACCACAGTAAGCCAAGTGAACGTGATCTCATGAACCACTAAAGCTAGATGCAGTTTGTCACTTTAGAAAGCCAGGAATCCTTGAGAGCCTTGCTTTCAGCCTTCAGGTCACTGAGGTGGTGGCAGATGCAGGCCCCAGGTGGGGGGCGCAGACACTGGGGGAGGAGCCACACGCAGGGCCTGTACCATGAATTTTTTTAAGGGAGCAAGACTCCTGCCTGGCCCCTCCCTCCCAGCACTGTCTCCGACAGTCTGGCCCATGTGATGGGAGGGTGGGGGCATGAGGTGGTGCCGTGAAACTGGGCAGCCTTGGCCAGGGCCCCTCTAATCTAGCTCTGGTGTGGGACACCTGTAGTGCCCAAATCCATGTGCCAGTAGATTTTGTTATTTTGGTTGTTCTGACAGAAACAGAATCTACCACACATGGCTTTCGACACTACATCGGCCCTGTGCTCCCCCCCACCCCCCCGCACGGCCCAGCAGCAACTATCTGGTGTCTGGGGCTGTCACTTTTGCCCCCCTGAATGCCTCTTGCCACCGCTGCCCCCCCTTCCCCCTGTCTTTGCATCCTCCCCATACAAAACAGGAGAGGTCCCAGCTGCTGTCCTGTGCTGGGGAGGGGCTGCACAGGGCAGGGGGGAAGGGCATGAGGCAGGGGAGGGGAGCAAATTTGACTTGGCCCCCCAGGCACCAGATATCCTCGGTACACCACTGCCACCCGCTGCCAGTGGAGCAGCATGGAACTCAAACAGCTGCACCCCTGCTGCCAGTGTGGGGAAGGGGGTACAGAGAGCCCCCCACCAGCCAATTGGCTCAGGGACACACTCTGGCCCTCATCAAGTGTCCTGCCCTCCAATGCAGCCCTTCACATCAAATGAATTTGACACCCCTGCCCTAGAGACTATAAGGTAAGTAAAGACAGTCAAACTAAATGTAGCAAGAGCAGCAGTAATGCAAGTTTCCAGATGTTCCAACAATAACGTGTCTAAACTCTGACTTGGAGCAATCAACTAAAGGGGCTAAAAAGCAGTATAGCCTTCATTCAATTCTTGGCTTTTCAGGCTGCCAAATGCAGTGGTAGTTTTTGATGAGACCATTCATCTTTTGGGAACTGGAATAAAGTCAAAAAGGAGAGAAGAGTGATCCTACCTATAAAGTGGTACCTATCTCACAAGTCAGATGCCAAACTTTAATTTAAAAAATGAGCAAGAAACAACTGAATTATAAACTGTATAGCTCTGATTATTAGAATTATAAAGTTAGTGGATGAAAGATACACACAAATATTGGGATTTTCACTAAGGCACGTGAAACAGAATCAACATGCCACTTTCAAAATTGGCATGAACATGGATACTCATGTAAACAAAAGAGTACTAAATTCAAGGTAGGAAAAAAAAAGGTTGAGAAAGTACCCATAATAACCTAATTGAATATGGTCATATTTTACATCTTTATTACTGGAAAGAGTCAACACCACCATAATAAAATTTGCATATAATAAAACATGAAGGTATGATTACCAATGAAGTATAAAGGAAATAACTTTGTAGGAGATTAGAAACATGGACACTAAAGAGATTGATTTGGAGACAATGCAAATTACTGTTCAGGATTGGGTGGGGTGGAACGGGGAACAGATATTAAATGGAGAGAAATCTGGCAACAATTCCTAAGAAGGACTGAGCAGTGGACAACAAATTAGATACAAAAGTATTATGCTACACAGGCAAATGTGTCATATAGCAGTGAAGCAACTGACATCTACATAGTTTTGATGCAACAAGACCCAGAATATTATACTCAGCTCAGAATGCTTCACTGCCAATAAATTCAAGTTCCAAAGGGGTAGCTGTGTTAGTCTACTGCAGAAAAACAACAGAATCCTGTGGGTGGCACTTTTAAAGACTAACAGATTTATTTATCACATGAGCTTTTGTGGGAGAAAATCCCACAAAAGCGCATGTGATAAATAAATCTGTTAGGCTTTAAAAGTGCCACAGGAATAAATTCAAGGAAGCTCAGAGAACTGTAACCAAAATAATCTAAGATTTCCAGATAACAAAGAAATATAAAAAGAGGCAGATATCTGTAGAAACATTAAGAGGTGACTGGAGGCTTTGGGGGAGAGCAGACTAGAGGAAAGAACGCAATAGTGAATAATGTAGGTCTTCCATACTTGAAGAGTCTAGACTTGAAAGAGCAAAAAGAAATAAGTCAGGATGTTACATAGGTGGCATAAGTGTGACTAATGGCCTGCAATTAAAGCTTAATTACAACCAAATATCAGGGAGGAAAATTTTCTGACAAAAAGATCTACTTTGCTGTAAAATTATCTCCAATACCACAGGAATAGAAGCTGCTCTTCTGAGACATTTGAAGCTACAATGAACTAAAGTATACTGCAGAAAACAGTATGATCAGATGACAGGGAGACTCACTAAATGACCTAAAAGAGATTTTCCATCTTTAACTTTGCAAGTCCATTATATAAGGTGAGCAACTTCTATTCAATATTCCCTGTGACCTACTGCTAATAGTTCTTTGCAGTTACCATCATGCATTCAAAAAGCATAAATAATTGTAGTAGATGAGATGGAGGCTGACTGCAGTCAAAAGTGAGAAAAATTGTTTCTCTGCAAATAGTGTTGGAACTTTTCTTTAGAGCCCTGCAGATCCGTGGGTAAACACTCCCGTGGGTGCAGATATCCGCAGCTCCCTTGTTGCAGATAAAAATTGGCTGCAACTGCAGATTCTATGATCAATTCCTGCAGCTACTCGTACAATCTGCCTCAGCAGCAACACACAGGGGAACAAAGAAGTGCTCCAGCCAATCCCAACTGCGAGCTGATTGGTGGTCTGCCAGCCAATCAGAGTCTCAGTCATAACAGGCTGGGGCTTGGAGACACACCACTCAGTCAGCATGCTGGCCTTTGATTGGCTCATTCCCCATGCCTTCCCCACCCACTTCACTTTCTTGTTTGCTGTTCGTATGTCATGCTGTCACTCAGAAATTTCATTGGTGGCCAAGGAAATCTGATTGACAGCACAGCATGCAAATCGCAAAGAAGAAAAGGAAAAAATGGGTGGGACCCATGTGGCGAATGAGCCAATCAAATGCTAAAATGCAGACTGTCAGCCCAAGCTCGGTTGCAGATGCGGTTCTGGATCCAGATAAAACATGGCATGCAGATTCCGGATCACGTAAAGACTAACATTGGGTGGTTGCAGTTGGGTTTCAGTTCCACATTTTTGTATCCGCGCAGGGCTCTACTTTTCTTGATCACACAGATTGGTGATCATGCCTTGCCCTTGAAGTTGAAACCAAGGAAGTTAGCATTAAGAATTTTATTTATTAAAGATAATCTACTACTGAACAAAGGATTAGGTTCAAAATAGAGTAAGCCAGGAAACTTTATTTATGGTATCTTTGGGCTTCTCTATATATGGAGTTGTTCAGGAACAGCTATTGCACTTTTTATTCACACCTTAACTTAAACCAAATTAACTTTCAAGTGTCGCCATGCCCTTAAAATTTGTTCCAGCTACTATAACCTTTAAAGAGGTTATAGAAAAGGCTGGCATTTCATATTTATCTGGGGAAGTATAAACCATGGAAGATCTGAAGTATGAGTTTTCTTGTGCCTTCTCACTCCGTCATGAGCATACCTCACTAAGCTTGTTATGTTTGAAACTTCTAGAGTTGCAGCCATGCTACTGTAATGCTTTAGCGTAAACACTTCCTATACCAGCTCTAGGGGTTCTCCCATTGACAAAGGTAATCCACCTCCCCTAGAGACAGAAGCTAAGTTGATGAAGAACTCTTCCGCTGATCTAATGCTGTTTATGCTGGGAGCAGGGCTGCCTTTTCGGTGGGGCAAGTGGGGCACCGCTGCCTCCCCCCCCGACTGCATTGTGCCCAGCCCTGGCCTGCTCCCTCCGGTTCCGCTGCCTTGGGCAGCAAGAAGCCGAAAGCAGCGGGGCGGAGCGGGAGCACTTTGCTTGGCCTCTGGCCTGGACCCCTCCCCCACAGCAGAGCAGGCAGCACAGGGACAGAGCAGGGCAGTGGAGCCCAGCCTCTGGGCCAGCCTGCCCCACCCCCAGGGGCAGAGCAGCCAGCCCAGGGGAGGGGCAAGTGCGCAGGGCATGGCCTCTGTCCTCCCAGCATGAGGGGAAGCAGGGACCCCACAGGCCAAGTGGCCGTGGGCCCCATCCCCCCTTTATGGACGGCCTTGTAATACACATCTCATTCCAAGCTGGCTCTGAAGTTTTCTTCCTCAATAGTTCTTCCCGTATGCAGGATGTTTTTGTAGGTTTTGGTGATGAGATTTGAACTTGGAAAATACTAATTTACAAATGCTAAGTCTGGAACTACGGTGTGTGGCAGACTGAGCACTCTCAGTCCCCGTGGGTCCTGCATTTCATGAAGTGGCAGCCAGCTGAGGCACAGTTCTCCCAGCACCATGGATCCTCAGTCCCTCCTACCCTGGGGCTGGGCTCTCTGCCCCACAGGCCACTGGGCTTGGGCTCTAAGGCCCATCTGGGCAAGCTTGCCCTCACTGCCTGTACCTCCTAAGTGCTGTCAGTAATAGCTACTGGTCAGCTCTCCTCCACACACCAAATTCTGTTCCTACCTCCACCTCCAAACAGCACACCCAAACTCCCTCACTGCTACAGGGGCTTTTTATCTTCTACCCTTAACTGGAGTCTCTCATAGACTTTAAGGTCAGAAGGGACCAGTACGATCATCTAGTCTGACCTCCTGCAAAATGAAGGCCTCAAGACCTCACCCACCCACTCCTGCAATAGGCCACCAACCTATGACTGAGTTATTTACCTCCTTAAATCATGATTTAAGGACTGTAAGATACAGAGAATTCACCGGTAGGTGAGCCCTGTGCTACGGAGGAAGGCGAAAAACCCCCAGAGCCCAGGCCAATCAGCCCTGAGGGAAAATTCCTTCCCGACCCCAAATATGGCGATCAGTTAAACCCTGAGCACGTGGGCAAGCCTCAACAGCCAGTTACCCAAGAAACAATTCTCTGTAATAACTCAGAACCCACCCCACGTACTCTCCCCTCTTAGGCCATTTGTACATCCACCACACGTAGCCAAATATCACTGTCAGGTGCTCCAACTGACTATAGATGCCTTAATTGGAGTCCGGTGCCTTGATCAGCTCAAAGCAGCCCTGCCCCAACTACCCTGGGAACAGGGCCTTGTTGAGCCTGGGGCTAATATACCTGCCTTGAAGCATCCCACCACCCTCCTGTAGCCATCAGGCCTGGTTCTGTCATGGGTGGAAACCAACTTTGGCTAACAGAACATTTTACCATATGACAGAGTGCTTACTTTAATACAGAACTTAGCAGGCACAAAGAACTGCACCATACTTGTCATGGATGTTGCACATTTGAAGATCAGTCTTCTGCCTCAGCAATTACGCAAGAAAACTTGGTGACACATTTGAATGTGTTCTCTCCATCAAGAATAAAGTCGCTTATATAATACAATTTTTATATGCACTAGTAGTATTAATATTTAAAAAGCTACAATGAAAGCTATTATTTATGCACTATTAGTAGCTTTAACATGAATCCAGATTGAGAGCATATTCTTTTTTGCTTGTAGTTTTGGGGTTTTTATTGCCGTCCTAATTCTTTTCCCTTAACAGAGGCTTTCATATGCTGTTTCATGAGGATCCAAAAAAAGTGGGGCAGAGACATAGTACTCTTTTTCTGGCACCTATTAAAGATGTCACCTGGAAGAATTTTAACTCTTCAGTTTTGTTTTTTATATACATCATTGACTGCACTTTCAGTTCTCCAGTTCACAGCTGAATAAGGGTTTGTTAATAGAACCCTGTCTAGCATTAGAATGCTGATTCTTCAAAACTTAAAAGTCAGTAACTAAAGCACCTGCCAATTCTGTTTTGACAGATTAAGAAAAAGAAAAAAGCCCACCCAAACACTTTATAAAATGCCTTTGATAGAATCTTGCCTCAATTAGTTCACTCACAGAGAGAAATGAAAATGGCTATGACCGGTCAACAGCTCAGGGTAAGAGCTCTCCTGTGACTCAGATCTGGTCTAGACTGAGGGCTTAGGTCAATGTAACGCAGCTTACTTGGACCCTCTACTGCCTGCGTACGCACTCACGCGGCCGGAAGGTCAAATTAAGTGGTGTTACAAGTCGACCTTGTAAAGCCACCCCTCCAGGAAGTGTAGGGTTAAGGATGAAATTAGTAATTCGCTCTAACCCCAGTGTAGATACCCACCTCCGGCTGCCGGCTCATCAGCCGCCCCCCCAGGGCTGCCGCCAGCCCCCGCCGCCCCACTGGAGACCGAAGGAGTCAGAGCAAGAGTGTCCTGTGGACACTCTCCTCCGGTTTTATTATGACAATGTATTAACATTCACTTTAGATGACACCCAAATGTAGACATGGCCTTAGACAGGCCTTCGTGCAACTCTTTTCCATTCAGCAAACACCAGTTTTATACACCAGAACTAGACAAGATGACTATCACAGGTTTCCTTATGAATTCATTATTGGATAGGAAGGTTTAGTAGAGTGAAAATAACTTGTAACTGTAGAGGTTACAACAAGTACTCTATTGAAAACAGCTAGATTCCTTTCCCTTTAACACCCATCTTAGACTGCTGCAGCATACTATGGGCAATATAGTTAAGAGAGAAAGCACTTTTATTCCAAATCCCCATTCTGAATGGATTATAACAGAAAAATATTGGTGGTCTCATCATAGTGAATCCTCTGCCTCAAATTAGCTTGCTTATCCCCAGCACTGGGGGGAGGGTAAAAAGAGAAAATGATGATCTCTCCCAGAGCAGTCAGAATCTGGTGCTGTCACCCATCATAGTTGTGTCAGTGGGAAAGAGAAAAAGCTTTTTAAACAAAGACATGTTTTGGGGGTAAAAAAGGGAAAAATCTGCTAGTAAGGAAGCAATCAGTAAACTGATCATTTCTGGTGGGAAAGAAACAGGTCGCACAACCGGCCCACGGTTCGTATTTTGCCTCCCCACCCCCACACTAGAAGCATGTAGGATACAAGGACAAAAAATGGCACATGAGAAAAACATTAGGGAGTACTGAGAGTTATAGTGACATCAAGACAGTAAACCAGAAAAGTGAATCATTGATAGCTGCAGGGGTGTGGGTGGGATATAAAATTACATGATCAGACAAATTGCCAGTTCCAACCTGATGAAATAAAATTAGTATCAAATAAGCAGCCAGTGGCTCTCACATCTCAAGCATATTGAAGCTGGCTCTTCTTAGACTCCACAACATTCAGAGGCAAGAAGAGAACATAAGCTAAGAAAGAGTGGGCATAGTCTCTCTTCATTTTCATACCCTAGAGCAGAGGTTCTCAACCACTGTGTCAGGACACAAAGCTGTGTTGTGAAGAGCCAGGAGGTGTGTCACCGAAAATTGGCAGCTCAGCTTGGAGCCACCCTGGGGCTCCTGCTGCCCGCCTCTCTGCTGCCCTCAACAGCCTGCTCCTGCTGCACAACACAGGCAGTAGCCAGGCCCAGATGAGTAAAAGGACTTCGGGGCAACCCAGGGATCCTGGGCTAGGGAGGGTACCACCTACCCCACAAAAATAAACCCGGCCTCATCAAGCCTGGGCACAGCCTGCGCTGGCTTGACTCTGCCCCCACCCAAATCCTGGAGTGCTACATCCTCTGGAGCACCACAGCCTCCCAAGCACTCCCAGCCCACCAGCAAATCGTAGTGTGTCACATAGGGGAACATCATCTACCAGGTGTGTCGTGACAGAAAAGAGATTGAGAACCAGTGCCCTAGAGACCCCTTATCAGCTGGGTACTCTCTCTCCACTGAATTTCTGAAACACATTTCCTATCACGCACCATTTACATGTTATTTTCAGGTAGCACAAAAGGAATGCAACTAAAATCTATCAGAGGAACAGACACTACTTTTCAATCAGTCACTACATATACATACTAGAAGACAGGTCAAACAAGCTTTGTATTTAGAATAGCAATAATAGAACACTAAAGTCCCAATCCTGCAAACACATTTCTTTAACTTTACTCACATGCATGAAGTTAAGCACTTGCATATTCACAGAATAGTGGCCTAAAAAGCATTGAGGACTGATAAAAACAAACAAGGCCTCCTCTGGCACTTGGAGTCAATTGACACTATCAGACTGGGTCTAAATAGGGACTGAGTGTGGCTACCTCACTACAAAAAATAATTTTCCCTCTTTAAACATTAACAACAATTGATGAGAAGGTGAGAATAGGCCACATCCACACCGTTTGAATTAAAACAACTTGTTTGGTTTGCTGAAACAGACTAACAGAGCTCCCGCTCTGGAACTGTTTGAACTGACTTCATTAACTCTCCAGATAATAATGTGACAACCTTGTGTGTGGGTGCCTGTGTACCCCTCATATTATGCAGTTTTCACTTCATTCATCTGAGGAAGTGGGTTATAGCCCACAGAAGCTTATGCCTTAATAAATCTGTTAGTCTTTACAAGTGCCACAGGACTCCTTGTTTGTTCTAGTAAGAAGTTACCTATGTGTATGAAATTTTAACAGCAACTTTCCTATTATTGATTTTAATATAGTTTATTACATTTAAGCCCTTACATAAAATGCAAATAATGTTGCTTCGTAATTGAATAGCTAAATAGTTGGTTTGTAACTATACATTAGCTATCTATAATCATACCAGAGTTCTTCCCCAAGTTTAAGTTCAGTTGTATAGAACCAGGGAAGTTGAGCCAGATTTCCTTTTTAAATTGCAGGAAAAAAATGCTTTGCGGCTCAGTCAACTTTAAATGCACACAGTACACAAAACGAGCACATTAACTTCACTTGAAAGTTAAACTACAATCATAGTTGTGTTTCAAAACCAAAAAGGTGTATTGTGTAAATTTTAACAATGTCTGAAAAGGCTCAAAATGCTAATACAAATACTAGTGATTGGACAAGCTCCTGAAGATTTCATTTTCACATAAAATGGGGAAACTAAATTGAACTGCAGGTTACATAAACATTCAAAACCTTTTTTTAAAAAAACCAATTACTTACAGAAAGTTTATAGAAAATTTAGAATTGTGACACATACATGTAATAAAACAGATTACATTACCTTTTTATGTTTTAAGCCACGATAGTGTGACTGAAGGCTTATGGCACTCATACATGGAACTTTACAAACCTAAAGAAATTAATTACAAATTAGTCTTCAGTTACGCTATAGATAACTTTAGAACAAGAATACTTCTGTGTGACCCCAGCAAATAAATCTTCATTGTATGGACCAAACCCTATGGACCAAACCCTTTCATTATATTTTACTATTTAAGAAACTGATGAAGGCCTCTTAGAAAAAAGGCTTGTTTGAGAAATTTAAAGAAAGACACCAGTGAGTGACACCAGTGAGTACATAATCCAAACATATTAAGCCTACTTATGCATTTGGAAAGTGAAGATACTAAAAACCAACACCAGATCTGTGTAAAATGTTAAAGAAATTTTTCTTTTTCTTTTTTTTTTAATAAAAAGCTTTTGCTAATTAACTAATAGTATCTGGATATTCTTTCCCACCCCCTGCAGAGTTTTGACAGCAGCCTTTTAACACAGTTCTACAAAATGTTGAAACAGATGACCCCATGATACAAATGGCAGGAAAGAGTTATATACAAGAAGGGCTGCTAGACCAACATATTACTTATCATGAGATCAGAGTAAGGTCAGCACAAAAACTGTTAACAGTTTCAACAAAACAATGACAGATTTGATGTCATCCTTCAAGCAATATTTCCTGCTGTCTTCTGAGGCAGCAGAACTCCTCTACAGACACCTCTTTAAACAGGCAGAAAAAGGAGACAGTTTAGGACTTCGTTTATTGCTTCTAGGAATCACAAACCTGTATGCATATCATCTGTTGCATGCAGTTATTTAGCCTCGTTTTGAGAGATGTAATGCCTCACTCAATGAACTTCAATCAGAAAGGTAGAATGTGTAAAAAAGGTACACGCTTCAGCAAAACCAATTTACTGGATTTAGCTTTAAATGTAAAGGATGTTAATATGCAGAAAAGGATTCTGAAAGTCAACGTACCAGGGTGGATAAAAATAAATGATTTTTAAAAAATGGATTTTTTTCATTTAAATCGGAGTTTTTGATAAAATGCTTTTTGAGGGAAACCCCTATCAAAAGATAGTTTTAATTAAGATATATTATAGCTCAAAGATATCTCATCATGGAATAGGGATTATCAATTCTAATTCTATAGTATGAAACAACATAGTCATGTAATATTTAAGAAAAGTTTTGTAAATTAGTCCCAATATTTTATAGATTAGGGACGCAATTTTATGAGGTTCCTGAGGCTTCTATATAGATTACTCTTAGGTTAATCTTCCTACCTACCCTACCCAATGGGACTCAGTGCTCAGTCTAGAACAGTGGTTTTCAAACTCTTTTCCTCGGGACCAGTTGAAAAAAATAAAATTATGCCTGCGACCCAGCAACTACATCTTTGAGCATTCCAGTCTTTTGGATGCGGCAGTAAAGGGCTCCACGACCCAGTACCTGAGGGTCTGTGACCCAGTACTGGGTCCCACCCATGGTTTGAAAACCATTGGTCTAGAAGATACCATCAGAGATGCTTAGTTTTGTAGTTCTCAAACAGTGGATTTGTGTCTCCAGAGGTAACATGCTTATTAACAACAAAAATGTTTTAAAACAAATAAATATATAGAGGTTAGAAATAACAGACCTCAACCCTATTGTTCCTCTGCAAATTTGTGTACCCAATGTCAATCCATTACCTCTCTCTAAAAGTGCAAAGTTTCAAAGAGTTCATTGAATAGAACATTGTTGGGGACAGAAGAGATCTGGACAAGGAGAAGTCTGGAGATCATTGTGAGAAGGGAGGGACAGGCAATAGAAACAAAAGTGAAACTATTTGAGCAGCATATTCCAGAAATCTTGAGGTCTGAGTGTAGCCTTCATTGATTTGAGATCTACCATACCATTCTCTCCTTAGGAGAGAAAACCTAGAATGGCAGCGGCCATAAAAAAGACCTAGTTTGGAAATATTTTTAATGAAAAACTCCTCCACCTTTGGGTAAGACAGGCATGCATGCAAAATGCAAACAGTGCAGCAAAGAAACACATTCATTACTTGAATGAAACATCATGGAAAGTGTTTCTTCTTAGGAGGAAGCTGCACCAATAATGAAAGGAACATGTCTGAACATGCAGAATCTGCAGGTTGGTAAAGCTTTTTATTTCACACTTCTTTCTTAAGGACTGCCTATCTTCTTTCTATACTATTCTTCAATTCTCATGTCTGAGCAAAAAATATAGCTGTTACTCTATGGTACTTTCATTTTTGATGCAGTTGTGATAAAAAATAAATAGCTGAAATAAGCAGATCTTCCTTTTACGATTTCACCTTTAAAGCAGTACTTGAGTGTCAGTGAATGCAATGAGTAATACTAAATGAGCAGTATGGTGGTAATAATGAAATAACTGCATTGACTTATGTTGAGAATGGATTCTCCTAAACAAAACAAGGGATTCTGAGGAGTATCCACCTTCAAGATCACCATCATTTTCTACAGTTCCAAAGGGGTAGCCGAGTTAGTCTATTGCAGAAAAACAACAGAGTCCTGTGGCACTTTTAAAGACTAACAGATTTCAGAGTTATCTGTCAATGGCAGTGCTTCAGTCTCATCATGCATGTCACATAGCAAAAGGGGGAAAAAAAAAACCTCCATCACCCAGAAATAACTTACTATAGATAAGTTTGTGATAAGAACCAGCAGAATACAAAAAAGGCAACTGATGAAAAAATTGTTCTGTTTGTTTATAAAACAAATTCTCCTTTCTGTATGATTGAGAACCCACATTTCATTAACATGGTTCAGTCATTAAGACCAGGATACAGAGCACCCAACAGAGCAGATGTCTCAGGCAAATTACTGGATAAAACAGTGTATAAAAAGTAAAAAGTCTAGAAGGTAAAATTGTTAACCGGAGTCTTAATGGGTGGAGCAATTTCCACAATGATCCAGTTGCATGCACTTGTGTGACAACAGAAGAAGGGTACGTCTTCCTTACAGAAACAATTGATACATCAGGAAATGCTCACACAGCAGAATACTTACAAGAAGTAGCAGTAAAAGCTGTAACAAACTATGAAAAAAAATTCCAATGTCTAGCACGCAGCTCAGTCACAGACAATGCTGCAAAGTAACTAAGATGAGAAGTAGTTTAGGAGAGTCCCAAGCGGTTGTAGCGCTCATTTGATGCACCTCCTACCCAAAGACTTCAGTGTTCCAGATATAAAACTGCTAAATACTTCCCTAACAAAAACTTTGCAGCATCTGCTTTGAAAAAAAGTGGGAGGAACAAAGCTAATTCTCCCCCAAGATGCGAGATGGAACTCAGTAATGCACTGTTTTGAGTACTATAACAAGAACTGGCCCCATCTCATAATTGTTTGTGAACAAAATTGTGAAAAAATAGATGGCACTGTCACAGCCAAAGTTCTCAACATTCAGCTTAAGAGAAATGGTGACCACATGCTGAGTACCCTGAAGCCTATTTCTGTAGCCTTGAACAAAATGCAGGGAAATAGCTGTTTTATTGCTGATGCTGTTGAACTTTGGAAGGAACTGAGTGAGATTTTAAGAAGAGAAATATGCAATGAGAGAGATAAATTACAAGCATTAAAAAACCGAATGGGACAAACCCTATCTTCAGGTCATTTTCTTGCAAATATTCTCTCTACTCAGTACCAGGGTCAAACCCTAACTGCTAAAGAAGAGCAGTTGGCTATGACATGGGCATCCAGCAATCATCCCTCCATAATACCAACTATAATAAACTTCAGAGCTAAGGGTGAACCATTCAAGAAATATGTGTTTGTTGAGGATGTTTTAAAGAAAGTCAAACCAGTGAACTGGTGGAAGTCACTTAAGCACTTGGATTCGGAGACTGTCGAAGTGATAATCTCACTTTTAACAGCAGTAACTTCTTCTGCGAGTGTAAAAAGAATATTTTCTTCCTTTGGACTATAATTCATTCCAAATCAAGAAATCATTTAGGAACTGAAAAAGCAGGAAAGCTTGTTCTTCTTTTCCAGATTATGAACAAACATGAAAATGACAGTCAAGACGATTGAGTTAATTGCAGAAGCCAATATTTTAAGTTTCTCATGTTGACTTGGCTCATATAGTTGATTTAATTTTTATATATTTCATTTAACTATTTTTGTTAAAATTATTTTACCAAAAACAAACCTGATTTTAAAAAACTTGAATGTTCAACTAAATTCAAAAATTCATATACTTGTTTTGTCAAAATATGTTTCCTGCTGAAGAAAAAAATCCAGAATATATAAAATAGTTGTTTTAGTTAAATAAAACAATTTAAAATGTCTGTCTGGTGATGTTCTCCTCCTAATATAGCATGGCAAGAAAACCTTTCAAATATTAATGATTAATGTGCTGAATTGGAGATAGTTCACGTCCCAATGACTTGATAAATAACTGTTTCAACTATCTTTGGTAAATAAAATAACCAAACCACCATTCATTTTCTGATATAATTTTAAAACTAATCTGAAAAGTTCTCAAAATAAATCACTGTTTAAAAATGTATAGTGTGTATCTTCCAAAAATGAAACCTACATGTATCTCGAGTTGTGAATCATATGTTTTAAAGTTATAACAACCAACAAGAATGCACTTTTATGTAGAAAACCATGATTAAATTGAGTCTTCCTGACTAGTGATTTAAAATCAATTTGATTTAAATCAAATTCACCCTGACGTGGACATTAATACTACACAACTAGGACTCTACTCTAGGTCACTTAAGGCTGAAGTCTTTGTGCCTTTCTGGTTTGGCTTCTTACCTAATTAACATAAAGGTGTGAAGGACACCAAATGATTCCATGCACTCTACAAGAGTCGAGTTCACGGAAACATTGCTGAAGATATCTTACAGTCAAGCTGACTGTGGATCTTTTGTATCTGAGACATATTTATCCTTGAAAGACATGGAGAAATGATCTCTATTTTGTCCTGAAGCAATTTTGGTAAAGTATCTAAAAAACACCCCAAGTTAAAAAGTAGATGACTTAACCCAGAAAGTGGAGAAGATCTATTTTCTAATTAGGAGGAAATGAATTGTTGCTGCACCAATGACAAGACATATCAATTCAGCACTTAAAGGAATAGGTTCCTGGCACATAACAGAATGAGGGTGTTAAGACTACACTTCCTTCTCTTAAGAATTTAAATAACGGATGTAAGTAGAAGTGCTTACCGCTTTGTCGTCCCTCCTCTCTTCCCCCCCGAGAGGGGGATGATGAACATTTAATTACTTCTGTTGTCATAAGTCTAATTTTGTGTTTGCCTTCTGGTGCTCATGCAGGCTACCAGCATCATCTACATTAGTGAAAAATTACCTGGTTCCTGTACTTTGCCCCATAGGGGCTAGCAAGTAAAGATCATAATACTACTGTATGGCAGACTTAAGTTTAAGAACAAAATGAACTCAGTATGTCACGCAAACCTATATTACATAACCCATCTTACAAAAAGCCATCAAGAAATATGCTCACCTCACAATAAAATATCTTTATCTCAGATTCTGATTTAGTATCTTCTGGTGTAGCATCATCTTCATTGGTGGTGCTCATCTTGAAAAGGTGGGTCAGAGCACTTTAAAATACAATGAATTCACATCTTATTTACATGTTTATTTTTTCATCTTAAAACTATTACCTATGTGTAAATTACTATATACTTGAACAGAACTTCGTACACAAAACAAAGCATTTTCTACTGTGATCTTAATTTGATCTTATTTGCTCAGTGCATCTATTTTAGACATATACTTTTCTTTTTAATCATCTTTTTAGTTTTACGGTTTAAAGTCTTTTACAAATTAAGAGGAGGAACACAGTTCAGTTTCTTTAAAATGCTTAAGTGCTCTTTCACCACACCTGCTTCAATTGTATTAGGGCTTTTCTAAACATAGGTGATACACCATGTTTTAATTAAAGGTGTGACAATTAAATATACTAAGTTAAAACTGGTGTACCTTTGCATCTTGATTTTCTTACCATATGTGCAAAATAAACTAATAGGTTTAAGCTGACGATCTAATATACACCTGTCACTCAAATATTGATTTCAATACAAAGAAATTCTAAATTTGCTCACTGGAAAAAGCACAATTGCCATACTAGATGAAAATTTATTTCAGTTTCATGTAAATATCCATGGTACCTGTGATTTTCTAAAGTAGCTCACATTCAAACCATTTTCATATGACTATGTGCCAAGTGAGGTGTATTTTATTCCTGTTCTACTGACAAAAATACAAGTATGTGTTATTGATGCATAACTGGCAATCACTGATAGCTTTCAAGCCCAAGGCAGACAAAAAATAAGTTATAAACTGAAAGTTATAACTTCCTCTAATGTTTATTTTAAACTTGAATCCTTTCACATGTTCTATATTAGAAGCAAAGTAATGATTTGCAAATTCCACTATTACTCATCATTAATAAATTTCGCCCTTATTAACCAATTTTAATAAATCCTACCATCTCAATGAAGAAACATTAACAATCAATTCAGTGGTGGATTGAAATGATTAGATTTGAAATATTTTCAGTGTTTGATGGTTAACAGGAAGAAAGAATTATCCACCCACTGAAACCAATGTTTACCAATCTTCCCAGCAGCACCTCCCTGTCCGATGGCAAGGGGAAGCTGGCTAGCCAGTGATGGTGACAGTCACCTTTCACCACCTACACTTGGTTGGGACCAAGATATCAGTCAAGTCAACATATGTGGATTGTGGCACAGATCACAGGCATCTCGCCACAGGCCTGTGACAGTGCATAGTTGGGGCAAGTGCAACCCCAGCTCTCAAAGGGTGCTGAGCAGGCACCAATTACTAGCACATAGCACTGAGGAGATGCGGTGTGTGGGGGTGGGGTCCTCCTTTCCAACCCCTGTCATACAGAAATATAAAAAGGCCATAGTCACCAGCCAAGGTTGAACTCGGAGCCTCCGGGCGTAGGAGATATGAGGATGGCAGAGGAAGTGGCTGCTGCAATGAGACAAGAAGCACTGTAAATGACAACAGGCAGCAGAGGGGCACGGTCCCAGCCTCCCCGTGACAGTGTCCACCCTTGTGCCATGCAGTCCCGCCCGCACAGTCCTCGCCATCTCCCACAGCCCCTCCCCCCAACCTGCCTCCGGCCCTTCCCGCCGCGCCTCACAGCCCCTCACCCCATAACCTAACCCCGGTGCCGCACCCTGTGCCCATCCCCCCTTCTTCCATCCTGCCCGGACCCCGCCAGCTCAAGCAGAAAAGGCCGGGACACCCCAACTGCCGCTCGCGCCCCCTCCAGCAGCGAGCCCCGCGCGCCACTCACGAGGCGGACGCCGGGATACTCCTGAGCCCCGAAAACAAAAACGGACACAACCCCCACCAACCTCAGAGCCTGCGCAACCACATCCGGGACCCTACGAGTTCACCAATCAGATTCAAGCCACCCCCCCCCCACCCGCCAATCAGAATAAGCCAAACCCGCAAGCACTAAACCAACCCGGATTTGTGCCTTTCTCCTGACGTCACTTGTTGCTAGGGCAATGGCAGATTTGGACTCCGCCGCAAATCGCTGCAGAGTGCAGGAGAAGCCCCAAAACAGGCCCCAAAAGCCAAGAAATTTTGGGAAGCCGGCAACTTTTAAGAGAAGCCCGATTTGCTCAATTTGGCTTCTTTCCAGCCAAGGTGGTAACTAATTGTCACTTCCACCCCGACAGCAGAACCCACGTGACGACCCGCCCCAACAATCCGGAAAGAGGCGGGGTGAGAATGACGGCGGGCGGGGTTCTCTGACAGCCAATGGGAGGGACTCTTACAGTCAGCCAATGGGGAAGGGGAAGAGGAAGCCTCTCCCAGTTCAGACCAGCCAATAGCACTGTGTCCATGGATGGCTGTAGGCGGTGCCGGTGCGGTTCCCGCCCTGGGGGCGGGAAGCGGTGTCTGGAGCCTGTGCACCAGTCCGCGCAGTTCGCTTCCACTTTCGGGTAGAAGGGAGACGGGAATGGCGGCCCGTGGGGACTGTCTGGCTCCCAACGGGCGCTGAGCAGAGCTTCTAGCTTGGCTGCTGCGGCTCCACCTTCATGGGCTGGGCTCTGCCTGTCCCGCCCCATGGAGCCGGAGGGCCCGGTCTGCCCCCTCCCCCTACAGAGACTGCGGCCTGGTCTGCTCTTGTGGCAGGCCATGCCTGCCGTAGGGCAGTGGAAGTGAGATACGCGCGTGATTTTAAGTAACTTGTGTATCTCCGTTTCATGCATGTGTTATTCATGCATAACTGGCAATCACTGATAGCTCTCAAGCCCAAGGCAGACAAAAAATAAGTTACAAATTGAAAGTTATAACTTCCTCTGATGTTTATTTTAAACTTGAATCCTTGCACATGCTCTATATTAGAAGTAAAGTAATGATTTGCAAAGCTGGTGGGCGGCATAGGCCTGCCATTCATGGCAGTGCGCTGTGTCAAAGGGAAATGGCATCTAGACTCAGCCCTACTCTTACAGGGGTGGAATTACTGATCCGGCTCAATTGATCGGGTCTTCACTAATCTCTTAGTCAAACCAAAGAGATGGCACTCACTGATGGTGTCAAATTTGCTCCCATGTGTTTAGACTTAATCTGAGCCAGGCTGCTACACACTTTTTAGAGTTGTGGCAATAATGCATACAATTAAGGAAAAGGGCTACCAACTTCCATCTCAGGTCACACAAAGCCTGGGGATGTGCTCACAAGCCCAGCTTGTGAAGTTCTGTTCTTCTGTGGGACTCTCAGCTAGAGTTTCGAGCTGCTGTGCTCATGGAGAAAGGCTTGCAAATGGGATCTGGCAGTGCAGAAAGCAAATTAAAAGAACCCAGAATTTACTGTGATTTTTAACCCACTCTTACAAACTTTGGGAGCCTCTCATTGATTTGTGCATTAGTAACCCATGTCTGGGTTATTGCAGCATTTAGGCCATCATTCAGTATGACACAAGCAAAAGAATACTTCTGGACACTTCAGATTTGGTTCTTTACATGATCACGGGCTCTTTTTTTTCATTTTCAATGCATTTGGATGCTGGAAATTTGTCAAAGGGCAGTGACCTTTTCAGTTTGTTCCCTGGTCACAAACCAGCTTCAGGGAAATGCTAACTTGAGAGGCTCACAGGGTCCTTACCATTAACAATGTTTATTTTGCACGCGCGCATGCACACACACACATTTTTGCTGTTCCTGCTGCTGTTACCACCTTAGAAAATGCCCAGTCTCATCACTGGAGACCTGCGCTAATACAGATATATGGAACCACATCTGATCTGCACCAGCAAGAAATGATCAGCAGATATCTGTATCATATCCACAGATATGATGCAGATACCCATAGATTTGCAGGGCTCTACTCATCACTACTGTTTTGCTTTTGTGTTTTCACTGGAACTGTCCAGGTTGTAGATTAGTGTGCGTGCTGGCATACAAACATGCTACAGTTCCCTGCCAGGGCATAGAAAGGCCACAAAGAGATCTCAGCTTCACCTTGCCATTGTACAGTTTTAATTTACCTCTTAGTAAAAGATGTTGTTTTGCTAATTTGATGCTAGACTTTTTATTCTTTAGTTTAGGCAGAAAAGATACATGGGAAAAAAATCACTCCAAAATGTATTTGTTTAAAAGTAAATATTTATTATCAAATCCTTAATTTTACATTTCTAAACAGTATTAAATGCAAATTCGAAGAAATACAAGTGAAAGCTTTTTCTAAAACCAATGTGAAAAAGTACAAAAATTACATTCTAATGCACCTGTATTTAAAAAAGATGAAAATATAACTTCATTTTAATGATTTTTTTCTTTCAGAAGAAAATTCCAAGATATAAAATATACAATTTTCTTGCCCGCTTTTAATTAGCTTGCTATCAATATATTTTTTTCAGTCTATTGCAATTATTGTATGCAAAGCAGTATAACATATACTATTTTTAAGACCACATATTATCTAAAGATTACTGTTTATCATTTGTTTTCTTTTTATAGTTTATAGTTCGAGTTTCATTTTCCCAAACTAAACATGTAAGGCACAATTTCAAAAGTGCCTCTTATCCATATTTGTATGTGTAAATAGGTACTTTGAAGAGAATATGAATAGTTGGTCTAATTACCTGAATTGCATACATAAATGTCGACTTTGCACACAAGTGTGTTCCTTGGCACAAATTGGTACTTTTACAAATAATGCTGGTACAGTAAAGGATGCTCTTTTCAAAATTATGTCCCTGAAAATTTAGAACCACAGGATACCCTTCTGAAGAAAAAAGTGCTTAGGCTAAAAATGTTGGTAGATCGCTGTGTTCTATGGGTATGATCTTGTGCCTACTGAGACCTTTGATTTTAGCAGTAGTAGGATTGGGCCTTATTATGGCAGCAAAGCTACCAAATTATTCCCTTTTTCAGTCATGAACTGTATTACTTTTTGCTGATCTGATAGTAAGTGGTTTCTGTTTTATACACCTAAGTCTTATTTTGCAGCCAAAAGATAGTCCCTTATATATGGCTAGATTTAACCATTTTTCATAATTCTTTATGATTTGTGCCAGTCCTAAAATGTACAATGGTCTTCCAGAAAATACATTACTTTGTATAGTGCATTCCATACATTCTCTCTTAAAAGGCTTTACGTAATTAAAATACACAATTGCACAGTAAAAATAAAAAGGTAAAAGAAAGCTGTTGAGAGGTAAAAGCAAGAAAAGAGATTTTTAAATGTTTGAAAATAAATGCAGTGTCAGGCTGATAGATAAAATAAGACTGTTTCAAATGGCAGGCATTACAGAAAGCTCTTGCATCAACAGTGAGAAGATAGAGAACACTGACGTTAGGTGAGTGAATGGGACAGAGAATGGAGTAGAGAAAGACAAGGTCCATAGGAGGGCCGTAGCAATGTCTTGGAGGGAGAGGAAGGCAATTTAGAATTAATACCTGAAAAAAGACAGGAGAGCCATTGGAGTTGTTTCAGGATGTCAACGATTAGATTGTGTGTATGTGTGAAAGGGGGGCTAGCAACATTCTACACCTGTTGAAGTCTGAAGAGAGTCCATAGTTTCAAAAGGTTGCGAGCTGATCACTCAATGGATGAGGATTTCAGTAGAAGTAGATACTGTTTCAGAGAAGGTGGTATGCAGATATACAGATGAAGAGGGAGAGTTCAGGGTCAAGGATGTTGCCAAATTTAAGGACAGCAGAGGCAAAGGCATAAAGAAATGCAATGGTGTTAGGTTTAAAGATTCCAAAGGGGTAGCCGTGTTAGTCTATTGTAGAAAGACAACAGAGTCTTGTGGCACTTTTAAAGACTAACAGATTTATTAATCGCATGAGCTTTCGTGGGAGAAAATCCCACTTCGTCAGACGCTTTGAAGAGAAACAATTCACTCTGGTATTTAGCTGAGACCCCAGGTATATTTGGTCAAAACAGAGTGATCAAGACAGGGAGGTGCACTTTTGAATCAGAGGTTCGCTTTCCATGAACAGTAAAGTATCAGCAGTGTAAATGTGGTAGCTAAGATCTTGCCCACACTTGAAAGGGTTTGCCTGTGTAGATACACCATTAGGGCTATACTGGCAACATTTCTCCAGTGGAGATGCAGGATGTATTAGAAAGATAGTTCTTTTGCTGTAATGGTTTCAACCAATTTCCTGAGCAGAGTAAGCTGTCCCTGCAAAAGGACTTTTTGACAGTGTAATTGCTTCTACATTAGGACTTTCGCCAATGTAACTGCAACCATCAGCGGTGGGGAAAAATGATACCCCAGACCAATGTAACTATGGTAGCAAAACTTTAAGTGAAGATCAGACCGACCTAATTTAAAGTTAGAGATAAAATTAGAGAGAGAAATAATAGGAAAGGTGAGGGGGCAAGGTCACTGGAGGAGAAACCATTGCAAAGACGAAGGAGCTTTTGATAGACAAGAGCAGAATAATTTGAGGAAGGAACTAAAGTTCCGAGTTAGTTTTACAGGCTGTTTGGGTGCTCAAGGAGAATGGGGAAGAAGAGCCTTCTCAGTAAAAGGAAGGGTGTTGAGTATATAGAACTGAAATTGTTCTTCCCTCTGACAATACAGATTGAGTACTGTCTGTGAGATTATTGTTTGAACATTGATTGGAGAAATAAGAATTTGTTACCTTTTCAAGCTCTTGCTGAGAAAAGTCAAATTACAACTGGAGCAGTAGTTGAGTGGTGTTGTTTAACTTGTTTCTTAAAAATCTCCCCTTTTAACTGGAGATATTAAGGAATGTATTGGAAATAAAGGAAGGGTGATTGAGAAGGGAACAAAAGTAGGCACAGAGGGCAAAGTGATAGAGAAGGGGATTAACAGTTCCCTGAGAATTAGTTTAATAAAGCAAGGGGAAAGAGAGGGAGACAGAACCTAAATTCTGCAGGACCATTTCTGGATTTTTGTGGTACTCTGGTGTGGCAGAGTGGACATTCAGTGGTGATTTCATTTACATTTTTAGAATGTAAGTTTTAAATTAAATAAATATACAAATGAATAATACATGTTCAGTATATTAACCACTTTTATTTATTTTGATATAAAATTATATATAGTTTAAGTTATCCTAACACTTACAGTTTTTGAGATATAGTTCAGAAGTTACAAGCATGAAGTTGGAGGTTTTGACAATGGTGTAGGTGTCATTTGAGACTTTTTACACCTAGGGAGACATGAGAAGCAGTTTGAGATTCTTAGGTAAGTACGTTAGTTGGATGCTTCTGCTCAATAATCAGCGTAATTGACGTAATCAACAGTGATAATATCTAAATTGTCATCCTTAGATTTCAGAGTTAGCTGGATGAGACGCACAGGGCCAGTTCATGGCTCACAGAGTTATTGTTTCAAGCTACAGAATGAGAAAAAGAGCACTGCATTTCCTATGGCCAAGGAATGGATTGCATGGTGAATTCTGTGGTCACAGAATACACGGGAGCCTGACTGTTGTAAATCCAATTTTGTCTTAAATCCCCTTTTCTTTCTAAAAATCAGAGGAAGTAGTTGTGCTATTACCCATATGTAAAAAAACCAAATTAACCTAAAACCCAGACTTTCTATTTTTACCCTTTTATTTATTTATGCAAATCAGTTACACTTTGTTCAGTATTATTAAATGAAAGAAAAATGTTAAAACTAAATTTAAAGAAATCGAAACCAGCCACCTTGCCTAATGTAGGAAGGGTACAATAGAAAGACAAGTAGAAGCACCTAGGTGCTGGCCCAGGGCCTAACAAAGTAATTCAAAGCAATGTACTGCAGGCCTGAACTGAAGGTACTGACAAGAGACAGGTTGTAAAAGTCCGACTTCACTGAAATTGGCAAGAAACAAGCTGAAATTGCAATAAGTATAAAAATCAGAATGTACCTTGAGGAAGGTGGTGGTGGGTCGGGCTAACACCAAAGAGATAAGTTGCATAGTTTGGCCCGGACAAATGTAAGGTTTTGTCAAACCATGACACCTGGATGGATGGAGATGCCCAGTAATGTGTGGAGCAATCAATGCGTGAATGAGTTTGAATATGGACCAATCAATGTAAGGTCAGCTGAGGGTATAAACGTAGGAGCCCTGAAGCTCAGACCCTGTGCAGCCTAAAGGGGTGACGGGGATTCCTACCATCAGTTGAGCTGTTCCATTGTATGCTGCCAGCAGATCTGTTGATATAGATCGCTTGCCATTGTGGTACGTTGCAATAAAGCCTAGCCCGGCACCTTCGTTTCTACAAAGATCTGTGGTTGTGTTGGTTTCTTCAATTGTGAGTGCTGCCTCAGTTTACCTCTTCCACACAGGGTACGCCTAGGCTCCAAATCACTGAGCTAACCGAGTTCTCACTAGAGATTTGAGTCAAAGGTAACCCAGAGTGTTCACCAAAGGAGCACCTCGGCTTAGGATCATCAGGCTAACTCAGTCCCTGCTTAAGATCCAAGCCAGGCTCTAGATCACTGGGCTAACAGAGTCCCACTGATAGATCTGAGCCAGGGGTAATCCTGGGGGAACAGACCTTCAGGGATTCACACACGCAGCCAAGCTGATATCAGCGCTGGACATAGAACAACACTGATAAGAACATCTCTCGCCTGACAGGCCTGAACCACACAGCCCATAATGCGCCGTGACCACACCTAATTGCTGTTATAATTTGGGAAAACCTTATTTTAGAGAGATCCATTTTGCATACCAAAACAATTGCTGCTCATCTCACATTTTGCTTATTTCATATATATACAATTTCTATTCTAATGTGTTTATTCATACACTCTTGTAACTCATTTAACACAAAGTGAACACATTTTGTTTCTCCCAGAACCACAAGACTTTAAAGATAAAGCCCCATGGTATTTCTCATTTAATTTATACCAAAAGCTGGCTTCTTTTGAAATTGCTGTGTTACTCACCTGAACTGGGTACAATTTTCTTTTTAAATTCATGAACGATAAAAGAGTAGGTTAGAGTTTCGAGCTCACACGACACCAGTGGTGATGGTGTTGTGCTCTATTACTGTCAAAAATTCAAGTATTTTTAAAGTAATTCCCATTGTACTTTATTCATTGATTTATGTATCCAAAGTCCTTCAAGCCCCATCATATACCTACATTATGTTCCTGAATGCTACATTTTACTTGGGGATCTTGTTTAGTTAAATGATATGAAAACACAAAAAGACAGATAACTCCCTAATACCTATCCCCATGCACATGTGAAATGGGCTACAGATATGATAAAAAAATAAGGTATTCAAGAGTTTAACAAATGGTGGAGGGACCCAAAGACACTCCTCACCTGTTGCACCAATTCCATTTGGTCTGGGGCTGGACCCGCTCAGTTCACATAACTGAAGGCCCAAAACACAACTTGGTCTCCAAAAAATGCTTCTCTGGCCACTGATTTCCTCTCCTCCACTCCTCTTTAAAAGATTTTTTTATGAGTATGTTTAATGCCTTGTAACAATGTCAAAATAAATAAGGAAACAATAATAGAAGAATGTAAATCTTAGTGCAGAAGAAATATTCAGATGACTAAGGACAGAAATTCTTCAAAGGCTTTACTGAGGTAGTAGAGAAATTCATGCAACAGTAGGGTATAGAGAGAAAAGCAACTGAGGGGGCAAAGGCGAATAAAAAAGAGTGACTGAGAAGATATAAAACAGAGAGGTGGTGAGAGTGAATATTAAATAATGGGGGAGAAAGTTGGGATGAGGAGAGAGATTTGTTAGAGAAATAAGGAAGTAGACTCAGAAAGAGAGAGAGAGAGAGAAAGAGACTTAGGAAGAATGAGGGGAAAAGAGGAAAGAAAACCAGATTTAAAAAGAACATGTACACGAAGTAACATTATAAAAGATAGCCAGCTTAAGGTGAAATAAATAGGAGAAGAAAAGCAGAATCACATTTTAAGAAGTCTGGAGAAAACAAAAATGTTAGAGGAAAAAAAACAAAAAAATCTGAAAAGTCTAAAACTTGAAAGATTAGTATGGGAGACAATGCAGTCCCTGGAAACATGGAGGATGAGATGGACCAAGAAGTAATAGGGGAAGGAAAGGGAAAGAATGGGAACAAAAAAGAGAAGACAGTATATTTCATTTATTTTTTATTTTACAGAAGTTTTATGATAATGTCTTAGGAAAAAGTATTTACAGTGCTGATTATATATATTCTGTATATACAAGTACACCATATATAAAGATATATTTGCAATATAAGTTCCAAAGGGGTAGCCATGTTAGTCTAGTTCAGCAAAACAAACAAAAGGAGTCTGGTGGCACTTTTAAAGACTTAACAAAATGTATTTATCACATGAGCTTTCATGGGAGAAAATCCCACTTCATCAGATGCTTGAAGATGGGAAACTTACAGAATGGGAGCAAAATAAATGCAGGGGAGTGTAAATCATAGGATTAGGGCAACCTGTTATAGCAAATCAGAGCAGTTATTTAGATTCAAGCAGTGGGAGAACAGTAATTAACAGAGAGGTGGGCGGGGGAGAGGAAAGCAAAATTACCTGTTGTAATGGAGAAAAAAAAAACCCATAGTTTATTCAGCCCTAAGTTGATGCTGTCAAATCTGCATATGAATTCCAATTCTGCAGTTTCTCTTTGCAACTTTGCTTTGTTATCTGTAGTTGCTGGTGAGTTGGGGTTAAGTCTGCTTAAGGTTGGGGGGCTGACTGCCCAAGGCCTGAGAGAGTGAGGGATCTTCTTGTAGAACAGGCTATAGTCCTTGATGATGTGCTGTAGAGGTTTGACTTGGGGAAACGCCACTGATCATCACCTACAACCCCCAAATCAAACCTCTACAGCACATCATCAAGGACCTACAGCCTGTTCTAGCAGACGATCCCTCACTCTCCCATGCCTGGGGAAGCAGACCTCTCCTCCCTTACAGACAGCCTCCCAACCTTACACAGATACTCACCAGCAACTACAGACCTAACAACAGAAACATTAAAGCAGGCACATATCCCTGCAACAAATCATGGTGCCCTCTTTGCCCACATATCTGCACAAAAGGTACCATCATAGGACCTACTCAAGGCAGCTACTCCATCTAGGGCTCATTCACCAGCTCATCCACCAATGTGATTTATGCCATCATGTGCCAGAAATGCCCCCTCCCTCCTTATATTGGACAAACAGGACAGTCTCTGTGCAAAAGAATAAATGGACACAAATCTGACACCAGAAATAACAACATTAAAAAACCAATAGGGGAACACTTCAATCTTCCTGATCGTTCCATTACTGATCTGTTAATAGCCGTACTCAGGCACATAGATAACAAATCAAAACTTAAAAGAGAAAGTGCAGAATTGGAATTCATCTGCAGATTAGACAACGTCAACTTATAGCTGAATAGAGACTATGGGCTTTTTTCCCATTACAACAGGTAATTTTGCTTTCTTTTCCCCTGCCCACCTCTCTGCTAATTGCTGTTCTCCACTGTTTGAATCTAAACAATTGCTTTGATTTTCTGTAACAGTCTGACCTGATCCTCTGACATACACTTCCCTACATTTATTTTGCTCCCATTCTGTAAATTTACATCTGACAAAGTGGGATTTTCTCCCATGAAAGCTCATGCAATAAATAAATTTGTTAAGTCTTTAAAAGTGCCACCAGACTCCTTGTTTGATTTGCAATATAGTGGCACTGACCAGGAACATGTAAACCTGGTGAGTGCTCCGTATCTTGAGTCTATTTCAAGTAAAGGAGAATTCTGTGCCTATGGCCTCAGCTTGACTAGTTGCAAAAGTCTCTATTTTTTTCGCCTAATATGCAAGTTAATGAAGTCTGCTTCCATCTCCACACATCTGATCTCACAAACAGCCTTGAAAGGCCTAGGAGAAAGAGAAAAAACTCCAGTGTTTCCAATGAGGCTTTCTCTACAAAACTCTGCCTCAGTCTTTTTGCCTCATTAGGATCAGAAAAGAGAATTTTTCCATTTCCAAGCTGAGGTTTAATTTTAAGGAGGGTAAAGAACTGAAGCAATAGAAATAATAGTTCTGTTCTCTATTTTTGAAAATGTATATAACATTTTGAGTGAGGTGTAGTTTTTCCTCACAAAAGAGAATCAATGTCGTTACAAGTCTAGTAGAAGTCACAAGTCTTGAAAAATAATTTGAAGCTGTTTCAATATAGTGGTTATAAAATTCATTGTGAGACCTTTTTGGAAGAGATAGCGAGTGAAATTTGGCCCTGAGTAGAGGGTCAGCACAAGCTCTATGTACTACTGAAGATCTACTATGGCTCCAACATATGGCTTACATAGGGCAAGTCATGCACAGGGTGTATTTCACCCTATAGCATATTTTGCCTCCTGGTTGATGCCTTTCACTAATCAGTGACGTCAGTGCTAAAGATCTGAGAGAAGATCAGACAGTTCCTTTCAATCTCAACATTTCAGGGCTTGGACCTTTGCAACATTTTATTTGTAGGTACACATGTTTCAGACACCGACTTCCCATTAAGCCCAGACTAGACCCTCAGATTCCAGTTTCTAACATTGTAGTCTAATGATCTGTATGTAGACTGGAGAGAGATGCATTTCATTACCATGTTTAAAACGGGTTCCAAGAAGCCAGTCTTTTCTATAAGAAATTGGGTCTGATCTTTCATTTTGCCATTTGAATAGTCAAATCGATGATCTATAAAAATGAGTTTACTAGCAGTAGAGTCATACTTCAGTTCCATATTTTCAGAATGAATTTCTGTTTTGGTGTCCAGAGACTGTAAAGTGAAAGGACTTTATCTATAGACTTGTCTACACCAGAGATCCGCCTCAATTCCACCTATTGGAATAATTGCAACAGTGCACACCCCTAGTGTAGACAGACAGTCACTATTTTCACTGGTGGAGTTTACCCCTGCTTGAAACCAGGGTGTTGCACTGCTATTAATAATGGCTTATAGAGGTTTAAGCTGTCTACATTAGGCATTTGTGTTATTACATTTATCCTGATGGCTGGCTGCAGGTGGCTGAAACAGGCAAATCCCCAGTAAAGACAAGGTCTTAATCAAGAGCTTTAACAATATTAAGAAATTCCCCTGCTGGAGGATTAAGAAACATTCCCTCTAAGGGAGGCATCTCCAGAGCCTTCCAGCTCAGTATGCCTCCAGACTCAGATAACTTAAAAATGAGACTTAGGGGGTAAATCCTTTGCTGTTAGCTCCTCTGGACAGGTTCTGGGTGACAACATTTAGAAGTGATCATTAGACAAAGATAAAGACATAAAATATCAAATAAGTAGGGGAGCAAGGAAGATAATTTCCTTTATCTTGAACTTAATATTCTGAGTTCATGTCAACCAAATATTTATCTAGATACTTTGTATATATTAAGCATCTTTTATGACCAACTGGAAAATAAACACAAAAGGAGCCTCTTAGAGCAGAGGCTATGGGAACATCAACTCACTATCAATTCATTAATGAAGAATTCCAAGATCAAAGGTAAAACGACTAAACGCCATACACTTAAGCCACCCTGGTGCTCTAAGTCAGGGGTTTTCAACCTTCAATCCACAGACCCTTGTGGGTCTGCAGACTATGTCTAATGGGTCCACGAAAGGTGACTATGAAAATAATGTTTCAGATCCTAGAAAAAGGATTCCATTTTTCTGACCAATCGAAAGTATGTGAATACCTCTGCTTACAAGTCAAACCTCAGAAGTGTTGTCATTACCGTAGAAGCCCACAGTTTAGTGCCCCATCTCACACTGCATCAAATGCCATGCCAAGCATGTGCAACATTTATAGTTGAATTCTGTTCAGTCATAGACATCTGTGATAGGGGTCTGTGGACCACATGTTGAATTTCCAAAGGTGTCCACAGCACTGTTAGAAATTTTTTAGGTGTTACAAATGAAAAAAAAAAACGTTGAAAACCACTTCTCTAAGCATCAGCTGTGCAAACATTTCCAGAAATAATACTTCATTAAAGAGAGCGTCTAAAATACTGATGTAAACCATCCATGGTGAGTGTTCTGCCTGTCACACTTATTTAACAATTACACTTTCATTGGGTCCTTGACATTTTAATCTTCCAAAGCATTCTTGTTATAAAAGCAGGGGAAGTTCAATAGTGCAAAGATGCCAGAACCTCCCACTATGGGCTAGACTGTGCTTGATGAATGAACAACTCCCATGAATTATGTCAGGAGTGATGTCTGTACATCACATGCAAAAATACCTCCGTAGTGAGGGATTCTTAATTAGTTATTTTATTGTTTCTGTTAACATATATTATTTGCAAATTGTACTTGCACACCAAGACTTACGGGATGATTTTTGTGTACTAGCTATAATGTTTACTTCTCCCTGTCCATAGATTGGATAAAAGGCTCTCCATATAATCATTTATTAAGATTGTATGTGTGTGAAGAATTCCATTAGAAAAAATTCCATTGAAAAAATACCATAGTCTGTTTCTGCATGTGAGATATTTGATAACAGTTCAGTTGCAAACACAGTGGAGCAAATTCAAAGATGATGCATAACAAGGTGTAAGTTAATATTAAGGAGTCTAATTTAGACTCAAACTCCCTCAGATGATGAAGGAATCTAAACTGGTGTAATGTGAACACTTGGGATCCAGGACCACCTTCATACACCCTTGTGTGAGTTGATTTTCTTGCTATACTCCTGTCTCCTGGCCTCTCAATATGTGACTATACGCCATTTTAGATTCCCTTACATTCATTTCAGTGGGCTTGATTCTCTACTGCCTTGCACCTTCTGTATGCAGTATTGTTGTAGCTGTGTTGGTCCCAGGATATTAGAGAGGGTGGGTGAGGTAACATCTTTTATTGGACCCATTTCTGTTGATGAAACAGACAAGCTTTCAAGCTACATAGAGAAGAAGAGCTGTGTGTGACTTGAAAGCTTGTCTCTCTCACCAACAGAAATTGGTCCCATAGAAGGTATTACCTCACCCACATGGCACCTTCTGTAGTCTTTTCCATCTGAGCAAACTAAGTGTAAAATACTCCTGTTATGATCTGGTAAAACTATGCACACTTTGCACAGATTTAAATGGCTACCCAAGGTCCGAGGCAGTGGAGAACCAGATCCAGTGGGTTAAATTCAGCGTTGTTGTGTTAAGCAAGGTATGAGTTACCTGTTGGAAATGAGAGAGATCTAAGCATTGTAACCTCCACAGGGGTAGCTGTGTTAGTCTATTTCAGCAAAACAAATAAGGAGCCCTGTGGCAAGCTTTTGTGAGTTAGTCTAAGGCAAGGGTTCTCAATCCCTGGCCCGCAGGGCTTTTTGAAGTGGCCTGCGCCTCGCTGGTTGGGAGCCGGGCCGCAGTCACCCGGTCCTGGCTCACAACTTGGAGCCGGACTGCGGCTGCACGCCTCCCTCCCCCAGCCGGTCAGCAGAGGCAGGGGCCTCTAGTGAGGAGGGAGGGAGGTGCCGGGAGGAGCCGGGAGAGAGCCAGTCCGGGGCCGTGGCCAAGCAGGCGCTGCACAGGTGAGGGCCAGCAGGGGCGCCCTGTTCCGGTCCCCGAGCAGGGCGGGACACGCTGGGGGGAGGGACCCGGACCGGAGCTGGCCTGCAGGGAACACTGCACTGGGGCCACTTCGGGCTGTCGGGGGTCTGGCACTGCCCCCACACACCCGCAGGTGCAAGGCAGAGGGGATCACATCCACCCGGGACTGGGAGGTTCTGGGTGTTTATGGGCATCCAGCCCTTTAAAAAAACAAAACAAAACAAACCTTTAAAAAAACATTTTGAAATGTTTAAAAAAACCTTTTTGGCTCAAAGGCCAAAAATATTATTTTTTACAAGCCTGACGGGCCACCAGTCTCTTTAATAAATGAATTAATTTACAATTAATTAATTAATTAATTATAACTAAAACTTAATTTGAATTTAATTAATTACATTTTAGTTAATTGGACTGGGGCCCTCCAGGGTTTTAAAAATTATATTTGTGGTCTTCGAGCCAAAAAGGTTGGGAACCATTGGTCTAAGGGACTCTAAAAAAGTCTATTTTCTCACTTCTGGAGCTTGTTCCATGTAGGCAGCTCCTAGAGCAGTAGTCTCCCAACCTTTCACCAGCAGGTGGCGCAAAGGTCACAATTTTAACTGCAACTGCTGTTCAGAAGTAGATCGCGATCGACGGGGTTGGAGACCGCTGTCATAGAAGCCACCCAGAACTGCAATAACTTCAGTGGGGTTCTACTTGGGTGCAGAGGTTTGTCTGTGCAGAACAAGTTGCAGGATTGACTCCTGACTTTAGGAAACATGAACACTGAGACCATCCGTAGCCTCATCTCTGAATCAGTCCCCAAATAGTATTGTAGTTATTGTAAGAGCAGCATATGAGAGCAAGATTGTCACTCATTGTCTGTGCCAGTGCAAGGGAATTAGGGAAAATAGGGTGCTTCTTACTCCCCTGTATTGCCAGATAGGGGAATGGGGTGGGGCAGACAGCAGCATCCAGCTGACTGACGATAAAGTCCCTGCTGTACTTCGGGAGCAGTGCACCTACGTGCTGCCCTTACTCAGAGCAGATTGTTAGACTATGACAACCTCGCCATTACTTACTAGCAGTTAGTGAAATGAAAACTTTCTAATTCATTGTAGCATTTTGAATAAGACACTGTTTACTCTAAACTATGTACAAATCACAAATACACCTAAGCATTTGCTGAATAATGTGCCTTTTAGGTATGAGAAAGTGATTTAAAGTTGAAATAGTGCAATTCCAAAACAACAGTTAGTGCAGGAGGCAAACAACAAAAAACAAAAGAGAAGTTGTAGATTGTATTGTATTGTTTTCAGTACAATTAAATTACCTCAGCAACCTGATTTTTGAAAGAGACCTAAGGCAATATTTTCAAAAGCACTTAAGTACTTAGGGTATTCTACACTGCAGTAAAAAGCCCACCACACTAAATCTCAGATCCTAGGTCAACAGACTACGGCCTGGCCTATACTTACCAGGAAATTCAGCAGCAGTCGACAGGAGTTATGGAAGCTACATAGATTAGCTTGCATAACTTACGTCAACTTCCTAGATCCTCTTTTGTGCGCCATCTCGACTATGCTGCACTGACAGGAAATGTTTACCCATCGACACAGTGCTATGCTTTTTTTGGTCAGTGGTTTTATTGAACTGACTTCCAGATTGGTTGAACGGGTTGGCACTTCCACTCAATCAACCTGGAAAATCAATCTGATGGCGGCGAATTTGCTGCAGTCAGTGAAGGCATACACTCAGACTCTCAGAACTTGGGATTCAGGGCTAAAAATTGCAATGTGGCGGGGAGGCCCTGGGTTAGTGCCTAGGCTCTGAGATCCACCTCCCTTTCACCGTCTCAGAGCTTGGCTTCAACCCAAGCCTGAACAACTACATGGCAAGCCTTGTACGCCCAAAGTCAGCTAACCAGGGCCAGCAACTCTTTTACTGCAGTGCCAAGGTACCTATCATCACCTGAAACTTGGCATGGGAACTAGTTATGACGTCAGGGGACTGTATAGTGACCAATTAAAGGGACATCAGAAAGTTTAAAATATCTGATTTTTTTTCCTTATTAATGTTACAAGTACAATAGGTTTTTTTAAGTGTCTATCACCCCTCTATAATTGGATAATTAGGCATTTTTTTTTCTGTTTTTTATGTGGCTCTTTCAAACAGCAATGGGAGAGAGTATAGGAAAATGTGACTGGTAAAACATAAAAATAGGCAAGGTAAACTAAGGAAGAGGTATACTAGCTGAAAGTTACTGTAGCTCATATTTTCAAGGTGACTGGATTTTGAGTTAGCAGATTGGTAAATTCCAAGGTCAGAAGGGATAGTGTGATCCTCTAGTCCAATCTCCGGTATAACACAGGCCACAGAACTTCCCCAAAATAATTCCTAGACAGACCTTTTAGAAAAACATCCAATCTGGATTTAAAATAGTCAAGTGATGGAAAATCCACCACAACTCTTTGTTTCAAGACCAATTGCTATTGCTGTTAAAAATTTATGTATTATTTCCAGTCTGAATTTGTATACCTTCGACTTCCAGCCATTGGATCATGTTCTACCTTTGTCTATAAGACTGAAGAACTCATTGTTAAATATTTGTAGGTACTCGTAGGCTATGTCTACACTTACCAAAGTTAGTTCGAATTAGTTAATTCGAACTAACTAATTCAAACTAATTTTAGTTAGTTCGAATTAATTTAATTCGAACTAGCATAGCCCCACTGGAATTTTAATTTGAACTAAGCAAGTGACATGCATGGCACTTGCTTAGTTCGAATTAGTCAGTTGCATTAAGCTCAATGTGCCGGTTAGTTCGAACTAAGCAGTTAGTCCACATTGACTTAATTCAAACTAACTAGTTTGAATTAAGCGTTAGTTCGAAAGGTATAATCAAATTTATTAGTTCGAATTAAGGAAGCCCTTAATTCGAACTAATGAAAGCCTAGTATGGCCAAGGCTTAAATTAGTTCGAATTAAGCTTCCTTAATTCGAACTATCTTGCCACTGTAGACATAGCCATAGACTTTAATCAGGCCACCCTTAACCTTCTGTTTGTGAGGCTAAATAGATTGAGGTCCTTGAGTTTGTGAGTACTGTAATAGCATTCTTTTAAATTAAGCAATATTATTTGAGAAGCCCTTGCCTGAAGGTGATTAAGTTAACATGGGGATAAGGCAAAAGCTGATCCTTTCTACTGGAGAAGCTAAAAATAAAAATCTAGACCTTAGATTAACAAGGTGAAATATTGGTCTCAGGGAAGTCAATGTGAGTTTTGCCATTGACTTCAGTGGGGCCAGGATTTCACACATATCAAGCTGTGAACAATAGGCCAAAGGCCAGAGGAAGATATAGTTACGTTATAAACACCATCAGGTATACAACAGAGAAGAGGGAAGCATGAAAAAAGTTAAACTTGTACTTCTGTATTAGGTCTGAATTAGCACTTTGCCATAATATCTGTGATTTTACTTCACTCCATTTCCAAAGATTACTAAAGAGAGTAAAAATTTTAAATCTTTTCCCTTTGGTTTTTAATCATAGTTATTCATGTAGTCCAACGGGAAGATAATTTACAACTTCATCTTGGTTTTTTAGTATCATAAATATTCCAGATGCTACAAAATCTATTGTAAAAATGTACATTCACTTGTTTTATAAGGCACAGAACCTGGTAATGCATTTTCAGGGATGAACATCTGTATTCCATCCTGGCCATTATCAGACAATGGTGGAGAATCCAAGGGTTCGCGCTTGATTGTGTGAACCAAGAAGGGATTTTTAAACTCACATTGCACTTTAAAAATCTGGTCATTCTGCTCTTTCTCGTCTACTGAACTGGGGCTGTAGATCTGATTGTAAAATTCTGTATGCTGGAAGTCATGGATGCTTTCCAAACATGCAGGGTTTGGGGGGCAAACCTGTGCCATCTCTTTGGTATATAACCCTTTACATGGTCTGTTTATATTCATATTGTTGGTATGATTTTTTACAATACATTGCCAATTGTGCGGTGTGTAAACAGAATGCTTTGGTTTTTGACAAGGAAATAGCTGCTCGCTGAGGTCTGATTCTGTTTTAAGGTGCATCGTATTAGGGTAGCCAATTAGCTGCTTTTTCACCATACCATTCTCATCCAGCCAGACTTGATTTTGTGACATCATGTAGTTTTCAGCTACGTTTTCAGACTCAGAATCATATTCAGTTTTGATGGGCATATCTAGAGGAAATACTGTGTCATGTAGAGTTCCTGGGTACATCTGTGGATGTTGTAATTTCCCAGGATCTGTAGTGCAGTTCTCCACTGTAAATTGTGGTAAGCCTGAATAAGGCAGGCAGTTTTCTATAGTACTGTAGTGGGAAGGACAGGTTGATGAAAAATTTAAAAGACTTTGATCTCTATTATAGAACGGTCCAACTTTTCTGCTTGGACATGTATTCACATGTTGATTTATAGGACAAGAACTTGATGAATTTTTTAAAGTCCAAATGCTGTTTGGGTTGCAGTTGTTTTGGGCACCTAAAAGTAATGCGTTAGAATTGAGAGATTCCTCTTGCATGAAACACTTGTCGTTTGTATTAGGTTCAAACTTCACCTTTATGCTATCCTGTTCATTTTTTACAGTTGTCCTGTTAAAATGTTTCATCTGTCCCAAAGTTTCAATGGCACAGTTGATTGTTTCCCTATGTCTTTTCAATCTTGTGATGTTGTTTGATACTTTCAGGTGCACATCTTCTTCCCTTTCAATAAAAGTAGAAAGAGTCTGTCAGTCAACTGTTTCTAAAGTATTTTTTCTGCAATGTGTGTGACCAATATAGACTAGACAATGAATGCTGTGATAGAGGTTTCATCCATGTTTGATAGGGGATAACTCATCTCTCATGAGTAATTCAGGAACCATCGTAGCCTTATAATGTGTTCCCTCTTTATTCTATACATACACACAGTGCAAGGCCATCTCATTTGAACTACTGTACACATCTTTAATTCCATTCCACTCATGGTGTGCATTTCATCATTACCCTAAGTAAAATAGTAACAAGTTATATTTTTATTATCTTTTTTTATTTAAAAAAATTCACCTATATAATATTCTGGGCAGAAAAACAGTTTCAATACTAACAAGGAGTCCAGTGACACTTTTAAAGACTAACAAATTTATTTATTGCAGAAACTTCCATGGGAGAAAATCCCACTTTGTCAGATGCTTTGAAGAAGTTTCAATACTGTGAACTAAAATAGAGTACTGCATAGTTAGGAAGCATCAAGATCTTTTTGATTTAAGTGGTCTGAGTGAGAACTACAGATGTGTGTTTTTTCAAACACAGTTTGTTGCACAAGATGAAAAAAGAGCACAGAAGTGTCCAGACAAATATTCACAAGCATTCACTAATTTGGGAGTCTCCATTTTCATATGTCCAACTTGAGACACCTTGTCTCTGATTTTCTGAGGTTCTGTGGTCACTTAATTCTCATTAGCTACACCTAAATCACACAAAACTGATGAAAAATTTGTTCTTATGCTTTGGGTAATAGTAATTGTTTGTACTTAGATTAATCAGGGAGGAAGGATCTGAGTCACTGAATTCAATTTATTTAAAATATAGAGTCAAACTGGTTTGGGGGAAAATGGATATCGGAATTGGAAACTCAAAGGGTGCGTCTACACTTACAAATTAAATCGATTTAAGCTTGCTTAAATCAACTTAATTTAATCTGTGTCTACACTACAATTTCCTTAAATCGGCTTAAGCTGCTGCTTAAGTCAACTTTATAAAACTTAGTATAAAGTCGACTTTACTGTAAGTCAACTTTATAAAGTCGATTTAGCCAGTGTGGACGCAGATTAGCCCTAAATTGACTTAAAGCCAATTTAAGGGCTCCAGGGCTCCCCCACTGCCCTCTCTGCCAGGGTGGCTAGCACAGCCAGAGCCTGGCGTGCCCCCCCACAGGGCAGGACACAGCCCTGCCCATCCCGCTCCTATGCCCTGCCAGTGTCCCTGTCCTGCTCAGCCCCCATTGTACCAGGGTACAATGGAGCAAATGCTGAGCCCCCTGGCACTTGGCAAGGGGTGCACCCCCTGCCACCGTGGACAGCCCCAGGTCCACCAGGCCCCTAGAAGTCGACATAGGTGTCCAGTGTGGACTTTGGCAAGGTCCCCTTGAAGTCGACTTAATTTTTGAGTGTGGAAATGCTGTCGACTTATTTGGCTAAGTGTAGACATAGCCAAAATGAGGGAGGGAGAGAGAGAGAACCGATGGGGGTTTCTGAATTTGATTACTTAACTCAATATCTGTAACTTTTTGTTTGAGAAAATGGGCTCAGCATGTAAGTATAAGAATCTTCAATGGGGGAGACCATGCTGCTATAACATGGAAATTGTCATATTACCGCAAATATAGATTAAGGAGGGAGATAGAAGTTGTTATTTTTGCCTTATAATATTAATTGGTTTCAACTTCCTGCTAAATATTATTAATTTTTTAAATTCTTAAAACATAACTAACATGTTACTTTTCTACAGAAAGAAATTCTCAGGAAGAAAGATAAACTGGACAGGTATGCTGCAGCAATAGCAGCGTTTTGAATATAGTGAAAATTCAGGGAGGGGGAGGCAGGAATCTGACAGCCCGTGACACTCTATACTTCCATGTAACACCCTGAAACCTCCATTTTCACCAATGTGATATGATTATGATATGCTCTGTACAAAGCATGCTTTGTGAGGTATCATTTTAAAAGTCTTGATCTTCTGAACAAAGCTATCATTATATGTGAAGTTATGCAGTGTTGCTATATGTGTTACTGAAATATGTTAGAGAATGGGAGACACCCACAGCCAGCCTTTCAGTTACAATAAAGAATCAGCTAGAAATTTATGGATGGCCTATTAAAGGTAATCCACTCTCCCACTGGCCACTCCAGAAACTTCCCAGAGGGAACACATAGGGAATGCAGACTGCCTTCCAAATGGGGGCTGCCTGCCTCCCAAGGATCTTTCTATCAGCTAGGAGAAGACATAAAGAGACGGTGATAAAATCACTTGTCCTCTCCTTCCTCCACCCTATCTCAACACCTGGAAGAACATCTGGAAGTCAAAGACTTTGAACTAGGGAAGGGTGGTCCCAGGCTGGAAGCCAATCCCAGTCTCTGTACTGAGGAACTGTAACCTGTCTGTACCATCTGGCAGAGAGAGACATTCTTTAGACTAAAAGTTTAGGATTTGGAATGTGTGTTTACCTTTTATTTTCTTGAGGTAACTATATCTGACCTTTATGCCTACTACTTACAATCACTTAAAATAAATTTTTCTGTAGTTAATAAATCTGTTTTGTATTTTATCTAAAACAGTGTGTTTGGTTAAAGTACTTCGGACTTCAGAAAAGCAGATTTTGGCTCCCTCAGGAAACTAATGGGCAGGATCACTTGGGAGGCTGATCTGAAGGGGAAAGACATCCAAGAGAGCTGGCTGTATTTTTAAAAAAACCCTGCTAAGGGCACAGGAAGATACCATTCTGATGTGCAGAAAAAACAGCAAATGTGGAAGGCGCCCAGCGTGGCTTAGCAGAGAACTCTGTGGTGTGCTGAAACATAAAAGGGAAGCTTCCAAGAAGTGGAAGTTTGGACAGATGACTAGTCAGGCATATAAATATATTGCTCAGGCCTATAGGGGTAAAATCATAAAGGCCAAAGGTCAATTGGAGTTGCAGCTGGCAAGGGATGTGAAGGATAACAGGAAGGGGTTTTACAAGTATGTCAGTAACAAGAAGAGGATCAGGGATGGTGTAGGTCCCTTCCTGAAGCAGGTACCCTCGTGGTGGCTGATGCGGAAAAGGTTGAAGTCCTCAATGCTTTTTTTACTTCAGTCTTCACAGGGAGGGTCAGCTCCCAGGCTATTACACTGGGTAAAGCAGAATGGAGAGAAGGAAAGCAGCCCTCGATGATGGCAGGTCAGGTTAGGGACTACTAAAAGAAGTTGGATGTGCACAAGTCTATGGGGTCAGATGAACTGCATCTGAGGGTGCTGAGGGAGTTGGCCGATGTGATTGCAGAGCCACTGGCCATTATCTTTGAAAACTAATGGTGAACGGGGGAGGTCCTGGAGGATTGGAAAAAGGCAAATATAGTACCTATCTTCAAGAAAGGGAAAAAGGAGGATCCAGGGAACTACAGACCAGTCAGCCTCACCTCAATCCCTGGGAAAATCATGGAGCAGGTCCTCCAAGAATCCATTCTGAAACACTTGGAGGAAAATAGAGTGATCAGGAACAGTCACCATGGATTCACCAAGGGCAAATCATGCCTGACCAACCTGATTGCCTTCTATGATGAGATGACTTGATTTGTGGATGCAGGAAGAGCCATTGAGATGATATACCTCAACTTTAGCAAGGTTTTTTATAAAGTTTCCCACCGCATTCTTGTTGGCAAGTTAAGGATGTATGGGTTGGACGAGTGGACAATAAGCTGGATAGAAAACTGGCTAGATCATCAGGCTCAGTGGGTAGGAATCAATGGCACGATGTCTAGTTGTCAACCAGTAAAGCTCCCCACTACAGAAAGGATGTGGACAAGTCAGAAAGAGTCCTGCGGAGGGCAACGAAAATGATTAGGGAGCTGGGGCACATGACGTATGAGGAAAGATTGAAGGAACTAGGCTTATTTAGTCTGCAGAAGAGAAGACTGAGGTGGGATTTGATAGCAACCTTCGACTACTTGAAGGGGAGCTCCAAAGAGGAGGGAGCTCGGCTGTTCGCTGTAGTAACAGAGGACAGAACAAGGAGCAATGGTTTCAAGTTGCAGCTGGTGAGGTCAAGGTTGGATATTAGGAAGAACTTTCTCATAGGAGGGTGGTGAAGCATTGGAAAACAGGTTACCTGGGGAGGTGGTGGAATCTCTGTCTTTGGAGATATCTAAGGCCCAGTTAGACAAAACCCTGTCTGGGATGATTTAGTGGGAGTGGTCCTGCTTTTAGCAGGGGTTTGAACTGGATGACCTCATGAGGTCCCTTCCAACCCTATGATTCTGTGAAATCTCAGCTCAGGTTAACAAGGGCTGTTGTACACCCCCTACTCTTTTTTCAGAGTGGTGAACTAGATGGATGAGTTTACATTGACCAGAGTTCTGATTAGTGCAAGACAGTACAGTTCTGGGGTGCAAGGACTGGGAGCTGTGAGTGACTGGGTGGTCTTTCTCTATTGATGGTTCACAAAGTACTGGGAAATCATTCATGTAACTCAGCTGGCTGTGTCACTGTCTGTATGTAAATGCAGTGTCTATCAGAGGTTTGTAGCATGGCATCAGCATCACAGAGTCAAAGGCAGCCCAGAATGGTGTGTTTGGATAGCTCAGTGGTCCCACAGTCCTGGTTGCACCCCAGGGACCCCATCATATATCCAAATAAAAAGTAAAGCAGAAGATGGGACTGTTCTGAAATAAAGCATGAAGAAAAGCATTATACTAAAGTATTTGTATATAAATAAAAGGAGAAAGGAGACAATTTTATGGCAAAAGAATTTACATTTCTAGCAAGCCATTCCACAATTTGACAAAGCAGAGTGTGGAGCAAGGATACAAGCAACAATGAACAAAATACATAAACAATGATGGGCATCTGCTACAGCCCACCAGTAGAGGAGAGTAAGAATGGAACTTCATGGGTCACCTCCCATAGTACATCATGTTGCATGATTACCATGCTCAATGGAGGTATTTAAATAGCCACCTGGTAAAGATAGCCAAACATCAGAGAGGTTCCTAAATTACACAAAAAATAAGTGGAAAAATAGAGATTTGAAGAAGAAGAGAAGCCACCTTAATGGGGCAATTAATTCCCTGGAATGGGGTAAGAGATCACAGGAAATTGTTGGAGAGGGATTCCCTAAGGGGGATGGTGTTTCTCCCATCATACGAAGATCCTGGGAATCCATCCCCTAAAGCTGACAGATCTCTGGAAATACTTATGGGGCATAGCAGGAGTCAAGAGCTATCTGTATAGAGACCCACTTCTTCTTCTATTGCTTACTCAGTCCAAGGACACAAAAAGCAGGGAAAGATAGAGATAATACTGTTATGAATGGGGTTAACCCTTGTTACAGATTGTACTAAAACCTCATTGAAAGTGACGTCTGAATGTTGTGGGACAGTTAAGGTGCCACATCCGAAAGAAGGCCTAATAGAGCTCACCCAGGAGTTCTGGATTGTATGAGCAGAGGGGCTTTTTGTTGAGTATTGTTTTTTATATGTGCAGATGCCTATGTATACACATGGGAAGGGATAACAACACAGAGAAGCTGGGGATAATAAGAGCACAGACAACGGCAGACGGAAAAAAACATAAAACAACAACAAAGCTGGCCAACAGTCAGGGCGCATGGTATGACCCTTGAGAAAGCTAGAGAGTTTTTACATCTTTTGGCTAAAGAGGAAGGAGCTGTAAGCTCAGAAACTGCTCCTTTTGTTCTTGGTTCTTCCTGCATTTGAAGAAGAAGGACTCTTTACATTCTTTGTAAATAAAAAAATTGCATCAAAGAAAACACCAGACTCCATCCAGTTGTAATTCCAGCTGGAATATCTCCAGGGCCCTAAAGTCTAACTAGCTGCATGGGTCGAAAAGCAGTAAACACTGCCACAAGGAGTGAGATTCACTTTCCAAGAAGTGAGATTGTGAGCTGGTGTTGCTGCTGAACCAAGATAGAACAAACAATGAAGATGCTTGCAGAAATCGAAAAAGGTTAGCAGGAATAATAAAAGGACTAAAAGACCTGAAACAGGATTTGGGGGCTTCACAAAGGGATTAAAGCAGTATCTGGAGGTTTACCAGAAAGAGCTCAGAGATGACTTGCAGGCAGGGGTGAAATCTCTGTTGGAGCAACAACTACAAAGAGTGGGAAGCCCAGTTGCAAAATTCTCAGTTTGGGATGGTGAAATGGATTGGTGAGGTGACCCGCAATCTGACTGACATAGACCAGAAGTTATTCCATGAAACAGTGAAGCCCAAGAAAGCTTTAGTTAATGTGGAACTTGCTAACTCAGATGAGCTAGAGCAAGGATTTATGGAATTAAAAAACTCAGCTCCAAAAGGAATAAAAGGGTCATAGACCCCACTGGAAAGAACCCACATGGATGAGGAATTGGGCCACCCATTTTTTCTGGCTAACATTAGATGTTTTCTACCCTATCTGTAACACACAGGGCCTAAAGGGAAGAGGCTGGGGGAGGAGCATCCCAGCCCAAATAATGCAAAAGCTCACTATCTTTGGCTGCGTCTACACTTGTAAATTAAGTCGACTTAAGCTTGCTTAAGTCGACTTAATTTACCCTGAGTTTACACTACAGTTTCCTTAAGTCGACTTAAGCAAGCTGCTTAAGTCGACTTAAGGAAAATAAAGTCGAATTAATGAAAATTAAGTCGACTTTATTAAACCACCTTTTCATTAGACTTAAGGCTTAATTCGACTTTTTAAAGTCGAATTAAGCCAGTGTAGCCCTAGGGTAGCCCTAAGTCGACTTAGGGCTACCCCAGGACTACACCATGCCCTCCCTGCCAGGGGGGAAACAGGGGGAGCCTGGCATGCCCCCCAAAGGGCAGGGCATGTGGGCAGGGTGTGATGGTGTCTGGATTTAGGGAAGCATTTATGATATTATTTTCTATTCATATATCATAAATGCTATAATCCATAGGAACTATGTCATGTTTGGTATCAATAGAAAGGTAGTAATTTGCTGGGAATGATTATATAGTTTATGTCTAGGAATTGTATTTGGATTAGAAGTTAGTTTAGTTAGGAATTTGGTGTTATATCTATACTTTAACTTGTAAAACCATTGTCTCCTTAATGTTAAGGAATCTGCCAGGTGATATGGGACCTGGGAGTAACCTGATGAGCCATTAAGGACACAATGGTTGTATTCCTTATGTCCTTAATGGCTCATCAGGTTACTCCCTGGGCCCATTGTAGCTGGCACATTCCTTAACATTAAGGACACAATGGTTTTACACAGCCGCCTCTCTCAGGCATTTCAATAAAATCACATAAGTTAAAGTATAGATATAACACCAAATTCCTAACTAAACTAACTTCTAATCCAAATACAATTCCTAGACATAAACTATATAATCATTCCCAGCAAATTACTACCTTTCTATTGATTCCAAACATGACATAGTTCCTATGGATTATAGCCTTTATGATATATGAATAGAAAATAATATCATAAATGCTTCCCTAAATCCAGAAAGCATCACACCCTGCCCACATGCCCTGCCAGGGTCCCTGTCCCCCTTTGCCCCATTGCACACAAGGGGTTCCCCTCCCCCTGCCACCGTGGACCTGCCCAAGGTCTCCCTAGCTCCTAGAAGTCGACCTAGGTGTCCAGTGTGGATGCTGTAGGTCGACTTTGTAAGTTCCCCCTTAAGTCGACTTTAATTTTAAGTGTAGACACACTAAGTCGACTTAAAATTACAAGTGTAGACATAGCCTTTGAGAGGAAAACTCCAGGACTATTATTTGGTTCAATTCAACATTATAGCTCAAATTAATGACTGGGAAGAGGGATAAAAAGGTGGGTTTCTAACAGCCATTTCTGATGGTTCTGCAGATCTTATCCTCAGAAAAGAAATGGAGTCATCCAAACCTGGTTCTACAAACTCTTGATGTGTGGTCTGCAGCTAGCCATCAATCTGAGGCCAAGTCTATACTGACTGTGGCAAATTCGCCACCATCAGCTTGGTATATCCAGTTGGATTGAGCAGTCAATGAAAATCCACTTAATCAATCTGGAATTTAACTCAGTAAATCCCCCCCCCCCATAAGAAGAGTATCACTGAGTTGACGGGACAGCATTTCCCTTTGACTCAGAGCAGTGGAGCCATGGAAGTAAGTGGGCGTTAGAAAGTTAAAGGGAGATGCGCAAATTATTCTTCGTAGCTTGCATATCTCCTTTGGACTGCTGCCGAAAATGGTGGTAAGTACAGACCAGGGCTGAGTTGGCAGGGTCACACGAAGAGCAATAAAGAGAAGAAAAGAAGAATTCCCACCTGAACTAGCAAAAGACCTATGGAGGCTTGTATGCGTGACATACCGAGAAATCAATGAGGTATTCCAAGATAAACTTGTGAAGAACAAGTTTATAGATGTGCAGTTTGACTCTGACTTGCATATCAACAAAAGGAGGCCAAAGACTGTCTGGCTATGTCTATACTTGAAAAGTTAGGTCGACTTTATGAAGTCAACTTAATAAGGTCAACTTTAAGTCGACTTAAAGTTGACCTTATTAAGTCGATTTAACAAAAGTCGACTTAACTTTTCAAGTGTACACGTGGCCTCTTTTTGACCTTATTAAGTCGACATAACGTTTTAAGTCCACTTAATAAGTTCCACCAAGGCACTAATCCCCATCTCCACTGCCTTAAGTCGACTTAATAAAGTTGATTTAAGTGCTAGTTCGAATTAAAACGAGGTGTTATTAATTCAAAGTAACTTTTCCTTAATTCGACATAAGGAGCAGCTTAAGTCGACTTAAGGATAGCCCAGTGTAGGCGCAGAGTATTTTAAGTCGATTTAAGACTCCTTAGGTTAACATTGTTAATAGACTTGTGTGAGGATTGTTGTGAAAAGAGGGGGAGGGAACTTAAAAAAAAAAAAAGCAGCACATGGTGAAGGCTCAACCACTAGAGTGTGTGCAGTGGCGAGATGGCAGGAGAGGAACCACACCCTATGACCCAAGGTCTAATGGAGACCACCAAAAGTTTTGGATTATGTGAGCAGAGGGGCTTTTTGCTGAGTATTTTTTGTGTGTACCTGTGAGAAGGAAGAACACAGAAACTAAAGAGAGACAAGAACAGAAAAGGGCTAGAAACAGAAAGCAACAAAAGCAGGCAGTAGCCAGTGAGCATGGTGTGACCCCAAAAAAGCTAGAAAGTGGTTGGCTAAAGAAGTTTAGGCTGTCAGCTAAGAAATTGCTCCTTTTGCTGTTTTTTCCTGCTGTGTTCAGAACACCAGGACTTTGTACATTTCTTGTAAATAAACAAGATTCCATCAAAGGAAACATTAAACTCACTCTATTTCTACTTCCAACTGGAATATCTCTAGGGCCCCAAACTTAGATTAGCTGTGCAGGTCATAAAGTGGCAATAACACAATCCCAATATAGTTTTCATAGAGCCAGAGGGGTTTCTATGTGCATCTCCTGGCCCTACACCCAACCCACCCATTCTCTACCACCTTCTTCAGCACGGACTGTAGAGAGGCCTCTATAAAGTCCATGGCAGGCATAAAGGACAATGCCAGAAATACGGTTGAGTTTCTTTTGTAGAGAAAAGGGGAGATCCATGCAGAAAGGGTTCAATCCTTCTGTGTACAAGTCTATTGGCACAATCTGACCAAATAGAGAACATGTGAAGAGGGAGGCTTATGCTGATAATAAGAAATGGATTCCTAAGATGGGCACAGATTCTACCCCATGATGCCTACACTTTTTACACTCAACACAAGCTCCGCTATTTACACCTTCCCAGAAAATGTTTAAAGGATGAGATTCAAAGAAATTTTATAATCCCTGCCTCTGACAGCCTCATTCAGATAAGAGCCATAAAGAGCAAGAAATAACCATGGTTCCCAAATATTTAAAAAAAAAAAAAAAAAAAAGAGGACTCTGACAATCAAGGGGTCAGCAATGACAGGATAGCACCGGCTTCCTACAAACTCTGATGGTTGTAGAGAAGAGCTTCCATCCTATATTCCCAAAAGAGAATTACTATAGTCCAGAGCAAAATTGACTCCCATTGTTTCTAAGACATAAACTGGGGGATTAAAGGTCTTAAGAATTGGGAGTTGTGAAAGTCAAGTGCTAGAAATATATTTACATGAACTTCTGCCCATCAGCTCTCTATTAGCCTACTCTAGGGATGATTTGTTTAGGGGGGTTTTTTTTGGCTTCCATGCCAAATGATCCAGCCTACTGTGGAGATAGGATCTGTGCCTATATAGGACCTGTCTCTTTAAAGATACAGATATTGTGTTGAATAAGGCCCCTCCGAAGGGCCTTGTGAAATTGGTAGTCAGACATCTTAGGTTTTGCATTAGTGCTTGTTGCAGTAGTACCTGAGTGTTTCCCACATAAACTATACCTGCAGAGTGAGTTCTCTAGTGAATTTAGGCACTCTTGAAAATGCCATCTATGTGATTTAGGAGCACAAGTCTCATTTGATTTTCAGTGGGACTTGTGCTCATAAGACACAAGTTCTTTTGAAAGTCCTGTTTTTGGAGAATATTGTCTTATCTTTCAAAACTATAGAAAATGTAAATATACTTACTTTAGAGCTTGTTGTGAGGCAATGACGTATTCTGAACAGCCAGTTCTATACAGAACTTGAGTATTAGCTTGTAACCAGACCCAGTGATCTTCATTTGTTAGTACTTTGAATAGAGAAATGCCATTTTCTCCATTATTTGCTATAAAATTAAGGGAAAAAATGTTCTAGTGCAAACAATTTTAATATTAGTTTTATATAACCTAATAAATTACTGGAAATAATTATGCATAGTATCCTTGGATCATCCTGCATACAGAAAAGTGAAAGTCAAAATGGGTCATGGCTAAAATTGACACAACAAACTGCAGACAAGAATGCACACTGGAAAACAAGGTTACGCGTTCAATTGGCAATCACTTAAACTGTAATGAGTGAGTTTTTTCAGTATTATCAGTTCAGTACAGTTTGTACTTGTCTAATAAGAAGAGATTCAAGAGAAACTAGACAGTGAAAGTGGCTGTGGTAGAGCGCTTGTATTAAAGCAAAATAAACAAGGAGTCCTGTGGCACTTTTAAAGACTAACAAATTTATTTATCGCATGAGCTTTTGTGGGAGAAAATCCCACTTCGTCAGACGCTTTGAAGCTTTGTATTAAAGCAAGTATGACTTCAAGGTTGCAACTCTGTGCAACAAAGAGGTTAACAGAGTTATCTGTATACGGAAAATAGAGAAAGGAAGGCTTGAGGAGAAATAACTATCAAAAGTCAACAAAGGGGATTACTAAATTCTTAGCTTTTACACCAAACCACCCTGCCAATTTGTAAAAGATAGCTACAGCAGATCATAGATTCTCACAGTACTGTAAGCCCCAAATATTCAGAAAGGTTACCTGCCCCATCCCTGAAAAATTGGATTAAAAAACCAATACATTTCATTGGTTCATAGGCTGCTTGGGGTTGAGCCTTTAGGATACACTCACATAATGCTTTCCAACTTTTTGATTCAACCATGAAAATCTTCCCTTTGTTTTTAATGAATGCTAAGATTTTTCATATTGCAGTGAGGCAGATCGCCATCTCATTCCAGAGAGGGGTAAATTGCTCCTCTAGGCACAATCAGCCTCAACTTCATTACTTGTAAGGAATGTCAAGCCTGGAGAAGGGTGGGTCCTTAAAAGGGAGAGTCCCTGCTTAGTGCAGCCTTGCTGATACTCCAGAGCAGCCAGGGCTGCCTCCCAGAACACTCCAGACTTTGGGCGCCGGGGTTCCTGACTTGAGAGAGCTGGCTGACCAATCTGCCTCAGGAAGAAGAAGGCTGGATACTTTTCTCTTCACCTTCCCAAAAGCCTTTCATGGCTATGGAAGCAGACTGACCTTTTATTTGGACTATTTTAACCTCCCCCCCCCCCTACAGGTGGGGCTGAGCCCTTGGATAGCACAGCAGGAGGGCTGACCCCAGGCAGCTGAGGCAGGAGCAGTGGCCCCTTTTTCCCCAGGGAGCACTAGAAAGGGATATCCTACTACACATGTAATCATATGAATCCGGGTGCTGAAGGGTTAATATCACGCACTTAATATCATAAGTCTTGTGATAAAATTGCGAGAACTGGAAACACACAGCTAGCGAATGGCTAGAAAATGGTGTCAGTTCTGTCTCTTGAGGAGAGCAGTTTCCCAGTTTAGTTATATTTGATTAATCTACATCCCAAAAGCAGCCAATAGGAAAAATGGAGAATTGGGACTGAAAGATGGAACACTTCAATGGTGGGGGTAAACAGCGAGATTGTCTCCACATAAACCGTCCGTAATGCAGAATTATTACAATCCAATACCTTTGATCTGGTTTTCAGCACTTTGTAACACGTTAGTAGAAGTTGCACCTTCATGATAATGGTTCTTTCCTTGTAATTCTGTTTCACATAGACCTGAAATAGCTTTTGAACTGCAGAGGACAGACAACGTGAAAACAGTTGGTCAGTGAATGACAGTGCAGCAAAGGGCAAACATACACCACTTTCTAAAACTTGACTTTTAGACTAGCAAGCATTTCCTAAGTAATTCTGGTTTGAATGTGTGATAATTAAAGTTAAATATTTGTCAGTGATTGGTGGATCATATGAATTCCTAAACTAGTGTGGGATTGGAACACTGTATGTGTTATAAAGAAAATTATTATTAAAAATATTCTGCTTAGTATTTATTTCCTGGAATAACAACATTTAGAGTGGATTGAAACAAACGTTCAGTTCTATTCCCTTTAGATTCTTATGTCACTACTAAAATACCCAAGTATTAGTGTTAGCATTTATCTGTGGGCTTTATTTTTCAATACATTATTTATCAAATGAGCTTCAAAATTATTACTAAGAATATTCTGCTCAATATTTATTTCCTGGAATAATAACATTTAGATTGGATTGAAACAAATAGTCAGTTCTATTCCCTTTAGATTCTTATGTCACCACCAAAGTACTGGAATGTTAGTAGGTATCTGTAGGCTTTATTTTTCAATAAATTATTTATCAAATGGGCTTCAAAATGTAGTAAGAATCATCACATAGTTTAGATTTATAATCAGTCACAGTCTTTATTTTTAAATGCATTTTAGAGCTTGTGAAACATGTCAAAGTGACTGCACTAAATTTTAAGATTATGTCTTTACTGCAAAATTAATTTGGGCTGTTACCTCGGTTTTAGCAAACCTCCCCGCATCCACACAGAAAGAACTTTAACACAGGTTTGGAGATGCATTAAGCCTAGTTCACCTGGCTGGGGAGTACATGTAAGAGCCCAAGCTTTTCTTTATGTTGATAGGAAACCTGCCCAGTTTGCGTGAAGACACAGATGAAAGACACTTGAATGCTGATAATCCTCCAGTGCCTTCCCACAATTGCTCCTGAAGAACAGACAAATTCTGCCGCAGCTGACACAACTGACTTGGAAAGACTCCTACAGTGTCTCATCGCAAAGAACCATGGAATATGCCCCAAGCACACAATGCAAGTGCAAAAATAGTGAAGGCACAATAATATGGGTAGGGCTTTGCTGCAGGGCTGCTCAGACCCAAACTAGACTAACTCAGATCCCAATCTCCCAGATTAACTGTGCATGAAAACAAACCCCACCTTTCTTCTTTTGTTAACAGACAAAGTAGAGCATAGACATTGACTGTGTGAGCTTCCACACACTGCTCTGCCAGTGTGCTGACCCCTAAACTGGAGGGACTCTGGAGATGAAAGGGTAGTTTATTCTCTGCACCTATTATGTCCTTGCCTCTGCTCAGACTGCCAATAATGCTTGTCCTATAAATACTTCTGGTCTGAGATCACCAACTCATTTTACATAGACAAAAGAGTCTTGTGGCACTTTTAAAGACTAACAGATTTATTAATCGCATGAGCTTTCGTGGGAGAAAATCCCACTTCGTCAGACGCTTTGAAGATAGGAAAGTTACAGAGTGGGAGGAAATTAAATGCAGGGGAGTGTATGACATAGCATCAGGTCAGGCTGTAACAGCAAATCAAAGTAGGTGTTAGGATTCAAAACACTGGGGAACAGCACATAGAGGAGGGGGGAGGTCAATTCACTTGATGTAATGCGAGAAAAATCCATAGTCCCTGTTTAACCCCAAGGCAACTGAGTCAAATTTGCATATAAATTCGAGTTCTGCAGACTCTCTTTGAAGCTGTGATTTGTTATTCATCT
>ML685756.1:28803920-28824317 GCA_007922175.1 Pelusios castaneus | reverse complement strand
AGATGAATAACAAATCACAGCTTCAAAGAGAGTCTGCAGAACTCGAACTTATATGCAAATTTGACTCAGTTGCCTTGGGGTTAAACAGGGACTATGGATTTTTCTTGCATTACATCAAGTGAATTGACCTCCCCCTCCTCTATGTGCTGTTCCCCAGTGTTTTGAATCCTAACACCTACTTTGATTTGCTGTTACAGCCTGACCTGATGCTATGTCATACACTCCCCTGCATTTAATTTCCTCCCACTCTGTAACTTTCCTATCTTCAAAGCGTCTGACGAAGTGGGATTTTCTCCCACGAAAGCTCATGCGATTAATAAATCTGTTAGTCTTTAAAAGTGCCACAAGACTCTTTTGTCTTTCTACAATAGACTAACACGGCTACCCCTTTGGAATTTGACTACATGGAGGTCATTTTACATAGGCCACTGAAAAGTTGGCAAGTGGTAGTGACTTCTGATCACCACAGACATGGGCTATAGTTCAACCACCGACCTAGAGATCAACCATTTCATATCCCATTATTATCTTCATCTTTTCAGTGATTCCACTGTCTTGTCAAAATGACATCAAGTGGTTAGCTTGCTATAAACATGCCATATAGTTCAATAGTATACATATACACGGGGTAACGCGGACTGGAGAGAAGAGTGGCCCTCAGTGATGGAAAGTCAGGTTAGGGAACACTTAATGAAATTGGAAGTGCACAAGTCCATGGGGCCGGATGAACTGCATCCGAGGGTGCTGAGGGAGTTGGGGGAAGTGATTGCAGAGCCGCTGGCCATTATCTTTGAGAACTCGTGGCGAACGGGGGTGGTCCCGGAGGATTGGAAAAAGGCAAATATAGTACCTATCTTTAAGAAAGGGAAAAAGGAGGATCCGGGGAACTACAGACCGGTCAGCCTCACCTCAATCCCTGGGAAAATCATGGAGCAGGTCCTCAAGGAATCCATCCTGAAACACTTGGAGGAAAATAGAGTGATCAGGAACAGTCAACATGGATTCACCAAGGGCAAATCGTGCCTGACCAACCTGATTTCCTTCTATGATGAGATGACTGGATTTGTGGATGCGGGAAGAGCCGTTGACGTGATATACCTTGACTTTAGCAAGGCTTTTGATACGGTTTCCCACAACATTCTCGTTGGCAAGTTAAGGAAGTATGGGTTGGATGAGTGGACCGTAAGGTGGATCGAAAACTGGTTAGATCAACGGGCTCAGCGGGTAGGAATCAATGGCTCGATGTCTGGTTGGCAACCGGTAACGAGTGGAGTGCCCCAGGGGTCGGTCCTGGGGCCGGTTCTATTCAACATCTTCATTAATGATCTTGATGATGGAATAGACTGCGTGCTTAGTAAGTTTGCGGATGACACCAAGTTGGGGGGAATGGTAGATACTCTGGAGGGCAGGGACAGGATCCAGAGAGACTTGGACAAATTGGAACAGTGGGCCGAAAGAAACCTCATGAGGTTCAACAAAGACAAGTGCAAAGTCCTGCACTTAGGACGGAAAAATCCCATGCACTGCTACAGGCTGGGGACCGATCAGCTAAGTAGCAGCGCTGTAGAAAAGGACCTGGGAGTTATGGTGGACGGGAAGATGAATATGAGCCAACAGTGTGCCCTTGTTGCCAAAAAGGCCAATGGCATATTAGGCTGCATCAGTAGGAGTATTGCCAGCAGATCGAGGGATGTGATAATTCCCCTCTATTCGACACTGGTCAGGCCGCATCTGGAGTACTGTGTCCAGTTTTGGGCTCCCCACTACAGAAAGGATGTGGACAAATTAGAAAGAGTCCAGCGGAGGGCAACAAAAATGATTAGGGGGCTGGGGCACATGACTTATGAGGAGAGATTGAAGGAACTAGGCTTATTTAGTCTAGAGAAGAGAAGACTGAGGGGAGATTTGATAGCAACCTTCAACTACTTGAAGGGTTGCTCCAAAGAGGAGGGAGCTAGGCTGTTCTCGAGGGTAACAGACGACAGAACAAGGAGCAATGGTTTCAAATTACAGCTGGGGAGGTCAAGGTTGGATATTAGGAAAAACTTTCTCACGAGGAGGGTGGTGAAGCATTGGAATGGGCTATCTAGGGAGGTGGTAGAATCTTCATCTTTGGAGATTTTTAAGGCTCGGTTAGACAAAACTCTGGCTGGGATAATTTAGGGGGAGTGGTCCTGCTTTTTAGCAGGGGGTTGGACTAGATGACCTCGTGAGGTCCCTTCCAACCCTATTATTCTATGATTCTATGATTCTATGATATAGCACATACAGACACAATGCTCAGAGCCAGGTTGTGGCAGTCTTGCACACGTTGAATAGTATCATATTCCACAAGTCTTCTATTACCACTGGAACTGCTCATGCTACATGGCACTATTCAGTGCAAGTTACAGAGCACAATCTAAACCCTAAATATCAGATTTAATCACAAAAGAGGCAAGAAATTTACAAAGGAGAAAGCAATACCGGACATACTTTGTCCTGATCTACACTGATGGCTGCATCATGTTCAGTCCCAGCTCAGCTAGAGCAATTATTGACAAGTGTAGTATGATAACATTTTATAGTGAGAGATAGGCAGACCTGATCTACACATGAATCCAGATGCACAGATAGTGTCTAATTTTTTTCCCTTCCTCAGCTTGCTACTGGGATTTGCTCATTGGGACTACAAGTTGTGGCAAGTTGAGAACTCTCTCCAAATGAATGGATATATATTTTATTTGCCACTTTTACATCTAACCCAACTATTTATTATGTTAATATATTTTGAATAATAGCAAGGAAAGAACAAAAATATCCAAAGAAGCTAAGCATGTTTTAAACAGAGATCTTTAGAATAAGCTGTGCTTTTTACATGTTTAATAAATATAAATCCCCAGTAAATAATGATAAATCCTAAAAAGGTAATTTGAAAATACTTTGTATCTATTGTGGTTGCATCCTCAGCTTTGTGTTTTGGTTTCACAAGCAGATTCTTCATCTTCAGCTCTGTCACAGAAGGGAGCAGAAGTGGTGCCACTATGCAGAATAAGGACAACTGAGGTGGTAATACTGATCCTGAAGAGGACTTCTTCTTTTGTCCAAAGAGAAACTTTAGTTGACCTTGAAACTGCATTGTCTGTTATGTAAACAAACACAATAAAATCATCATAAGCATTCAATGTCTAAAACACTTAGAAAACGAGTATGTGTAATATTATTTGAACATTATGATCTATAGATCATACTAACATTTTATCAGTTCTCAGGCATATAGCTAATCCCAAAGTATGTATTTCATTATCTTCATTTAAAGTGTCCCCGTCCTGAAAATCAACTTCTGAAACATAGCATGGTGATACAGTACTGATTAGAATGAAGACTTTTTAACTGGCCTTTTCCCCTCCTATCGCAGGGACAGACTTTCTGCTCCATTAGCCACATTCAGCACTTATGATGGCTTAAGTAACTGTTTCCTGTATGCCTCAGTCTGGAGTTGGAACTGTTTTTTTCCATGCTCTCCAGGATGAAGATTACTGAGTTTCCTTTCTCTTTCTCCCCCACCTCCTTATGAAATAATGGTGTGTTTTTGGGAGGTACGTGGCTGAAGCAAAATGCAGGGACAGTGCAGAGGGGCACAGCTGGGAGGCAGGCTTCAGGATACAGTGTATGGGGCAGGGAGGGAACCTTCAATCCATGTCTAAAGCCCTTAACCCTCCACTGTACCCAGAATCAGATGTCAAGGTTGGAACGAGGTTGGGGGTTTCAGTCTGGGACTAGCTCCTTCTGCACAGCTCTCTCCTAGAGCAGGATGCTAAGCAGAGATCAACACTGCTGCTGAGACTTGAGAAGAAAGTCTTGAGGGGCAGACCACCGTATCTCTGGGCTTCTTCTCCAGACTGGCACATACTGCAGTTCCCCTCCTTTCCCTCTGCTGACTTGGTTGACTAGACTTCATTGCTCTGCTATCTACTGCCAATGGCCTGGCAGTGCTCCCAACCCAGCCAGGAGGAAGCACATGACACGATGGCCTGCAAAGATCATGAGATGGGAACATGGGTGTTCTACTATTATCCCTTCCCTGATGCATCAACTTTCAGCCCCTCACATATCCCACTTATCTCTTTATTTTCTGACTAGTAAGAGCTTAGTCAACTGGACAAATCTAACCTTCAGTGGTTACCTGCCAAGTTGCTTACAGCTAACAACTGTTACAACCAGCCTGACCTCAGTAGAAGTTTGCCTACCTCAGAACAACCAGAGGAAAATAAGAGCTCAAATACCTTCCAGAGCTAAAATAGTAATTCCTGGACTCAAGTAGCTAACAGGTCATAATACACAGAGAGGTCTTCTTTCCCATCAATCTCAATATGCGGGTCCTCGGACATTACCTACCACTTCTCTGCTTACTCTAAATCAGAGGTCACCTGGTCCAAGGGCTGTGATAGATGGAGCCACATTGCTCTTGCTGAAAAAAGCTGAATGTCTGACCCAAGGAAGGAACCAAAGAAGAGATTTCTAAAGGGAAGGTGTGTTTGGTGAGAAGTTTGGATGGAAACATTCACCTAATAGGAAAGAAAAAGACAGTTTCTTACCTGTAATAGGTGTTCTTCAAGAGGTGTTGCTCATGCCCATTCCAAATCAGGTGTGCGCACGCCACGTGCATGGATCGTCGTAGATTTTCCCCCAGTGGTACCCAGCGGGTCAGTGCGGTCGCCCCCTGCAATAGCACCTTCGCGATAGTGCATATAAGGCCATGCCAGCCCGTGGCTCCTCCAGTTCCTTCTTGCTTAGTGCTCCGACAAGGGGGGCCGGAGGGTGGGTTTTGGAATGAACATGAGCAACACTTCTCGAAGAACACCTGTTACAGATAAGAAACTGTCTTTTCTTCTTCAAGTGCTTGCTCATGCCGATTCCAAATCAGGTGAGTCCCAAGCTAACCCTTGGTTGGAGGGGTTGGCGTATTCTAAAGGACTGATTGCACAACTGCCCTCCCTAGGGCGGCATCCTCCCTTGCATGTTGGGTGATTGCATAACGAGAGGCAAACGTGTGTACAGATGACCACGTTGCTGCCCTACAGATTTCCTGGAAGGGCACGTGCCCCAAGAAGGCCGCTGATGAGGCCTGGGCCCTTGTGGAATGGGCTGTTATGGCCGGGGCTGGTTTCCTGGCTAGGTCATAAAAGGAGCATATACAGGCAGAAATCCATGTGGATATTCTCTGAGAGGAGACTGGTAAGCCTCTCACTTTTTCTGCTACCCCTATGAACAGCTGGTTCGATCTCCTGAATGGTTTCGTCCTATCTATATAGAAGGCCAGGGCCCTTCTGATATCTAGTGAGTGTAACACCCTCCCTTTGGGGGTGTGGTGTGGTTTTGGGAAGAACACAGGGAGGAAAATGTCCTGGATACAGTGAAAATAAGACAATGCCTTTGGTAAGAAGGCTGGGTGTGGGCGGAGATGGACTTTGTCCTTGTGGAAGGTGGTGTAGGGTGGGTCGGCCATGGGGGCCCTCAGCTCCGACATTCTATGGGCTGAGGTTATAGCCACTAGGAAAGCCATTTTCCAGGAGAGATAGAGGAGGGAACTTGATGCTAGTGGTTTGAAAGGGGACCCATTAGTTTTGACAAAACCAGGCTGAGGTCCCATGTAGGGAGTGGTTCCCTAACCGAGGGGTGTAGTCTCTCTAGCCCTCTGAGAAAGCATGTAACTAGCGAGTTGGAGAATACTGATTGCCCTCCTTCACCCGTGGAAAGCTGAAATGGCTGCCAGATGCACCTTTATGGAGGAGTATGCTAGTCCATCCTGCTTCAGAGATAGTAAATAGTCCAGGATGAGGGATATAGGGGCTTGGGTTGGGTCCAGGGCTTTCTCCCCCATCCAGGCCAAAAACTGTTTCCATTTTGCCAAGAAAGCTGCCCTGCTAGATGGCTTTCTGATCTCGAGCAGGATCTGTCTAACTCAATCAGAGCAGCTCAATTCTTTGCTTTTCAGCCATGGAGGCTCCAGGCCGTAAAGTGGAGGGATTCCAGATTGGGGTGTCGAATCTGACCGTGTTTCTGGGAGATTAAGTCCTGTAGCAGGGGCAGCATCAATGGGGGCTCTATAGATAGCTGGAGAATGGGTGGGAACCAGTGTTGTCTGGGCCATGCGGGGACTATCATGATCACTGACGTGCTGTCTCTCTTTATTTTAGGAGGACCTTGTGTACCAGGGGGAAGGGTGGAAAGGCATAAATTAGCCCTGGTCCCCAGTGGGTGTGAAATGCATCTGCTATCGCCCACAGGCTCAAGCCCCTGAATGAACAGAACTGGTGGCATTTCCTTTTTGATTTCGTTGTGAAGAGGTCACTTCAGGAAAATTGGCCTTAAAATGTCCGGTCTGATGGACCATTCGTGGGCACTGAACATGCGGCTGAGGCGGTCTGCTACTACATTCTGAACCCCCGGGAGATAGGAGGCCTCCAAGTGGATAGAATGTGCTATGCACTTGTCCCAGAGTTTCATTGCCTCATGGCATAGGTGTGAGGATCGCCTCCCCCCCCCCGTCTGTTCACGTAAAATACGGCTGCGGTATTGTCTGTCAATACCCAGATGTGTCGGCCTCAGAGGTGGTGTCTGAACGCCCTGCACGCTAGTCTTATTGCCCTCAGCTCCCTTACATTTACATGTAGCCTCAGTTCCTCCTTTGACCATAGGCCCTGGGTTTGCTGAGTTCCCATGTGTGTTTTCCACCCCAGCACAGATGCATCTGTGGCTAGCGTCCATGAGGGCTGAGGCTCTAGGAACGGGACTCCTCCCAGAATCTGGTCCGCGTTCTGCCACCACTGCAGCGAGTCTATGACTTGAGGCAGCAGGGAGACTATCTTGTCCGTGTCGTCCCTGTGAGGTTTGAATACTGAATGTAACCAGAGTTGGAGTGGCCTGAGATAAATGCATGATGCCATATGGCCCGTGAGGGATAGACATGTCCTTGCCGTCGTGATTGGGAAGGTGCTGAGGAAGTCGATGAGATTTTGCATTGTATGGAAACGCTTCTGGGAGTGAGGCTCTGGTTTTGATGAATTCAGGTATGCCCCAATAAACTCTATCCTTTGAGTTGGTGTCATTGTGGATTTTTCGTTTATCTGTAGCCCCAGCGCCGCAAATGTTTCTCTTATATACTGTACGTGTTCCCTCACCTGGCCCTTGGTGCGACCCCTTATCAGTCAATCATCGAAGCAGGGGTATACCTGAATGCCCTTCTTTCTCAGGAAAGCTGTGACCACCACCATGCATTTCATAAACACCCTTGGGGCTGTAGATAGGCCAAATGGGAGCACCACGAACTGGGAGTGTTGTGACGCTACCATGAATCTGAGGAATCTCCTGTATGGGGGGAATATTGAGATGTGAAATTAAGTGTCTTTCAAGTTGAGGGCAGCATACCAGTCCTCCAGATCTAGAGAGGGAATGATGATGGCTAGGGAGACATGTGGAATTTCAACTATTTTATGAATCTGTTGAGGTTGCACAAGTCCAAGATGGGTCTGAGTCCCCCTTTTGTTTTCAGGATTAGGAAATATCTTGAGTAGAACCATCTCCCCCTGAATTCTACGGGGACTTCCTCTATTGCCCCGGAGCTTAGTAGGTTTTGTACCTCCTCCTTGAGGAGTTGATCGTGAGAGGGGTCCCTGAAAAGGGACTGGGAAGGGGGGTGGGAGGGAGGAAAATTGGATGGAGTGTCCCCTTTCCACCGTCCGAAGAATCCACTTGTCTGAAGTTATTGAAGACCACGAACAGCAGAAATGGGAGAGCCTGTCCCAGAAGTGGGGGTATGGATCCAGTATGCATGCTGGTATGTTGCCCCCGGGTGCACCTTCAAAAGGATTGTTTGGGGTTTTGTTGCTTGTTTGGTCCCTTGTTATGGCCAGAGGACTGGGGGGTTCGGAGTCTGCTTCCCCTATCCTTGCCTCTGCTGAAGTCCTGTTGGGAGGGACTGACCTGCAGCCCGGTTGGGGCTTAAAATGTTTGTGCTGCGATGATGGAGTGTGCATGCCCAAAGACTTGAGGGTGGCCCTTGAGTCCTTAAGGCTGTGCAGCTTGGAGTCCGTCTGCTCCAAGAATAGCCCTCCTCCCTTGAAGGGGAGGTCTTGGATAGTGGTCTGCACCTCTGGTGGGAACACGGAGACTTGCAGCCACGAGCTTCTTCTCATGGTCAGGCCTGATGTCATGGTCCGGGCTGCGTAGTCCACCGCATCGAGTGCGGCCTGGAGGGAGATCCTAGCCACCGCCTTCCCTTCCTCCATCATAGCTCCAAATTCCTGATTGGAGTCTGGGGTGATGTGCTCTCTGAATTTTCCCATAGGGTCCCAGGAGTTAAATGAGTATCTGCTAAGAATTGCTATTTGATTGGCAATTCTGAGTTGCAGAGCCCCCGTGGAGTACACCTTGTGTCCAAAGAGATCAAGTCTTTAGGACTCTTTAGCTTTGGGCATCAGGCCTTGCTGGCCCTGTCTCTCCTTAGCATTGGCCGCTGAGACCACCAAGGAGCATGGTTGGGGGTGGGTGAAGAGATACTCATATCCTTTCGAGGGGGTGTAGTATCTCCTCTCTATGCCTCTCACAGTTGGTTGGATCAAGGCCGGAGTCTGCCAAAGTGTTTTCGTGGTCATTTGAACCATCTTTATATTGGCAGAGCCACCCTGGTCGTGCCCTCTGGCCCCAGGATGTCCACCATTGGGTCTAGGTCTTCCCTAACCTCTTCTATCTGAAGGTTTAGATTCTGGGCCACACTTTTCAGCAGGGCTTGGTGTGCTCTGTTGTCCATCGGTGGGATTGTGGATGACACCTCCGCCAGTGCCTTGTCCGGGGAAGACGACGAGGAGGCATTGGGCTCTGTCTCAGCCTCTGGGTCTCCCTGGTCTTCTGGTTCCCCTTGATCCTCGTCTGAGAGCACTGTAGGGATTGCCACCTTTCCTTCCGTCCCTGCGCCCCTTTCTAGTGGGGTTGTGGGCTTTCTTTGGCTTGGGGTCGTCAGGCTCCCATCCTTCCTCAGGGGTGGTAGGTTCTGGGAGTGTGTGGAGGTTGCAGACATCATCAAGTATTGGCTGGTTGGGTGGGTCCCTTGGGCTTGGAGGTATGCCCAGGGTGTCCAAAAAGGCCACTGTTGCGGGGCCTGCACCTGGCCAGGCCAGGGTCTGCTTTGGTAAGAGCGGTGCAGCTCTCCTTTTGGTACTCCCATTGCTGGCTCCAAGGCTTGGGAGTCGGATCTCGGGAACCAGGGAGGTGCCGTTGGTGCCTGTGCCATTCGGTCACCGATAGGTCTGTGGCGTGGTGAGTAGCAGTGCTGACTCCGTCGGTGACGTGATGTAGAACGGTACCTGGAGGAGGACTGGTACCGTGACCTGTACCAGTATCAGGATCCTGATCGGCGTTATGAGGTAGATTGGTGCCGGGATCCTTGTGGGTGCCCTGACTCAGATCAGTGCCAGGATCAGGAACGATGCTGACGGGGAGACCTTCTCCACAATCAAGACCTGCCCCTGAAGATTGACCGCCTCCAGTGTGGGGATTGGTGCTGAGATCTGAACCAGTGCCTAGAGCAGTACCTGGAGACCGATCCCCCTTTGGGTCAGAATTCTCCGCTCAGCCGTGGTGCGCTTTGGGGTGGCATGCGGTGCCATGACATGGATCCCTGCCTCGAAGGTGATTGGGGTTGGGGTGAGTCATGTCTCGGAAGCATTGGCGGTTTCCCCCTTGACGGAACCATGGCCTTCGACACTGTGGGGCGCACCGCCCGTTGTTTGCTTCCTGAGTCAGGGGACTGCTGTGCTGTCATGGCTATCAGGTCCTGCGCTGCCTTGAATGTGTTGGGAGTGGATAGCATGTCCAGCTCATCGACATCACTCACATGTGCTTTCGTTCTGGTCCTCTCCGGACTTCTTCAGGTGGCCTGATGTCCCCACGCGGGTGGGCCTTGGGCTGGGCTCTATTGATGGGGTTTCTGCAGAGAATCCGTAGGGGTTGATCTTCTGATCAGTGACCGGCCCCTTTCAGCCCTAAGCTTTTTCTTTGGTGCCGGCAACTGGGACTTGTGCCAGGTCTTCTGCACTGGAGTTCTCTTCGGTGTTGGGTCCTGCACCGATGGAGGGGCGCTGCGTGCCGGAGCACCCAGTACCGATTCCTGACTCTGTGGTCCCAGGGCTGCCTCCATGAGGATCTGCTTAAGCCGGACACTTCTCTGCTTACGACTCCTCAGCTGGAAACTTGCAAATCTTGCACTTATCGGTCTGATGCGCTTCACCCAGGAGTCAAGCAGGAGTCGTGGGGGTCACCTTTGGGCATCGGTTTATGGCAGGCACCACAGGGCTTAAACCCTTGGGTCTGAGTCATGCCCTGGACCAGGGGGAATGTGGGCTCCAAAGCCCTACAGAGGGCTTTGAGAAGGACTCTAACACTAACCTAACTGCTAATCAAAGAACTATTCACACTACAACAGGCTGGATAGAAGGGTTTTTGCCTATGGCAAACACCAGTAGCTCCAACGACCATCATGGGCGGTAAGAATGGAGGAGCAGCAGGTCAGCGCGGCCTTATATGCACCGTCGCAAAGGCACCACTACAGGGGGCACCCGTATCAACCTGATGGGTACTGCTGGGGGAAAAATCTCCAACAATCTATGAACATGACACACACACACCTGATTTGGAATTGGCATGAACTAGCATTCAAAGAAGAACCTGTCTGTCCAATAATGTGTTAAAACATATCCCTGTGCACCATCTGAACACCATCAGGATAAGGACAAACAACATTTGCTCTCACATTTGCAGGCCCACCAAGAGCAATTCCAGCCCTGAGGGAAAAACAGTCAATGTGTTGTCTCCTCCCTCTCCCACCCAAAAGGAATAATAGAATCTTAGGGCTGGAACCCCCACTTAAAGCAGGACCACTCCCACTAAATCATCCCAGCCACGTTTTATCTAACCGGGCCTTAAATGTTTCCAAAGATGAAGATTCTACCACCTCCCTAGGTAACCCATTCCAATGTTTCATCACCGTCTTAGTGAGAAAGTTTTTCCTAATATCCAACCTCGACTTCACCAGCTATAACTTGAAACCATTGCTCCTTGTTCTGTCCTCTGTTACTACTGAGAACAGCTCCCTCCTCTTGGAAGCACCCCTTCAAGTAGCTGAAGGTTGCTATCAAATCCCCCCTCAGTCTTCTCTTCTGTAGACTAAATAAGCCGAGTTCCTTCAGTCTCTCCTCATAAGTCACGTGCCCCAGCCCCCTAATCATTTTCCTTGCCTTCCACTGGACACTTTCTAATTTGTCCACATCCTTTCTGTAGTGGGGAGCCCAAAACTGGACACAGTATTCCAGATGCAGCCTCACCAGTGCCGAATAGAGGGGAATAATCACATCCCTCCATCTGCTGGCAACACTTCTGTTGATGCAGCCCAATATGTCATTGGCCTTTTTGGCAACAAGAGCACACTGTTGGCTCATATCCAGCTTTCTGTCCACCATAACCTCCATGTCCTTTTCTACAATGCTGCTACTTAGCCAGTCGGTCCCCAGCCTGTAGCAGTACATGGGATTTTTTGGTCCTAAGTGCAGGACTTTGCACTTGTCCTTGTTGAACCTCATGAGATTTCTTTTGGCCCAGTGCTCCAATTTGTCTAGGTCTCCCAGAATCCTATCCTTGCCCTCCAGTGTGTCTACCATTCCCCCCAGCTTGGTATCATCTGTGAACTTACTGAGCAAACAATCTATCCCATCATCCAGATCATTAATGAAGATGTTGAACAGAACCGGCCCCAGGACTGACCCCTGGGGCACTCCACTTGTTACTGGTTGCCAACTAGACATTGAGCCATTGATTCCTACCCGCTGAGCCCGATGATCTAGCCAGTTTTCTATCCACCTTACGGTCCATTCCTCCAACCCATACTTCCTTAACTTGCTGACAAGAATGCTGTAGAAAACCATATCAAAAGCTTTGCTAAAGTTGAGGTATATTACATCAACGGCTATTCCCGCATCCACAAATCCAGCCATCTCATCATAGAAGACATAGAAGTTGGTCAGGCACAATTTGCCCTTGGTGAATCCATGCTGACTGTTCCTGATCACTCTATTTTCTTCCAAGTGTTTCAGAATGGATTATTTGAGGACCTGTTACAAGATTTTTCCAGGGACTGAGGTGAGGCTGATTGGTCTGTAGTTTCCCGGATCCTCCTTTTTCCCTTTCTTGAAGATAGGTACTATATATAGCTGTGGTCTGAACAGATATCCTCCAGAAATTTTTATTGATTTATTATGTGCCATGCAAGTTCCCGGGCAGCTGAGGCAGCAGTATTTGCTACTCAGCTTCCTGGGGCCCTTGGATTCCCCAGGGAGATGTCTGGTGAACCCAGAAAGCAGAGTAGCGGATACCACCATCTCCTCATCCACTCGGGAACCTGCACAGCACATAATAAATACAGTTGGCTCAGGGGAGGGGCAAAGAGCGCAAGTGGCAGCAGCCCTGGGGGAATTTGGAGAAGATGAGGATATTTCTCTATCCTCCCAGCTGCCTGGGTCCTTTAAATCCCTGGGCATCTGGACAATTGCCCTCCTTAAACTCCTTCTTCAGTGGGCCTACATGTTTGGAAGAAGATACTAGGAATTACAGGTCTCGTAAGAAGAGAGGGGCTCAAACTCTGCTGTGGCTGTGTCCTGAGCAGGGAAATCCCTTCTCAGAGGCAAAGCCTTAGGTGACTTTAGAGGAATGGTGCCCATACTTTTCTGGTTGCAACTCCTTTACTAGTAACGGAATCTCTCCATGCCCCCATCCATTACAGAATAGTTGGCTCAGCAGAGAAGCTTGGACTGAAAGTGGAAGTGGGGAGCAGAGTTGGGATGGGGCAGAGAGGGAATGAGGGCAGAGCTGGCCTGGGGGCAATGCAAAGCAGGGTCTGGGGTGAGAACTAGGGCTGGGTGCTCGGGCCATGGACAGAGAGCAGCTGAGTGGCACTCCCTCCCTGCTCCCCGTCAGAGCTACCCAAGGCCCTGACACATCCCCCCAAATGTCCTCTGCATCCTCCTAGGAAGGTCATGCCCACGGTTGCCAACCATCCATTTTAGTTTTTACTGATATGAAGATCTGAAATTGAATTTTTTTTACTGATGTGGTAAACTTTTTACCACTAAAAATACCATAAACAATAAAATGTCACAAAAGTGTGTACTCATTTGCACTATTCTGTCACTGGAATTTGGCCTTCCAAAATTGTTTTTAGCTGCAGTTAATTGATAAATCGGGTTTTTTGGGCATGTCCAAAAATAGAAATGCTAAAGTCATGGTCAGTGTAGTTTTATGATACAAGTGATTGAAAATCAATGTCAAAGTACAATATGTTTTATTTCTACCCAATTTTACAGACATTTTCATTTATTTACAGATTTGCTGAAAGTGTTGAAATAGTCCTTTTTTTACTGACTGTAAATTTACAGACGGCCCAGGGTTCCCCACAGTACCCACAGTCTGGGGCTTTAGAAAATAGATACAAGTGCGGGTGTAAGGGAACTGCATGGGGTCTGGAATGAAGGGATGAGTTGAAGATGGGAGAAGAGGTTCTTTGTCAGGAAGGGAGTATCTGGTGAGAACAGAGTGCTCTGAGGATGTGGAACTAAGAGAATTCAGGGCCCGTTTCAAGTAGGCCACATTCTCATGAGTCAACACTAGGAAACACAACCGAATATTCAGACTGCCATAAAAAAAGTCATTTGGTGTGAGGTGCTGTAACCTAGGAGGAAGGTTTGGAGGCAAAAGAGGGTGTTTGCCTGTAAATGGAGGGAGTGGTGAGAGCAGGAGGTGAGTTTCACGGATACCCTTTACACACTGATGGAAGAGTGATAGGAAAAGTATCCCTATCAGTGGTAAGAAAATGGAGGTTCTGGTGCTGGTAAGTTTATTGTAAGAGAAGGAGAAATTGTAGTAGAACTCCCAACCCATCCATTTCTGTGATGCCTTTCCTGGGACAGATTGTCCTGTTATGGTTCAGACCAAGAAACCTTTTGTAAGGGGTTGCTGCAAAACAGAGATATTCTCACCACCTTGCCAGAAATGTGAGCCCAGTGCCCAGGAAATCTTGGATCACAGTGTTTTCTCCACAGAGTTCTTAGTAGCTGATCATTTTAATTCTCATCATTCATCTTAGCTTCCCGGTTTTTTTAGGAGAGGAAAGGAGAAAATGGAGGCTTCCCTGTCTAGACTGATGTACAAAAAGACTGAGCAGTATTGTCTTTTTTTGCCTCTTTAATTCTGGTAGGTGGAGACATCTTTACTTTTGTCAAATGGAGGAAGAGAGGACATATGAGATAAGGACTTTTAAACAGAATATAAATATAGAAAAGTACTACTGAGGTAGTAATATGTATGGAAATACACTATGGGTTTCCCAAAGTATAAGAAATCAAGCATCCTTATGGATGCCTGATACTTACTTCTTTGGGTTTTTTCTTATGTAAAGTTCTAGTCAGCTGCATACTGGAACAATGACAAAAATTTCACATTTTAATTTACACTGTAATTTACACATTTACACTGCCTTAAAATAGGAGTTGTAACATTAGTACTGATTGGGTATGTCTACACTACCAATTTAGGTCGACTTAAGGAGGCTTAAGTCGACCTAAATTACTCCCTGTCTACACCAGACTTTCATTAATTTGACTTACCAAATTCCTTAAGTCAACTTAATAAAAGCTTAAGTCAACTTAATAAGAACCACCCATTAGGTCGACTTAAGTCGACTCCTTAAGTCTACTTAAGGACGGTGTGGACGTGGAGTAACCCTTAAGTCAACTTTGTTAAGTAAACTTAAGGGTGGTGGGTCGGCTTCAGGGCTGTCCCTGAGGGGGGAGGGGGGAGCGAACAGGGCGATCACCCCAGACCCCATTGTTAAGTGGGCACCAGGCTGTCCCCCTCCCAGCGGGTCAGTGCGGGACCCATGCCACGGCCCTCCCACGGCAGGCTTCGCCCTGCTGTGCCGGCCCTCCCTGCCCCCAGGGAGGAGCAGCCAGCCGGCCCAGGGACGGGGCAGGTTTGTGGGCCGGGCCAGGCCAGCCTGCTGCCCCACACAGGGTCCCCGACTGTGACCGGGGCGGGGCGGGGCTGGCCCCACCACTGGTGCCTTGGCTGGGGCCGGCTCTTGGCGGTGGCCGAGCCCCAGCAGTGGCCTTAGGTCTCCAGCTGTGGCTGGGTCCCCGGCAGTGGGGGCATCCTGTGTCCCGTCGTCCCCCCCGTCCCCCCCGCGAGCCCCGGTCCACTACCCCTACCTATCTTCCACCCTCCCGCAGAGGCAGCCTTAATTGCCAGGGGCGGAGCAGGCCCACCCTTCCCCCCTCCAGCGTGGGGTAGGGTGGGCCCCCCCCCAGGCCAGTTGGCCCTGGGCCCCGCTCCCCCCTAGGGACGGCCCTGGTTGACTTAACAAAGTGGACCAAGTCAACTTAACTTTAAGTCGACTTAGTCCACTTTGTTAAGCTGACTTAACAAAGTACTTTTTCTAGTGTAGACATAGCCATAGATCCTTAACCACAGCAGTGCTACTTTGCACCTGTACTAATAGAGATCATCATTTTAGATAGCTCCAATGATGCAAAATCTTAAATAAAAACATTCAACTAATTAAAACACCTGTCAAAAATAGAAGGCATTCTAAAACCGTATCTCCATATTAGAGCAAAGAATTCATACATTTGTGTTCAAATATCTTTAAGAAGTCCTTTAACTTTGTGTTAGTTGGCTACAGCTCGTTTCACAAAATTATACTTACAAGGAAACCAGAAGTACTGTCCAACAGGCAGCGGACTCGACACATGAAACACCGAGTTAAAAAGGGGGAATAATCCGTTGGCATGCTGTCACACTCCTGTGCCTTTAATAATTTACTGAGAATATGTTCTTCTCCTACAAACAATGTGGGTAACGTGTCAGTTATCTGAACTCAGAATGAAAATTTTTTGTATCTATATATGAATACATAGTTAAAGAAATTTCTAAAAAGAATATTTTGTAGTAACTATTCAATCATGAATATTAATTTGTGTTAGCTGTACATCGTGAGACAAAAACTGTGCAATAAGATTAAGATAATTTACCTGGGGGAATTTAACATCCATGTTTTCTGACTTTGTGATCTTTAACTAAGCAAAATTAATCTTACATTAACATAGAAGTGGTTTTTCCATTTGGCTTGCTTGACTTTTCAAAGAAAAGAGACAAAAAAGAAAGAACATTAGGAGAAAATACTTATTGACACAGCTAACAGGCACCAGGCAGACAAAGATCAACTTGTGCCTCCTCAGTTCTTTAGTAAAGCGTGCACTAGTTATGGGCACCAGTACACAGTTTTTGTAGTATGCATTTCTCAGAAGACCAGTACTCCTCTAGAAGTATGAATCCTGAGACTCAATAAAATTCTTCTCTGTACATATTAAGAACAAAATTTCAAAGTGTTCATCACTGCTAGTTTCCAAACAATGCTGTTCTCATTTAATTAATGTCTGCACACTGTTTGTACAGGTTGTTAAATGTCTGGTGCATTTTGTTCCATTGAGAGGCATTTATCTTCTCCATGCTACATAAAAGAGAGACACAATTAACAAAGCTCCTAAAAGACTGCAAGAACTCCTGTGGAAACCAGAAGCCTCACAAGGACTGCTGTCAAAATTACAAGCTATGCAGAGATTCTTGCAGTTTAAAGGCCAGTCATGGACACCTGCTTCACCAGTGTTGATTGCAAATTACTTCTTATTTATAACAAGTTGAGCGTCGCTCCCCTGCGCTCTTTTTCCTCCATAGGGTCCAGGCCTCCCAGCCAAAGAGACTCACCACTCCTTCCTAGGTTGCAGTCCCCATGCTCCTTTTTTTAAGGCGCATGTAACCCAGTCCCACTTTCTGCTCCAGACACACTAGGGGCTCAGGAATCTACTTCTGTCCTGCTAGCAGCATTTATTTCACAGCCCTCCTCCACCCTGGGCCTGCCTCTCCCTTGTGTCCTGTGCAGGCTCCCTGGGCCAGGTCACCAACTACTCTGTTCCCTGCTTAGCCCAGGGCTTTGACTCAGCCTTATCATGTAGCTGTTGCCTGCTCCTTAGGCCCAGGCTAATAGAGGCAGGTGAGGGGGTTATTGCTCCAGCTCTGCTATATTTCATCTGGAAAACCTATTAATGCTCCATCAGTCTTCAGTGATGTAAATACATTTTGCCATGGGTCTGGTGTACTTTAAGTTTACGATAGGTCCGAAGGACTTCATAAATTTTACCCAAATTATGATAGCCTCCAGGAAGTTGACAAACTTGATTCTTTCCAGTGAGTAACCCTGTGAGATAGTTACAGTAAGTAGTATCAATTCCCACCCCCCTTTGTTTAGAAAAGAGAGCAGAGAAAGTAAGGCCAAAAGTTTCAAAAATGATCCCTAGTTTTGGGTGCCTTCAACTTTCATGTGCCCGATTTGCAGTAGATAAGGTAACTGGATTTTCAAAGGAGATGAGCATTCACCATTTCTACTGACTTAAACAGGAGTACTGGGTACTCAGTTCCACTGAAAGTTTTAGGCCTTGAGGAACAAACGGCATTTTTTCACTTGTCAAAAATTGTTCTCATTTTCTTAGCTGGACAGGAATAAATAAAACAAACAAACTTGACAGACTTTATGCTCATGTGCTGGAAAAGTTCTCTGGTCTGTGGCTAGAAGGTAGGCAGGTGTGGTCTCTTTGGCTGCGTCTACACTGGCAAATTAAGTCAACTTAAGCTTGGCTTAAGTCGACTTAATGTGTCCTGCGTCCACACTACACTTTGCTTAAGTCGACTTAAGCAGCTTGCTTAAGTCGACTTAAGGAAAATAAAGTCGACTTAATGAAAATTAAGTCGACTTTATTAAACCTGCTTTTTACTCGACCTAAGGCTTAATTCGACTTTCTAAAGTCGAATTAAGCCAGTGTAGACATAGGGTAGCCCTAAGTCAACTTAGGGCTACCCCAGGACTACACCACTGCCCTCCCTGCCGGGGGGGGGGCACAGGGGGAGCCTGGCATGCTCCCCAAAGGGCAGGGCAGAGCCCTGTGTGTGATGCTGTCTGGATTTAGGGAAGCATTTATGATATTATTTTCAATGGATATCTCATAAATGCTCTATAATCCATAGGAACTATATCATGTTTGGTATCAATAGAAAGGTAGCAATTTGCTGGGAATGATTATATAGTTTATGTCTAGGAATTCTATTTGGATTAGACGTTAGTAATTGGGTATTCTGTCTGTACTTTAACTTATGTTATTTTATTGAAATACCTGTGGGTGGGTGTGTCAAACCATTGTGTCCTTAATGTTTAGGAATGTACCAGGGATAATGGTCCCAGGGACTAAACTGATGAGCCATTAAGGACACAATGGGTGTATTCCTTTTGTCCTTAATGGCTCATCAGGATACTCCCTGAGACCATTCTACCTGGAAAATTCCTAAACATTAAGGAGACAATGGTTGTTCACACCCTCCCGTCTAAGGCTTTCCTCCAGAACCTCTATATTCCTTAGTTTGTCCATATGCAAAGGGGTATAAAAACACTTACCTCCCTCCCAGAAGTGCCCATGTATAAAGATCTTTGAAATCCTTTAATAAAAGGATTGATATCACTGTACAAGAACAAATTATTTAGTTGTTGTAGTAGTGGATAACAAAGAATCTCACAATGTAGTGTATAAACCAGTGGTTCCCAACCTTTTTGGCTCAAGGGCCACAGATATCATTTCTACAGCCCTGAAGGGCCACAGTCCTCCTCCAGCAGCTCCTCCCACCCAACTACAAAGCAGTCTGCCTCCTCATTGATCTACCATCTCCCTGGCTGCAGCACAGAAACCACAAGCATCTGTAGCCTTGTGCACACCACCTGTGTTCCTAGGCAGTGGCTCCCTTCTGCAGCCAGAGGGATGGAAGATCAGTGCACCCTTCTCTCTGGCTCCAGCAAAGACCCAGCACCTAGGTGGAACACTTTGCTGTGCTCCCTGCTACAGCCAGGGGCAAGGGAGTGCTGATCTACCATCCCCTTAGCTGCAGCAAGAAGCCTGCACCATCATTTAGACCGACAGAAACATGTTCCACTTGGGTCCTTAGGCAGCGGTTCCCTTCTGCAGCCAGCAGAAGGGGAGCTATGGGCCACAGTGAAAGCCTCCATGGGCCACTTTTGGTCCCCAGGCCACAGGTTGGGAACCACTGGTTTAAACTGATGTTTACACTATCACATTACCTCTACAATACAGACACTTGTGAGATGAAATATGGTAATTATTCAGCAGCCCTAAACTGCACAGCAACACTTCACAATAATTTTGCATAGGAATGAACAGTAATTTATCCAGATAAAATTGCAGGGGGACTTTAGAGTGACAGAAAGTAGTCACCAGTTCACATCCCTATTGTATTCTTATAGAAAGGGAACCTTAAAGATTAGAAGTAGTCATGATTTCTATTCTATGCCTCCTATGAAGGAGAGTTCTTCTAAGCAGCAGAGGGTGCCCTAACACCATCCTGGGATAAGATTGAATCAAGGAAAATGGACTGCAGCACCTGCTTGTTCTTCAGAAGTCTTTTATCCACGCAGCTTAGTGTGAGAAAGCAAATGGGATGACAGCACAAAGTGATACTATAGTAATACTACTCAAAAGCCTTCTGCACCTGCTTTTTGTGTCTGAAATGTTAATTAAAGAAAAGAGCTTAGTACAGTTAACCATTTATATGGATGATGAGAACATACACAGCTATATTAGACTATGTCTACACTTGTTAATTTAAGTCGACTTAGCATGTCCACACTCAAATTTTAAGTCGACTTAGAGGGGACCCTACAAAATCAACCTAGAGCATCCACACTGGACACCTAGGTCGACTTGTAGGGGCTAGGTGGACCTGGGACAGGTCCACGGTGGCAGGGGGGGCACCCCTTGCCAAGTGCCAGGGGGCTCAGCCTTTGCCCCATTGTACCTTGGCAGTGGGGAAGCCCTAGGGCAACTACACGTCCACACTGGTTAAGTCGACTTTCTAAAGTTGACTTAGCCAGCAAAGTCGACTTAAAAAGAGGTTTTATAAAGTCGACTTAATTTTCCTTAAGTCGACTTAAGCAGCTGCTTAAGTCGACTTAAGGAAAGTGTAGTGTAGACGCAGAGTAAATTAAGTCAACTTAAGCAAGCTTAAGTCACCTTAATTTACAAGTTAAGATGCACCCTTAGATAGGAAAAAATAAAAATAATGTAGACTCTCATGCTTCAAGGCATAAACCATTTTCTGACTGTCAAAAGTTAGGAATAAACATCTCTCATGGTCATGCTGTAACTACCCACTCTGAGAGGTTCTGCTCCTTGCTTTGAGGGATCTGGCACTGGTCACTAT
>ML685756.1:28763778-28788026 GCA_007922175.1 Pelusios castaneus | reverse complement strand
ATATCCATAGAAAATAATATCATAAATGCTTCCCTAAATCCAGACAGCATCACACACAGGGCTCTGCCCTGCCAGGGTCCCTGTCCCCCTTTGCCCCATTGTACACAGGGGGTGCCCCCCTCCCGCCACCATGGACCTGCCCAAGGTCCCCTTAGCCCCACAAAGTTGACCTAGAGCATCCAGTGTGGACGCTCTAGGTTGACTTTGTAAGTTCCCCTTTAAGTCGACTTTAATTTTAAGTGTAGACACACTAAGTCGATTTAACTAAGTCGACTTTAAGTCGACTTAGTTAAGTCGACTTAGTTAAAGTCGACTTAAAAGCACAAGTGTAGACATAGCCAAGGAGGCTATCTACCTAGTTAAAAATCCGTTGTCCACTACAGCTAATAATGTGAACTGGGATCAACAACAAACCCTCAATTCATTGGAACCCAAGCATACTAGAAGAGCATTTGAGCTAAAATCAGATCCCAGGGGAATTCCACACACATTCCCAACAAATGCTAGAGAAAATGCAACTTTTAGTGCCATCTGATATTTCTCCACACTTGGAACCAGTTCAATACGTTCACATGTAGCTGATCACCATCTGGCTGATGAGCCCCTGTCTCAAATGTCACTGGTTAATCCAGTAAGAATAGGCCTCCTCTGCCCATGGGAATAGGCCGATCATTAATGACAGCAAAGTTAGTCTCAGCACTTGGAGTGTGCCTGAAGTCAAACTGAAACTTATTATGTACATCATATATACATCCTGGGGTGGACCTCTGAGGCTTTTTAACAATGCATAGCAAAACTACTTTTAAAAGAGATTAGAGGGTTTGATCCTCAGTTACATTAAGGTCCCTTTAGGACACTGTGGCAACAGAGGATCTTAAAGGAGAGGGAAAAAGCTCTGCAAGAATAACTTATGCTCAAAGATCTTTCCTGATAATGTACAGCTGGTAGAAGGGTGCTGGACAAGCCCTACACCAAGTCCTTGTTGGGCAGAGTAGAGCTCTACCTGGAGTGCACTGCAGCTCTTCCCTGCTTCCTAGTGCCCACAGTGTCACATGACTGGGACACGGGCAGTTGTGTCTAGTGGTTGTAGCATGAGTCAGGTCTAATGGTCAGAGCAAGCTTCAGGCCTGTTGGTTAGAACAGGAGTCAGTAGCCAGGAAGTGAAGCCCAGGATCTGGGCTGGAGTCAGAGACCAGGCAACAGAGCTAAGGGTCAGAGCCAACACCAGAGATCAGGAATTGGAGCCCAGGGTCAGAATTGGGCACCCTGGAGTGACGCAGTGTAGGGGCAGAGCTGAGAATAAGGAAGGAGCTATCACAGTTACAGGCAAACACTTTGAACAGTTAATGAATTGCTGTTGGTGGCCTTAATGGCCTGTCTGCTGACTTTTCCCACTAGCCAGTCAGGCACCAGTTCTGCAGGGTCTGCTCCCAGCATGACTCTAGTACAGGGGCTGGTTCCTGACACATATGGAGCCATGGGAAGCTGTGTAAATTAAAGTAGTCCTCAGGCTGCTCTAACTCACACGAGAGATCTCTGCATAGCCCCCAGGTGTGCAGCACACAGGCAGCACTGTGTGCAGCTTCCACCATCATCCCATACGTGCTTTAAGTGCAGGAGCAGAAGAACTGCGAATCAGGCCCTTTTATTTAATTGAAACTACATGAACATTTAGGGATGCAGAATGTGGTCACTCAACCTGGAATATGACTCAGACATTATAGCTGGAACCTCTATTCTTGCAAAAACTACAACTGGATTTTAAATGGCCACAAGAGTTCTGGAAGCTTGAGTTTGCATCCCATTCAAAAGCTGGCACTTCCAACAACATAAAGTCTAATACAGTGCTGGATAATTTTTTCAATACTGGCTCCTAGGCTAGATTATCCTTAATAAATTACCAAAATCATTAAGTTGCATGCATTATCTTAGAACCAGAAATGATAGAATTTATCACTCACTTCTAATAGGAGTCCACCTTCTGGTATGGCAGTCTCACTGGATAGGTAGTCTTCTTTTATTGTGTGTCCAAATTGTTTCCTAATGTGCTTTTCTTGAATGGCTGTTGGAAAAAAGTAATTATGTAAGTAATACTGAGGAGGATTAGTTACTAAAAACTTGCAGTTGATCCTAGAGAAAGAAACACATATTTCACAGTCCAGATGGTTTTTATATAAAGTTCTTTCCTTGCTTGTCATTATACCTATCACATTATTTTTTACTGAATGTGTTTTTTCCATTATTATATTCTACATAAAAACAACAACAAAAAACATAGGAAAACAGCAGAGAGGAAAACTTATATGTTGCCAGGCTGCTTTTGTTTACAAAAAAATGCATGTTATGAAAATTCTAACAAATGGCAACAGAGTAAGATAGTCAGAGGGGATGCAGGATATGAATAATTTTTCTTATTTTCTATTTTACCTCTTCTTTGTAATGAAATGACCTTGGCCACTCACTTCTATGAATTTGAGATTAGTTCTAAGATTCAAGTGAATGTTCTTGAAATGCCTTTTTTTTCAGATGTGAGTTCGAAGTTTGTTTTTTCAGTACGTAAAGCATGAAAACTTTGTACTTTGGATTAAAATTGCAAAATTTTCTCTGGGAATACCAAAAGGCTTAATGGAAACAAAGGTAGATTAATTCTAGAGAGGTAGCTGTGTTAGTTTGTTTCAGCAAAACAAACAAGGAGTTCTGTGGCACTTTTAAAAACTAACAAATTTATTTATCCCATGAGATTTTATGGGCACAAACCCACGGACAAAGTGAAACTGTGCCCATGAAAGCGAATGCAATAAATAAATTCAAAGGCAGATTACTTTGGCTGACCCCTTTTCCCATGTATGGGCTATAAATACTGGTTCTGTAATATCTTTACATAATCAGATTTAAGTCTCTTCTGAAATAAATATAAAGTCAAATCCCTGAAAGAGTGATGTTTTCAAATCTAGTCTCATTCTATAGAAGTTCAGTTCTTTCTTGTTTCTGTTCTGTTGATGTGAAGGGACAGTGAGAAGTGTCTGCCACTAAGTGGACCAGGGCAGTTGGTACATATAGGACACTCCAACCATCAGCCTGGAGTAACAGACACAGGTTAATGACCCCCCAAAAAGGGATGAGAGAATCTGAAATAATTCAGACCAGTTATATTAAAAAATAACCTGGAATGTTATTGGGCTTTTTGCTAAATTCAGTGATGACAACTGGATACAATTTTTATTAAGAGCCCAGAGTATAAACTGACTAAAAATGTTCATAGATTTAACAGTTGAAAACCACAAAGGGCATGACCCAAAGTCTATTGGAATGATTTCCTGTTATTTCAATAGACTTTAGTCAGGCCCTTATTAACCAGAGGCTCCATAAGGAATCAAGAGGCACATTAGCTTTTCATAACATACAATGGCAACACAGAACAACAGTTGTGGAAGTTACTTAAGAAATCTGAAGTGGTTTTTAACTCAGATAATGAACATTTACTGCTAATGATACTGTGGACTTATATTTCTTGAATTGTAATTTCAAGCATAGGTAATAAATTCCTCACCTGAGTTGTGGAAAACATACTAGAATACCTCAAAACTACATAAAATAGGACTAAAGGTGGGTTTCCATGCAGTTCTTCCAGCCACATGATTTCATGTTTTCAACCCTGTAAGGATTCTGCAAAATGGACATGAAACTTCTTGGGTATGTCTACACTAGCAATTTAGGTCGACTTAAGGGTCCTTAAGTCGACCTAAATTACTCCATGTCTACACCAGACTTTCATTAAGTCGACTTAAGAAATTCCTTAAGTTGACTTAATGAAAGCTTAAGTCAACTTAATAACAACCGCCCATTAGGTCGACTTAAGCCTTAAGTCGACTCCTTAAGTCGACTTAAGGACCATGTGGACAGGGAGTAACCCTTAAGTCGACTTTATTAAGTCAATTTAAGGCCTGTTAAGTTGACTTAACAAAGAGGACTAAGTCGACTTAAGTTGACTTAATACACTTTAAATTGACTTAATAAGGTCAAGTTTAAATCAACCTTATTAAGTCAAGTTAACAAAGTCAGCTTAACTTTTTCTAGTGTAGACATACCCCCCTGTGCCTCTGGAAAGGCTCACATTTTTACAGGAGGGGTTTGTGTTGGTTTAAAAGTTAGGGTTACTGGAAAAGGTCACATGTTCTATCTTTTGCATGTCCCTATTCAACTGAGCGTGCCCCTTTAAGTGCTTTGGAGGATAGGATAACAATTCAGAATGATTTGGACAAACTGGTGAAATGGTCTGAGGTTAATAGGATGACATTCAATAAAGACAAGCGCAAAGTACTCCACTTAGGAAAGAACACTCCATTGCACACATACAAAATGGGCAATGACTGCCTAGGAAGGAGTACTGCAGAAAGGGATCTGAGTGTCATAGTTGACCACAAGCTAAATATGAGTCAACAGCGTAATACTGTTGCAAAAAAAGCAAACACCATTCTGGGATGTATTAACAGGAGTATTGTAAGTAAGACATGAGAAGTAATTCTTCTGCTCTACTCCACCCTGATTAGGCCATAACTGGAGTATTGTGTCCAGTTCCAGGCACCTCATTTCAAGAAAGATGTGGACAAATTAAAGAAAGTCCAGAGAAGAGCAACACAAATGATTGAAGTTCTGGAACATATGACTTATGAGGGAAGATTGAAAGAGCTGGGTTTGTTTAGTCTGAAAAAGAGCAGACTGAGAGGGGTCATGATAACAGTTTTCAAATACCTAAAAATTTGTCATGAGGAGAGGGAGAAAAATTGTTCTCCTTAACCGCCGATGATAGGACAAGACGCAATGGGCTTATATTATGGCAAGGGAGGTTTAGGTTGGACATTAGGAAAAAATTCCTAACGGTCAGGGTGATTAACCAATGGAATAAGTTGCCTAGGCAGGTTGTGGAATCTCCATCATTGGATGTTTTAAAGAGCAGGTTAGACAAACACCTGTCAGGGATGGTTTAAAAGGGTACTTAGTCCTGCCATGAGTGCAGGGGACTGGACTCGATGATTTCTCATGGTCTCTTCCAGTGTCGATGATTCTAAGATTGTATCAGTAAAGTCATCCATAATGCTGTTTGAAGCTGGGCATTACACAAGCTGTAACTACAATTTCTGAAAGCAGAGCCCCCATCCCACTGCCCTTAGCCCCAAAAAGTTTATTTTCATAATTCTCTACACAGAGGCTCATTATCATTGGGTAGGTTAAAGGACAGACAGGAAATGGAGATTTTTAATGGGTTATTTTGGTTTTGTCAATAATTCCATTGGGGCTAACAGCATTATTTTATTTCATTGGGCAGGCTAAGGCCTGTTTGTTAGTCGTCAGGCTCTCACAAACACAGCAGCAGAGGTACAAGAGATGTTTGTTCCACAGTCCATCTAGTACTAATTCCATCTCCAAAGAGACAGTATTGAACTAACATTTTGTCTTCTAGAAGTTCCTGTATGTTCAGCCACACCGATCTCTTTCATAAGACATTGTACACATTGCCCCTAAATGTAAAGAGATCCATAGCAGTAGCCACAGCACCCTACTTGTGCCAAGAAACAGAATGCATTCCTCAGAAGCAGAAGAAAAGGTTTCTCACTCGTAACAGGCATTCTTTGAGAGGTGTGCTCAATCCCATTCCAATCCTGATGTACGCGCACCACGTGCATGATCGTCGGAGACTTTTCCACAGCGGTATGTGTCGGGTCGGAGCAGGTGCACACACGACGCCACATAAATAGCCCTACTGACCCGGCGACCCACCAGTTCCTTCTTTCTTCACTCTGACAAGAGGGGTTGGTGGGCAGATATTGGAATGGGCATGAGCAAATCTCTTGAAGAACACCTGTTACAGGTGAGAAAGCTTTTCTTCTTTGAATGTGCTCATGCCAATTCCAATCCTGGTGAGTCACAAGCTAGTCTACAGATGGTGGGGTTGGAGCCCCTCAGATCACGGTTTGAAAGACAGCTCTCCCTACAGCTGTGTCATCCCTGCTCTGTTGCTTGATAACACAGTGCATGGTGAATGTGTGTACTGAGGACCAGGTTGCAGCCCAACAGATTTCTAGGGTGGGAACATGTGCTAGAAATGCAGTGGATGAGGCTTGTGCCCATGTCAAATATGCTGTGAACAATGGGGCTGGGTATTTTCCTAGATCGTAACATGCCTTGATGCATGAGGAAATCCAAGAGGAAATCCTCTGAGAGGTTACCACCATCATCCTTTCTACTATGGCCATGAAGAGCTGGGTGGTTTTCCTGAAGGGTTTAGTCCTGCCTATGTAGAAAGCTAGAGCTCTACGACCGTCCAATGTGTGTAGTGTACTTTCCCTCTTGTTAGCGTCTTGTTTAGGGAAAAAAATGGCAGGAATATTTCTTGGCTACAGTGAAAGCTGGGCGCTATCTTGGGGAGGAAGGCAGGGTGAGGGCATAGTTGGATTGTATCCCTGTGAAACACTGTGTATGGTGGTTTGGATGTTCGCACTTTCAACTCTGATACTCTATGCTCGAGAAGGGTGGGGGGTGTCCCATCAATTTTGAAAACACTAGGTTCAGGTCCCAGGATGGCATTGGGTGGCGTGCCGGGGGTAGAGTCTCTCCATGCCGTTAATGAACCGCAAGATCAATGGGTCCATGAATATTGATTTGCCACCCTCCCCTGTATAGAAGGCCGAGATGGCTGCTAGGTGCACTTTTACTGATGCCAGCACCAGGCCAGGTTTTAGATGGAGGAGATAACCTAAAATGAGCGGGATGGGCAACAGTTTTTTGGCGCTGGAAGCATCAGCATGCCTAAGTATCTTAATTAAAAAGAAATGCATAGATTTTGTCTTTTCATTTGAACTTTAATAAGAATGTTAAACTGAAATACTGTAGTTTTATTAATTTACTCATACTTATTACTCATTACTTATTAATTTAAGCAAATGTGAGATGATGACACTTGCTGCCTATTTAGCCTCTACCATCATCTACACTTCATAGTTTTTGTTGCCTGTATTTTGCCATGTGATCATGAATGTCTTGTCTTATGAATGGGGATAAACTTAACATTTTAAAATGTGGGGACGGGCTGGGGACAGAAGGGGAGAGAGCCACAGGGAAGATTGGGCTGGGGGAGAAAGGGAGAGAGCCCTGAGGAAGATCGGTCTGGGGGAGAGAAAGGGAGAGAGCTCTGGGGAAGATCGGGCTGGGGGGAGAAGGGGAGAGAGTCACAGGGAAGATCGGGCTGGGAGAGAAGGGGAGAGAGCCCTGGGGAAGATCAAGCTGGGGGAAGAGAAGGGGAAAGCCCCGGGGAAGATCGAGCTCGGGAGGGAAAGGAGGGAGCCATGGGGAAGATCAGGCTAGGGGAGAAGGGAAGAGAGCTGCGGAGAAGATCGGGCTGGGGGAGAGAGAAGGCAAGAGAGCCGAGGGGAAGATCAGGCTCGGGGAGAGAAGGGAACAACTACCGGGAAGATCAGGTTGGGGAGAGAAGGGAAGAGCCACTGGGAAGATTGGGCTGGGTTAGAAGGGAAGAGCTGTCGGGAAGAGCTGGGTGGGGAGAAGAAGAGCCGTGGCGGTTGGGCTGCACAGGAGTCTGAAATAGGTGTGCGGGTGTGCGTTGGCCGTTGTGCGGCCGCGCACCCGCACAGCTTAGAGGGAACATAGCCTGGAAGCGGGACTCTGGGAGTGAGGCCCTGCCTTGAGTTGAGTCTATGATTGCCTCAATAAACTCGATTTTTTGAATGGGAGTCAATGTCGACATTGTTTCATTTAGCTGTAGGCCCAAGTTGGCAAATGTCTCTTTTATGAAGGACACCTGGATCTCCACTTGCTGCGTGGAGCAGCCTTTTAACAGCCACTCGTCCAGGTATGGGTAAATTTGGATGCTGCACTTTCAAGGAATGTGGCTACCATGGCCATACACTTCGTGAAGACCCTCAAGGCCACTGAGAGCCAAATGGCAGGGAGGCAAACTGAAAGTGAACTTTCCCTGCTACAAACCTGAGGAACCTCCAGTGAGGTGGGAATATTGATACGTGGAAATATGCCTCCCTGAGGTCGAGGGCGGCATACCAGTCCCCCAGTTCCATGGATGGGATGATTGCGGCTAGGGAGATCATGCGAAACTTTGCCTTTTTTATGAATCTGTTGAGGGCCCATAGAACTAGTATTGGCCTGAAACCTCCTTTCGTCTTCAGGATTAGGAAATATCTTGAATAGAACTCCCTCCCCTGAAATTCCTGAGGGACCTCCTCTATTGCTCCTTATTTTAGCATCTCATGAACCTCTGTCATGAGGAGCTGTTTGTGAGTAGGGTCCCTGAAGAAGGACAGGGAAGGTGGGAGGGAGTGGGAGAGGGAAATAAATTGGAAGAGTTTCCCATTTTTACCATGTGAAGGACTCAATTGTCTGATGTAATATGGGACCATGCCTGGTAAAAATGGGATAGTCTGTCCCAAAAGGGTGGCTGAAGATCCTCGGGCACACCCTCAAAAGGTTTACTTAGGCCCCTGGGGTTGTGTCCCTGGGCCTTTGCCTGGGTTCAAGGGTTGTGGGGGGTCCGGCGCTTATAGCTCCTTGCCCTTGCCCTGCCTCAGGAGATAAAACTTCCAGCTGGGTAGGGGTATAAAATGTTTTCTTTGCATTGAGGGGGTGTGCATGCCCAACAACTTAAGTGTGGCCCTGGAGTCTTTCAGACTGTGTAGCTTCGAGTCAGTTTGGTCCGAGAAGAGACCTTTGCCCTCAAATGGAAGGTCCGGTAATGTTGTCTAGACCTCCAGGGAAAAGCCTGATGCTTGCAGGTATGAGCACCTTCTCATTGTAAGTCCTGAGGCCATCACCCTGGCCACTGAGCCCACCACATCAAGTGCTGCCTGTAGCAAGGTTCTTGCTACAGAATTCCCCTCATTGACTAGGGCGCCACACTCCTCTTTGGAGTCTGCTTGAATTTGGTCCTTGAACTTGGACATAACGTCCCATGAGTTGAAGTTATATCTACTGAGGATTGCTTGCTCGTTAGCAATCCTCAGTTGCAGACTGCCCATGGTATAGACCTTCCTTCGCAATAAGTGGAGCCTTTTGGGTTCCTTAGCCTTCAGTGCCGGATCTTGGTTGCCTTGACATTCCTTGTCATTAACCGCAGAGACCACCAACGAGCTCGGCTGAGGGTGGGTAAATAGGCAGCCGTGCCCCTTAGAGGGGGCAAAGTATCTCCTATCAATTCCTCTTGCCGTGGGTGGTATGGATGAGGGGGATTGCCATAAAGTTTTTGTAGTCGTCTGCACCGTTTTGATTATAGGTAGCACTATCCTTGACAGGCCCTCAAGTGCCAGGCTGTCCATCATAGGGTCTGGGTCTTCCCGAACTTCCTCGACCTGGAGGTTTAGGTTCTGTGCCACCCTCTTAAGTAAGGCCTGGTGTGCCTTATAGTCCATTGGTGGCACTGTTGTGGACAGCTCCAACAGGGCTTCATCTGGAGATGAAGATGATGACACTTGGGGTTCCCCTTCAGGTTCTTGGTCCTCATGGGGTTCCAGTTCTCCCTGGTCTATTATTTGCCCCTCTTCCTCCGCAGGTGTAGTTATGCTGGGGGCTCCGCTCCCTGAGGCCTCCGGATCCAGTCTGAGGGTGGCAGGGATGGACATCCTTTGATGGGCTTTGCCTCTGCAGGGGTTGAGGTCCACAACATAAGATGCTCTGCTGCTTGAAATTACAGATGGCTGTCCTGCTGGCTGTGTGTCCTGGGCTTGATGATATGCCCACGGGGTCCAGAAAGGTCAATGAGGTGGAGCCTGCCATTGGCTATGCCAGGGTCCCATGGTAGTGGGGCATACTGGCTGTTCTTTTGTGCCTTCTACCTGGTAGGTCTCTGCCTCTGACGCTTGAAACTCTGACCTCGGGGACCAGGGTGTTACCGAGGCTGATGCCTGTTCACGTGGGTGCACCGGGGATCAGCGACTGGGGTCTTTGCACTGAGGTGGCGACCGGCACCTAGATGATGACTGGTGTTGGGTCGGTGAGCAACGCCGAGATGGTAAGCGGTGTCGAGATGATGAGCGGCACTGAGATGATGAGCGGTGTCGATGTGCGGATCAACTCTGTGACTGTGACCTCCTCTTTGAACACGGACTGTAGCGGGATTGAGATCAGTGCCATGAATGTCAGTACCAATCGGACAATTCCTGATGGGATCATGATCTGCTCCATGAAGAGGGTCTATACCAATACGGGGACCTCTGCTTGGATCTAGAGTGGCGCCAAGATAAGGACTTCTGCCTTGACGTTGATTTATGCGTCGAGGTCGATCAGTGCTGTGTTGGTAACTGGTGCTGGGAAGGCAACCGGTGCCAAGAGGGTGTGCAGGGCGCAGGCTACGTAGGCCTCATGATCGGGGGTTTTTCCCTAGAAGGTGCACCGGTTCTCCATGCCACGTGGGATGAAGTGGAGACTGCCATGCTGTCATGGCTATCAAGTCCCGTGCCGCTTCTAAAGTGTCTGGGGTGGATGGCATGTCCAGCTCCCCTATCCCACTCTGCTGTGCCATGGACCTTGATCTTATGGGAGTCCCTTGGGCACCTTGCTGGCCCAACTGCTATGGATCCTGTGCTCTGGTCTCTTGCTGCACTTCAATGCTGGAGACCTTGAGGGGTGGGTGCTTTGTTGGTGAATGACCCTTATCAGCTCTGTGCTTTTTTCTTGGCAACAGTGGGTGTCGGACTGGTTATCCCGATGGAGAAGTTCAGTGGCTGCTCGGTGCTGAGGTCGCCTTTGGTACTGATTCCTTCATCGACGCCGGGGCACTCCGCACCGACACTCCCGGTGTCATGTTGCGCGACTGAGGCCCTAAGGCTGCCTCCATCAGGATCTGCTTCAAGTGAGCACTTCTTTCTTTCCTACATCTAGGCCTGAAGCTCTTGCAGATCTTGCAGCGATCCATTTGGTGTGCCTCACCCAGGCACTTGAGGCAGGAGTCGTGCGGGTCACCCTTTGGCATGCGGGATCCACAGGGTTTGAATCCTTGGGTCCACAGCAGTAGGAGCTCCAACAACCATCACTGGCAGTAAGAAGGAACTGGAGGGTTTCTGGGTCAGCAGGGCTATTTATTCAGAGCCATGAGGGCACCACTCCAGGGAGCGCCTGCTCCAACCCAACGGGTACCGCTGGGGAAAAGTCTCCAATGAGTGTGCTCATGGCGCACATACGCCAGCATTGGAATCAGCATGAGCACACTTGAAGAAGAAAAGTTATTCCCTGTACCTGGGTCCCCATGGCTTCCTCATCACTATACTCTCCTGCCCAGTTTTGGAGAGACTACAATAAAATTAAATATGAATATAAAATCCTTACATGGACGCAACCCATCAGGGAAGCAGGGGTCACTCAGTGCACAGAGAGCTCAGAAGACTGGCTGATGTTGATGACAGTGCATCATTGATGAAGCAAACATGGCGTCTCAATAAGAAAGAACAGAACATATTACAGAGGGTAGAGGAGAAACTGAAAAACATTCCCCACTGGGAGTAACAGGCAAACATAAGCAACAATTAACCTCTGTTTTAGAGTCTTGTTGATGTCAATAGAGAGATTAGCCCTATCAGTGACTAGAGCTAGGCAATTTTATTTTTGGACACACTTTTCAATGAAAAATGCATTTTTGATGGTCTGAAAGTACTCATCAAAATCAGTTCAGATTGATGAATGGTTTGTTTGGAATATTTTTCCAAAAGAGTCAAAATATTTTGTTTTGACCATTCTGAAACATTTTGTTTTGATTTTCATTTGAAAAAGCATTTTGGTTTAAAAATTGGCCAGATTTAAAAAACAAAACAAAACCCACAACAAAACACAAACACCTGAAATGGCCAAATCAAAATGAAAAATTCAGAAAAAAATGGTTTTGATTGACTTCAAACTGATTGAAAAATAAAAAAATAATTTTGTTTCAGGTCAACTTGAAATGTTTTGGTGGATTCAGTCGAGATTTTCAATTTGATGACAATATTTTTTTTTAATTGTTTTTGTTCATATCAAACCAGACAGAGTTTTTCCCCCAGATTTTTCAGTTAAGCCTTTGAACTAAAAAATCTATTATTCATTCAGTTCTACCAGTGACTGAGTAGTAAGAATTGAACAGGAATCACTAGAAAGAAAGCAACAAGTGATTCTGATTGGTGATTTGATAATGAGGAGTCTGGTTCTGACACATGAGTGGTCAAATTTGAAAATTAAATAGAATGCTGTTTCCATGGTTGTAGAACAAATCATGTAATAAAAAGAACAAAAGAGAGTCTGTAGACTGCCAGAAAAAATCCTCTAGTTGTCATGCATGTGGGAAAAGATTATGGTAGATTTAATAAAATCAAGGATGATGCAGAAATCCAGGATGAAAGCTGAAACCTTGTTGGATTTTCATTTAGTATCAAAGGGAATAGAAGCAAAGCAATTTAATACTGGATGCAAACTGATGGAGGTATCAGCTGTATCAAGAGGTAGCGTTTAGATTTATGGAGCCTGTGAATGCCTTCATGAAGAGATACAACTATTTGGATTATCAGACTATCTCCAAGAAAGTGTAGGGGTCACTAACCTGCCAGTTCAAAACTGGCAATGCTGGTTAGGCAGGAAGTGGACGGAGGGGGGAGCTTTTGCTTATCACAAATGATCTGATATATATTTCCAACATACAAAATAAAACAGAAGATGGAGCTGTTCTGCAAAAGAAGATGAAAAAAAAAAGAAAAGCAATGTGGATATACACATAGACAAACACATAGAGCATAGACAACAAATTTTAGAGGATTTCAAACTCAAGCAAGCCTGATGAAATCAGAAGAATATAAAAATCCACAACTGTGGAAAGGCTGGAAACTAATAAAAGATACCGTAATTGAAGATACTGGGTCAGACCAATGGTCCATCTATCCCAGTATCTTGGCTTCCAACAGTGGCCAATGCCAGGTGCATCAGAGCAAAGGAACAGAACAGGGCAACTGTCAAGTGATCCATCCCCTGCCGTCATCCATTCTCAGCTTGTAGCAGCTAGAGGCTTAACATACACAAAGCATAAGGTTGCATTCTGATCATCTTGACTAACAGTCATTGATGGACCTATCCCCCATAAACTTATCTAATTCTTTTTTGAACCCATTTAAAGTTTTGGTCATCACAAGATCCCCTGGCAATAAGTTCCAGGGGCTAATTGTGTGTTGTGTGAAGTAGCACATCTTTTTGTTTGTTTTAAACCTGCTGCCTATTAATTTCACTGGACGACCCCTGGTTCCTGTGTTATGAGAAGGGGTAAATAACACTTCTTTATTCATTTTCTCCACATCACTGAAGATTTTATAGATATTTGTCATATCTTCTCTTAATCGTCTCTTTTCCAAGTTGAATAGTTCAGTCTTTTCAATCTCTCCTCATATGGAAGCTGTTCCCCACCCCTTATAATTTTTGTTGCCCTCCTCTGCAGCTTTTCCAATTCCGATGTATCAATATATCTATTTTGAGATGGAGTGGCTAAAACTGGACATAGTATTAAAAGTGAGGGTATAATGTGGATTTATATAGTGGCATGATTATTTTCCAAATCCCTTTCCTAATGATTACTAACATTCTGTTAATTTTTTTGACTGCCACTGCACAATGACTCCAAGATCTCTTTCTTGAGAGGTAAATGTTGTTAGACCCCATCATTTTGGATGTATACTAGTAATTATGTTTTCCAGTATGCATTATGTTTCAGGTATCAACTGCTTTTTGTTGCCCAGTAATCCAGGTTAGTGAGATCCCTTTGTAACTCTTCACAGCCAGCTTTCGACTTAACTATCTTGAGTAATTTTGCCACCTCACTGTTTACCCTTTTCCAGATCACCGATGAATATGTTGAGCAGCACTTGTCCCAGTACAGATCCCTGGGGGACACTGCTGTTATCTTACTCCATTCTTGACCTTAAGCTCCTACTCTTTGTTTCCTGTCTTTTAACCAGTTACTGATCAATGAATGAGAGGACCTTCCCTCTTATTCTATGACAGCATATTTGCTAAGAGCTTTTGGTGAGGGACCTTGTAAAGCCTTTCTGAAAGACCAAGTAAATTTATGTCCCCTGGATCACCCTTGGCCATATGTTTTGACCACCTCAAAGAATTCTAAGGGTTTGGTGAGGCACAATTTCTCTTTACAAATGCTGTCTTTACTCTTCCCTAACAAATCACTTCATTCATGTGTCTGATAACTCTGTTCATAGTTTCAAGTAATTTTCTTAGTACTGAAGTTAGGGTTACTAGTCTGTAATTGTCAGGATGCCTCTACAGCCTTTTTTAAAAAACTGTCATCATGTTATCTAACCTCCAATCATGTGGTACAGAAGCTCATTTAAGTGATAATTTACAGACCACAGTTAGTAGTTCTGCAATTTCATATTTGAGTTCCTTCACAACTCTTTGGTGAATACCAGCTGGTCCTGATGACTTAATATGGTTTAATTGATCGATTTGTTCCAAAACCTCCTTTGAAACACCGAATCCCATGTAAACTCTTATGGTGTGATTGTGTATCATTGATGTTCATCCTTACCTGTGTATTGTTTAATGTGAACTATGTTATGTAAGCTGTTTTTTGAATGTTCATGTCATAATGACCATTATTGTTATGGTAGTATGTTTCTTGCAGTGTCATATGTATGGTTGTGAAGTTATACTATGTAACATTTCCAAATATGTGTCTCACATGGCTTAAAGCACATTCAGTCAAACACTAAACAGTCAAACACATTCAGTCAAACACTAAAACAGTCAAACACTAAAAACACTCGCACAGCATTAAGGCATTCATAAAACAGCCCAGCTCTTCCAGGGACAATGGACTGGCCTAAGTATCTGATAAGGAAATGCTCATTGACTCAGGATATGGAGAAAAGCCATGCACAGATACTTCTGTTACCTGATTCTGAATGGGAGCAGGAGAGGGGAGGAAGCACAGAGTAACATGTTAAAAGGGGAGAAATTTTGGCTCTCTGAAGCTCTCTCTTGCAATCCATCTACAAGACAACATCAAGACTGTCCACAGGGGAAGAGTCTGATTGGGGGCCAACCAACCAGCCTATAATGAGAACCATCTAAGACTGTAAGGCTACTGAAAGTGTTAAGCTCTAGTTTAGAATGCAATTGGCTTTTATTTCTTCCCAGTCAAATTTGGCCCATATTCCTCTGGCTTATAATCATTTAAAATCTTTCTGTACTTAATAAACTTACTTGTTTGTTTATCTAAAGCAGTGCTTGTGGTTTGGATTTGTGTAGAGACCATTTAAAGTGACAGCGCATATCAATTTTTTTTTTTTTTGATAAATGGATGAAATAATATGAGCTTGCAAGGTTCAGTGGGCAGAACTGAGCAGAGCGTTGCAAAATGGCAGTTCCTAGAGTTGCATGTGGGACTGGGAGGGTGTTTAGTGGGTCATTCTATTGCATAATCCCATGAGTGGCTGACCAGAAGCACTTATTCACTAACATGAGAACTGCATGCTTGCAGGAGGCTGTGCGTGGGCTGACCGAGGCATGGGTGGTTCACACATTGCAAATGCAAGATGAGCTCCAGGAGTGAGGGACTGGAGTGAGAGCAAATTGCATAGGAGAACGTCACACTTCCTCTACAGACACCTCAGTCTGGGACAGTTCCTCAGCTTTGTCACCTAATAAGAATGTCTCCGATGTGGGAATTTCCCTCATATCTTCTGCAGAGAAGATAGATGCCAAGAATTATTTAACTCCTACACAACGGCTTTGTCTTCCTCAAGTGCTCCTTTAGCACCTTGATTGTCCAGTGGCCCTACAGATTGTTTCGCAAGCTTCCTGCTTCTGAGGCTCTTCAAAACATTTTTTCTGTTAGTTTTTGTCTTCTATTCTTCAACTTCTTTTTTCACCTACCTAATTAGAACTTTACACTTGCCTTGCCAGAGTTTATGCTCCTTTCTGTACTGACTAGAATTTCTCTGCAAAAGAAGAAAGCGATGAATAAGATGTGTAATTTCATGTAGTAATTTCATGAAGGAATGACTGTTCAGATCTGTAAGTTCATGATGGACTGTTCATATCTGAGGATGGATTGCCAGTTCCTGGTATGGAAATGCAAAAAGAGGAGGAAACGAAAGAAGAATATAAAGTTAAGACTGACAGAGGGGGTAACTGTTGATGAATGCACAAAAACATAGGGAGCATGATAGTTATGGATTAATTGAATGTTTTATGTAATGAGAGGCAACAATTTAGCTATAATGGTCTCTTTAAGCACAATCTCTATCAGGGAAATTAATGGATTGGAAAGAGATGAATAAAGAAATTGCTCTAAATAAGTTATAAAATGTACAGTTAGAGGCAGAGGAAGTAAATACATCCAACTAAATCTTCCTCCTCTACAAAAATATCTCAACAGAATTCCACAACCAGATCTCTTATTCTGACACTAGCGTCACCTCTTTGTAGACCTCTAGACCTCTTGATTTGAACTATCAAATCTAGGAAATCTTGAACATGTTAAAGGGGAGAAAATAATTTTGACAGCTTTAATTCCGAATGCTTGAGAAACTTACTAAAAATTTTCCTCATGAGTCATTTTCTTTTGTCCCCCACTCCAGGAATCACGTATTTGGTGTAAGTTACTATTTTATCAACACTTACATAAACCTTAGATTTCTTGTCTAAATATCATATTTTAACCAATGGGATTACTCTTTCCAAATCAAGTTCCTCTCCTGGATCAACCTTAACTCCACCCCCTCAAGTTACAGAAGTGACACCGTTCAATCCCTCCCCAAAGTATCAGGGAGACCCTTATTCTGGGCAGATTGTAATTTCATTTCGAACTCAGTGGATCAAAAAGGACCTGAAAATACAGAAGCCTGATTAAACTACATATGCTTTTGCACTAATGAACACCACCTTTTTTCTATATATATGTGAATTTCTCTGTAGGCCAAGAGTAGTTGGTCATGTGCACCATAATGAATGGAAAAAACCCTCACCGTGGAATTCTCCAGAACGCAACTATACCCATGAATCTAATGGGACTATTCCTCTCACTGTTGATGTGCAGCACACATTAACACTAAGGACTAGACTCTTCAGATTGCACATTAAAAGTTAAGTCACATACAACATGAAGAAGAGTTATTATAAATGACTGAACAATAAGAACAGTATCTTTTCATTCCAAAATGTCACAGCGCACAGTTTGCATGACTGTTTCAGGAAAGACATCACCAGCAAAATCCATTCTCAGACAGCCTGATGTATGGAGTCCAGTGCTGTAGCAGGGCCCACCAGACTGCCAGATGAAATTATGGGAGCACTAATGCAAAGCTTTCCTTCCTTACTTAGTGGTTTTCAGAGTCTGCTTCTTCTTAAGAGATTCTTTGAAATGTGTCTGCCCTTTGAAGTTTAAGTACAGAATGGCCTTTAATTAAGGTACCAAACTCAGTAAACTGAACTATTTTCTTTTCCTTCAGAATCTCTTCCCCTCTTTCTTTCAAAATGATTTGCCTCATTCTTACTGAGAGCTTAATGGGTTTCCCATGTATATGGGGTGTGCAAGACATGCCATCTTCTGACAGTTACTTTCTCCTCTAGCCATTTTACAGTATACTTTGTTCCTCACAGCTTTGCGTGATTAGAGCTCACAGTTATCTTCACTGCATGTGGGCGGGAGCTGGGCACAGAGCCACCTACTGAGTTGAAACTCCACCCTTTGCTCTCCTTCCCTCCCCAGCTGAGGAATTCCTTCTGAGAAAAACACCAAGGGGAGAGACTAGGTCTTTTGGTAAAAGCACACTGTCTACTCACCAGAGCCTCACTGTCACGCAATCTAACCAGCTGTCAATCTTCCCTTGCATCTGACAGTGGTCTGGCTCTTGTTCAAACCATTGCGTGCAAGCAGACAAGCCACATTACCCTATGAAGTATTTCATAATAACAACAGCTGTTAAATATTGATGACTCCTGGCAAGCTCTGAATGCTTTTCATGAAGGTTAAGCCTTCATGTAATGGAACCTAATTCCTTATTATATATTGTATCAGATATCTGAAAATGGTCTAAAAAAAGAAATGTAGCTTAAAGTGAAGAATCAGAAAATAACTCCCATTCATTAGGGAGAGGGGGAAAATTGGCGAGTTAAAAGGTGAAAAATATTTCTGTCAAGTGAATTACTTTTTACAAATAGCAGGAAAAGACTACAGGAAAGACGATCAAAACAGTTGGTTTAGTTATATTCCACTGGGGGCTTTTTATAAATAGGTTCTGAGGAAGAAAACTTTGTAAAATAACTGATGGATTTGTCTTGCTGTATATTTACACAGCACACTTTAGAACACATGAAACTATTCATTTGTAAAATATATTATACCGGGGCAAAGTACACATTTCTGCACCCCTTCTAGTGCCATCAATCCTGAGTGAACTGGCTAGTGCTTGGTTTTGTGGAGGGCAGTGAGGATACTAATGTGAAAGGTAAGAGGCGGCTTCTAGCACTGTTAGAGTTAGCACCTTTGAAATGCAAACACCCCTGCCCACAAGGCAAGCCCACTGCAACCCCAACCACAAGGCAACTCCACAGTCCGCCCACTTTCAACAGCCACTTACAGAATTTAGGTAGATACATATAGATAAGATTGATAACATCATTTTCTTACTTACACTGCAAAAGTGGGAATGCTGCAGCATTGATAGCAGGACACAGAAACTTTTAACATTAGATATCCACTATATTGTGATAATCGCGCAAACCTTTAGACCCAAGTAAAAACACCCCCAACCAGACTGAATTATTTTTCTGGTAACTGGCAAATCCATTAAAAAATGCAGGCCAGTCAAATACTGGCCAGATGGTAACCCTACGCACTGGGGAGGTGGAAAGGGGCTAATTTCTTCTTGGAGCAAGTCTTGACCTTCCCCAAACCCCAGCAGAACTTTTCCATGTTTTTCAGTTTGACCTCCTAAAATAACTCGCTCTGCTAACTAGTCTCATTTGTCCTGACTGCTGACCCAGCAAAAAGGTGGTCAAGTCAGGCAGGAGAACATGGCTGGTTGAATTTGAGGCTTTGGGAGAGAAATGGCATGAAACCAGAATGGGCACCTCTGGGGATTCAGGCTAAAGGCAGAGGTCAGTGTGTGAAGCAAATGAGGGAACCTCACCCAGGGAAGTAAAGCATGTTAGGGCTCTACTGGAAAGGATTATGAGAGGAATTTTTGTCTCTCTTTTGTGAGGATGTAAGAATGTGTGGAGGATGGGCTGTGGGGAGTACTGCAATTAGAAGAGAAAAAGCTAAGAAACTGTAAACAACTCTATGCTTATTTTTCGATATATTGCAGTTCACTGAGGGGAAGCACTGTGAAGTTCAGAAGAATTCATGGTGAAGATTTTTCCACCAACTTCCCTGTCAACCAATGCTCACAATCTGAGATACATACTAAACAATGTGATCTTTAAAAACTCAGTGAGCATAAGAAATAACTACTCGTTATATATACTTCATTCAAAGCAATATTTTCTAAAGAAAGTAAACTTTTGTCTGTGAAAACCAAGATGCAGCTTTTTTACTAAATGTACTAGAAATTTTGAACTAAACTCTATGGCAACAAATGAATCATAAACTCATCTTAGTGCAAAAGAAATGTAAATATCATAATCGTATTAGACACGCAATAGCTACGGTAGAGGAGGTATTTTAATTTCATATGTAATTTCTTATAGAATTTTGGAAGAGTTACTCTTGAAGCTATCAGTCCAGAAGTGACTTATGTAATATTTAGAAAGCATCTTTAAAATTATGTTTGTCTATTTTTGAGATCTCAGGTTAAAAAATTATGATTTTTACTAAAGTTTTTCAAATGTTTTACTCTATTTTCAGTTTTCTTCCCCCCAGTACTGCGCATTGGAACACAGTTTAAACCAGTTAAGATGGTCCAGGCTTCACCCTACTAATCCATTTTACCCTTGACTGCCCTGAGTCTTCCCCATCATCTGACCAGTCATCCCACTCCCTGTTTGTCTGAATGTGAGATTATCAGATTACACATTCATTTTATATTTGTGCATTCAGGGACCATTCATTCCAGAGTGCGCTCACATTGAGGTCTGTAAGCATACATGGCGTAGCAGATAGGCAACCAGAGATGCTGAGCATTTCCCATTCCTCTTGCAATCTCCTGCCATTAAGATGGCACTGCAAGTTACCCAGCAGGGCTTGATAGTTATTCTGCTGGGAGGCTGTGCATCTTTTCACATGCAGATCTGTTTAAAAACTGTGTAGCAGAAATAGTCAAACTAGTCTTTTTTTATTTCCTCTGAATTCTCAGTATTTTCTTTACTGTCACAGAATCTAGTCCACTCTCTTTCAGTGTCAATCAGAATATTTCATTGTTTGGAAGTCATCTCTTTTATTGAGCGCTGAACCCTAACAAGAGTAGTGCAAGTATGCAGGCTCTTTTGCCCATACATAGCTCCACTGGACTCAGTTAGCCTATGTACCAGCATGGGGATCCACTTGCACTGTTCTTATTGCAACATCAGGACCTTGTCCACTGAATTTCTGTTGCTGACAAGAAAGAGAGAAGAACAAGAACAATGTGTGTGACATAAACTAAATAAAATGTGTCTCAGTGGAACAATAACAGAAATCAGAACCTTATGACCAAGCCTGTGTGTGACTGAATAGGAGTATGATGAAAGAATAACTTATGAGAATGACTACATACAAGTGAAAAAAGCGGTTAAAATCATAGAACCATAGGGTTAGGAAAGACCACAAGGGTCATGTAATCTAACTTCCTGCCAAGATGCAGGATTCTTTGGCTATGTCTACACTTGCTAAAATTAGTTTGAATTAGTTAGTTCGAACTAAATAATTGGAACTAATTTTAGTTAGTTCGAATTAGCTTAATTCGAATTAGAAAAAGTTAGTTCGAACTAAGCAAGTGCCATGAATTAGCGATCCCCATTCATTTCAATGGCCGGTTAGTTCGAACTAAGAAATTAGTTCGAATTAACATGGCCACATTGGCTAATTCAAACTAGTTAGTTCGAATACCGTATTCGAATACCTTTAGTTCGAATACCCTATTTGAACTTATTAGTTCAAATTAAGGAAGTCCTTAATTCGAACTAACTAAAGCCTAGTGTAGCCATGGCTTTAGCTAATTCGAATTAAGCCTCCTTAATTCAAACTAACTTGCCAGTGTAGACATAGCCATTGTGTCTAAACCACCCAAGATAAGTGGTACCAAGATACACCTAGGGTACCTAGGATAAATACAACTTGGTTACCACTTGTAACCCTAAACACCACTGTGATCCACTTTCCTCTCACCTTTTCTGGTAATGCATTAATTGGCTTGTTGCACTCAAATCAATCTTAGAGTGACTTTACTGATGTGTCATTTATACCACTATTTATGTGCCTTCTGTATTTGGTCCCCAATCTGCAAACCAGCGTCATCTCTTAGACTTCCATTATTTCCTTCCAGAACATTCCTGCCCCACACAGTATTACTCTCATTTGCTCCCCTTTGTACAAAAGACTCAGGATTAAATCCATACCACATATCTCCATTGAGGGAGGAATTTTATCATTATTTTTAAAGAAAAGTATTTCAACAACCTATGTCATTAGACCAGTGAATCACCCGAGAGATTGTTTAAAAATAACCAAAACATAGACACTAGTGAGATAAAGGAAGCCTTTAACATAAAACAAATATTTTAATATAAAATATTCAAGTTGAAACTATCGAGCACAAGATATGCACAGGTTATACAGAAAACTTTCTGTATTTGGCTTCATTGGATAGAGAGGCAAAAATATCATAGGAATAATTTCTCGTAATACTGTATTCTAGCACCCAAAATATACTATAGACAAAGATGCAGACATATTGCCTTCCACCGTACTTTATAGAAAGCAACCCCCATTCTACAATGGAAAGAAAGAAAACACTCCAGAAATTTTGCGGTTCAATCAAATGGATTCCGTGCCATGCTGTTTTACAGAAATTGATGAATTAATATTACAGTATTGTTTGCATTTTGTTTCTAGAGTACAGGAGAGAAGATGTGTGTTGCTTTTTCTTGTTCACTGTTAACTAATGAGACTGTCACACTGTAACTTGTGTGAGGAGCTGGGTGGAGGAAGGAAGTTGGCTGTAAATCTGCCTGAAGCAGTTCCTCAGAAAAGTCTTTTCCAGTTAAGAAAGAAAAAGAAGGTGATGTGACAAAATATTAGTGAATAGAATTCTTTTTACATAACATTTGACGCAAAGCTATTGAATCTTCTGACAATAGTTTTCAGGGGGTATTTTAAAATCACTCAATGACATCTCACAAGTAGTAAACAATAACATGAAAAATCTTCCATTAAAGTTGTGAGTGTAAATTGAAAAGCTACTATAAAAACATTAATTTGGTCACTTGGAATTTCTTGAATATTTCATGGTGTAAATTTAGCAACAGAGCTATGAATATATCAAGGTGTACAGTTGAGATCTAATTTTGCAAATTGACACACACAGGTGGGCCTTCTCCCCACTTGGGGTCTCATGGAACTCCATGAATGAAAAATAATCTGGTATATATTGCTTTGCAGGAAAAGGGTGTCTTAAACAGAAATAGCAGAGAGAGAGAGAGAGAGAGTGACTGTGTGTGTGTATGCGTGTGCATGTCTGTGTGTGCTGCTGGCAGTCAACTTACTTACATTGCTATACTGTGGCATCTCCACTGCGCTGTGTCGACAGCAGATGCCACCCATTTAATGCAACCTTACTCTTTTCAGTTGGGTTGATTTAAGGCATTGACCAGAGGTTCTTTCCAGGACTAAATGAGCGGGTCTCCACAGCCCACTCAATCAATCCCACTGCATCAATTCGTGCAGCCATGGCAGTTTAAACATACTCTGTGTGCGACATAGATATGCTCAACTATGAGAAACTTAACTTTTCATTTCTCACTTATGACCATTTCTCAACCTCTTCACATAGAACAGTGTCTATTCTGGGAAAAGGGAATCATTAAATAGACTGGGAGAAGAGAGGCAGAGTGTTTCCCCACTAAGACTATATAAACTAAGTAGAAAAGATGGCAGTCTCATGAGCAAATGGCAGGACTGGACCGTCAATTTTTCTAAACAATATGAATTCTTTTCCTTCAAAATGCAGAAAATATCATCTTTGAAGGTTCTGAAAGGGCAAATACAGTGTACTCACTCTGTAGCCATGCTTTAAATTTGTTTTCCAGTTTCCAAGAATTGGAAATACAGCAAAGTACAGAAATAAAATTAACAGGTATCATGTCCCAGATCCTCAAAAGTAGGAAGCAGGCAATTGTCTTTGAGGACCTGGGCCCATACCATTATTACTGGGCTTAAAGCATATGTACAGAGACAGCAGCCAAGTAATATTCTGCATTAATATATTAAAATATAAGGACCCAGTCTTGCTACCCTTGTCTAATGTGAAAAGTTCCAACTTTGAGGAGCCGCATTGAGTTGAATGGAACTGTTTGAGTGAGAATGACTTCTCGTTTGTGGTTAAATTCTGCCTGCTTGACTCATGGGGACTGTTTGAGGAGTAAGGTATGAGCAAAGTTGGAAATATCTGAAAACATTTCCATGTATGTGTAAGATATTGCAGGATATGGTCCTTACTTTATGGAAATTATATTTAATTACATTTTTTAATTTGTTAGCCATAAAGCCCTACATATTCTGTTTAGAGAGAATTTTGGATTATATATTTCTGTTGTTCTTTTTCATCATTCTCTTAATGTCTTTTGACTGAAAACCAGTCTTTTGTTGCTTACTAGTTCACCAACTACGATTTCTTATTCACTAAGAACATAAGAATGGCTATACTCTCACTGGCTATGTCTACACTTGCACTTTTAAGTCGACTTTAACTAAGTCGACTTAACTAATCGACTTAAAGTCGACTTAGTTAAGTCGACTTAGTGTGTCTACAATCACAATTAAAGTCAACTTAAAGGGGAACTTACAAAGTCGACCTAGAGCGTCCACACTGGATGCTCTAGGTCGACTTTGTGGGGCTAGGGGGACGTTGGGCAGGTCCACGGTGGTGGGGGGGAGCACCCTCTGTGTACAATGGGCCAAAGGGGGACAGGGACCCTGGCAAGGCAGAGCCCTGTGTGTGACACTGTCTGGCTTTAGGGAGACAAAAGAGTCTTGTGGCACTTTTAAAGACTAACAGATTTATTAA
>ML685756.1:28723271-28763378 GCA_007922175.1 Pelusios castaneus | reverse complement strand
TTAATAAATCTGTTAGTCTTTAAAAGTGCCACAAGACTCTTTTGTCTTTCTACAATAGACTAACACGGCTACCCCTTTGGAATTGGATTTAGGGAAGCATTTATGATATTATTTTCTATGGATACCTCATAAATGCTATAATCCATAGGAACTATGTCATGTTTGGTATCAATAGAAAGGTAGTAGTTTGCTGGGAATGATTATATAGTTTATGTCTAGGAATTCTATTTTGATTAGAAGTTAAGAATTTGATGATATATCCATACTTTAACTTCTGTCATTCTGGACATGTCTTAGACGGGAGGGTGTGAACAACCATTGTCTCCTTAATGTTTAGGAATTTGCCAGGTGATATGGTTCCAGGGAGTATCCTGATGAGCCATTGAGGACATAGGGAGGGCATTGGTGTAGTCCTGGGGTAGCCCTAAGTCGATTTAGGGCTACCCCAGGGCTACACTGTCTTAATTTGACTTTAGAAAGTCGAATTAAGCCTTAGGTCGAGTAGAAAGGTGGTTTAAGGAAGTCGACTTAATTTTCATTAATTCGACTTTATTTTCCTTAAGTCGACTTAAGCAAAGTGTAGTGTAGACGCAGGGCACATTAAGTCGACTTAAGCCAAGCTTAAGTCGACTTAATTTACCAGTGTAGACGCAGCCACTGTGGGAGACCAATGGTGCATTTAGCCTGGTATCCTCTCTTCTGACAATGACCAATGATTCAGAGATAATGAAGCAAACAGGTCACTTATCAAGTGATCCATGCCTTGTTATCCAGACCTAGCTTCTGGCAGTCAAGTTAGAGACACCCAGAATATGGAGTTGCATCCCTGACCATCTTGGCTAATAGCCATTAATGGATCTCTCCCTGGAATTTATCTAATTCTTTTTGGACCCAGTTATATTTTGGACCTTCATAGCATCCTCCAGCAATGAGTATGACAAGTTGACTGTGTATTATGTGAAGAAGTACTTCCCCATGTTTCTTTAAACCTGCTACCTGTTAATTTAATTGGGTGACTCTTGATTCTCGAGTTACAGGAAGGGATAAATAACACTTCCCTATTCACCATTCATGATTTTATAGACCTTGATCATATCCCCTTAGTTGTCTCTTTTATAAGATAAACATTCCCAGTGTTTTTAGTCTGTTCTCATTTGGAAGCTGTTCCATATCCCTAATAATTTTTGTTGTCCTCTATACTTTTTCCAATTCTAATATATCTTTTTTGAGATGGAGTGACCAGAACTGCAAAGAGTATTAAAAGTGTGGGCATAAAACGGATTATATAGCGGCATTATAGTGTTTTCTGTTCTATTATCTATGCCTCGCCTAATGATTGCTAACATTCTGCTCACTTTTTTGACTACTGCTGCACATTGAGCAAATCTTTTCAGAGAACTGTGCACATTGACTTCAAGATCTCTTTCTTGAGTGTTAAAAGTTAAGTTAGACCCATTGTTTTGTATATATAGTTGGAATTATGTTTTCCAGTGTACTTTACTTTGCATTTATCAACATTAAATTGCATCTACCATTTTTGCCAGTCACCCCAGCTTTGTGAGTTCTTTTTTGTTACTTTTCACAGTCAGCTTTGGCCTTAACTATCTTTAGAACGTTGTTATTGTCTACAGACTTTGCCACCTCACTATTTAGTGCTTTTTCCAGATCATTTATATATGTATGTGTGTGTAAAGCACAGGTCTCAGTACAGAACACTAGAGGACATTACTACTTACCTCCCTCCACTCTTTCTTTAAATTGCCCATTTACTTCTACCTTTTGTTTCCTGTCTTTTAATCTGATCCATGAGAGGACCTTCCCTCTTAGCCTATGACTGCTTACTTTACTGAAGACTGAGGGATCTTGTCAAAGATTTTGTGAAATTCCAAGTACACCATATCCACTTGATCACTCATCCACATGTATGTTAACCCCCTCAAAGAATTCTGTAGTAAAAGATTGGTGAGGCATTATTTCTGTTTTAAAAAGCTGTTTTGACTTTTCTTCAACAAATCGTGTTTTTTTATGTGTCTAATAATTCTATTCTTTTCTAGAGTTTCAACCTGTATGCTTGGTACTGGGATTAGGCTTTCTGGCCTGTAACTGCCAGGATTGGCTTTGGAGCCTGTTTTAAAAATTGGTATTACATCAGCTATACTCCAGTCACCTGGTATAGAGACTGATTTAAGAGACTGGTTATATAAAAAAGTTGGTGGTTCTACGATTTCATATTTGAGTTCCTTCACAACTTTTTGGTGAAACATCATATGGTCCTGATGATTATTACTGTTTAGTTTATCAGTTGGTTCCAAAACCTCCTCTATTAACACCTCAGTCTGGAATAGTTCCTCAAATTTGATACCTAAAAAAATGGCTCGTGTGTGACTCTCCCTCACATCCTCTGCAGTGAAGACAGATGGAAATAATTCATTTAGCTTCTCTGTGATGACCATATCTTCCTTCAGTGCTCCTTTAGAACCTTGAACATCTAGAGACCCCACTGATTACTTGGCAGGCTTCCTGCTTTCCGATGCACTTTTTTAAAAATTGCTTTTAGTTTTTGTCTTTTGCTAGTTGCTCTTCAAAGTCTTTTTTGGCCTGCCTAGTTATACTTTTGCATTTGACTTGCCAGTGTTCATGATTTTTTTCTATTTTCCTCAGTTGGATTTGACTTCCAATCCTTGCATCTTGACATTGTTGCTGTTTGCTATTGAAATGGTTATATTGAAGAAAATTTATGATAGGAAATAAGCAACAGAAGACACAGAATAAACAGTGAAGGAAAGATCATGTTTTCAAGCAAATTATTCTAAAAATGGTTTAAAAGAACTAAAGAAAATACACAATACAGAAGTAGAATTATTTCCAAGAGAAATGTTTTTAAAGAGGAATCATTAAATATTCAGGTTATGACTGCAACAGCTTACAGAGAAGTTGAGAGCACAGAGCAAAGAAATTTTCTCTTAGCATGGCAGAGCTGCAGGGAAGAGGCTCATTTATGCATTGCTGGTCTATCATGCATCAGAGCTCTGTTCCACTGATCAAGAGATCACTTTCATAACCACTTTTCTGAGGTCACAACTGAGTCTGCTACAGTCACGCAAGCCTCGGCTACTGGAGTTCACTATAACAATACTTGTTCATGAAAATCTCTTTAAGAGTCAGTTCATCCTCTCTACTGAAACAGATGTAAAGAAGATACATGGAAGCAAAGTGTGCCTCTTGAAATACATGTCAGGGGCTGTTCAGCTTGGTTTAAACACTTAGCAGAAACGGAATATGGTACTTTGGAGTTTTGTCTGGATACAACAATGTACCAGCAGTAGAAAAAAATAAACCTTTGTCAAGATTAATAGTTAGAGAATGCTCCTAAGAAACATATGCTGAAGCCTTTTCAAATATTTATTCAAATAATTTTTTTTTTAAAAAAGTCAATGTCTATCAAGTATATCCTACTGTAAATTATGCTAGTTGAGTTATTTTAAAAAGTCATGGCAAATACTGAAACACACTTTATACATAATAAATTATAGATAAGATTGTCCTGAAAAGGTCCCAAAATCAGCATGTATTACTATTAGTCTATTATAAACAGCAAAACTGCAGAAAATATAAGGTAATTCAATTATTTGACTGTCAAAAGTTTATTCAGAAGGAAATAAAATAGTAATTCTGAGCAATAGTTCATAAAGCATAGAGACTGAGTCTTCTTTTTAATAGATGAAATAGCTCCCAAACTACTACACAGTAATCTTTTGTATGGAACAGCCTCTAAGGTAGTGACTGGGAGGGTTGGTAAAAGTGGAGAAAGACAAATTTAAAGAAAAACATCCCCACTTGGATAAAGTGAATGCTAATAAATATAAAGGTTTAATTTGGTCTGTTTCCATTGATTATGTTATGGCAGTACCAGGAAGACAATTTCTGTTCCACTGGATTATCAGCCCTAGCAATTATCACTTGGAGTAAAAATTTCAAAAGGTCCTAAGTGATTTAGGAGCTTATATCCTATTTTTTAAAATGATTTTAGGAATTTTAGGGCACATCTTCCCTTGAATCTTAATGCCACTTAGGCTCCTAAATGCCTACAGGTCTGTTAACACTGCAATTAGGCATCTTTGGTGGGGCCTTGTCAGCTGATTTGGGCTCATGGGTCTTGGAATAAAGGGCTGTTTAATTGGGGTGTAGACATTTGGGCTCAGGCTGGAGCCCAAGCTTTGGGAAACTTCTACACCAGAGTTAAACAGTCCCTTAGCTGAAGCGCCACAAGACTGATAGCATGGGCTGGCCACAGGCTTTTAATTGCAGTGCAGGCAGACCTGTAGGCACTTTTGAAAATAGAGCATAAGCTCTTAAATCACTGAAGAGCTTTTGAAAATTTTATCGTTAGTCTCCTGTCATTATTTTTTATTACTCTGTGTACTACTGCTACTACTACTATGAATTTCCATGGAAATGGCATCAAAACAGAGTCTAATAATGTCAGCTCCTCTGTAAATAAACAGACTTGACTTTGTCTGCTCAGGCTAAAGTGAGTAAGCCTGAACTACTAATACAAATGCTTCATTAATTAAGTGGACCATTTTCTTTCTTCTGTTATGCTGGAAACAGATACCTCTGAGCAATACTGTGCTACTCTGTCTTTAAAAGGGTTACACAAGAATGGGTGTATTCCACCAGGCTGCCCTCTATGCAATCAATTTCACAAAATCTTTTGCATTCCTTTCCCATTTCCATTGTAGCCAATCTCATCCCACACAGATCCTCTAAGAACTGCAGTAGACACATTGCAAGGGTGCTGCCTGCGATAGCTGGACAGTTATATCTCAGGACAGAAATCACATCTCAGGACAGTGTTTTCACCTGAACTGAAAAATTAAAAACACTAGCAAGGATGAATAAAGCATGGACTCCAGTTCCACATTGTAGCAGGACTTCAAGTAATGATACATACACAAAAGCCTTAAAATGTTCACTGTAATTCAGGGATTGTATTTGCATTTGGTCATGAGAATAAAGACAGATTACGTTGCTGACTGTCACTGACCAGACAAGAGTAGGAAGAGCAGTAGTCCCTCAAATACAATCACGTCCAGAGTGATCAGTGTGACACGCAGCCACAGCCAGCTGATGAAAGAACTGATGCTAACAGTGGACAAAGAGCCTGTATGGGCTATGTAAAGCTTCAGCCGCTTCCGGTGCACCCCCTCACAGACAGGAATGGCTCTGCGGCAGCCTACCTCAGTTTCCCCTCCTAGGCAACCCAAGTATTCTACGCTTGGCTCTCTGGCTTAAATATCCCTGGGGGACAGTTTATTATTAAACCTAATGCAAACAGTCTTTTTAAAAAGTCCCAAAAGAGCAGAAACCCTCCAGCATCTTTCCTGGGAGATAATCCTCACCAGGAAGCATCCCTCATTCCCCTTGGTCCTCTCACTTTCCTCCTGGGGCCAGCTCTTCAGCATGGAGATGACAGTGAGTAAGTCACTCCACTGTGTCCTGAATTCAGATCTCTCTAGTCCTTGGCTTCAGCTCTCTGGCTTAGAGCCAGTAGGCATCTCCCAGTTTCTGGCTTTCAGTCCTGGCTCTCTGGCCTGGGAAGGTCACTTAGCAAATGACTCTTGCTCTCCTGCCTTCAGCATTCCCCCAGGAACCACTTTGCTCTTGCAGTTCTCATCACCTGCCAAACATGCTGCTTCTGGGCAGCTCTGAGGGAGTCCCTCTTTAGGGGATCAGGTGTCCTTTTTTTCAGCCCCATTTGTGTGAACTGATGATGAACAGGTGCATTTGCCCTGCTCCCTCTTAACAGGACAATGTTACCCTGTGACAGGCAGACTAAAGGAACCAGCACCCTAGCCTTTCTCCAGGGGGAAGTCGTTTAGTCTTCTCCCGTCTGCAAAAGTTATCGTTGTAGGAAAATAGATGGCCCTGGAGCCTCCCTCTTCTTCAAAGGCCACAGCTGAATGTGGGAGATATTTAAAGATGAAAGCTCCCTTTCAAAAGAGAATTTAATTTTACTACTAACTTCTTTCCTGTATTGCCATGCATTCTGCGGTGTTACTTAGGTCCTCAAATTACTAAGAATTTCCTCTATTTTCCTTTACATTTCTAACAATCCGTGTCTCAGATCCACAGTCTGGATGCTTCATAACCTCTTAATGAAAATGTGAGGATGCAGATAGCAATTCTGATTAGCCATTAGTATCCTTCACATTCTCTTTCTAGTTCTTTTGTGGAATTTCTGTTTTTTCTGCAAGTTCCATGCTAAAGTGCTCTCTGATTCATTTATACTCCAGCTAATAACTCAAAACCGAGCCATCTGAGGTTAACAGAACTACAGATTGTTATGTATTAAATATAGTAATTTTAAACAGCTACTAAAGGTTACACTTTCACTGAAATGAAGTCCAACTACCCTGGAGAGCAATTAGAACCGACCTTTGAAATTTTTACAGTTTTTCCATTCAAAACCTGTACCCTACCACACTTTCCACCTACTGTAAAGATGGTCTTAGAGCTCAGCTGCCTTTGTGCCAGGTCCCAGTGTTTCCTACTTGAATGTTGCACGCAGTGAGTGAGAAGTTGTCCATTTTCCAGCAGCCAAAACAGAACAAGTTTTAGGTTAGATCAGTGGAGAGTCACAAGAGGTTCTCGGGGGTATGCAAAGAAACTGGCAGCCCCAGGGTCGCACAAGCCCTCCTGTCATAATAGTGGGAGTGGAATAAAAATAGAGGGGCATTGCATGACAAAAAATGGAGTGTGTATGCTGGGTGGGAAGGGAGCTGTATTAAAAAAAACGGTCTTCACACACTGCCAATAACATGAATGCCCTGGCCGGTAGCTGCCACTCTCCGGCTGCCCCGCTCTCAAGGCAGTGCCAGCACCAGCAGCGCAGAAGTAAGGAGGGCATGACAAGTTCCAAAGGGGGACGCTATTGGAAAAGTTTGCCCCCCACTGGGTTAGGTAATGCTATAGTACATACTACTGAGCAGTACAGATAGACCTCCCGGCAATACGTAAGTGGAAGGGAGTTTCAAGAGGGGAGCATATAGAAAAATAAATTGTTATAGAAAATGGTTTAAAAAATAGGTTGGGGCTTCCTTGCAAATGAGTTCCTAGATGTGGCTGGAAAGAGAACAACATTTAGGGCCCAATGCATTGGTGTCCATAAAGGAGCTCTAAAGGTATCACTGGCAAAGGGTTTCCCCACCTGAGACAAGACATAATGGTGGTAGGGACATGCTGTGGAAAACAGGCAGAGCTGGGGTATTCCTATGTCCAATTTATTCCTTAGTGCCAGGATGATCCATAGGGGACATTGCCAGCCCATACAGTTGGTTAGACATGCTCTTCTAAGTGTTTTAAACTGTGCCAGAGTCAAAACGGCCTTTGGCTGATGTGCCATAGGCAAGATATAAAGGTGGTGTAAAGAGACCAATGTCTTCCTCTTCACTTCCATCCAGTCCCTGTGCCAAGCTTGGCTCTGACGCAGGATTAATTTGTCTCTGTGACTAGCCCAATGAGGTAAAATACTCGGTGGAAGCAAGGTGCAGTCAGCTGCTGTGGAAACAAAAACTTTAAATTTCTGTGACTTGTTCATAGTTTAAATTTTCTACTGACTTCATATTCCTTTGCTCTGAGTCTAGCACACGATGATGAGAGTAGGTTGTTTCAAAACTTCCTGTAGTATAGCACATGTGAAGAGAACAGCAGGAACCACAAATTCATGATCTCTTTGTAATCCTGATTTTCCTTGCAAAATTTAAGTTTATAACTTTAAAAAATGCTTCGATGTTTTTCCATTTTGCAGACAGCCTTCAGAAACTAAAAAACAGATGTGCTGAAACAGCCCCATCACTGCCAGAGGGGTGGGAGTGGCATTGGTCAGGACAGCTGATTCATGAACTGACTGGGCCATAATGTCAGCCAGAGAGGACTGAGAATACTGGTGATGGCATGAAGGCGAGGGGTGGGAGAGAGGAATCAGCCATAAACTGACAATCTAATAACACAGAGAGTGCTGACAACAATTCATTATTTATTCCCTGCCTCTGCTGCAATGATTCTCATTGCCTGGAAGCTGAGGTAGGAATATATGTAGGGGATGAAAAGAAAGGTACATTCTCTCCCTATGGCCCATGCAATGAAAGCATGAGATCACACTGAGAAATATATAGAATTAGATAGAGCAGAAGGGAAAAGAGGTCTTCTTGATTCCTCTCCGATTCAGTATTGTCCCTAAACCTGTCATTAATACATAAAAAATAAATGGAGAAAAAAGTTTGGGATGAAAAGAAGAGTTGGAGAAGAGGTTGAAGATAACACTGGGAAAGGAGGGAGATGACACAGGAAAGAAGCCTTGGAAATGGAGGAAGTAAGTGAGAGAAGGAAACAGGAAACATGGGCAAAGGAGAGAAAGAGGAAAAACAGACAGAGAAAACAAGAAGGTCCAAAGCAAGATGGAATCAGAAACAAAAAACATTTTGAAGAACAAGGGGAGGTGGATTGTAAGAAGAATGGTCTAAAGAAAAAGCAAATGGAAAATTCCTCTAAGTCTGAAGAAAACAAATGAAGGAATCATAGACACCAAAACACAGAGGGCAGATCACCCAGGTAAACAATAGGAGGAAAGGGGAGGAGGAAGGGAAAAAAAGAGATGGCAGTTATTTAATGGTTTAACATAAAAGTACATTGATAAGATACCTAAATTTTATCAAATACATGATATTATCCCATGTTTGTGTTTTATACGTCACTCTGAGGCCACTGCTCTGTGGTCTTCCAACAGTCTCTACAGCCTTTTATCTTTGCTGCTCTGGCTAGAGGGTGGCTGGCTGAAGCCCTCTTCAGCTGAACTACACCAGCAGTGAACCTCTGAACTGGCCTCTCCCGCACCATATTAAATTAAATTATATTTAACTTCAATATTTAGAAACACAGATTGAAGCAAGATACTTTCTGTAAACATGAGGCCAAATTCGGAGTACCTCATGTGTTTAAAACACCCACTGACATCAAATCTGAGTAAAACTGAACAAGGAATTTTAGGCTTTTTCATTGTCTTTATGTTCCCTCCATACCCCAACCTGTTGTTTTACCAGAATGGGCTGTTTGCCCAAGTTCTGTCTACATCAGGTCTTTCCTGGCACACTTGCCTCAGCTGGAAGGGGAATGAATTTCTCTCTACCCTCTTCATCCTTGGAATTTTTCCTTTTACATTTCCCAGTCTCCTTCTCTGCAGCTGCAGTCAAGATGAACATATGGCTTAAAAAATTCTCACTGCTGCTACAAGCTGCTGTGTGCATCCTTTGGCAATGCAATACTGGAGCTTCACAATAAGGCCTGTCCTCTGCTTTGTGGCTTGTCTCTAGTAGGACAAATGGACCAAGCCATTCCAGTTTGCTGTTCTTTCCTGAAGTAAGGTTAGTGAGAGCTGGAAGTTAGGTTCAGTGACTTTGTAGAAAATACATCTTTTACTGAAACTGGAATATATAATGTATCCCATTGGTCACTGCCTAACTGTTGTGATTCCCTCCTAACTTGTGTAGAAAAAGAAGTTAAAGAATCAATCAATCAATCAATTAATACATTATATTATATTATATATGCAATAAATAAATTTGCTAGTCTTTAAAAGTGCAACAGGACTCCTTGTTTGTTTTAATGTAATTTTAGTGGCTGCTTAGAATTTAGTGTCATTTCAGCTTCACTGCTAGAGAGTGAGCCCAACTTCTGGCCAGAAAAAGACCTCTGAAGAGCTCAGCTTTGGGCCCGAGAGTAATGCCTGAGTGACACTGCTGATTTTAAAGGCATTATAAATTGCCCTGACGATCCCTATAAGCAATGCAGAATGCGACAGGTTTTCACTACTGGGACATACCACGCATGACTGGTGAGCAAATTCTCAACCTGATACTATCACTGCTTTATTAGCTAGTAATGCCAGTGACATAACTCTGAGCATGCTCCCCAATTAATATGGTAGCTGCTTATGTACCTAAGCATTTCTAAAGAACCTTTCCTTGTCATATCATTGGGGAAAGAAGACATTGAACACTACTGGGTGGGAACAGAGATAGACCGTAGGAGAGGCTCATTTCTGATACCACACCTCTGAATTTAACTGAGATACATCACATATGAATTTGGCCCACTAGAACTTGAGGCAGTAAGAGTGATGAAGAAAAAATTCAAACCTAAAATGGATACACAGAAAAGTGTCTCACTCCAGTATTAATAGGGCCTAACTCTTGGAAGGTACGGAGCACTCTTTTGGGTGGTTGAATACATTCAACTCTCACAGGATTCTGTGGGAGCTGAGGGCATTCATAGGCCTTAGTAGTGCACTGAGTGCCGTGCATGCAGGCCTCTACCATCGACATGACTCTCCATTCAGCAGGACTCCATGGGGAGGCAGGGATCTGCCTGTATGCATCTTAATGCAGGATCAGGGCCATAGACTGTAAGACTTACAGACAGGAACTAACTACATCTTTATATGTGTTTGTACAATACTTACCACAGTGAACTCCACTTCCATTTGGGCCTCTGGGAATAATGACGGTATAAATATTAAATAAGAATTAGTGGTTTAGCAAGGGTGTCTGGCACTTGGGGGCCAAGCCCACATTTGTGCTCCCTTGGGCAACCCACACCACCTCACAGCTTGCGGCCCTGCCCCCCCCCCCACCAGCCCGACGCCCCCCCTGCAACCCAGCGCCTGGGGACTTGGCCCCTTACTGTCCCCCCACCCCAGACACTACATTACTGATAAAAATTAACTAATTTAAAAAACTAAAGAGACAAAATTAGCAACCAAAAATTTAAATCTAATACAAAAGTAAGAGAGAGATTTTTCAGCAGGGGAAACATTCTAAAATTAGAACGTTTGTGAACAGAGACACCAAGGAAATGATAAATTTGGCTAGTAAATTAATAGGCTGGGGATGAAATTGTGAAGTGGAAGAAAAATTTAGGAAACAAATATGATCTGAAACTTGTAAAAATATATCTACAGTGGCCTAAAAGAAGATGAAACATAATTTACAAATCTAAATTAGCAGTAACATCAAGGAAAGATTTGGAGATATTAAAAAAATAGGTCCTAAACCAGCAAAGATTTGTGCAGATGCTTAACTTTTACATATGATAAGTAGTTGCAAGACTTACGGTGCATAAAAATCTTTGCAGAACTGGAGTCATAGAGAATAACAGTTCCTATTGGCTAACCATCGTTAAAGAAAAATACCACTGTTAATGGGGAAGTAAGCATAATACACGATCCCTATTTTGGATAATTATTGCATTTTTATTAACTTTTGTAAACAGTCCATAGATGATGCAGTGATGGACACCATATAAATACATGCAATATGATATATGCTATAAAGATCTAAAAGGGAATGGTGAGACTGGAAACCGAACTAGGACTCCAGTAGAACTTTAGAGACTAGTACACATAATTACATATTTTGCAAAAATACAGTGCAGCAGTGAACTTTTACAAAATATATTACACCACCATCCCATGAAGGAGATTTGAAATATGTTTTAAGGAACCTTACTTAGGATTTAATTTAATGTAGTTTTCACTTATACCACTATGATGCCAAGACTTTAGAAAACATATGAGTTGTGTGAATACACAAAAATGCACTAAAAACTGTAATCAGATCAAGAGTGTTTTATAAAAGGGAAATGTGAGGAATTATTTAATTTGAGAAAGAAAAATTGTAAGCGCAATGACTCATCTGTTTTTGCCGCATTAGACACAAAGGAAAATCATTTGTGTCAGTAAACTGGAATTTTCTTTTCAATACTCTTTGAAAAATGAAACAAGGCCAAACATAATAGAATGAAAATAAGTACTTTACACTAAATCAAATGGGCAAGGAATAGAACTTACTAAATATGAAAACAATGTAAACTTTGCAGATTGTTTGCAGTGTTGTTACTGTTTTGGTCCCTGGATATTAGCGAGACAAAGTGGGTGAGGTTATATCTTTTTCTAAACCAACTTCTGTTGGTGAAAGAGACAACCTTTCAACTTACACAGAGATCTTCCTCAGGTCTGTGAAAGATACTCAGAGGATATGCCTACACTTGTGCTTAGCTTGCATCAGAGTTTGCCAGGGCTGAGCTCTGGCACCTCTAGGTTTGACAGTTCCTAGTCCTGGAGCCTCTGGGCTTGCTGCATTAGTTATGAAAGCAAAAAAACTGTTTGAGCCCCAGCACCTTTATCATTACAAATTAAGCACTAGTTTACAAGGCAATTAAAAACCAGTGGCTGGCCCTGGCCAGCTGACTCGGGCTCTGGCAAAGGACATGTTTAATTGCAATATAGACATTTGGGTCTCCATGATGGGACTTATGCTGCAGCCTGAGCCCAAATGTCTACACTGCAATTAAACAGCCCTGCAGTCTGAGCCCCTTCAGCCTGAGTCAAGTGACACAGACCAACCGAGGGTGCAGTCAGAGGGTTTTTTTCTGTATTAAAACATATTCTCTTTGGATATTTGGGTGGCCTGTTCCATGATGCGATTGTTGATTGCAAGTCATTGTTAGATGGAGGCAGTTTTAAGTGTGTTACGGTGAGTATCCCAGATTTTCTCCTCAGAGCATATTCCAAGGTTCCTGAATGCCTGGCTGTAGATAACACAGATTTCTTGGTATGTTTAGAGTGGCTACTGGATCTATGAAGGTAGGTGAGGCGATCGGTGGGTTTCTTATATGTAGTTGTCTGTGGGTTTCTATTGCTGAAGCTGATTGTGGTGTTCAGGAGGTTGAGACTGGTTTGGGATTGTTCTATAGAGAATTTCAGGGATGGTGGAAATCTATGAGAGAATTTAGAGCTGGAAAATGAAAATATTATCTCAGTATCTAGGTATATCATTGGTTTCATGTTGCATTTGTCAGAAATTCATCTTCACAGCAACCCATGAAGAGGTCGGCATATTAAGGGGCCCTCCTAGTATCTATAGCTGTGCCTGTGGTTTGGACAAAGTTTTATGGTTGAATGTAAAACTGTGATGGATGAGTGGATAAGTGTGGCAATGTGTTTGGAGTGGGTATGTGAAGGTTGACCATTGTCTTTCAATGTCTGAGGCAGGCAGCCATGCTGTCATGGTGAGGGGTGTTGGTGTATAGTGAGGCCACACAAATACCTCAAGAGAACCTTCTTAAAAACACAAACAGTCTTTGGACTACACACCTCTACTTGTGAACTGCCACCTGTGACAGGATGGGCTCACCACGCACTAGAGAAGCCCAATATACCTTATGGACAGAGGAAGTCCCGTCCCTTAAACCCTGCTGGGCATGCTCAGACTGCTGCCCCAGTATAAAAGGGAGCAGTTCAGCTCAGTGTGGGCTGGCCAGCGTGGAGGAAGGATGTGTCCTGGAGGCTCCTTCCCTGGAGCTGCACCAGCCCCTGCCACGGAAAGGGAGCAACTCCAGTGGCCCCAGTGAGGAGCAGGTATTCTCTGGTGACCAGCGAGAGACAGAAGTCCAGGTGTTCACCCCAGCTAGAGGGTCCCAGGAGTCTCTGGAGTGCTAAATTGTGATCGAACTCAAAGGAGGGAGCAGACAAACTGGAGCACTGGGAGAACATTGCAATGGCTGGGTAGGAAGTAGCCCAGGGGGCCCAAGGGGAATGACCAGGGAAGGTGCATGATCTAGGTCAGCGTGTTACGGTCTTGATCCCCACTGACTTGGTGCCATAACCCTGGCACCCTACAGCCCGGGGCTGGGGCTTAGTAGAGGGGGAGGGCCTGAGCCCTCCCACCTGGGCGCCACACCCCATGGTACATGCCCACAAGGCATTGACGCTGTGGCTGCTAGGCTGTGCTGCCCTGACCCCTGGGTTGAATAGTGACTCTTGCATTGACTCTGTGGTCGCTAGGCCATACTGCCCTGAACCCGAAGGGCCATATATTGACTCTGTGGTCACTAGGCCATACTGCCCTGAACCCGAGGGGCCATCTATTGACTCTGTGGTCGCTAGGCCATACTGCCCTGAACCCGAGGGGCTGTCTATTGACTCTGTGGCCAGTAAGCCATGTTGCCCTGACCCAGGGCTGAACAGTGACTTGGTTATTGACTTTGTGGCTGCTAGGCCATGCTGCCTGACCCAAAGGGCTCTCTGTTGACTCCCACGATTAGGCCATGCTGCCCTGATCCCAGGGCTACTTATGGACCCTAGCTGTTGGGCTGTGCAAATCCCAGGAACTACGTAAAGCCGCAGAGACACACATTTCACACATGCCACCCAGATTTTCCCCATCTGGGGGCGGTGGGGTGAGGTTACTCCGCAACAGCATCCCACATTGGAACCCCTATGGGGTATCATTAACCAGTTACATACTATTCTCATTGAGGACCTCATGCTGAAAGAAATCTTTCTCAGACTCCTTCTTCTGACCTTCAAACAACCCTCCAACCTCTACAAGCTCATTGTCAGAAGCAAGCTCCCCACAGACCAGGACCCTCCAATTCTAAGTGACATAAGACCTTGCCATAATAGGAGATGTAAAACTTGAAACATACGTCACTGCTAGAATGATCAATACCTCCCACAACACACCTTTCACAATCCATGGGTCCTACACCTGCCTACCACAACATGTGGTGAACTTCATCCAGTGCACTAAATGCCCCAATTACAACTATGTGGGTGAAACCAGACAATCATCACACTCTCAAATGCACTCACATAGGAAAATAGTAAAAGACAAAAACACCCAATCATCCATGGGTGAACATCTTTCAGAAATCAGTCACTCCATATTTGACCTCTCAGTCCTCAGCCTCAATGGAAACCTGCACAACATATTAAAATACAAACCTGTGAGCTAAAATTCATAACTTTGCTAGACACTAAAAATCATGGTCTTAACAAAGACATTGGATTTATGGTTTATTACAACAATCTGTAACCCACTAACCCCCCTTTTTTGTCCTATGACTGCAGAAGTGTTAATAGGCCACTTCACCTTGAATGGTCTCCTAAAATAAGTGCTAACTACTTATGCTGAATAATCTATTCCACCTCGTGTATAGCTGTGACACTGTGAGAACATTTCCCAGGGCATGACTAAACTAGAGAGTTTACAGAGGCACAGCTGTAAGGTCTCTAATGTTGATGCTCTGAGTCATGGGTGTCAAACTCATTTGCTATGGTGGGCCAGATCTGACTTAAATGTACTTCAAGTGGGCTGTACATACCATACATCAAAATACTATGCACTCTCGCAGCTTCGTGGAGTGCTGTGTATGTGAAACTGCGCTCTGCAATACCACACACTCTGTCTCTCTTTGTTAGGGAGAGAGTGCGGTTTCACAGAGTACCGTCTAGCATACCCAGCGCTCCATGATGTCACAGGACTTGACACTCTTGCAACACTGAGGAGTGCTGGGTATGCAAGACCCCCCTCCCCCCCTCTGTTAGAGAGAGTGTGGTCCCACTGAGTGCAGTCACTGGCCAGATGGAAGAGGTTCTGGGCCACATCATGAGATGCATGTTTGACACCCCGTCTAAGTTGATAGGAGAGAGCTCTCCCATTGGGTTATATAATCCAGCTCTAAGTTTGAAAGCTTGTCTCATTTAGCCAATAAAATATATTACCTCACCTACCTAGTCTCTTTATTAAAGTTTGCAGAAGAATTTATTGTTTGGATTGCAGCAAACTCGACGCATGCCAGGTGACTTGCAAACATTTAATAAAATGTAATCTCTGCCCCAAATAGCTCACGATCTAGTAAAACAAACAAAGGGTATGGGCTGAGGAGGCATAAAACATACAATCTTTTGTATTTTTTAAATAAATCAACTGTCTTCCACTAGTCCTTTCACTACCCATTGCAGGCTGATGATTTCCTGTAAGATAGGGTAGTGGGTGGCATATGGACCAGTTCAGAAAGGGCACTCTGTGCATAAAGGGCATGTAAAAAAAGGGAAAGATGGCTGTAGTAGAGGTGGACAATTGAGGGTCAAGACTGGCAGAAGAGAGGAGGCAGAGCTGATAAGATCCAAAGCTGGATAAGTAGGAATTTGCAAAGGGCCTAAAGATAAAGTAAAGAATATTGAACTTGATGCAACTAAGTATGGTGTATCAGTAAAGGCATTCAAAGAGAAGGTGAAATGGTCAGAGGAATGGGTAATAAATCTATGAGTATCAGCTGAGATTTGTATGAAGTAGAAGGGATGCAAGTGTTGGGGAGGTCACAGAAGAGGAGGCTATACTGTGATCAAGATGGAAGGTGAGAAGAGTCTAAACGAGAGTTTTAGTGATGTGTATTAAAAGGTTACATTTTAGAAATGCTACAGAGGAACAAGTTTTGGACATGGCCTTGCTGTACAGAACAAGGGACAGGAAGGAGTGAAGATTATCTTTATGAAGGATACTGGAGCAATAGAGAGGATGATGGGGTCACCCGCAATAAGAGAATTGGCAGGTGAGGAGAGAGACTGGGTGAAAAGATAAGGAGTTCATATTTAACCATTTCATTCCTCAGAAAAAAATAAAATTGACTTGCAGAAATGGCACAATAATAAGTATTGTAATGTACTTTATTGGCACACACTACAAGCTATGAAGCATCGAAGCTCAGACCTGGGCAGTACCTGAATGAGAGATCACCAAAGAGAACCTAAATGGTACAGGAAATAGAGCTTTAAATTCTCTTGATTGGGTTCTCTCTCCCATGTTAGTACTTCACTATGCTGTGCTCAGATGAAGGTGCCAACTTTATACACCATGAGATGTAAACAGAGGTCTACGTATTTGGAGTCATTAACAACCCCATGATACTTCCTGTACAAATAGAGGTGTTGTCCACAGATGTTTTAGCCAAATTTCAATGCATGTGTTATGCTTATTTGTTGTATTTAATTTAGATTTCAAATATGTGTGTGTTAAACTTTAGGTATAGTGCACTAAGTAAAAATACACAATATAACCAAATACAAAATACATCAATCAAATTTCATCAATGGAACTTGAATCTCAAAAGAGAGAACTAGTAAAAAAACCTTTGGGCCACCCAGTCTTGGCTTTATCCATGTCTCAATATCCATCTGGGTGAGTCATTTCAATGGACCTTTGGGCATTGGTAGAGAGGGAAATACAGAGCTTGGTGTCATCATCGTGCCAAAGAGACCACAATCCTTTCTTCCTCTCTAAGGTCCCAACAGATCCATATATATGTTGAGCAAGAGAGATGACAAAAGAGGAATCTTGGAGAACTCCAATTCTGAGCAAACATTTACCACCATCCTTTGAGATCTCTCAAAATTAAAGAAAGTAACTGAGCTATTCAAAGGGCACCTAACAGATCTCTGCTAGAACATATCCATAACATCTTGTAGTCAAGAGGACTAAAGGAAGTAGATAATCTGAATGATCAGTATGTACACTTCAGACCAGAGTCTTAGGTGGTATGATTCAATGTAGATCTCCATTGACTTCAGGAATTTTAAAAAGTATTTTGCAAGTTAAGATCAATGACTTCACTGGATCTATAATCATTTACATAAGCTCAGAATCTGTCCTTATCTTTATTCTTCTCCCATAGTGATGACTGTGATGAATTATTATATTTTTCAATTTCCAAAGGGATAGCCATGTTAGTTTAGTTCAGCAAAACAAACAAGGAGTCTAGTTAAGTCGACCTAGGGCTGGGGACAGGGGTGCCATTGCTCCCTTCTCCCCGGGACACCCCACTCCCTGACGGAAGGGAACCGTGCTCCCTTCTTGCTGGGAAGCCTCGGGGTCCTGACAAGAAGACAGCCACATCTGCCATCTCCCAGGGACCCACGGGGGTCCCGGCCAAAAGGGAGCCACAGGGGTCCAGGCAAGAAGGGTGCTGCCGGCTAACAGGGGATCCCCGATGTTCCCCTGTCAGCTGGAGTGCAATAGCTGCCTTCCCCGTGCTCCACTGGCAGGGGAACCTTGGCAATCCCCTGTCAGCTGGAGCATGGCAGCTGCTTTCTCTCGCACTCCAGCTGACTGGGCGCTGTCAGCTGGAGCATGGGGGAAGGCAGCTGCCTTCCGCGGCACTCCAGTCACAGGGGAACCTCAGGGATACTCTGTTAGCGGAGCACTGGCGACTCTCTCCTTGCCTGGACCTGCGTGGGTCTGGGGAGAAGAGGCCAGGGCTCCCACCAAGAAGGATCCCCAAGGTTCCCCTGTCAGCTGGAGTGCAGTAGCTGCCTTCCCCGTGCTCCGCTGGCAGGGGAACCTTGGCAATCCCCTGTCAGCTGGAGCGTGGCAGCTGCTCCCACCAAGAAGGATCCCTGAGAATCCCCTGTCAGCTGGAGTGCAGTAGCTGCCTTCCCTGTGCTCCGCTGGGAGGGGAACCTTGGCAATCCCCTGTCAGCTGGAGCGTGGCAGCTGCTCCCAGCAAGAAGGATCCCTGAGGATCCCCTGTCAGCTGGAGTGCAGTAGCTGCCTTCCCCGTGCTCCACTGGCAGGCTTCTTGGCAATCCCCTGTCAGCTGGAGCGTGGCAGCTGCTTTCTCTCGCACTCCAGCTGAATGGGCGCTGTCAGCTGGAGCACGGGGGAAGGCAGCTGCCTTCCGCGGCACTCCAGTCACAGGGGAACCTCAGGGATACTCTGTTAGCGGAGCACTGGCAACTCTCTCCTTGCCCGGACCTGCGTGGGTCCGGGGAGAAGAGGCCAGGGCTCCCAGCAAGAAGGGACCCATGGGTCCTTTCTGCCGGGACCGCAGCTCCCTTCTCAGTAGAGAGCCGCATCTATGTCCACACTTAAAAAGTTAAGTCGACTTGTTAAGTCAAATTCCAAAGGGGTAGCCGTGTTAGTCTATTGTAGAAAGACAACAGAGTCTTGTGGCACTTTTAAAGACTAACAGATTTATTAATCGCATGAGCTTTCGTGGGAGAAAATCCCACTTCGTCAGATGCTTTGAAGATAGGAAAGTTACAGAGTGGGAGGAAATTAAATGCAGGGGAGTGTATGACATAGCATCAAGTCAGGCTGTAACAGCAAATCAAAGTAGGTGTTAGGATTCAAAACACTGGGGAACAGCACATAGAGGAGGGGGGAGGTCAATTCACTTGATGTAATGCGAGAAAAATCCATAGTCCCTGTTCAACCCCAAGGCAACTGAGTCAAATTTGCATATAAGTTCGAGCTCTGCAGACTCTCTCTGAAGCTGTGATTTGTTATTCATCTGTGTCAACACAGCTATTAACAAGTCGTTAAGGGAGTGAGCAGGGAGGTTGAAGTGTTCCCCTACAGGTTTTGCAGTATTGCAATTTCTGATGTCAGATTTGTGTCCATTGATTCTTTGGCGCAGAGACTGTCCTGTCTGTCCAATATATAAGGCAGAGGGGCATTTCCGGCACATGATGGCATAAATCACATTGGTGGATGAGCAGGTGAACGAACCCTTGATGGAGTAGGTGGCATGATTAGGCCCTGTGATGGTGTCATCAGTGTAGATATGAGGGCAAAGTTGGCAGCGTGGTCTGCTGCAGGGCTGTGTTCCTGCTTTAGTGTTTCTGCTCTGTGATCTGTAGTTGCTGGTAAGTATCCTTTTAAGATTAGGGGGCTGTCTGAAAGCAAGGAGAGGTCTGTCTCCCAAGGCTTGAGAGAGTGAGGGATCATCTTGTAAAATAGGCTGTAGATTTTTGATGATGTGTTGAAGAGGTCTGGCTTGGGGGTTGTAGGTGACGACCAGTGGCGTTCTGTTGTTGTTTTTCATGGGCTTCTCCTGCAATAGTTGACTTCTGGGTACCCGTCTCGCATTACATCAAGTGAATTGACCTCCCCCTCCTCTATGTGCTGTTCCCCAGTGTTTTGAATCCTAACACCTACTTTGATTTGCTGTTACAGCCTGACCTGATGCTATGTCATACACTCCCCTGCATTTAATTTCCTCCCACTCTGTAACTTTCCTATCTTCAAAGCGTCTGACGAAGTGGGATTTTCTCCCACGAAAGCTCATGCGATTAATAAATCTGTTAGTCTTTAAAAGTGCCACAAGACTCTGTTGTTAAGTCAACTTAACAAGGTAGACCTTTTAAAGTTGACTTAACAGAGTCAACTTAATTTTTTAAGTGTAGACATAGCCCTAGATCTTTGGCCAACACCTCTTTTGGGGGAAGATTCCCATCTCACTCCCTCCTGACCAGTGTTTTTCCAGGTTGCATTATTTCCTGCATACACTCCAAGTTCCCAGCAAGCCAGATGGCCAAATTCATCAGTGTCAGAATGTGGTTTTCTCTACAAGACTACAAACAGTGTGACTGCCTGCAGCTCTAAGGTATCACACAGTCCTTTCTAAGCAAGATATTTAGTATTAAGGTGAAAGCATTCCAGAGAAAACATATTAAAATAAAAAATGAACCTACATGCCTATTACTAAACTTACCAGAGATGATCCCCACCCCAATAAGAGTTCTGATAGGCATCGGTCCTTCTAACCCCTCTAAGGGATTTTTCTGTAGTTATAAGTTTGTAACAGACGTTAGTTCAGAACAAGTGTCCCATGAATTGTTCATTCTTTTCTTTATACCATTTGAGTCTTTGATTTTGTCCTTACGTAACAAGTGATCAGCAGACAAAGTTCCCCTCCTCAGGCAAAAATTTTAAAAGGCTGGAGCCTGGTCTACCCATACTAGCAAATTCAGTGGCAGTCAACAGGAGTTAGGCAAGCTGTGCAGAACAGCTTGGGTAACTTACGTCAACTTCCTAAATTTTCTTCTGCACGGTGACTCCACTATGCTGCGCTGACAGGAAATATGTACCCATGATGTAACACTATTCCTTTTTTTAAGGTGATTTTATTAAATCTACTTCCGGATCAATTGAAAGGGTCTTCACTTCTGCTCAATCAAACTGGATAAATCAATTTGATGGCAGTGAATTTTCCTCTGTCAGTGTAGACACAGTCTGAGTTCTTACATAACAAAGAGTGTAATGTTTTCATATGCTTACCCCTAGAGATTTCCTGGGAAATTCCTTTTAACTTTGTTTGCCCCAAAAGTTCATTCTTGTCTAGCATGTTGTTTCAGATAGTCCTTTGAAGCTTATACTGCATCCCAGGGTTTACATTGGTCATATCTCCCCTTTATAGCAGTTATAGACAATTCTACAATAATACATACATTTTGCATTTTTAATACATTGGACTCCAAAGCTACATAAATTAATTCAATAATGGTTTTCAAGGATATTTCAGGAAATTGCCATGTCTCCCACAGTCACAAGCTGAACAAAGGGACCATTTCATCTTCTAAAGCTGCAAATCCCAGCAAGAATTTACAGCAACACAGACACACTAAAATGATACACAGAACTTGACATTAGGTGGCTGGCCACATAACAAGAAAATGAAAGACAAAACACTAAGCCTAGAGATGCCCTGACTCACACTTGTTCCTGTCAAGAGAAATTAAAGAACACACTATAATATCTTGTCTTGAAACAAAGAGCAATCCATGAAATCCATGGGAGATATTACCAATACAGAGGAGAATTGGGATATCATACAGAAAGATCTGGATGACCTTGTAAACTGGAGTATCAGGAACAGGATGAAATTTAATAACAGGAAGTGCAAGGTCATGCATTTAGGGACAAATAACAAGCATTTTTCCTATAAGTTGGGGACGCATCAGTTGGAACGGACTGAGGAGGATGAGGCTCTAGGAGTACTGGTTGATCATAGGATGACTATGAGCTGCCAATGTGATGTGGCCATGAAAAAAGCCAATGCGGTTCTAGGATGTATCAGGAGAGGTATTTCAAGTAGAGACAGAGAGGTATTAATGCCGCTGTACAAGGCACTGGTTAGACCCCATCTGGTATATTGTGTGCAGTTCTGGTCAGTTTAAAAAGGATGAATTCAAATTGGAACAGGTGCAGAGAAGGGCTACAAGAATAGTCTGTGGAGTGGAAAACCTGCCCTATGAGTGGAGACTCAAGAAGCTTGGCTTGTTTAGCCTAACCAAAAGAAGGTTGAGGGGGGATACGATTGCTCTCTGTAAATACATCAGAGGGATTAATATCAGGGAAGAAGAGGAATTATCTGAGTACAGCACCAATGTGGACACCAGAACAAATGGTTATAAACTGTCCATCAAGAAATTTAGGCTTGAAATTAGATGCAGATTTCTAACCATTAGAGGAGTAAAGTTCTGGATTAGCCTTCCAATGGGAGTTGTAGGGACAAAAACCATAACTGCTTTCAAAACTGAGCTTGATAAATTTATGGAGGGGATGGTATGATTAGCCTAATTTGAAAATTGACTGATATTTGGCTACGTGTGGTGGATATACAAGTGGCCTAAGAGGGGAGAGTACATGGGGTGGGTTCCGAGTTATTACAGAGAATTGTTTCTTGGGTAGTTGGCTGTTGTGACTTGCCCACATGCTCAGGGTTTAACTGATCGCCATATTTGAGGTCGGGAAGGAATTTTCCCCCAGAGCTGATTGGCCTGGGCTTTAGGGGTTTTTCGCCTTCCTCTGTAGCACAGGGCATGACTCACCTACTGGTGAATTCTCTGTATGTTAAAGTCCTTAAATCATGATTTAAGAAGGTAAATAACTCAGTCATAGGTTGGTGGCCTATTGCTGGAGTGGGTGGGTGAGGTCTTGAGGCCTGCCTTTTGCAGGAGGTCAGATTAGATGATCGTACTGGTCCCTTCTGACCTTAAAGTCTGAGTCTATAAAAAGAATAAATTCATCTGGTCCAATCTTCAGATTGAAGTTCATCTGGCATTAACATTGCTACACTCAAGTATAGCCCACATAAGGGTCAGGTCCATCTAAACATACCTGTGGGACAGAAAACTTGTCTGTTATACAGAGTTCCAAAAAAGATCCAGTGGGTCTTTCTCTAAGTAGATCTAACAGTTAGAGGACTTCCATGGATAGGACATATCAACAATGAGCATACCTTTAGAACTTAATTAGTGTTTGTACAAAGCCTTAAGAGACCCATATGGAAGGTGCTATATAAAGGCAAAATACTATTATTAGGTACACAGTAGTATGATTGCTGTACAGAATTACAAACTACACACAGAGGAAATCATTCAACCCACCAACAAAACACAGCCAATTCTGAAGTGAAACACAATAGTATTATACTGTCAACAGCACAACTATAATATGCTTTTGATACAGATTGTCAAGAAAATCTGATCTACATGAAGTGATAGAGAAGTTTAGGAAAGTAGAATGCAATTAGCCAAGCTGGAATATGGTCAGGAATTTGTGTTGCAACTCATACGAAAAGTATTTAGGTGCTCATAGGTCATCAGGGCTAGAGCTTTAAATATCATCTGAAAGATGGCAGCAGCAGTAATGGCACAGAGCCACCTAACACCACCACACCCAGGCACTGGTTCAATTCTGATCCAAAAGCAAGGGGTGAGGTGCTGAATCACCAGAATAACTTCTTGTTGCATCAGGTGTCTTCCAACCTAGCACTGAGACAGCCTCATTTTACTTTGTATCAGAGGTCAGGTGAAATTTCAATGATATGGTTGCAAAACCATAGAAGAATGTTTGTGAGGAATTAGTGAAATTACTAACCACGTATAGCTCAGAGCGAAAACTATTAATAGAGAAACTGACAACTGTTTATGGATATTTGAAGACTGTAAACACCATGGATATGGAGGAATTATTTTGTATTCCAAGGAGGTTTAAAAGGAATGGTGTGGTGAAGATCAACAAAGAAAAAGTTGAATTGAATACTAGGAAAATCTGTCATGACAGTGATATCTACAGTTTGGAATAGCAACTACTGCTTTTGCTTATATAATTTAACGTAATGGAGAAGTGGACCATATGCTGTAAGGAACTAACTTGGAGTGATCATCGGTCAAGGACTAGATGAGTAATAAATATTTTCAGTCTCTTAACATCTAATGATCTGGGAAATTATTTTCTTTCTTGAAATAAATATGGTGAACTTGCTCCATGTACTCTAATTGTCTACTGATCTTTATAAACAGAATGCTTGTGCTGTTTGTTACACATGATCTTATGTCGTATTAGGTGCAGTTACTGAAAGGACACCTAGTGGTGACTAAGTGCATGTATGACGTATAAGCTTCAGTAACTGTTGAAGGTAGGTTGTGAAGTTGTAATGGAGGCTGGCAAATAGTTACAGCTTGAGTCTTCAGTGTCATAGATTAATTGTTATGATATTACTGACAAACGTATATTTTGTTCACCACCTTCATCCCATTACTCCTCATACTGTGCCCCAATGAAACATTCCAAACAATTCCTCCTCTTCTTTACCATATGCCTGTCCTTTAAATACAAGCACACAATTGTTGTTTCCAAGTTATACCAATGTAATTCCTATACTATTTCTTTCTCCCACCTGTCCTACAGACATTTATGTGCATTTATTCCAATTCCCTCCAGATGTACTAACATATTTCTGATATGGAGGTGCCCATAACTGAATGCCGCATTCCAGATGTAGTCACACTAATTCTGGACTATCGCCTTCCTGTTCTGTGACATGATCCCTCTCTGTACACAGGCCAAAAACCACATTTGGGTTTTTTGTTCATTTCTGCTTTTCAAGTTCTTCCCTCCACCTGAACATCATTGTTTTGGATTAATTTTTCCCACACGAATTAGCTTGCTCTTCTAGGTTGATTTTCCAGGTTCATTTTTATTAGATCATATTTTTGGCATCTTTGTATCCTTCTACATTGTCCCTCATTCCATTTTCATTGCCTGTTTCCTCAATGGTGTTTGAAACACCTCCCAATTTTATACCAGCCTTTAATGTAAAGAGCTACAAAAAAGAACAGATATTATGTTTCTGCCCTTTTGGGTTCCTTATTATGTCGATCGATGGTCTAAAATGTTGTGAATTCTTCTTGTTGTTTTGTTTATTTGGGTATGGGAGATGAGGTTTTTTTACTAATATTTTTACTTAAAAAATCAAATTCTGACTTCTTTCCCAGAAATCAACAAACTATGAAGACCTGAACATAATACAATGAGCTGCATCTACTACTCTCATCCAAAGATCAGTATCTCAGGCCTTCATCAGCCATATTGCCACTGGTCACTATTTCCCTGCCACTTCAGTCTTCTCTGAGTATCTCTCCGTCCTTCCAAACATATAATGGAGCAAACCTCTTTACCTGCCAGACACAAATACAGGTCACAAAGTGTAGCAATGACCTCGAACAACGGGTTTAAAAAAAAACCCAACAACCAACAAGTCATGTAAGTAGCTTAAAGTAATGGTAATTTCTTCCTTTTGGATGAACAACTATTTCTTTTACTACAATTTCATTAGCCAATTCACTCCATTTATAAGAATCAACTGTATATAGTGATCAAAACTATTGGGACAAAATCACTCCTATACTAATTAAAATATCTCGCTTATAAAAATCAATCACTTATAAGAATCAAATCATCTGGGATAGATGTGATTCTTATAAAGAGAGTGCACTGCACTTTATTTCTCATGTACATAATAATAATAATAAAATAATAATAATAAAAGTGAGGGGACACCAAATTTAGGTGGAATGCAGGTAACTTTGGAAATCTCTTGATTAAGAGATGTTACTTCAGACAAGGAACAGTTTAGAGGCATGTAATGAAGATTCCCCATTTCCCTTACCCACCCTGGGGAGAAAGAGATGCCACTGACAGATGATGTTCACAACTGCCCCATATAGTTTCAGGCAGAAGGGTAGTGGAGGCAGCAGGGCTATGTCTACACTTACCAAAGTTAGTTGGAATTAGTTAATTAGTTAATTGGAGTTGCAGCTAGCAAGAGATGTGAAGGATAACAGAAAGGGGTTCTATAAGTATATCAGCAACAAGAAAAGGATCAGAGGTGGTGTAGGTCCCTTACTGAATGGGGCAGGCATCCTCGTGGAGGATGATGCGGAAAAGGCTGAAGTACTCAATGCTTTTTTTACTTCAGTCTTCACAGGGCGGGCCAGCTCCCAGGCTACTACACGGGGTAACGCGGACTGGAGAGAAGAGTGGCCCTCGGTGATGGAAAGTCAGGTTAGGGAACACTTAATGAAATTGGATGTGCACAAGTCCATGGGGCCGGATGAACTGCATCCGAGGGTGCTGGGGGAGTTGGGGGAAGTGATTGCAGAGCCGCTGGCCATTATCTTTGAGAACTCGTGGCAAACGGGGGTGGTCCCGGAGGATTGGAAAAAGGCAAATATAGTACCTATCTTTAAGAAAGGGAAAAAGGAGGATCCGGGGAACTACAGACCGGTCAGCCTCACCTCAATCCCTGGGAAAATCATGGAGCAGGTCCTCAAGGAATCCATCCTGAAACACTTGGAGGAAAATAGAGTGATCAGGAACAGTCAACATGGATTCACCAAGGGCAAATCGTGCCTGACCAACCTGATTTCCTTCTATGATGAGATGACTGGATTTGTGGATGCAGGAAGAGCCGTTGATGTGATATACCTTGACTTTAGCAAGGCTTTTGATACGGTTTCCCACAGCATTCTCGTTGGCAAGTTAAGGAAGTATGGGTTGGACGAGTGGACCGTAAGGTGGATCGAAAACTGGTTAGATCAACGGGCTCAGCGGGTAGGAATCAATGGCTCGATGTCTGGTTGGCAACCGGTAACGAGTGGAGTGCCCCAGGGGTCGGTCCTGGGGCCGGTTCTATTCAACATCTTCATTAATGATCTTGATGATGGAATAGACTGCGTGCTTAGTAAGTTTGCGGATGACACCAAGTTGGGGGGAATGGTAGATACTCTGGAGGGCAGGGACAGGATCCAGAGAGACTTGGACAAATTGGAACACTGGGCCGAAAGAAACCTCATGAGGTTCAACAAAGACAAGTGCAAAGTCCTGCACTTAGGACGGAAAAATCCCATGCACTGCTACAGGCTGGGGACCGATCAGCTAAGTAGCAGCGCTGTAGAAAAGGACCTGGGAGTTATGGTGGACGGGAAGATGAATATGAGCCAACAGTGTGCCCTTGTTGCCAAAAAGGCCAATGGCATATTAGGCTGCATCAGTAGGAGTATTGCCAGCAGATCGAGGGATGTGATAATTCCCCTCTATTCGACACTGGTCAGGCCGCATCTGGAGTACTGTGTCCAGTTTTGGGCTCCCCACTACAGAAAGGATGTGGACAAATTGGAGGGAGTCCAGCGGAGGGCAACAAAAATGATTAGGGGGCTGGGGCACATGACTTATGAGGAGAGACTGAAGGAACTAGGCTTATTTAGTCTACAGAAGAGAAGACTGAGAGGAGATTTGATAGCAACCTTCAACTACTTGAAGGGTTGCTCCAAAGAGGAGGGAGCTAGGCTGTTCTCGAGGGTAACAGAGGACAGAACAAGGAGCAATGGTTTCAAATTACAGCTGGGGAGGTCAAGGTTGGATATTAGGAAAAACTTTCTCACTAGGAGGGTGGTGAAGCATTGGAATGGGCTATCTAGGGAGGTGGTAGAATCTTCATTTTTGGAGATTTTTAAGGCTCGGTTAGACAAAACTCTGGCTGGGATAATTTAGGGGGAGTGGTCCTGCTTTTTAGCAGGGGGTTGGACTAGATGACCTCGTGAGGTCCCTTCCAACCCTATGATTCTATGATTCTATGAATTCGAACTAACTAATTCAAACTAATTTTAGTTCGTTTGAATTAATTTAATTCGAACTAGCATGGCCCCACTGGAATTTTAGTTCGAACTAAGCAAGTGACATGCATGGCACTTGCTTAGTTCGAATTAGTCAGTTGCATTAAGCTCAATGTGCCGGTTAGTTCGAACTAAGCAGTTAGTTAAACTAACATGGCCACATTGACTTAATTCGAATTAACTAGTTCGAATTAAGGGTTAGTTCGAAAGGTACAATCAAATTTATTACTTCGAATTAAGGAAGCCCTTAATTCGAACTAATGAAAGCCTAGTGTGACCAAGGCTTAAGTTAGTTTGAATTAAGCTTCCTTAATTCGAACAAACTTGCCAGTGTAGACATAACCCAGAAGACTAATGGAGCATATCTTGTCCATTGTGGGTAGTTCAAATGGTAGGCAGATAAAGCCAGTAGGCAGGTAGAGAGGGGCAGAAGTTCTCTAGTGTGTTCAGAAAGAGAGAGACTCATTCTGGAAACAGAAAGGGGGGTGGGTGACCAGCTGCCAAGTAACTGAAGGAGATGGAGAATATTGCTCTTTGGGGAACAGCAGCAACTATACTTCTGGTTTTAATCTGGAACATGATGTCAGATTCCATGTCCATGAAGTTTGGCACAGCTCTTCATAGCCTAACATTTCCTATTTATTAAAAACAAACACATAAATAATAAACCATAAACATCCTTCTCTTTTAGAAAAAGTGAATAGGTCTTCATAATTTATAATAAAAGGATGAGAATGGGCAGAAAGAAAGGCCCATCTTTCTCTTTGCAGATCACCTTTAAAGAATGTTGGTTTGGGGTTTTTTTTATTTTTTTTTAAATCTAGAAAGTTCTTTTAGGTTAAACCCCCAATCTGGAATTGGTTTTTTTTAATAACTATCTCTTTAATGTTTCAATTACAAATTATATTTCTTCTTTTCCAGTCCTTCCACCACTTCCTGAATGAATGCAGGGGCTTCAGGGAGCTCTGTGCTGACATGTAGGTGTTGTAGGCCACTCATTTAGGACAGAGCAAAGCAGGTGGCATACAAGCTAGAGCAGGGTGGGGCCTGAAGGTGGAAACTCAAGCTGGAAGGCTCCCCCAGTACTCCATTATTCTCAACAACTCTATGGGGTGGTGGGGATTTGGGAAAGCCAAAGACAGGTCCTGCACATTAGGTGTTCTCCTAACAGTGGGCAAAGATAAAGTGACCTCCCTGATTCTTTTAGATCAGTCAGCAGCCTTTGATAAAGTTTGTTATGAGGCTTTGTTAACCCATTTGAAGTCCCTAAAAGGAGTCAGCAGTACTGCTAGAATGGGTCCATTCCGATCTTTCTGAAGAAACCTAGGCTATGTCTACACTGGCAAGTTAGTTCGAATTAAGGAAGCTTAATTTGAACTAACTAAAGCCATGGCTACACTAGGTTTTAATTAGTTCAAATTAAGGGCTTCCTTAATTTGAACTAATAAATTCGAATATACTATTCGAACTAAGGGTTAATTCAAACTAGTTAGTTCGAATTAACCAATGTGGCCATGTTAGTTCGAACTAATTGCTTAGTTTGAATTTACCAGCCCATTGAACTCAATGCAATTCACTAATTCAAAGTTAACTAAAATTAATTCGAATTAGTTAGTTCAAATTAACTAATTTGAACTAACTTTAGTAAATGTAGACATAGCCCTAGAGAGTACTTGTGATTTTTCATCTGCCCCGTAGGCTTCCATGTGTGCAATTTGCAGATGACACTCAGGTCTATATTTCCAGCATCTCTGACCCAACTACATAAAAAAGAATAAATAGCACAGTATCTATACTAAACTTCAAGTTCCAGAGGGATAGCCATGTTAGTTTAGTTCAGCAAAACAAACAAGGGCTATGTCTACACTAGAAAATGTAAGTCAACTTTGTTAAGTCAACTTTAATAAGGTCAATTTAAAGTAGACCTTATTAAGTCAACTTAACAAAGTTGACTTAATTTTTCTAGTGTAGACATAGCCCCTTGTCAGCCTTATTAAGTTGAGGTAATTCTTTAAGGGGACTTCAATTATCCTGACATCCGCTGGGAGGACAATACAGCAGTGCACAGGCAATCCAGGAAGTTTTTGGAGAGTGTTGAAGACAACTTCCTGGTACAAATGCTGGAGGAACTAACTAGGGCTGCGTCTACACTTGTAAATTAAGTCGACTTAAGCTTGCTTAAGTCGACTTAATTTACCCTGCGTCTACACTACAGTTTCCTTAAGATGACTTAAGCAGCTTGCTTAAGTCGACTTAAGGAAAATAAAATCAACTTAATGAAAATTAAGTTGTCTTTATTAAACCTAGATTGAATTAGATTTAAGGCTCAATTTGACTTTTTGAAGTCGAATTAAGTCAGTGTAGACGTGGGGTAGCCCTAAGTCGACTTAGGGCTACCCCAGGACTACACCAAAGCCCTCCCTGCCGGGGGGGGGGCCCACAGGGGGAGCCTGGCATGCCCCCAAAGGGCAGGGCAGAGCCCTGTGTGACACTTCTGGATTTAGGGAAGCATTTATGATATTATTTTCTATTCATATATCATAAATGCTATAATCCATAGGAACTATGTCATGTTTGGTATCAACAGAAAGGTAATTTGCTGGGAATGATTATATAGTTTATGTATAGGAATTGTAGTTGTATTAGAAGTTAGGAATTTGGTGTTATATCTATACTTTAACTTGTGTGATTCTGTGTAAACACCCGAGACAGGCTGTCTACAACCACTGTCTCCTTAATGTTAAGGAAACTTCCAGGTACAATGGGCTCAGGGAGTAACCTGATGAGCCATTAAGGATACAATGGTTGTATTCCTTATGTCCTTAATGGCTCATCAGGTTACTCCATGGGCCCATTAATGATCTCAATGATGGGATAGATTGCATGCTTAGTAAGTTCGTGGATGACACCAAGCTGGGGGGAATGGTAGACACACTGGAGGGCAGGGACAGGATTCAGGGAGACTTAGACAAATTGGAACACTGGGCCAAAAAAAACCTCATGAGGTTCAACAAGGACAAGTGCAAAGTACTGCACTTAGGATGGGAAAATCCCATGCACTGCTACAGGCTGGGGATCGATCGGCGAAGTAGCAGCACTACAGAAAAGGACCTAAGGATTATGGTGGATGGAAAGCTGGATATGTGCCAACAGTGTGCTCTTGTTGCCAAAAAAGCTAATGGCATTTTGGGCTCCATCAGTAAGAGTGTTGCCAGCAGATCGAAGGCTGTGATTATTCCCCTCTATTCGGCACTGGTGAGGCCGCATCTGAAATATTGTGTCCAGTTTTGGGCTCCCCGCTACAGAAAGGATGTGGACAAATTAGAAAGAATGCAGCGGAGGGCAACAAAAATGATTAGGGGGCTGGGGCACATGACTTATGAGGAGAGACTAAAGGAACTAGACTTATTTAGTCTATAGAAGAGAAGACTGAGGTTGGATTTCATAGCAACCTTCAACTATTTGAAGGGGTGCTCCAGAGGAGGGAGCTAGGCTGTTCTCATAGTAACAGAGGACAGAACAAGGAGCAATGGTTTTGAGTTACAGCTGGGGAAGTTGAGGTTGGATATTAGGAAAAACTTTCTCACTAGGAGGGTGGTGAAGCATTGGAATGGGTTGCCTACGGAGGTGGTGGAATCTCCGTCTTTGGAGATATTTAAGGTCCGGTTAGACAAAACCCTGGTTGGGATGATTTAGTGGGAGTGGTCCTGCTTTTAGCAGGGGGTTGGACTAGATGACCTCATGAGGTCCCTTCCAACCCTAAGATTCTATGGCTATGTCTACACTTACCAAAGTTAGTTCGAATTAGTTAATTAGAACTAACTAATTCGAGCTAATTTTAGTTAGTTCAAATTAACTTAATTCAAACTAGCAAATTTTCGTTCGAACTAAGCAAATGCCATGCATGGCACTTGCTTAGTTCAAATTAGTCAATTGCATTGAGCTCAATGTGCCGGTTAGTTCGAACTAAGCACTTAGTTTGAACTAACATGGCCACATTGGGTTAATTCGAACTAAATAGTTCAAATTAACCCGTACTTAGAAAAGTATAAGTAAATTTATTAGTTCAAATTAATGAAAGCCTAGTGTAGCCAAGGCTTAAATTAGTTCGAATTAAGCCTCCTTAATTTGAACTATCTTGTCAGTGTAGACATAGCCTATGATTCTAATAAGGTTGATTTAGGCGCTAATCCCCATCCACACTGGCTTTAAGTCGATTTAAGGAGTCGACTTAAGGCTTAAGTCAAACTAAAACCAGGTGTTGTTAAGTCGACTTAAGGAAATGCTTAAGTCGACTTAATAAAAGCCCAGTGTGGACATGGCTTTGTTTTGGTTAACTTAAGTCTCCTTAAGTTGACCTAAGTTGCCAGTGAAGACACACCCATGGAGTCTAGTGACACTTTTAAAGACTAAGAAATTTATTTATCGCAAATGATAACGAAAGCTCGTGGGATAAATAAATTTGTTAGTCTTTAAAAGTGCCACTAGACTCCTGTTGAACTTGGTGCAGGGAAGAGGACCAGATGACTGCAGTTTTTGGATATTACCATGATAGTAATGGTGGATTGAGGTAAGCATCTGGAGGAGTTGGCACAGTTGTTACCAGTGCCCCACATGGAGGAAGTTCAGCCACCATTTATATCAGATGTGCAGTCTACAAATTTTATTAAATCCTGGATACCCCACTGTTAGTGGGGCCAATGGCACTTTCTTTCATCTATGCATGGTGAAATGGATGTGATCCTCTCACCAATGTGGACCTCACTGTAGTTATCTAAATCTTTGTCACCTCATGACTAGTTTAATGTGATGCAGTCCCTGGAGTGACAGGTCGTGACCACCCTGAAACTGAACTTTTGTAGAATATTGCAGCCTAATCACTAAGCAGATTTTCATGCATGGATCACATTAGACCAATGCCTTGGTATCTGCATTGAATTCCTACAGGTTTGGGGATGAAATTCAAGATGTTGAAGCGAATCCATGAAGTCCTAAATGATTAGGGACCCAGTTACCTAAAAGGCTGCTTCTCTTTCCTTCACTTAATAGATGCCTAGGCATTTACAGCTGAAGACAGGACATAAAAAAGCAGTTCTTTTATTGAATTTAATACATTTCCCTTTATACCAGCAAAAGCTGTTCCAAAAGAACTTTTTCAACACTTGCTTATACATATAATACTTAAGGTTTAATATAGAGTCCCAAACAAGACTGCTGGTGAAAAATAGTACGCTATCATCATTAGCTACTGAGTCTGGAGAACTGTGACTTCACCACTTTACTCTGTAGCAGATCTGGCAACAAGCAGATACAGAGCAATTAAAACCCTGTTAAAAAGTGTTATATCCCTTCCTGATTTCCAAAACTGCTTTTATATACATGATCTTTCATTGTTTTCCTACCACAAGCAATAAAATAATGGCCTAGATCATCCCTTTCTGCTGAAAATCTTCCGGAAGCAGTTCTGAGTGAAGAAATATGCTACAAAGATTCCCTGCTAGAGATTGCTCCACATCATACTATTGAAGGTGTAGGGTTTGCCTTGCCGTCAAACCTAGCAGAATCATGCAGAGGTCCCATACTGCTGCACTGGCTCTAACCTCTACCTCCCTGCCCTGGAACATCTGTGACGGAGGCGCTGTGGAAGACGTAAGATGGGCTGGTGCTGTAATATCTTCTGAGGTTTCTCTGCAGGGAGGGATCAAGAGCAGCGGGAAAGGGTGGGCATCCACTTATCCCTACACCTAGCCCATTTGCTCCTACTCCAGGACCACCCATCTCCACCCCATCCTCATTTGCAGACCCTATGATCCCAAAGAAGATACTCTGGTAGGAGAGGATGTCGAAGACTTGCCTTTCACATGTAAGGGATGGGTGGAGGATTCATGTGAAAAACACTAGAGAGTACTACATCTTCCAGAACCATAAGCTACCTGATACAATCAGCCCTGATTTCATAAGAAATATAACTTGGTATTGCTCAGCCACCTTTATATATAAAGAAATGTGGGTGAAAGAACAGGCAATTGAGAACTGGCATGTAGTAGGGAACTAAATAATTCTGTTAAAAATGATTATTCCGCACTCATTGATGTTCACTTTTTAGTTAATGCATTATTGACTTACAGTAAGCAAGATAAGAGAATTTGATGAATAGCAGGCAACAGAGGCATATGCTTTATTTCCTTGTGTTTTAAGAGTAACATTTCTTGGCAGGTTAACACTGTTATATTCCAAATTCTGTATGTAATATTTTCTGATGGTGAGATACACAAACACTTCATTAACAGAAGAAACTAAAACAATTTGCAAATTTGGAAGAATTCTTATTATGAACACCCACACATGCTTTTGATTATATGATGTGCCAGACACCTACAAAAACAATGTATAGCCTCCTATGGCTTACTTGAAATTTTCAGATTTCACTTCTCCTAAAAGAAAGTGATCCCTTTGACCCTTCCTCCAAGTCTTTTTCCTGCAAGGCAATGTAATGTCACCATACAGCGATTGCTTTACTTGTACAACATACTTGAAAGAATACTATCACCTTGAAATCTAGTCAATTTTTTAAAAATGAGTTGAAAGTAGTTTCAGGTATTGTATGTGTCCCTGAGTCTCCTTGGCTTTACATTTGCATTTTCCTGTTTTCTAAAATGTTTTTATCCCACCTTATGTGAAAAACCCATAACAGAGGAAATTGATTATACACAAAGTAGTGTCCAATGCACAAAGCAAATAAGTAGAAAAATATGTTAACAGTATCCCTTTAACCTCACTGAAATGTTTGATATATTTAAGAGACCTACCTTGAAAGAAGCTTTTGACTCGGAGATAGCTGACACTAAGGCGCAAGACAGAAAGTTTGTCCAATTTAGATATTATGTCAGGTGGGAAAGGCAGGAGGCTGGCCAGATGATCTAATTCAGCATTCAGACGGTCCCTATGTCTCTTTGAAGGATTAGATTTTTCATTCCCAATGGCAGGCCTTCTGTGGTGGGAAAAAGTGTGATTAATCATCCATTACACATGCATACAGGGAGGTTGATACACTATTTGCTATTAGTTAATCACAGAAACATGTAGACTGTCTTTTGGATAATGAATCCATAAAGTTATTTTAAAATTATCCATTCTTCACTTGCCTTCTTCATTGTACAAAATATGTATACTATAATAGGAAGAAAGGTTTTTAGTTTAATAAAATTATTCAGTCATCAATGGAGAATGCAGCAACAAATGAGAGAGTAAAATCTTCCTCTCTATGATCTCAGGTGACAAAAGAATTGCAATATGTACGCCTACAGCATAAAACATAGAATTGATCAATTTTCTTTGCAATTCCAAAGCACATAACAAGTAATTAAATTCTTAGTTAAGGTTCTGATACCATTCCTGATGTTTCCTGATACAGTCACATTTATTTTCCTAATAAGAACTAAAGATTTCCTATCTCTTCTTATTGTCTTCCTTATTTGGGATGCAGACCCCAAGAGCCACATACCTTCCCCATAAAGGCTGGAAACATACACAGCCCACTTTGCTACAAACATAACTCTTCTCTCTTCTGCAAATGTATTTTAATGAATATTTTATCAATAGAAAATGATACAAACTCTGGGCCCACATGTTTTGCTAGATTGAAAGGGATGGTCAGTATCAAGAGGATGAAGAGGGGCATCGTTGACAAAGTTGGAGGACCAAATTCAGAGGCAAGTTGACGCAAACCCAAGAAGTCTGGACTGAATGCAGTCCTTTTACTATGTTTGTTATGCCAACTTAGATTAGTAGTACAAGGGGGCTTCCTCCTGTCAAACTTTAGCCCCGCCCACTGATCATCCATCAAACTTTAGCCCTGCCCACCGGCTCCCGGAAGTCCCGCCCCAGCCGGTCACCTGACATCCGGTCCCGCCCCGACCACCGGAAGTCCTGCCCCATCCGGTCACCTGACATCCAACCCCACCCCCTGCCCCACCTGTCAGCAGAAGTCCCGCCCCCAGCCGGTCACCTGACATCCGGTCCCACCCGCTGCCCACTTGTCACCGGAAGTTCTGCCCCATGACATCCGGTCTTGCCCCCAAGCTCTGACTTCTGGCTGACAAGGGTCACCTGATCGGAAGTGGGCGTTGTGACCCTTTCCCCGCCCATCGGGGTGCGTTTCACCCCGAGAGCGGGGTTGGCCGGGAAAGGGCACGTGGTGGGGGTGGGGTGACCCTCCGCCAATCGGGGTCATCCCGGAAGGGCATGGCGGTTGGCCGGGCTCCCCCCCCCCCCCGGAAGCTCGGGCCTTTTTAAAAGCGGAAGACCCCAAGGGTGTTTCTCGAGACCGCGTGGTTCACAGCTCGTGAAGAACATGGATGCCTTCGCCACCCCCATGAGACCTCTGCACTTTGTTTTGGCTCCTAAAGTCTTGGCCCCCCGGCGTAGAAAGCGGTACATCAGCAGCAGTTCTGAGGAAGAGGGAGAAATCAAGGACAGCCAGAGCCCTTTGGCTCAGCCTTTGTTCGATACACCAGAACCCGAAACCCAAGAGATCAGGGAGCAGCCTGACGGACTCTCACTGGCATCAACAGACCAGGAGAAAGGAGAAGAGGAGGCTCAGGTAAAGGAACAAGCATGGGTTGCTAACCGCATAGCTCTAAAAAGCCAAAAGGGTGGTGGTGGTGGATTCACAGCTCTTTCTTCTTTTTTTTTTTTTTCTGAAAATCTCTCTTGTCTTTCAGGAACCCCCGGACAATATTGCAGCGGACGAGAAAGATGAAGCTGGCCTTGTTTTTGTTCAACGCAGGTACTCACCGATGAAGAGGATGAGGCCAGGGATGAGGCCTATCTGGAGTTTAAGAGAAGGCTCGGCCTGGAAACGTTTGAACCACTGCCACGTCGCCAGCGTAAAAAACTCATGCGGTCTGTTGTGCGTGTTGCTGTTTCTGCTTCCCTTAATTACTGTCTTAAGGAAAAGATGTTCGAAGATTGTGAAGGCTGTGTCATAGACGCTCCAGGCCAATGGCACCATGACTGTGTGCAGTGGACTTCAGAGGATATAAACTGCAACTCCGGGATGTGTGCGCTGAACTATGTTTTGAAAGCTTGTTAAACATTGTTATTGCCACGAGTTATGTTATGGAATGTCTGTACGTAACTAAAAAACATTTAGACCTAGGGGTGACCTTGGTACGCGCTGTGCAATTCGATCCAGACCCTAGCAGCGTTCTAAAGAAGATGACTGAACCGGAGGATGCCCGTTTGGAGCATTGTATGGACCGGCTGGTCCGCACAAAATGTTACAGAAGTCTCCTTAGGAAGCAGACTATGCATAAGAAATACAAAAGGATTAAGTTAGAGAATGCTGAGGGGTCATACACGAGATGTAAACCATCTTGTTAGCTGTAAATAAATGCATCTCTGGAAAAGGCCTGCGTGGGCCTTAAATGTAAGTGTTTATTTCAAGGTTGCCATAGGTCTTTTAAATAAAAATGTTTTTTGTGAGATCCAGCTATTGCGTCTTTGTGTACTTACAGCAAAAAGCTGAAATGTGTGTAGCAGCATTTTGTGGGAAAAAACAACCCAGAAATATTTATTTAAAATAAAGCCAAAGGGTTAGAAAGGCAGCATGGAACAGGGGGGTCTCTGACTCACCACCCCACTACAAGGAGCCACCCTTTGTTTTCAGCCGGGGTAGAGTTATCAGGTAGTTAGGTCTGATGGGCCTAGGTCACAGTAAAGGAGGTTGCTGAGTGAATGCTATTGGATAGTTTAAATCAACTTGGGAGTTTGTAGAACACGATTGGGCAGTTTAAAAATAACCTCAGGAATCTGTGGGTCAGTAGTTTTTTCTCCTCTTTTGTTTCAGCCAGGGCTAGAGTTTTCAGGAATTAAGTTTGATGGGCCTAGGTCACAATAAGGGTGGAGGCTGGGTGGAACTGCAGAGCTCTGATTAACAATAAATTAACTTTAAGGGGAAAAAAACCCTTTCCTTAACTTTTAAAAACCCCACAGACTGTTTTAAAACCAAAATTTCAGGAATTTTTTCTAGCAACTCAAAGTCATTATAAGTTTAAAATCATACATTAACAAAAATCAAAGCCCTCCTTGAAATGTTTTAAAGAAGCCACCCCCATACTTTTAAAAAACGTATGTTGTAAGAACATTCAAAAGCTATAAGTATGTGTAGAGTGCTTGCTATAGCTGCAGCACATCTATTTTATGTAAGGATTGGAAGAAAGTACTCTCACCATCAGGAGTTCTTAGATGCTATCAGACAGTTTTAAAACCAAATTTCAAGTGTAGCAGCATTTTGTGGGAAAAAACAACCCAGAAATATTTATTTAAAATAAAGCCAAAGGGTTAGAAAGGCAGCATGGAACGGGGGGGAGGGGTCTCTGACTCACCACCCCACTACAAGGAGCCACCCTTTGTTTTCAGCTAGGGGTAGAGTTATCAGGTAGTTAGGTCTGATGGGCCTAGGTCACAGTAAAGGAGGTTGCTGAGACAGAGTTAGAAGGGTATAAAAACCTCAGCTTTTCTGGAGACTGTCCTTTCTCTTCACAGAAGCTATCTTGAACAGCTGCTGGACTCCAGGCCTAGGTATGTTACTTATTTTTAACTCTGAAAAAACATATACACTGTTACTGTTCTGTTCATGCTGTCCTTATTAATGATGATACATGTCTTTATTGCAGTGTGATCTCTTTTTGGCATGGAAACAGCATCTTCGAGCAGCCTTTTACCAGGGCAAGGTAAAACCCTGTTTTAACTATGGTTGGGCTTAACTTTAAATCTGGGTTTGATGCATTTGTGGTAATTCAAATTGCACTTGTTCTTTAATTCAAAGGTGCATCTACATGTGAGAAAAATCATGTCCCAGCTTGTCTTTACCCTGTGGTGGAAGGTAAATATTTACAATTGGTTTTTAAGTGTGTGTGTGTGTGTATGTGCTTAAAATGCCTGTTTTTTATTGTAGCCTGATCACAAGGCAATGTGTTTTAAGGCTTGGATTTTTGTTTGTGGGGCAGGGCCTTGAGCTAAAGTTAAGTGAGGGGGTTTCTTGAAATGTATTTAAAATGGTCTGGTTTTCGAGCACCCCGGCAAAGGGTTTTTTTTTTTAAATGACTTCTAAAAGTTAAGGGATTTCTTGAAAAGTATTTAAAACTTCCCTGTTTTTTCTTTTTAGTCTGAACACATGGCCGAGCCTTTTTAAAAGTGACTGGTCCTGGGCTTTTTAAAAGTATATGCTGTGTTTAAAACTGTCCTGTTTTTTTCTTTTTTAGTCTGAGCACATGGCAGTGTCTTTTTAATGTTGGGGAGTTAAAGATAAGCAATGGGGTTTGTTGATTTAAAACTGTCCTGTTTTTTTCTTTTTAGTTAGAGCACATGGTAGTGTCTTTTTTTTAAAAAAATGATTTTTGAAAGCTACATGTGGGGACTTCTTGAAAAGTATTTTGTTATAAACTGATGGGGTATTTATAAAGTGAGTTTTAAGAGTTACTGGGCCTCGGTTTTTAAAAGTATTTAAAAGTGTCTGGTTTTTGAGTACATGGCCAGGGGTTGTTTGGGTTTTTTTTAATTATTTTTTTAAAAAGTTAAGCGTGGGGGTTTCTTGAAAAGTATTTAAAACTGCCCCTGTTTTCTTCTTACTCTGAGCAGATGGCAGTGTATTTTTAATGTTGGGGATTGCTGATTTAAAACTGTTTGGGGGGATTTTATACTGTGCAAAAGGTGGTGTGTTTTTTAATGCTCTTTTGCTTGTGAGGCAGGTCCTTAAGTTAAAGTTAAGTGCTGGGGTTTCTTGAAATATATTTAAAACTACCTTTTTTAATTTATTTTTTTAAAGTCTGAGCACACGTTGGTGTCTTTTTAAAAAGTTGCTTGGCCAGGGCCTGAGGCCCGTGGTAAAGATAGTTATAATTGAGGAATTTAAAAATATTTTATTGAACATTTTGGTTTTGGGGTCCGTTGGCAAACTAGTGGGAGGGAAAAAATTCACCTGAAATAGTGAGGAAAGTTTTAAGATAATGAGTATTTTTTAAAGCTAAGACCCTTTTATAATAATGTTGTTTGCTTTACAGTACTATCAAAAAATGAAAGAAGTTTAGGTCTTCGGATAAACAAGCTCAGAAGAAAAAGCAAAGAGACAGCTGAAAAGGAAAATCTACCACCCTCAATGACTGACAGAGAGCTGAATTCCAGTAACTATATTTGGTTTTAGTTTTTTTTTTTTCTATTTTTAATTAGGTATCTAGCCAGTGTGGTAAAGTTAAGGTTTCTTTTCTATTTTAAAAAAAAAGTTCAATTTGATGCTAAATTGGAACATCTGGGTTTTTTTTCCCCTTCTCAGGCATGGACAGCTCTCCCAATGCCCTGTGGATAAACAAGCTCAAAAGAAAAAGGAAAGAGACAGCTGAAAAGGAAAATTTGCCACCATCAATGAATGACAGAGAACTGAATTTCAGTAAATATTTTGGGTTTTT
>ML685756.1:28711713-28723261 GCA_007922175.1 Pelusios castaneus | reverse complement strand
ATGAATGACAGAGAACTGAATTTCAGTAAATATTTTGGGTTTTTTTGATTTTTCTATTTTTAATTAGGTATCTAGCCAGTGTGGTAAAGTTAATTTTTTAAAGATGCTAAATGGAAACATCTGTTCTTTTCCTTCTCAGGCACGGACAGCTCTCCTGATGTTGTTATAATTGACTTTCCAGGGACACCTCCAGCAAAATCACCTCCAAAACTTTTAACAGCAGCACCAGTGCAAAACAGCAAAGGAGCCCTGATGAAGCAACAGGAAACCCCCGAGCGCAGATACACCAAACCCAAGGACAAAACAAAAGACTCTGGTACAAAGCACCACACCGCCAGTTCCTCAGTGGTCAGTACCACACCAAGCCCTGAGAGAGCTGCGAGTGAAAACACACACATTCACAAACCTGGAGCTCGCACTCTAGGGGTTGTGAATCAAAAACCAATAAAACACCACACCCCCAGTTCCTCAATGGCCAGCACCACACCGAGCCCTGAGAGAACTGTGGGTGAAAACACACGCATTCACAAACTCGGAGCACGCGCTCTAGAGGTTGTGAATCAAAAACCACGGAGTGAAAGCTCCAGCGATGATGATAATTACTATCCACATCCACCCCACGATAGGCTTGACAGAGTTCTTCAGTATTCTAAAGAGATGTGGGGAAAGCTAATAGATGAATATAACACTTCATTCAGAGAGCTGATGGGGACTGTATTTTCCAGGGTTCCAGAAGAAAGAATGGCTGGAAACTATGTAAAAAATGCAAAAACTGTTGATAAATATGTTAAAAAATATTTCAACTTTCCAGAAGGTGTTTTTGAATCCTCACAGCTAGTCACAGGGAGGGGTACCCGCCCTAATCAAAAAGGGGGTGGTCTTTTAAGGGATAAGCGGGTGGCTGCCAAAAAGTTACTGGCCAGGGTTGCTGTAAAGATTTTTAAAAAGGCTGAGGTGATGAGGAGAAAAAAACAAAAAGAGAGGTCCACTAGTGATGTGCCTGAGAATGAGGAGGTGGAAACTGACCCCAGGGTTGGTGGTTTAGAATATTCCCCAGAAAGCTCTCCCATGGAGTCTGGGGTAGATTTAGAACCCCATCCTGAGACATATACAGAGCGGGTGAGGAGCTGGCAGTGGGAATTACCTAGATTCAGGGCTGTGATATACAGTGAGGAATTTCGTTTTGTCAATCTCGAGAGAATCGGTTCAGTTGGGTGGGTCATTGAAGCTGTGCATGGGGGCATACAGATGGTTCTTGATGAGATTCAAGGTAGGGTAGACCCAAGTGATTACGTTCAGTTGTGTTTGGGGGGAGGGCGGGGAATTTAACCAACCCTCTGTTTTCGGTCAGGAGAAATAGGGATGAGTTCTCCGCTGAAGATTTCTTAAATCACACTACTAAACTGTTACAGAGTAATAGAGAGGTGCATGTCGATGGGACGTTACGCCTCGTTGTGACAGTTGTAAAAAACACGGGCGGGGGCGGGTGTAGCATTTTGAATTCGATCCTTAACAGCGAAATTCTACACAAAAAAAGGCAGTGTTTGGTAGACCTGACTAACGCTGACTCGAATCTGTGTTTTGCTGGCGGGCTCTTGGCCGTCATGTCAGACCGTAGGCTTACAGACGCAGAATTATTAGATGGGGCGAGAAAGCTGCACGGAGAACTGAGGTGGTCAGATCGAAAAAAGATGATGCTCAGTGACATAGCGGTGGTTGAACAGCATTTGCGTGTCAATATTCAGGTGGTTCTTTATACGGCGAAAGGCCGGTGGGGTTTTTTTAAAACAGGAAGCCCTGTGTACCCCACGAAATTTTTTGTCCTGCTGCACGATGACCATTACTATGGGGTTTTGGACGTGAAAAGGTTGTTTGGGGCCAAAAATTATTGTGAGTTTTGCCACAAGGTGTACAGTCACGACCACTCTTGCAGATACCGTTGCCGCCTCTGCTTGAGCGTGACATGTTCAGAAAACACAGTCGGGGGTCAGAGAGGTTTCAAGGGATGCCCCAGCTGTAGGCTGTATTGTCAGTCCAAAGAGTGTTTAGATGGCCATCTAGAAGCAGCATCTAAAAATCATGTCGAATGTTGGGTTAAAACTTTGTGCGAGAGTTGTGAGTCCTATGTGGACAAAGGTCATAAGTGCGAAGGCTGGCACTGTAAGCAGTGTCACGGCAGGATTCCCCCTAAAGTTGGTATAGACGGTCACTTGTGTTTTCTAGACAGCATTATAAAGCCTGAGAAGTCAGAAAAGTATATTTTTTACGATTTTGAGTGCATGCAGGAGACGGAGGTGCACGTGCCCAATTACATTTTTGCCATGTCCCTAAAGCCGGAAAAATCTTGGGAATTCAAGGGTAGTGAGTGCCTTTCTGACTTTGTTAAAACCTTTATTGGCAAGAAGTTTTGGAAGTACACATTCATAGCGCACAATTCCAAAGGTTATGATGCTTACTTTGTGGTCAAGGAGTTACTGAAGGAAAAGATGAATGTGGAATTGATAACTCAGGGCAGTAAACTGATGTGTGTGGAAGTTAAGGCTCTGGACATCCATTTTATAGACTCTCTGAACTTCCTCCCCATGAAACTTAGCAAGCTCCCGCAGGCTATGGGGTTTGAAGATGCCAAAGGGTACTTCCCACATTTTTTTAATACTCTGGAAAACTAAAATTACGTGGGCCCTATGCCCGGGGTGGAGCACTACGGGGTTGACAGCATGATGCCCCAGGAGAAAGCAAGCTTTCTTGACTGGTACAGGGACAATCAAAATAGGACGTTTGACTTAAAAAAAGAGCTCGCGTATTACTGCCAGCAGGATGTAAAAATTTTGAGGCGGGCCTGTCTTCTGTACAGAGGAGATCATGAACATGACGACAAAATTTGATACTGTAGAGAGAGCCCCTGGTAAAGTTGCGGAGGTGAAACTATGTATAGATCCTTTCCAGTTCATAACTCTGGCATCCATCTGCATGACCATGTACAGATTTATGTTTTTAGAGGCTAAGACAATAGCCCTTCTCCCTTCTGACAACTATCACAGGCAGAAAAAGAGATATTCTACCCCGTCTATTCAGTGGTTGATGTACATTGCTCACAAAGAAAAGATAAAGATACGTCATGCGCTACAGGAAGGGGAGGTTCAGATAGGCTCCTACTTTCTAGATGGTTACGCCATCATTGATGGCGTGCCCACGGCCTTTGAGTTTAATGGTTGTTTTTCCATGGCTGCATCACCTGTTACCGTGAAAAAGCTCTAAACCCTATGACGGGGACAACTTTTGGGTTTCTTTATTATAAGGTGCAGCACAAGGCTGACTATCTGAGAAGCAAGGGGTATGCGGTCAGGACTCTCTGGGGCCACGAGTGGGAGACCATGATAGAAATGGACAGGGAGCTTGTGGGTTTTTTAAAGGAAGCCCAACTACCCCAGCCTCTGGTCCCGAGGGACGCTCTTTTTGGGGGCAGGACTAATGCGGTACATCTGTACCCAAGTCCGGTGAAGAAATCCACTATTACGATTTTACCAGCCTGTACCCTTTTGTAAACAAAACCAAAGAGTACCCCCTTGGACACCCCGATATCATTTTGGACAAATTCGGACCTCTCTCAAATTATTTTGGCATTGCAAAAGTTAAAGTGTTTCCCCCGCGAGGGCTCTTCTTCCCATTGCTGCCAGTCAGGCTAGGCGGCAAGCTCATGTTCCTGCTCTGTCGAACCTGCGCGGAGACCGAGCAGCAGGAAACATGCACCCACACCAACGAGGAGCGGGCCCTTCTGGGGACTTGGTGCACGGTGGAGCTAAACGCCGCTGTAGCAAAGGGGTACACGGTGGCTAAAATCTACGAAATCTGGCATTTTAAAGAAAAGTCTGATATACTCTTTTCAGAGTACATAAAATTACATTTGCGTCAGAAACAAGAGGCTTTGGGGTATCCCAGCTAGTGCACGGATGAAGAAAAACGAAATAAGTACATTAGCGATTTCTATCAAAAAGAAGACGTGCGTTTACGCCCGCACGAAATCACTGTGAACCCCGCTAAGCGTCAAATCGCTAAACTGTTCTTAAATTCTCTCTGGGGTAAATTCGGTCAAAGAACAAACTTGCCCGAAACCAGCATCGTGAGAGACCCCGACGAACTCTTTCAGTACCTGTTTTCCCCCAATTACGAGGTTTCATCCTGCAAGTTTATCGATGATGAAACAGCGTGCGTGTCCTGGAAACACGCCAAAGACCGCTGTACAGTCTCTGGCAACACCAACATCTTCATTGCCTGTTTCACTATCGCTTATGTCCGCTTGGAACTGTACAACCTGCTAGACAGGTTGCAAGAGCGTTGCCTGTACCATGGCACTGACTCAGTGATATTTGTGCAAAGGGAGGGCGAGTGGAATCCCCCTCTGGGGAATTATTTAGGGGACCTCACCAGCGAGATCCTGCCAGTTGAGCACATCACCGAGTTTGTGTCAGCTGGTCCAAAAACGTACAGGTACAAGCTGTCGGGGGGGAAAGGCCTGTGTGAAAGTGAAAAGGAATTACCCTGAATGTAGCAAACTGTGAAAAAATCAACTTTGACAGTTTGAAAGAGCTGATCCTGCACAACAGCGCGGACCCAGGAGAAAACACCTCCAAAAAGATAGAGGTGCAGCACCCCTCTATCGTGAGGAACAAAAAACAGTGGGAAATAGAGACCAAGACCCTTAAGAAAACTCAGAAAGTGGTTTAAAACAAGAGGGTCCTCAGAGAAGGGTTTAAAACGCTGCCCTACGGCTATTGAAAAATATGGACACACGGTGGAAACATCCTTTTTCTGTAATTCTCGCTGGACCTAGCAACTGCGGGAAGTTACTTTATAAAAAACGTATTGGATAATGCTGAGAAAATGCTGTCTGTTAAGCCTGAGAACATCGTGTGGTGTTATAGTTGTTGGCAGCCTCTGTATAAAGAACTGCTCTTGTAAATATCCCTTTATCAATTTTGTGGAGGGGCTGCGCGATGCTTTTGACAATGACCGGTTGTTTCCTACCAATAAAGTAAATATGGTTATCGTAGACGATCTGATGAACTCTGCTTATGAAAGCGATGAAACTGAGAAAGCCTTTACCAAGTACGTGCATCACAGGAACCTGAGTATTATGTACATAGTTCAGAACATGTTTTGTCAGGGAAAGAAGAGTCGCACGATTAACCTGAACGCCAAATACATGGTTCTATTAAAAAACCTCAGGGATAAATTACAAATCACCACGCTCGCCCGGCAAATGTACCCGGGCAAGACGCAATTCTTTCTAGAAGCTTTTGAGGACGCTACCAAAAACCCATACGGTTACCTGGTGGTGGATTTAAACGTTTCCACGCCAGAGGCTTATAGACTAAGAACCGGTCTTTTCCCTCCAGACTGGCCAGCAGTTTACACTTTAAAAAGAACAGCCGGGTATAAAAAGAGATGAATTTTCAGCGGGGCCTTCTTAACAGCGGAGGCTGCCGTCCGGAAAACATGTCTAGCTGCATGAAAAGAAACCTGGCCCTTTTGAAATTACTTACCGATTCGTCCCCGCGGCAAAGGAAAGCTATACTGTGTTCGGCTTCTGACAATTTAGTAGCGGCCATCTCAGAAATAGCTCTGAACACTTTGAAAGGAAACATACCTTTGATGCCGAATCAAGTGCGTGTGCTGAAAAAGAGACGCACGTTGATAAAAACCCTGGGTAATAAAAGGATTTCGATTAAAAGAAAAAAGCATCTGGTGAGGCAGTCCGTCGGGTTTATCGGACCTCTGTTAAGCTTCGCTATCCCTCTGATAACTGGACTTTTGATTAATCAATAATGGAGTATGTGGAAAAAATGTACCTGGTGCCCAGCCACCAGTTGGAGCAATTAAGGGCTCCCCCTCCACCGGAGGAAAATATCAGAAAGACTGCAACTCGCTTGCTGGATAGTGAAATGAGGTCTGTTCTTCAAAGGACTGACTTGGATGAATACAAAAAAGCTAAACTATACACCGCCGTGCTTCAAAGGTACCTAACGTACGTGAAGCAGAGCGATTTGGATCAAGGGAAAATAAGTCTCTTTCTACCAGACCAGGAACAGAATGTCCCCTCCAATCCCCCAGAAACACCCCAAACCCTTGACTCTGTTGCTCAGGAAATACTGGATAGCGTCGGTAAGCGTTATAAGAGAAATGCAACTGTATTGCTAAATAAGCTGGGACAGGATAAAAATATATCTTCGTGGAACGATAAAGGGGTTTTTGTGTACAAAGGCTCGGTGGTTAACGGGTCTAACTTATTCAACTTAGTCAAGGCCGTCACCCAGACGCGTTCCGTTCCTAGCAAATGTGTGCCCAAAGGCTGGGATGCGTTCATGAACGCCATGGCAGAACTAAACGTGCCATCGTCCGTCATAGGGAACGCGGCCAACAGAGATCTTTTGGAGAGCCTGAAGGCCTCAACGGCTGATCCCGGAGCAGATCATGAACCCTTTTTGCCTTCTAAAAAACGAAAACTGGCTAAAAGAGCCAAATGGCTCATTGTGTAATTTTTTTTTCTTTTCGTGCTCTGAAAAACAATTATTAAATGGTCTTTTTTTTGTTGCTTTAAATAAAAAATCTTGTATACTTCTTAAAAAATTTTATTTGTCATGTGTATTTTTTCTGAATTGGCCCTTTTTAAAAACAAACAAACAAACACAAAAAGACCACCAGACACGGATTGTCTTTAAACCCTACGCCTGGGGTGCTTTACTGAGAAACACGGCTGTAAAATTCATTGCAAGATACACCCGTCTGGGCTTGCTGAAACATGTTTTGAGCAAATCTAGGCATACCCGAGTATTTACTTTTTATTTTTCTTACAAAATTCACCACCATTTGGTCATTTTGCACCAAATCATTAGAATACAATTTCAAAATCTGGTTAAAAGGTAAACCCTTGCTACAGTGATGCAAGAAAAACATGCAGTGATAGCCGCAGGCGACAGAGCACGGGTCCTGCAATTGTCTAGTGTGAAACGCAATGTCGGTGGCATTTTTGTTTAAAAATTTCATGATGGTTCTGGGGAACAACATGCTGTTTGGGGGGTGCCCGTACGAGTCAAAAAACTCTCCGCGGTTTCCCCCTGCCAGGTACAAAGCGAGCCAGTGTTCGCCAGGTTGGTTGTGCTGGTGCGTGTTGACCACCAAACCTAGGGGTCTCCGAGACAGCCTCCTTCTGGGGAGCCAATCGCTGGGGAACACGTCTAAGAAAGTCTCTTGCGTGGCTGGGTCTGCCAGTAAAACCCGTGAGAGCTGCATGGTGTCCATGCTCACATGTAGTCGAACAGGATGTTTCTCCTCTGATTGATCTCTATGACGTTGTCAAAAACCCCATACACGATCATACACCCCATACACGGTGGCCGTCAAAGTCTTCGCAAAACGTATTTCTGCTCTCAGGTTCCCAGTTTTTATCAGGGAATAGTGATCAGCACATTCCTGGTCGGGGGAGAGGTCGAAGGCAAACAAGGTATAACCCTGGGCAAACTGCACACGGTCAACGAGCAGCGCACGATCTTTCATGTGTTTACCGGCCGTCTGTACCAGATACATGTACTCCCTCATGCAGCGCCCAGCCTCGAAGTCCAGCTGAAGAGGCTTGGTCGGTAGCTGTTCGCCATCCACGTACGAGGCCACAAAGTTAATATCGTAATGTTTAAAGTTAAAGGGTTTTTTAGCGTAACTCCCGCTGAATGCATCGTTATCCACGAACCCCAGGACGAGCATTTTGGGTAGCTGTCCCAAGAACAGGTTTTCCTGGTTACTGACCCTGCTTCCCGCGGGGATGCTAAACACTTTCATTCCCACACGGTCCACAGGGTGTTTAGCATTAGCGGTGAGCAGGGCCTCTACATGCCCCAGACGGACACCCGGGGTCACCCGGACTTTCTTCACAAAAAGGGATGCTGATACAATGCGCAGTTTATAGCCTGGGGCTGCATCGCCCATTAAGCAGAAGGCGTCTTTACTGCGTGTCAGTTTAATTTTCACGTCCACGCCGTTCAACAAAAGTTTTTCTTGAAAAAATAGGTCGCTGTGTAGGCCCAGCAGCTCAGTTGTCCTGCTCTGAGCTGTCAGATCTGCACACTTCACAAACCCTAGACTCTCGCCATCCAGCTTTACGGCTTCGTGTTGCCCAGGGGTGTCTTTAATAAACAGGCCGCTGGAAAATTGCGTAGCGAGAGTGTCACTGCTGTAATTGAGCACCGATTCTACAAAGGCCCAGTAAGGGTAGCAGTTGTTGCTTTGAGTTATGAGTCGGTCTCCCAGCGTGACGTCCAGCTGACTGAAAACAGATGCCATGGGGTAATTCACCAGGCCCACCACGGCATCCCGGGCGAGGTTGGTTCCGTCTCCCTTTACGATCTTGCAACAAAGGTACAGAAGCGTATTGTTGAAATCCATGTAATCTATTCCGTTCCCCGCTATAAAAAAGTCAAGGGGGGCCGCCTCCGTAATGGCCGATAGTGGCGGCACCTTGATGTAGATGCTTTTCTCGATGCTGGTCTGCGTGGGGGCTATTTGGAAAGTCCAATTCAGATTTGGTGCACTCTTCAGACCCGCAGTGAACGAAAGCCATGTTGATTAAAATAGATCTCTTTTACCAGCTGGAGCATGTTTCCTATTTCTCCGCCTCCCCTTGGTCTTTCGCTTCTGGCTAGCCCGGCGCCAGAGCTCTTTTTTTAAAGGGTTTTGGGGGACCTTGGCGTCGCGGGTATGACGTGTTTCTCTTTCTCTTCCTCCTTTTGATGTACATCAGCCCCGACCCCTCCTGGGCAGGAGGTTCCCTCACCTTCTCCAGAACAGCACGGGAGACATGGCCTACCACGTCTCTAGCTATGTTTTGAGCAGCGGTTTTGACGTGGGGTTTAATAATCTCTAGCCCTCTCCTCAAAAGCGGAACGGCTTTTCGAAAGAGGCTACAGATTATTCCACCCAGGCCAACCCCGTACATCACGGGGGTCCCGTGATAACCAGGAAGGGCATATCCGGCCTGGGCTTTGTAATAGTTGCTGTAGATGGCGGGGTCACTGTAATTTTTTAGGGTCACCATGGTGCTTTTTCCCCCCTCCTTTTAGAAGCCTCTCCGGGGACGCAGGTGCAGCTTGACGATCACCTTGCCGAAGCGAAATGAGACGTGTCTGTTCTGATCAGTCTTTATTTCAATGGTGATGTTGTCGATGTGATGCTTACTGACGGGAACGTAATGCGGTTTATCGTAGGTGATGGTGACAAACTCGCTGTTCCTGCCTCGGACGGGGATGCAGCGTAAGAGGGGAACGGAAAAATCCCCCACGAGCTGGTGTTCCACGATGTTCGTGTACAGGTACAAGGAGTTGAAACCTCCTGTGATGTCTGCTGAGACAGGGATTTTGTTGACGCGGCTGTTGGGGTACAAACCCAAAATATTAGCCAGCTCTCCTCTGGTAGAAAACGTGTAAGCGACATCGGTGGACTTAAGTCTACCTTTTCTACCCAGAGGATCATAGTTCATGATCACCTCGGGTGGGGCAGGATTACAAGTCACGACACCGTTCATGTGCTCCAGCAATTCGGATACAGACGAGTAATAACCTCGTCGTAGGATGTAATTCCATTGTTTATCTTCGCAGGTGATTTCAAAAGGGACGTCTTCGTTGATGTTGTTCCAACTGTGCGGGTATTGTATTTCCACCAACCCCACCTCCCAGGCACCCGGGAGATCCAAAGGTTTAATGAGCTGCACGGTAAAGTTCCAGCTGGTGTTTTGGGGCAACAGCCCAGAGCTGGCGTTGCTGGGTAAAGTGATGTAAAACCCACCGTCGTTAATTTTCCCCTTTCACAGATTTGAGAAGCTTCCACCCAGTTGTTAAACTTCTCGGTCCACTCCAGCCACTTCACCAGCAGCTGCTTTTTTCTCCCTCTTCCTTTTGCCACTAGAACTTTTTCAATCCTGTAAACCCTGTCCCGCTTGGGGTTTACTTTTTGCAGTTCTTCGGGGTGAAAAGATCCAGCAACCGTCTCACCCTCGTAATCTTTTACTCAGTATACAGGCCTCCGGCCCTTGGTTAAGGCTTCGTCGATTATGAATATCTCATCGGTAAACGTTTGTTCATATCCTTTCTCAAAAGCTCCTTTGGTTTTAGACAGCCTCACGTGGTCACCTTTTCTAAAAGGGCCGGCAGCCGGTTTTACTTTTAAAGCGTCTCCGTATACTCTTTTCCACACCTTCAGAGAATTCGAGGGGTTAACGTCAACGGGTCTGGCACGTATGGTTCTGTGAAAGCTCCGATTGTAACTCTTTATAAACTTGGGTAATGCGTCGATGTAGCGAAAGGTGTTGCGGGAGGTAAAATATCTCCACATCCGAGATTTTAAAGTTCTGTTAAACCGCTCCACCACCCCTGCTTTGACTTCGTTATTAGTCACAAAATGGTGGACCCCGTGCCACTTTAACAAGCTGCTTAAAGGTTTGTTTAAAAATTCTTTTCCCCAATCGGTTTGTAATTTTTGAGGCACACGACCTTCGCTGAAAATGGTTTTAAAGGCCTTGGCTACTTCACCTCCCGTCTTGTCTTTGAGGCCTAAGGCCCAGGCGTATTTGGATAGAATGTCTATCGCTGTTAAGATGTACTTAAAACCGCTGTTGTGTCTGGAGAATCTTTGCATATCCACCAAATCCGCCTGCCATTGCACGTCCACGTCTGAAACGACTGTCCTGTTTCTTTTAAAACATATTCGGGCCGGTTTGTGTAAAGAGTAAGCCTCCTGGTCCAAAAGCCAAGCGGTTACCTCACCCCTGTTCAAAGTGTTGCTATGCTTTTTGGCCTCTTGAAAAAGAGCGTTCACCCCTCCAAAGCTCCCCACTTCCCCGGGGGTGTAATAGATTTTTTTAAAAAGAGCCACCTGCGTTAGCATGGCTGCCACTTGTAACCGACGCAAGTATAAAGAAAACACGTTCACACCGGTAAATTTAAATGAGCTTTTTATTAATCACCTGGTTTAGCGCCCCTTTTTACAGCACCCTGTGAAAATGGATGCCGCCCACGAAGGAGTCTGAGCTGGTTCGCTCTCCCTCTCAGAGCTGTGTTTCAAACAGGAACAAAAACAGCTGATGCAAGACACATTTGCTCGCATGGGACTGCCGATGTGTAGGTTCTCAAAGGCCCGTATAAAGGCGTCGTCAAGCTGCCGAGACATTTTCAGAAAAAAAAGAGCTGTAAGTCCTGAACGCCGCTCGGTTTGCACTTAACCCTGTGACGGGATGCACATCTGTGCAGCCCTTGGGTGTGACCTGTATAATCTTTCTGTTCAGTTTTGCAGTGTAATTGTGTTATTTGATGACAATTACGCTATACCAGGTTCCTCTGTGAATGCTCAGAACATGTGCCACGTGATTACCAGGGTGCCATGTTCCCTGCTGCGACATGTATGTATAGATGTGAAGCATGTTACAGGGTTCAGACTCTCAGGGCTGTCTCTAGCACAACGGCTGAAGATTTACACATCAAAGGGAATGCTAATGCCCTCCCCTGCT
>ML685756.1:28610418-28711703 GCA_007922175.1 Pelusios castaneus | reverse complement strand
CGGTCATAGCAGCACACCAGACTGGATTTGGGGAGCAGCCTGTCACAAACCCCCACCACATTCCCCTCCATAACTGTCACTTATCGTTCCTTTACCTGCACCGGTTTTTTTCCTTGGGCCTTGTCTGCCTCCAACTCCTGTGAGCCTTCCTCCATGGGGGTGGACAACATGAGGCCATCAAGCTCGTCAGGCTGCTTCCCGGTCTCCTGGGTTTCAGGGTCCGTCAACATCTTGGCCTCATCCTCCTCCGAACCGTCAATGTCGCAGTGTTTTCTCCAAGGGCCGTTAAAGGTTGGAGCCAAAACAAAGTGTGGAGGTCTCAGGGGGTGGCGAAGGCGTCCATGTTCTCCACGAGCTGCGAACCACGCGGTCTCGAGAAACCACCCTCGGGGTCTTCCGCTTTTAAAAAGGCCCGAGACTTCCGGGGGGCGGCGCTGCCGCCCGGCCAAACACTGCGCCCTTCTGGGACGACCCTGATTGGCAGAGGGTCGCCCCACCCCCGCCATGTGCCCTTTCCCGGCCAACCCTGCTCTCGGGGTGAAACGCGCCCCGATGGGCGGGGAAAGGGTCACAACGCCACTTCCGATCAGGTGACCCTTGTCAGCTGGAAGTCAGAGCTTGGGGGCGAGACCGGATGTCATGGGGGTGGGACTTCCAGTGACAGGTGGGCAGAGGGTGGGACCGGATGTCAGGTGACTGGCTGGGGGCGGGACTTCCGCTGACAGGTGTGGCGGGGTCGGGGTCGGATGTCAGGTGACTGGATGGGGTGGGGCTTCCAGTGGTCGGAGGCGGGGCTAAAGTTTGATGGATGGCTGGTGGGCGGGGCTAAAGTTTGACAGGAGGTAGCCCCTTGTACTACTTAGATTACTTCTAAACTTAGAATCACAGGGCCAAATTCAGCGGTGATGTGTAAGTTAAATTCACCTCAAAACCATGTAGTTCTGCTTATACCTTTTCTATCAATGTGTAAGGCACTCAGTAGCTAAACAAAGCACTGCAGTTTTTACACACTTATTCATTTATTTAGAATATGAGGACCAAAATCTGTTCTTGGACATACATAGATAGCTTCTGTTGAACTTCCACATGCAAGTGCAGAATCTGGGCCTCTATCATAGAAGATTAGGGTTGGAAGGGACCTCAGGATGTCATCTCATCCAACCCCTGCTCAAACCAGGACCAAACCCAGCTAAATCATCCCATCCAGGGCTTTGTCAAGCTGCACCTTTAAAACCTCTAAGGATGGAAACATATCTGTTTCTTGCTTGTTTTAAACCTAAACTATCTGCTGTGATAAGCCCATGATCCTCCTACCAATTTTAAAATACTTCCCCAGGATTGGGTGGTTTTTCAGTGGTGTGTTTCAAGGGTCTATTGGACACAAGGCAATTGGGGTTTGTAGGGGAAGGGGTTGGCAGAGGGAAAGGAAAAAGCATTGGTGGTGCACACATCTTGTTTATTTGTTGCTGTCCCTCAGCAAAGTTGAGTCCTCAACTGCTTGCTCCAAAGCATTTTTTCTCCTCTCTATTCCATGGTAATGACCTTGATCAAGAGTGAAAAGGTGCCCCCCTCATCACCCTACTAAGAGGAACCAGATGAAGAGGCAAGGTCTTCATCACACGACCCTATCTCAGGAGTGGTAGGATAAAGATGTGCTGTCCCCATTTTCCACTCCATGTCAAAAAATACTTCTTGTCAGCCATGTAGTGCGGAGCACAAGGTGCAGGGGAGAGATGCAGAAGGAAACTTTGCTTCATCTCATAGACTCATAGACTTTGAGGTCAGAAGGTACCAGTACGATCATCTAGTCTGACCTCCTGCAAAATGCAGGCCTCAAGAGCTCACCCACCCACTCCAGCAATAGGCCACCAACCTATGACTGAGTTATTTACCTCCTTAAATCATGATTTAAGGACTTAAGATACAGAGAATTCACCGGTAGGTGAACCATGCCCTGTGCTACAGAGGAAGGCGAAAAACCTAGTGGGTATACTCAGGAAAGTTTCAATGCATTGAAATACAAGCACATCTAGGGATCCTGAATGGGTCAGGGGATGGTTAAGGAAAGGCTCTGTCTGTACTATCAAACACAGGAGGGCCAGGGAATAAGCATGAGGAGTCATTCTGTTGCCAAAAGCAAGAACCCTCTTGGTACCTACAAATGACATTCACTGTTATAATCTGTGTCAGCAGTGGCAGGGATTACAATCAGATTTATCACTTTAGAATAGAAATGTGCCTGACTTTCTGTCGACACCAGAATATCCATAGGATAGTCTTATGGAAATTTGAATCTCTGTAATAGTCAGCGATGCTTAATAAAACACACAAGAATGGAAATGTCTATTTGTAGATAAATTTTAAAATGCATTTCTTCATTAGTTTTCAAGGAGGAGAGTGACACGAGATGTAGAAGGATAAGATAATTTTTCATTTCTGACTTGGCCCCACAAAAAAATAAGGTGATTTTTTTAATGAATTAAAACCAACATCTTTTCAGATAAATCTAATAACTTGGTCAGTTTAAAAATGTTGGCTTGAGACAAAGCTTGATACAGGTCAAAAGAAGGTTTGGGGGGAAATTTCATGGGATGACAATCAAGTTGGAAAAAGTACCACAACCTTAGCTATAAATTATATAGTCCCTTCTGAGTGATCCCATAATTATGACTAACAGAGCTAAAGAAAGATGTTTTAAGTCACACGGGCTGAGATTTTGTGCTTCACCTCTAGGAAGTGCAATGCAAACCTCACAGACTGGTAAAGAGGTGAGGAGAAGTGAAGGTGGTTTTATCCTACTTTGGAGCCCTCATGTCCTCGGTTGCTATGGCCCCTGACTATTGGGAGTCCAATACCACACAGAATCTCTGTCATGTTTTATGCAATGGCCCTCACACCTCTCCAACCCACCCACCACCTGACCCTATGCCAGGGCTCACAGGTGGCCAGAGAACACTGCAGGGCATCTTGTACCCTTACACAAGACCTCCCTGAAGGCATTCTCCTATAGCCTTTTATATCCTCTCTACACTGGTGCAGAAGCAAATGGGCTCTGTGTTAGGGCCCCCATTTCCCCCCTCCCCCCCTATAGTTTTTACACAAGGCACTTTACAATAATTAAAATGTTCCAACAAAAATTAAAACCCAAACACATAAAAAACTGCCTAGTTCAAACCACCCCAACTAAAGTGATACTTTTCTCAAAAGAAGAAATAATTGCAGAAAGATTATTTAGGTTTCATAGTCAAAAGCTCTTAATTCTACCCTCTTGTCAATCCATTTTGTAGAGTGAAAAAGTCAGAGGTCCTGTGGAAAAAATCAAGTAATTAAAGACTATAATAACACACCCATACAAGGAGGTTGAATTAAGATTGAGAAGGTAGCTGTAAATTTGGCATTCCCAAATTTTTGAATAATTGACTTTGCATCCTTAATAATGTTGTTTGGAGGGCGGGGGGCAAGGTTTAAAAGCAAAATGGTAAAAATAAATGCAACTAATAGGTAATAGAGTTGCTTTCAAGGATCTGCAGAAGATATAACTGTGACAGGTGCTTAGTAAATATCTACATTTAAAGAGAGAGAAATAATATCTAACAAACAAGGCAATTAATAGAGAGGGAGGAACATTCTTCCTCCTGTCCCAGAGTTGGATGTTTTTCAGAAGCTGATGTACATACTGGGCAACATTATATATATATATAAGCTTATAGGGTAAACTCTGTATCCCAGTCATACTTGTATGACATCAAGAATGACAAACAGTGAAACAATTACAAAACAATATATTAGAGGCCAAAGACCACTACGTATACACTTACCCTATCTTGATTTCTGAAATAAGGCAATGGAGTGAAGAAGAAATAAAATGAGTCCGAATAAAAGGATGCTTGATTTGATTGGAGCTTCATAGAGTAAATACGGTCAAGAATAGCACACTGGAAATAGAAATTATGTGAGCTTATTCCCTCTAAAACAGGGGTGTCAAACTCATTTGCTATGGCAGGCCAGATTTGACTTAAATGTACTTCCAGTGGGCCGTACATACCATAAATCAAAATACTAGGGCACCCTCGCAGCACTGCAGAGCACTGGGTATACAGGACTACACTCTGTGTTAGGGAGAGAGTGTGGTCCCGTAGAGCACAATTACAGGCCAGATGGAAGAGGTTCATGGGCCACATGTTTGACACCCCTGCTCTAAAACCATAACTAATCTGCTAGTTATGAGTGAGTGCTTTGGATTGAGGTGACTACTGTGTATTTGTATTATTCTGAATGTGATAATTAAAACTAGGTGAGGGAAGAAGCCAAGTGATTTCTAGAAGATCCAGTGAAAAGATACAAAATGAAAGCAAGAGAAAGCCCCAGACAGCCTCTTGCTGAGAACCTAAAGAAGTAAGGCAGCAAGGGAGGGAATCCAAATGAATGGAAGTTTTATCTAAATGGGGAATAGGTCCTGAGTGGAACAGTTAAAAACAATGCAATGAACTATGGGGAAAGGTTAGCTTAGCTACCCATAAACAGCAGACTGCAAGCAGATATGTACTTGAGTGAATTGTTCTAAGGCAAATATAGATTCTATACCGTATTTTGAGCAGCAAGTGGATGACAAGGTGCTGGTTGCTGCGTATTTAAGGGTTGGTTTGCACTAGAACAGATATCCTTCATTGTGTAGACCACATTACAGTTGTGAAATTGCCTCATAGGTCACCAGATCTCCCATTCACTATTATATCACTTTACTCTCTATTTCTTATGTAGTAGCAACCAGCCTCTAATAAAGACATCTACACTGGTATTTCCTGTTTTCTGGCTGCTTATATAAACCTCGAGGTTTTTCTTTGCAATAGAAAACCTAGACATCTGTAGAAGTGTAACCTTCGGGTGGGCTAAAATTAATTCAGTTGCCCTTCTCCAATGCCTCACAGAAATCAATCCCTATGGAGAAAGCAGCTGGAGACCCAGGATCCAGTCTGTATGGGACTCACAGCAAAGATTGTTCAGAGTTACCACCTCACATTAAAATACTACTAAAAACAAACATAACAATGAACTTTATTAACTAACTAAATAAACCTTATCCTAAGAAAACAAAATACAGTTAACCAAGAACAATCCCTACAGAAAACCCTGCAGGAAAGATACCCAAGAGTCCCAAAGTCCAGGTGGAGTTCATCCAACTCTCAGCTACAGTCTTTGTTCGAATCTAGAGGATTGAGTGGCAAGAAATAGCTGTCCTCTTCTTCTTTCTCTGAAGGAATCTTCTGTAGCATTCCATGCAGGCTTTTCCTTCTCCTTTGCAACCAGCCCTCAGTCCCATATGCATGTCTGCAAAATCTGTTGCAGATGACTCCATTAGAGGGAGAAAACATCTTGTTCACTCCTGGCTCAGCTTCTATCCTGAAAACTGAGCACATGGTCTCTTCTCAAGGCAGCTTCTGCCTGCTGTCTGCACAGATTGCTGCTCCCATGTCACCTGACTGACCACACCACATCACACCAGCAGGGGACCCTGTGGAGCATGCTCAAAAATGCTACCGCTCCCTGCCTCTAGAAGTTTCTAGTTGTGGGTAGCTAATCTGCCCAGCAACAGTAACCCACCCGTATCAGGTCTTTCAAAGAGATAGCCCTTTCTAGGCATATGGGTTACAGAAGCAGCTGAAGAAAAAGAAAAAAGGAGCCAGCACCATGTAATCAGCCAGTTCTCTGTGGACGCCAATTTTGGGAACTAGGGCACTAGAAGTCTGCACTTATTTCAGAGTTAAGTGGTAAGCAAGTAATGATGTTATTTTCTCCTCAAATGATTCCATGTGTCCATAGCACCCATTATCGTTAGTATACCTACACAAGCCACTTCCTCCAGCTGTTGCTATGTCTGCGGAGTGCGATATCTATCCCACAATTCCAGACACAGTTCCCTTCCTTCTGGATTTTATTTTTCATGCAGTAGAGACAAGTTGGCTTTTTAAAAAGTCTGTGAATACAGTTTTTAAATGTGCTTGGCTGTAAAAAGAATTAAATAATTAAATAAAACAATCTAATCCTTTAACATGGTGGACTGTCTTCAATAAAATGGGGAAGACGAGACACCAGTTAGTTAGATACAGAAAGCAGATGAGTATAGCAAAGAGTAAAAGTTATTTATTGGACAGTTTATTGGACAATTATTAGCACACTAAACAGCACATTCTATGACTGGTCAATACTTAGGTATTATGGTATCATGGCAGAGGTGAATTTCAAAGAGGATAACATGCTGGCTTTTCAGATTTATAGTGGCAACCCCTCCCAAACATAAGGGGTGGCATGGGAGAAAGCTCAAAGGTATTTGAAGAAAAACTGGATTAATGAGCAAAATTACATCACTGGCAGACCAAAAGTGAGGGTCGACTGTTTGATACCATGTAAGAAATGATGCTAGGAAGGGCAGGGCTAAGCCACAAAGGGTATGTCTACACTAGAAAAGCTAAGTCGACTCTGTTAAGTCAACTTAACAAGGTCGACTTAAGTTGACTTAAAATCGACCTTGTTAAGTCAACTTAGAGAGTCCAGATTAAAAAGTTAAGTCGACTGCCTGTGTCCAGAAATTCCTTAAGTCGACTTAATGAAAGCTTAGGTTGACTTAAGAAGAACCGCTGGTTAGGTCAACCTAACCCTTAAGTCAACTCCTTAGGTCAACCTAAGCACAGTGTGGACGCTTAAGTCCACTTTATTAGGTCGACCTCAGGGCAGTTAGGTCAACTTACTAAGTCCCCGTTCAGGGAAACCACTTTGTTAAGTCGACCTAATAAGGTAGACTTTAGGTCGACTTAACAAAGTCGACCTAAATTTTTGTAGTGTAGACATAGCCAAAGATTTTAGCTTTTTGGCCCAAAGATTTTGAACTTGAGACTGAACATTTTTTGATTTTTCAGTGCAAAGATAGAATTTTCCACAGAAAGCAGAAACTGTGCAACAAAATTGTCTATATTTCAAAACCTAGTTTTCTGGCTGAAAAATAGTTTTGTTCAGAAACTTTTCAGTCAACCTTGTTCCTGGTGTTTGAGATGGTGCTATAAATGGCAAACTTCTTTTCTGTAGCTCACCCTGAATAGGGTTTGTCTGGAACAGGAGAGCAGGTGGGACTTCGTGACTAATTGGCAGATATGCGATTAGAACTGAACCAGATATAAAAGAGCTGGGGCACAACAAACCCTGAAGCAAATAGTCTCCATTACCACAGTGGAAGAAGGGGACCGATAGGCTGTGTCTACACTGGTAAATTAAGTCGACTTAAGCTTGGCTTAAGTCGACTTAATGTGCCCTGCGTCTACACTACACTTTGCTTAAGTCGACTTAAGCAGCTTGCTTAAGTCGACTTAAGGAAAATAAAGTCGACTTAATGAAAATTAAGTCGACTTTCTTAAACCACCTTTCTACTCGACCTAAAGCTTAATTCGACTTTCTAAAGTCGAATTAAGACAGTGTAGCCCTGGGGTAGCCCTAAGTCAACTTAGGGCTACCCCAGGACTACACCAATGCCCTCCCTGCCGGGGGGGGGGGGGACACAGGGGGAGCCTGGCATGCCCCCCCAAAGGGCAGGGCATGTGAGCACGGTGTGACACTGTCTGGATTTAGGGAAGCATTTATGATATTATTTTGTATGGATATCTCATAAAAGTCCATAGGAACTATGTCATGTTTGGTATCAATAGAAAGGTAGTAATTTGCTGGGAATGATTATATAGTTTATGTCTAGGAATTCTATTTCGATTAGAAGTTAAGAATTTGATGTTATATCCATACTTTAACTTGTGTCCTTCTGGACAAATGCCTTAGACGGGAGGGTGTGAACAACCATTGTCTCCTTAATGGCTCATCAGGATACTCCCTGGGACCATATCACCTGACAGATTCCTTTACACTAAGGAGACAATGGTTGTTCACACCCTTCCGTCTAAGGCATTTGTCCAGAAGGACACAAGTTAAAGTATGGATATAACATCAAATTCTTAACTTCTAATCAAAATAGAATTCCTAGACATAAATTATATAATCATTTCCAGCAAATTACTACCTTTCTATTGATACCAAACATGACATAGTTCCTATGGATTATAGCATTTATGAGCTATCCGTACAAAATAATATCATAAATGCTTCCCTAAATCCAGACAGCATCACACACAGGGCTCTGCCTTGCCAGGGTCCCTGTACCCCTTTGCCCCATTGTACACAGGGGGTGCCCCCCCGCCACAGTGGACCTGCCCAAGGTCCCCCTAGCCCCACAAATTCGACCTAGAGCATCCAGTGTGGATGCTCTAGGTCGACTTTGTAAGTTCCCCTTTAAGTCGACTTTAATTTTAAGTGTAGACACACTAAGTCGACTTAACTAAGTCGACTTAAAAGTGCAAGTGTAGACATAGCCATACACAGCAGACCCCAGATGGTATAGACCAGTGGTTCCCAACCTTTTTGGTTCAAGGGCCACAAATATAATTTTTAGAACCCTGAGGGGACACCAGTCTATTTAATTAAATTTACATTAAAATTAAATTAATTAAATTCAAATGAAATTTTAATTAAAATAAATTAAATAAATTTAAATACAATTTTAATTAAATAGACTAGTGGCCCTTCAGGGTTGTAAAAATTATATTTGTGCCCTCAAGTCAAAAAGAATGCCAGCCCACAGCCTCGGGCGCCCCACCCCTCTGCAGCCTGCGGCCACCCCACAGCAGCCAGCACGCCCACAGCTGCACCGGCCACCTCCCCCTCCCAACCATGCCGTGCTGGCCTGCGCCCCTCCTTCCCCCAAAACACGCTCTCCAGCCGTGCCATGGCGTGCTGAGCTGGCCCGCACCCTCCCCTCCACCGCATGCCTCCAAGCCGTGCTGGCCCATGGTTCTACCCGCAGTCCCTGGAGCCCTGACTGGGACTGGAGAGGAGATGGGCGGCCACAGCAGGGCTCCCAGCTTCGTGCCGGGACCAAGCGGCTGTGGCCCGGCTCCCAGTCAGCGGCCAGGCAGCCCTGAGCGGGCCATTTTAAAATGCCCCATGGGTCACTTTTGGTCCACAGGCCCGGGGTTGAGAACCCCTGGTATAGCTCTTCAGCATGTTCCTCCAGCACCTCAGAACCCTGCCAAACCTCGCCAGGAGTGTTGTCTATACACACTTTCCATGCCTCCCAACCAACCGCATGATAAACTTCTGCCTAATTTAATGATGTCTGAGGACACATTAACCTATGTATTTCTCCATTCTGTATATCCTGATTTAAGAGAGAGTTCTAGGATCATCATCTGAAAGGAGGCAGAAGACAGGGCCGCCATGCAGCCAGCTTCTATAGATCCTCTGGGATCCACTGTTGTGGTGCTCTTTTGGGGGATGATGGGGGGGATGGACCAAAAATCCTACTCGTTTTATAAGGGGCAACCCCTAGCTCTATTGGTCTCCTCCCACCTTCCCAAAGAACGATGCTGTGAAACCTCTCAGAGATTCCATGCCCCCTGCCCAGCCGAGCAGAGAGGGATTTTCCAAACCCTAGTAAAAGAATCGGGTGAATCCCTGAGTGAAATCAATTCAGGAGAAAGAATACACAAAAGTAGGGCTGGTCAAAATTTTTCATCAGTTTTTTTTTTATTCCCAAATGGAAAATCTGGGTTTCAACTAAACAAACATTTTTACTGAGAGCATCTGTTTTCCTTGAAAATTTTTCCACAGAAAACTAAAACCACTCACACCAAATACATTTCTGGTTTTCAGCAACTGAAAATTTCTTGCATTTTCAACAAAATGTCAAAATACTGTGTGGAATGTGTTGACAAAAAACCAAAATCCTTTTCACTGGCATTTTCCTTTGAAACATCCACCTTCTTCTTCCCCATATTCTGATCAACTTTACCTCAAACTTTTTTAGCATGGAGGCCTGCACTGGCAAGTTGCTGGGAGCTCTAATTTGTAGGGGAGGAAGAGAGAACGAGAGAGAAAAAAATGCCGAAAACACTAATAGAACAACATCATGTAAAAAAAAATCATATAAAAATGAAATAAAAGGAAAAGTCAATTGAGGCCACAGGAGAAAGAAAATCTAACAAGCAAGAGAAACAGGTTATATAATATTAAAAATATATTACATGGAAAGAGGATTAACAAAATTACATTTAAATATAATGCACTGTAAGCAATATTCAACTGCTTTATCCCTTTAAGTACCTAAGAGAGGCTTCGATATGATACACTTTTTGCCCTAACTAATAGGTTTATTCCTCAGGCTAATAGGTGAGAGGTAAATTTTTCAAGCACTGGCTTAAAAAAACCCACAGAGAGCCAGTCTGGCCTCTGCTACAGCCTCTTTCTGCCATTTCAGCAGCATTCAGAGGCTGAAAATAGGACAGAATGATAGCTGGAAGAATTTCACCAGTGCACAGTATACATGGCCTTGTACAGACTCCTTACAGCTCCATGTTTAGGGGCATGCCAGTGTTGAAAAGAGATGGTGGGAGTGGGAATGACTGGAATACGTTGGGTACATCACTACAAATAAATGGTGTATTCCTAACTCAGGCTAGCTAACCTCTGTTAGCTAACTCAGATTAAAATAGCAGAGAACACAAAGCAACTCGGCCAATTAACAGGCTAAATGCTATCCCTGGCTCCTATCTGGACTTTAACTTGACCTGAGTTAACAGCTGAGATGCCATGTCTTCACTGCTATTTTAATTCAAGTTAGCTAATGCAAGGTAGGTATCCTGAGTTCAGATCACACCTTTTTTTGGCAATGACAAAATGCCCCCTCTGTGCTCTGGCAATCCTGAACTGTGTATGACTTTGTGGCAGAAGTGAGCACCTCAGTCAAACCTTTCGGCCTGAAAGCATCCCCTATCATCATCTTGCTGAATGTGAGACAGACTGATGAGATTGTGCAGATATGCATCATGGAGACCCCAGAGGCAGGGAACTCCACCACCCCCTCAGCAGGGATTCCATGCACAAGAAGAAAGAAAGAAAGCAACTTATTTAAGGTCCAGTTTAGGCTAATAACTGACAGAGGTCTTAGAAATTAGCATATATAATGAGTACCTTCTCCATCGTGCCTCTCTAGCAGGAACTAAGTTATTGTTCTGCTCTCATCACCAGGTGACACTGAATCTCCATGACTACCTACTGTTTCAGCAGAAATGAGTAAAAGAAATAAACCTCTCCTGGGCATATTAAAGCTCAGGTAAGTAAGTAGGAAAAATTCTCACTAAGACCCGCTAAATCCTAGGTCGTGTGGTTGTACGGTCCCATCTTTCTCTTTAAAAACAAAACAACAACAACAACAATAACAACAAAAACCCTACCTATTTGGAAGGATTTCTAGCTTCCTATTGTAGGCCCATGCCACTTCAGATGGATATAAACTCTAACAGTATAGCCTTAACCCCGTGGCCCTGATTTCTTCCACTCTGGAAAGCAGCGTCATGTGATGTGAGTGATCGTGCCTACTGTCAGGGCAGGAGCAACGCCTAGTGGGTAGAGGAGGAATTGGTAGTAAGAAATCAGAACCAAGGGCCACCACTGAGTCCAAGCCCAGGATCAGAACTGGAGTCCAAGGCCTAAGGCAAAGGTCAGTGATCAGGAACCAGAGCTAAGAATCAGAACTGGATTACCTGGAGTAAAGCAAGGCTAAAACTTTCACAGTCATGCACAAATGTTTTGAGCTGACAACTAGCTGCGCTTAAGAGCTGATCTGCTGACTCTTCCAATCAGTTAGGGTCTGTAGCCAATCAGTCAGCCTATTACAGGCCTGCCATGCTAGGTAGGTTGCCTGGAGACTGGCTCTGTTGCAGGCCCTGATTCCTGACACAGAGGACCAAGGCAATATGAAAAGCCCAGGTCAGAACACAGACTGCCTGTTCTCCTGCCTCAGAGTCCTTGAGGGCCAATGGCTTCTGTCTGCCAATGAAATAAAAGACAACAGAGTCTTGTGGCACTTTTAAAGTCTTTAAAAGTGCCACAAGACTCTGTTGTCTTTCTACAATAGACTAACACAGCTACCCCTTTGGAAAATGAAATAAAAGTAGATCCTGCAGAGGGCTCTGTACAGCATTTTGATTCAAGGTCTTTTAAGATCAGAGAATGTTGGTGAATAGCAAAGAATACATGAAGGGCTTCACACACAGGTGATCATGCCCACAGACAGACAGACTTTGAGGAAGAGACAGACGCTGCCATAGACTGAAAAATGATCCTGACTAAATCAGAAATACCATCACACAGGGTTGTCTCCAGTTGGGGAGCTAATAATACAAACTTGTACACTTCTCCATATTCCATCCAGAGCAAAGTTTCTGAATCCATCTTATAACTACCCTGACTGCTGAAAACTCATGTACAGGTATCTTGACTGAAATACTGCAGCAAATGTATTTTCAAGGCAGCATCACTTTCCACTCTGCCAGGGGTAAAATTTTGGCCCCATTGATGTCAATGGGAGATTTGTCACTGATTTAATTGCAGCCGCGTTTCACCCAAGATCCCTGAGAACATCTACTCCCTCTCTTTGCAGAATTGTATTCTTAGCTATCTCACCTATCTGAACATCCAAATCTGGAGAAACCAAGTCAGTCCTACAGCTGCACCTTTGGACAGCACATAAATTGCTAGGGAAACCATGGAGCCACAAAATTCAAAGTTACAAGCTCCCACAGCAACTGTAATTCTGCTTCTTTGAACACTAAGGCCTAGACCATGCAAACAATTATGCACATACTTAACTTCATGTATGTTAAGTGGTCACACTGAGTTCATGTTTATAGGATCAGGGCCAAATGTAAAGCTTACATACACAGTAGAAAAATATTATATGTCTGGGAGCCAAGTTACAATGGTTAAAGGAGTCATAACTTCCTTATTTCATTATTTCTGTGCATTACAATTCTTATCCACCATAATATATTTGCATTTGCAAGATTTTTTGAAGTGGAAATAAGTAATTTATTTTAAATGTTCACTTCACTCCCAAACAGCTGAATAGATTTTGTTCAAACCTTCAAAAATACTCTTCTTTACACCAAACATAAAATTTTAGCCCCAATGGTCTAGTTTTAAGATGTTATGGGGCAACTGGAAATAGGGAACTTCATTTTAATCCTTAACTGTGGTATCATGCCCATCAATGCTAGATTGTATTTATAACTCAGAAAAAATACCAAAAATATATTTGGTTTTACAATTACATGGTATAACACAAAAGATGCAGGGATCATTATGATAAAAAAACATTTATTTCACGACGTGTTTTGAGGCATCTGGAAACCATTTAATATTTGAGTGATAATGACCTTTCCTTCCTTGTATTTCAAGCCATCCAGTTATTTCACAGGCTTTGTTCCTGCATTCCTTTCACAAAAAGTAGATTCAAGTCTCCTTATAATGAAAATGATCTAATAAAATAATTATCTGAAAATTATTTATTCTTTAGTCAAAAAATGCCTCTCACCAGTTAATTGTTTCATTTAGCTAAATTAACCCATGATATGTTTAGTTTTCAAACTCATATTCAATACATTTTTGGTTCAGTTATGCCGTATACATGGCTGAGCCACTGTATGGACGGGCAGGAAGTGCACTGCTAAGGTGCCAGTTTCAGAAGACACGGAATCCTTTGAAAGGCACAATGCCTCCTTAGCAATGGGGAGAAGAACATGGTGAAGAGCACGTCTTGTTACATCTTTAAAACGTGCAGAGGCTTTCCCCCATACAACCAGGTCAGCCTATATGAGGCTCAGGGCAAGAGGAAGGGGCTGTGGTCTCCCCAATCCCTGCCCAAAAACCCACTGGAGCCAGTCAGCTTTAACAAATAAGCTAGTTATCCTGCTAAGCTTGTACTTCCCACTCCAGGGAGACAGAGTAAGCCTCTCCTGTGTGGGTGCACTGAGGGAGGAAGCGATTCTCTATACCTTATTTCCCTGGCAGCACATCCACACAGAGAAAGCCATGGTTAGGTCATAATGAATATGATACTTAACTGTTTCTGAATTGGTTTCCTCCTTTTCCTTCCAGCATATAGACACTCCCCTGGTGGAATCATTGTCCTGGCACTGAAACAGTAAAGCAACAGGCGGTTCATATTCAGAGTTATCAGTGTTTCATACCACTACACAAAATGACAAAACCTGGGAAATTCAGTTAAAGCCAATGCTTGTTCCTTACAACAGGGCATTGTGTCAAGATCAAAGGCACAGCGGCATTAGTTAAGTAAGAAGGTTCAGTCTTCATCCAGTTTCCTAGTTTAATGTCACTAGAACATTGAGGTTTGTATTTTAATTTTCATAGTTTTTAAATTAAAGTTACTACAAAATGGTATAAAAATAGACATAAAATACCTCTTGTTTATTAGAGAGCCTGAAATAAGCTCTTTCTTCCTTTTTTGTGGGTATCATTCTAATCTCTCAGCCAATATATATTTAGGCTCAATAATAATAAACAATGGGATAGATCGCCTTCCATGAAGAAGGATCCCACAATGCTTGAAATATACAGCAATACTGTCCTTGAAACTGTGCTAAGCAAGATGCAATTACTCAAACTGGAATTTCTCCAGGTCATCACATTTAACATCTTCTACACACTTTGGGTATTTCTTCCAAAAATGGAGGCTCTGTTAAGTCGACTTAACAAGGTCAACTTTAAGTCGACTTAAAGTCAACCTTATTAAGTTGACTTAGAGAGTCCTCACTGAACACTCCTGTTGACTGCCTGTGTCCACTCTGGCAGGTGCTAGGTTAACGGAGGAGTGGTGCATTGTAGGTAGCTGGGAGGGGGCCTGGAGGCCAATTAGGTCAACATAAGGGCTTCCCCTGTCTACACTGGCTTAAAGTCGACTTAATAAGGTCAATTTATGTGTTAAGTCGACCTTCAGAAGTGGTGTTATTAAGTCGACTTAAGGAAGCGCTTAAGTCGACTTAATAAAAGCCCAATGTGGACGCAGGAGTCTGTAGGTTGACTTAACCTTCCTTAAGTCGACCTAAGGCTTAGAGAGGTCATTGGGTCCAATGCCTAGAGGGCACTCACTGGAGATCTAGGTTCAAATCCCAGTTTTGTAACTGACCTGCCAGGTGACTGTAGGCAAATTGCTTCTCTATGCTTGTTCTGTCTTTTCTGTTTAGACTGCAAGCTCTTTGAGGCAGGAGTTGTCTCTCACAAAGTGTTTGTTCAGTGAGTAGCACAATGGGGGCCTGATCTGAGTTCAGGCCTCTTGGGGCTGCTATGGCTACGACAACTGCCAGACTTGCAAAGAAGGACCCCAAGTGGTCACAACATCAGGTGTGCATCTTGTCTAACAGATGGTCCCTCCAGCAGGACAGAGCCCTTCCTACCAATATGGGAGGGGGGGGGCTATGTATTCTGGTGAGAGCTGAGTCAGAAGAGTGCCTCATATTGAATCACAAATGCTACTTTGTACAGCACGTGGGGGTGCTTTTTGGAAGCCACCTATCCAACATTGGCCCAACTTGGCTTGCTTAGCGGGGGAAGAGCACAGGCCCAGCTGGTAGACGTACACATTTTGTGTGTACCCATTTCAAAGATTTAATATTTTATATGCCTATTTAAGCACCCTCTTTTTATAGCACAGCCAGTTTACTGTCTGAAGGCTGACTGAATAAAAAAAACCCCAAGCAAGCTTAAGTCGACTTAATTTGTAAGTGCAGACGCATCCCCAGTGTCTCAGTTCGGTCAGTTTTGGTTGAGCACCCTTTTGAAGGGGGGTAATAGTTCCCCTTTCTGGGCCTGTCTAAATTCTCTAATCTCATAGCATAGCTACTTTCACAGCTGCTGTTGGGGTGGACCCTGGTCCATCCACTACTTCAGGTCCCAACACAGGGACCTTCTAAATAGCAGCCATTTGCCACCTCCTTGTAGCTGCATTTCCTTGGGCCACTTTCATTATCCATTTCCTCAGGCCACACCCATTATCTTTGTCAAGTTCCAGCAACCAGCCAGGAGCACCTTCCTTCCTTCCTCATCTAATTAGAACAAATCTTTTACGCTAGACAAAGTGGACCAGTCCCAGGTCCACCTAGCCCCTACAAGTCGACTTAGGCGTCCAGTGTGGATGCTCTAAGTCGATTTGACAGGGTCCCCTTTAAGTTGACTTAATTTTTGAGTGTGGACATGCTAAGTCGACTTAAATTAACAAGTGTAGACATAGCCTGGGAATTCAAGGAAAAGGCAAAGATTCTCCAGAGAGAAAGCCCTGGGAGTGTTGCTCCACTCCAGAGCAGGAAGCTTTGCAATCTAGCCAGGTCGAGGATACCAGGAAGGGCCCTGTTAGTCTGTTAAAGGACTGAGCCCAAGGAGGGTTACAGGACTTTATTGAGGACATTAAGATAGGGCCAGTTGGACTCTGAGCCCCAGAAAGGTGTTCTCTTGTTTCATACACTGACTGTGTGTCACTCAGCTGGAGGGCTGAGTCACCAACAGCCCACCTGACAAGAGCAGTAGCCCAGAGGGGGCACCGTGAGCAGAGGAAATTGAGAAACTGCAGGCACACAACATTTACACTCACTCTGGGGCACTTGTGAGAGATGAGTGCACCATGTTGCAGGTCTCTTCTGCCCTTCAAATCAAACAAGCATCTCTTGTCTGTATGTGCTCTTGCATATACCACAATTTCAGCAGCACTGTTTTGAGGAAGAAGTTTGTGAGTCATGAATTCAAGTTCAATTCCTGACTCTTCCACTAAATGGCTGTGTAATCTCAGGGACAAAAAATGTACATCACATTTAAAGAATGGGGGACTTTATCATAGGAAGCAAAAGACTTGCAGGTCACAGCTGAACATGAGCTCCCAGTGAGACACTGTGGCTAATGCGATCCTTGGATGTATAGACATGAGAATATCACGTAGGAATCGGGAGATCATATTACCTCTGTATTTGGTACTGATGCAACCCCTCCTGGAATATTGTGTCCAGTTTTGGTAACCACACTACAAGAAGGATGTTGAAAAATTGGAGAATGTTCAGAGAAAAGCCATAAGAATGATTAAAAGATGAAAAGTATATCTTGTAGTGACAGATTCAAGCTCAATCTATTTAATTTATCAAAGAGTTATGGGCTCATCTGACCACAGTGTATAAATCAGTACATACTTTTGGGAACAGAAATCTGATAAGACAGGGTTCTTCAATCTAGCAAACAGAAACATAACAAGATCCTGTGGCTGGAAGCTGAAGCTGGATGAATTTAGAAAAGAAATAAGATGCAAATTTTTAACAGTGCCATTAACCATTGGAACAATTTACCAAAGATTGTGGTAGATTCTCCATCACTGGACATTATTAAAATCAAGATGGAATGATTTCCTAAGAGATATGCTCAACCACAGCTACTGGACTGGAAGCAAGAATTAATTCAGAGAAGCCCCATGGCCTGTGTATTTCAAAAGGTCAGACTAGATGACCACAACTATATATTCCCTTCTGGCCTTAAAATCTATGAAAGTCTCTTTCCTTTTCTGTGTTAGTTTCCCAATCTGTTAAATGGGAATTATGCTTATTTGCTAATTTACAGGGATATTCGGTTACTTAATTAGTTAACAGTTGTACAGTGCTTGGGATCTATAAATTGTTACACAAGTGGTAGGTAATACAGGTGGCACATGTAGTGATGACTATATTTAAGCTTGTCCAAAACATCCCAATATAAGACTTAAGTTTCAGTTGTTTATAACTTTGTCCAACATTAACCAAAGAGACAGAGATTTCCCATACCAAGGATCTGCCTGAGTCTGAATATTTTAGGAAATTTCACCAAAAATGGTTCAGACATTTCCAAGAATGAGATTAAAGTAAAAATACTTTGTTTTGCTCATGTTAGAAAGTTAGTACAATCATTTCACTGAGAAGTTTGGGAGCAGGGACTTAAAATTTGGCAGGGTGATCATCATGGTGTTACCTTTAGCTATCCTCATGAAAATGTGTTCAAATTTGACCTCTTTATAAGACTCTAAAATAGCTGGTTGCACATACTCAAGAAACTTACTAGACAACAGCTAAATTCTCTGAAGATTCTGTACGCATTGAGAATGATTCATTATCTCACAGCTCCTGCAAGTGACTCTACTAGGCATTTGCCAGCCCAGCACACAGCAAGTGAGAATGCTCCACCCCAGAAGAGCAGAGGAAGAACAGGTCTTTCCCTGCAGGACTCCTCCCATGCACCAAAGGCTGATGTGGTATCAGGCACTGAACTGAGAAGGTGGATGTGTTCTCAATACTCCCCTTGCTTGCAGGTGCCTATGGAGTAAGGAGACGGTGAATATCACCTGTCTGGAATGCAAAGGAGTGAGGAGCAAGGCTGAGTGAGAAAAGCAAGGGGTAGACTGAGATAAAGAGCCAGGGAGGGAAGAGGACTGGGATGAGAAACAGAGTGAAGGGCGGTGGTAGAGGGAGAACGAAACAAGGACCAGCTGGAGAGACCAGGGACGAAAGGAGTCAAACGTGTGGTGCTAGGGAAGAATGGTTTGGAACCTCTACAAGAATTCTCCCTGCAGGACCTGAAAGAAGACCCCGGATTCCCAAATATCAACATTCCTCTGCTGTTGGCTAGTAGCTATGCAACTCACCGGGAAAACATGTTTGTGAGGCAAACCCACAGCTGGACCAGGTCTGCTCACTCAGCTGTGTTCCCCTCTGCCTCCTGCTTTTGACCCTGTGACCTTCACTCCCGTCTCTGTTTTTCCATTTGTTTTCCCCCCAAAGTTACTTGAGCCCTGCGTTCAGTGGCTCCTTCCTTAGGCTGGAGGAGGGACCTTTAGCTGTGGGCTGGCTTTCGAATGCCCATCCCCAGAACCTCAATATGTCCGGTGACACTCCTCCAGTCAGCAGAGCCTGCACTGTCTAATCCCGCAGGAACGCTGCAGCAAGGAAGCTGCACTGACTCCCCACTCAAACAAACCCTGCAGGGATGCTGCATCAGCTTAGCCATACTGCATATTAACACCTGAGCTGCATAGAGTGATAGTATTAGCAGCAGAGAGTGCGTATGTTAGCAACTGATCAGTTATGCTGTCTCTCTCTAGCTGTTATCTACATCCCATAATGGGCCAGCCAACATAAACTGAAAGCTCTACCACAGTCGAGTTAAGAGGTTTTGTGTGTGGATGGCAATCAAGTCAGGGCAAATCTTGAGTTATAATGTGGTAATTCTGTAGTGAAGGAAAACCAAACTCACCTCCTCCCGGGGGTCTGGCTTTATTGATAAGTCAAAAAATGTAACTAACTTCAGCTGACACTTCCCTCCTAGGACTTCTTTCAGAACCTCTTTCATCCTAATGCTTTCTGAGCACAAAAAGACTCTCTCACACCCTTTATATTCCCCTAGGAGCAAGGTGAAGTCCCATATCAACACGAGCCAGCAGTAATTACCAAGAATATTAAGTTTTGGCTGCAGAACCTAGCAGAAAAGCCCCAGCATTCTACAAGGTCTCAAGCCAAGTCTACACAAGAGATATTGACCAAAAAATTGCTCTTGGTTCTCACACCAGTTCAACTGTTCTGGTATTAAAACCGGTGGAAGTCATGGAGTAGACATCACCAGCACCTGTTTTTACTGTTTTAATGAAACCTACTGCAACTGAAATGCTGTCAAAATCAGAGCTTCCTCTGCACCAGTTCACCTGAACCACTGTTAGAAAGGATTGGGGGAGGGTTGGTACATTTTTACACAGTAGACAAGGCCTTAGAATTTGCCAGTCAAGCAAAAAATGTCATCAACATACTTTTGAGGCTGAGAACATATCCACCTTTCCACAAAAATTATTACCCATGTGACATTCTGACTAAGTTTCCCAGGCCTGAAGAAGAGCCCTGTGAAAGCTCAAAAACTTGTTTCACCAAGAGAAGTTGGTCCAATAAAATATATTATCTCACCCACCTTGTCTCTCTAATATCCTGGGATTGGTGCTGCTACAACACTGCATGCAACAATGGAAGATACAAAATTTTGCCGTCTGAAATGGAAACTCCACAACATTAAGAAAAAGGAAGCAAAACTTAACAGCAACATCTACTTCCTGAGCAAATGCAAGAAGCAAAACATCATCTCCACAGTTCTCACCATCTATAGCCATCTGACCACTACCTACAACTCCAAATATGCTGAACAGATCTGCAGTTGGATTTCAAAGAAACTGAGGAGCCCCTGACTGCACCTCACATACTCCAGAAGTGAACACCTTAAGCAAGAAATCATGACATGCTCCCAAACACTGAAGGGGGGAAAAAAAGAAAGTGACCTGGAAATCATGCAAGAAATTCAAAATAACTGTCTAAAAACCCCAATGACAGCCACCCAACACAAAAACAAAAAATGGAACCAACTACACCTACTCTACAATTCACAAAACACCACTTTCAGGAGAAACCATGGCACCAATACTTTCCAAATGGACACTACATAACACCTGAACATCATTCATTTATCAGGAGAGCTCCTCACTGGAGCTGAGTTATCTGTACTATCTAAGGCTATGTCTCCACTTGCAAGTTAGTTCGAATTAAGGAAGCTTAATTCGAACTAAAGCCTTGGTCACTCTAGGCTTTCATTAGTTCAAATTAAGGGCTTCCTTAATTTGAGCTAATAAATTCAATTGCTTAGTTCAAAGTAACCCTTAATTTGAAATAGTTATTTCGAATTAAGTCAATGTGGCCATATTAGTTTGAACTAACTGCTTAGTTCGAACGAATCGGCAGATTGAACTTCCTGCAACTGACTAATTCGAACTAAGCAAGTGCCCTGCATGGACATGGCTAGTTCGAACTAGCATTCCAGTGCGGCCATGCTAGTTCGAATTAAGTTAGTTCGAACTAACTATAATTAGTTCAAATTAGTTAGTTCGAATTAAGTGTAGACATAGCCTAAGTGACTAAACTTCTGCCCCACCACAGAACCTGGTGCCATACGAACATGTGAAGAACTAGCAGAGTTATTTCGCTGTCTCTGTCTCAAAGAATTCTGTCACAGTAACGATGACACAACTGACAATTACATATCCCCTTCAACAACCATAAGAAAAAAGGATCATGTGACTGGATACCACGGAGCAGACAAAACCACACTCTTGATCATTATGTTCACTGCTTCAGTAAAAAAATTACTGTGAAATCTTTAATAAATATCACATCCACCATAATCTCTCCTCTGCCAAGAGGACAGCCATATCATACCTGAAATCTAACCACCAAAAAGTGATCAAACCAGAAGATTAAAGGGCCTATTGTAGTCCTCAACTGTAATGATTATGTTAACAAGGCCAACTGACAACTCTCCAACACTACCTACTATAAAGAACTCAAAGAAGACCCCATACCATAGTTTACCCAGGAAGCTATGGATTTTCAATAAATCCTTCCCCAGACAACTCCAAGTGAAATTCTATAAAATTATGCCAACGAACCCACCCCAGGGACCTTCTGCATGCTTCTCAAGATACACAAACAAGGGAACTCAGGCAGACCCTTCATATCTGGCCACAGAATGCTTACTGAAGGAATATCGTGATTCATAAAAACCATCCTCAAACCACTCACGACAGAAAGGGTCAGCGTCCTCAATACAAAACGGACTTCTCCCACAAACAAACTCCACAACATAAAAACATCCCTCAGAACACTATCTGTGCCATATTCAGTGTCACCTCCCTATACACATCAACATCCCTCATATTGATGGCATAGCAGCCTGCCTCAAATATTTACAAGATAATGGACATCACTCAGATATCCACCCCAAACACATCACAACATATTCATTTCATCTTCACCCATAAAAATTTTAAATTCAATAACAAATATTTTGCCCATCCCATGGAAACAGTCATGTACATTAGGATCGCTCCCCAACATGCCAACCTCTTCATGAGCCACCTTGAAGAAGAATTTCTAAACAAAAGCACCATGGAACCAATTAAAAACTTGAGATACATCAATGATATTTTCATCCTTTGACCAGACAACCTAGGCTCCTTCACAGATTTCCACCACAACTTCAACAAGCACCACCACTCCATCCATAAAATGCTCTAGAACACTCCCACACCAGCCTTGACTTCCTGGACAACACAATCAGGTTCTGCAATGGAACCCTACAGACAACTGTAGACAGAAAACCCATGGATTGCCATATCTACCTTCATAGATTCAGTACACATCCCAAACACACCAAGAAATCTGTGATCTATAGGCAGGCACGCAGGTACCTCAGAATATGCTCTGAGGAGAAAGTCCAGGACATACCGTTTAACACACTTAAAACTACCTTCTCCAGACAAGGACACTCCACCATAGAACACGCCATCCAAATACCCCAAGAGAACCTGCTTTAGTACAGAAATAAAACCCCCTCTGACCACACACACCTAGTTGTCACCCACTATCCTGCACTGGAACTTAAACAGGGTATCATCAAACTATAATAACCCCTACTCAATGGGGACCCCATGCTGAAAGAAATCTTTCCTGAACCCCCTCTTCTAGCCTTCAAACAAATAACCCCCAAATCTCTCCATGCTCAACATCAGAAGCAAGCTCCCCATAGACCAGCACTCACCAAAGAGGCACCAGACCCTGGCAGAACAACAGATGCAAAAACCTGCAGACACAAACTTCCACAATGATCAGCAAGCCTCACAACACATTTTTAAAGATCTGTGGGTTCTACACATTCCACTTGTGGTGGACCTCATCCACTGTACTAAATGCACTGATAGCAACTATGTGAGTGAAACCAGACAATCACTACACACTGAAATGAACTCACGCAGGAAAATGATAAAAGACAAAAACACCCTATTACCTATAGGTGAACACTTCACAAAGTGATCACTCCATATCCGACCTATTAGTCCTCACCCTCAAAGGAAACCTACACACTTTCAAAAGACAAGCTTGAGAGCTTAAACTCATAATTCTGCTAGACACTAAAAATCGTGGTCTGAATAGAGACACTGGATTTATGACTTATTACAACACTCTCTATATTACCTTCTAACAACCTTCCCCAGCTGCTTCCCTTGCTCTTCTTATGCCTGGAGAGGTGTTAACAAGCGACTTCACCATAAATGGTCCCTTGAAGTATGTGTTAGGCTTGCCACCAAAGGCAGTGGGGAGCGGGAGGGCCAAAGCGCGGCATTGGGGGAGCAGCGGTGCAGCGTGGGGCCTATGTAACCATGCAGCTTGGGGCAATTGCCCCGTCCGCACCCCTGTAGGGATGGCCCTGTCTATACTAGAGTGACATAAGTTTTGCTGAGATAAGTGCTTATGTGCACAGCATTATGTCAGAGGACAATACTCTCCTGCGGACATAGCTATTGTTGGGTATTGAGCTGGTTTTATTGTGTCGGCAGGAGAACTCTCTCCCATCGGCATAACACGGCTAAAAAGCATGCTTACAGTGCCACTGTAAGCTTGTAGCCTTAGCTACTTATGCTAAACAATCTGTTCCAACTTGCATTTTAACTTTGACGCTCTGAGTTAATTTTCCAGACCTGAAAAAGAGTTCTGTTTAGCTAAAAAGCTTGTCTCTCTCTCCGCCAGATCTTGGTCCAGTAAAAAAGATATGACCTCACCCACCTTGTCTCTCTAATATGTGGGACCATCACAGCTACAATCACACTGCATATTACCCCTGGGTCATTTTGAGTGCAGATAATAGAAATTCATAAAATTCTCATTAAAGTTCAGTCACAAAGTTTAACTTTGTTCCCTGAACCTTTACCAATTCTCCACATAAAAATCCCTCTATATTCCTCTCCACCAGGAGGTCTAAAATCATTCACATTCCAGTTTACCTTCTATCTCTAGACCAGAGACAGCTGTATTTTAAATTCAGCCTCTACCTGCAGGCTAGGAAGCTCAAGTATTCACCCACTATCCCAATACAGATTCCAGATACCCATATCTTTCTTTGGGCCTGAGCATTGACTGTGCATGTGTTATATGATCAATTAATGAAAAACTATTGTTAATATACATGCATAATGAGGCAGAGATAAGATTGATGTGACAATGAAAGAAGAAGTCTCAGCCTGTATTTAGAAAAGAGCAGTGGTAGGAGTGGCCCTATAAAAGGTTACTCTTGGCGCCATAACTGACAGTTTCCTAACTTACTACGCATTTATATTTGTGGGTACTGTATTACTCTGTAGAGATTTTTTTAAAGGGGGCATACATTCTAAGCGTTTATTGTGAGTTAATGGATTTTTTTTTGCTAGTTTAATTTTGACTATGTCAATCTTTAAGGCCATTTTGTTTAACTGCATTGTGAAGTCCTCTCTCAGCAAATCATTATGTATAGATGGAGGCATTATCATCTTCTTCACTGTGACTCACAAATGTGCCTCAACATTCTTCTGGGAAGAATATTTCTGCGTCCAAATGGATAATTCAGTTTTTATTTCAATCCAATTTTGGGTCTCTTTGCTGAGACCTTAAACTACCCATTAGTGCCAAGTGTGCTAGTAATTTAAAAGCTGGAAACTAATTTTAAATAATATAAAAGCATAACATCTTGGTGAGCATACTCAGAAAAATGGATTTCTACCTGAAATAACTTGGCCTTTAAATTGAATGTTTCCTTAATACCTAAAGTTGCCTGTCCACACCAAGGCTGGAAAATTACAAAGCAAAAGTGATGCAAACTCAAAAAGTCCTGGAATTCCTTACCACCCCCACACCCCCTGAAACTCCGAGAATGTTAGATCTAAGTTATACATTACAGAAAATAGGGCTTTATAAGGAAATGCAGACTGACGCAGATCTATGTCCGCCTAGTTGTATTTAATGTCTTTAATTTTGAATATAGTCACTCCGTGAAAATGTAATTAACTTTTTATATGACGGTCTCCTAAGGCGTCAGTGAAAGAAGACGGGCTAAGCCAAATCTAGGAGCCAGTCCCGCGGGTCCAGCGCAAAATCCTTTCACTTCTTATATTTTAGTTTTCAACCAGAAGAAAAGTGCTTCCACCACCCTGGCTCCCGGACACTCGCTGCTTCCCGCGGCGGGCGCTCTGCACGGGAGTTTCACAGAATGCAACTCGTCCCATGCAGCTCCGTGCACCAGGCTCAGTAACTGCCCCGAGAGCGCCTGGCCCCGCCGGGCAATGGCATGGCCAGGCACGGGAGCCAGGAGGAGGGATGGGCAGGCGGGGGATTGGTAGCAAAGCCCTAGACCAGCGCCCGGCATCCCTGCCAGCCTCACGCCCAACTCTCGCCTTTCTAGCGCAGGCAACAACTCACCCAAAGCGGCAGCCGCAGTCCGGGGTCCGCGTGCGGGGGCAGGGCTCTGGGCGCCGCTGGGGTGTGCGCGCGCGGAGTGGCGGGGAGATGCGCGGCCGCCGCTCCCCGGTGACTCAGGTGGCGCGGGCTGGCGGGGAAGTGACAAGCAGAGCCTCTCCGCTCCTCGCTCGCACGCGATCCTCAGTCCCGGGTGCCGGCAGCAGAGGGCGCTGCGGAGCGAGACGCGCCTCAGCGGAGCTCGCGGGGCGGGACAGTGTGTGACAGGGTCCGCTCGGGGCTGGGGGTGCTGCCCGGCCGCTCTGCCTCGTCCTGCCGCCAGCCACCCGCGCCCGCCCTCCCCTAGCACAGCCGCTCAGCCCGACAGCGCGGCGGGGCAGAGCCGTGGCGCCCTGCAGCCCGGCCCAGTCCTGCGGGCGCCTGAGGCAGGGCAGGGGTTGTGCTGCTCTGCGCCCCCCATCCCCACTTCAGCGACTCATGCCCTCCAGTGGGGCTCTCTGCTGGTGCTGAGGGATTAGGACCCATTATCCCGAGCACAGCTCACCCCAGCCAGTCTCAGAAGCACCCTCAGCCACCTGCTGCTGCCCAGCCTCCGTGTTTTTTGAGTAGGCTGTGTTGGTGGAGCCCTGCGAGGCCAGGATCTTAGAGACAAGGGGGGTGAGGTGGGATCTTTTCCTGGACCACTTTCTGTCACGAGAGAAAACAACAGAGTCCTGTGGCACTTTTAAAGAGTAACAAATTGATTTATAGCATGAGCTTTCCTGGAGAAAATCCCACTTACCTAAGAGGCTTTGATTCAAAGCGTCTGATGAAGTGGGATTTTCTCCCACGAAAGCTCATGCGATTAATAAATCTGTTAGTCTTTAAAAGTGCCACAGGACTCTGTTGTTTTCCTGCAATAGACTAACACGGCTACCCCTTTGGAGCCTGTCATGAAAGAGACAGGCTTTGCCTTACACAGAGCTATTCTCCAGGAAGAAGAGCTCTGTGCACTGGTCCAGGAAAAGATACCACCTCACCCACCCTTGTCTCTATTTTATTATATATAGCCAGGCTGGGAAGGGTTAGATCTCTGTCAGTAAATGTCAGTAGGTGTCACTTTCCCCACACAGGCACAAACCAACCAAAACAAATATTTCTATCAGTACCACCTGAAGTGTACGACTAGGCAAAGTAAGAAAAATGCTCCTTGGAACTTACTAGGGTTTGGTTTAAGGATATTTACTTCCTATATTTTGACACCATGTGGACAATTGTGTTTTAACGGCTATGCAACTTTGATTTCTTAAGTCCCAACATGTACTGTCTTTAAATAATTATTCTCTTCGTGCCATTATTTCCTGTAATTGTGAACATTTGAATAAATAAAATTTTAAAATGCTTAAAAATTAACAGAAAAATCAATTTAAAATAATTAAATCTAATAAATACAATAATAATTAAAATAATTTAAAATAAACAGAGAAAATATCAATTATGCCAAACTTTCATATAGATTATATTAGAAAGTGATAGCTAACTCACCTAAAACTCTCTTGGCAGTTGGTATTAGTGTGTCCCATTTTTGTTTCTCATTGAATAGCTGTGTTTTGGATGCCCTGACTTGCATTTGTCCAAAGGATATATCATTTGATTATTCTTGCTTTTATTTCTAAGAGCTGTAGGTTTCTTTGTAGGAGTTTTCTGTCCTCTCTAGTGTTTGGAATACCTTCCATTTCTGTTGTACTACCTCCTCAGACCCTTCCCTCTTTGCTGAATACCTCCTCTCCCAGATGATTTATAAGACTCATTTATAAGATTCAACCTAACATTGATTTGGATAAGTTCCCTGAACTTGATACACTCTCGTCTGTCAGATTAGTTTGCTGAATGTCCTCCAGGCAATTTTCTGTTCATGTGACAGCACTCATAACTAAATGAATATGGATTTGTTTTCCTGGTAAGATTGAGATACTGTAAAAATGCTATACTAAAATCCAGGTTATATTATGGTAGTTAAGGGTCAAGGCCCCACTGTTCTCTAAACACTATATAAATACATAATAAAAGGAACTGTCCCTGTCCTAAAGGGTTTACAAATTAAGTATGAGACAAGTGGGTACAAAGAAACAGAAGGGGAAGCATAAGGTAACAATGGAGTTGTTATGAATAGTATGATAAGCACCAGTTACAATACACTAAATATCTAACCATTGTTGAAAAAACATTGAATGTATCACAACAGAAGAGAGGTTTAATGATAGGACTTGAAAGAGTAGAATAATATGGTCTTATGTATGTTTATGGGGAGCTTCTTCCATGCGAAGGGGAATAATATACTGTATCTACTGCACTTCCTTCATCCACTGATTTTAAATTCTGCCAAAGTAATGAAGTTTTTCAGGAAATAATTGTTTTTGATCAACTCATGCTCCTGATTGCTCATGGTTATTTTAGCTATATACAAGTCTTTTTTCTCTTTGCTTACTCCATTATTTTATTAAGTTAGATCAGTGTGGCCCTCAAGCCAAAATGGATGGGAACCAGATATAATTTTTAGAACTCTGAGAGGCCACCAGTCTCTGCCAGCAGTCCCCAGCCCCCAATGCAGTCAGATGGAATGAGTTCAGCAAGAAGGCTGCTTTCTTACTGGTCTCCCATCTCTCTGGGTGCTCCTCCTGGGTCCCGAGGCAGTGGCTCCCCTCCTGCAGCCAGGGGGACTGAAGATCAGTGCTCCCCTCCATCTGGCTCCAGTAGGGATTCCAGCACCTAAGGACCCAGACAGAGCTCTTTGCCATGCTCTCTGCTACAGCCAGGGGGAAGCGAGTGTTGATCTCTCATCCCCTTGGCTGCCACAAGGAGCCTCCAGTAGTCTTTTAGCCCTGCAGAAACACACTTTGCTTGGGTCCTTCGGCAGCAGCTTCCTTCTGCAGCCAGCAGGAAGAGAGCTGCAGGCCACTTTGAAACCCCCATGGGTCACCTTTGGCCCCTGGGCCACAGGTTGGGAACCACTGAGTTAGATGTCTCTTGACCAACTGCAAGAGAGTTCAGCTATCCTTCCTTCAATGTCTGCTTTCTGCCCATCCCCCCCTGCACAACCCTGCCCCAGTCTTCCCTACTTACCTGTTATTTTTCAAATGTAATTGAAAGTTGATCATTAAGTTCCATGACTACTCTTGGATGCATGGTCTGCAGACTGCTGAGCCATCTGATTCTGATCCAGCAAAGCATGAAAGCATGTAGGATGCTGTTTACAATTAAGTGTTTACCTAAGTGCTTTGCTGGATTGGGACCAAGCCTCAGGACTTTGCAAGACTAAGTCGCAAGTTATCAAGAACACAGGGCTAAGGACACAGGAAGATATCATTCTGAGGTGCAGAAAGGACAGCAAATACGGAAGGCACCCAGTGTGGCTTAGCAAAGAACTCTGCAGTGAGCTGAAACACAAAAGGGAAGCTTACAAGAAGTGGAAGCTTGTACAGGTGGCTAGGGAGGCATATAAAGATATTGCTTGGGCCTGCAGGGATAAAATCAGAAAGGCCAAAGGGCAATTGGAGTTGCAGCTGGCAAGGGATGTGAAGGATAACAGCAAGAGGTTCTACAAGTATGTCAGTAACAAGAAGAGGATCAGAGAAGGTGTAGGTCCCTTACTGAATGGGGCAGGTATCCTCATGACAGATCATGCAGAAAAGGCTGAGGTACTCAATGCTTTTTTCACCTCAGTCTATACAGGCAGAGTCAGCTTCCAGGCTACTACACCGGGTAACACAGAATGGAGAGAAGGAGAGCAGCCCTCGGTGATGGAAGGTCAGGTTAGGGACTGCTTAGAGAAGTTGGATGTGCACAAGTCTATGGGGCCAGCTGAACTGCATCCGAGGGTGCTGAGGGAGTTGGCCTATGTGATATCAGAGCCGCTGGCCATTATTTTTGAAAACTCGTGGCGAATGGGGAAGGTCCCATATGTTTGGAAAAAGGCAAATATAGTACCTATCTTCAAGAAAGGGAAAAAGGAGGATCTGGGGAACTACAGACCAATGAGCCTCACCTCAATCCCTGGAAAAATCATGGAGCAGGTCCTCAAAGAATCCATTCTGAAACATTTGGAGGAAAATAGAGTGATCAGGAACTGTCAGCATGGATTCACCAAGGGCAAATCATGCCTGACCGACCTCATTGCCTTCTATGATGAGATGACTGGATTTGTGGATGTAGGAATACTCATTGATGTGATATACGTCGACTTTAGCAAAGCTTTTGATACAGTTTCCCACAGCATTCTTGTCAGCAAGTTAAGGAAGTATGGGTTGGATGAATGGACCATATGGTGGATAGAAAACTGGCTAGATCATCGGGCTCAGTGGGTTGGGATCAATGGCTCAATGTCTAGTTGGCAACCAGTAACGAGTGGAGTGCCCAGGGGTCAGTCCTGGGGCCGGTTCTGTTCAACATCTTCCTTAATGATCTCGATGATGGGATAGATTGCATGCTTAGTAAGTTTATGGATGACACCAAGCTAGGGGGAATGGTAGATACGCTGGAGGGCAGGGACAGGATTCAGGGAGACTTAGACAAATTGGAACACTGGGCCAAAAGAAACCTCATGAGGTTCAACAAGGACAAGTGCGAAGTCCTGCACTTAGGATGAAAAATCCCAGTACTGTTACAGGCTGGGGACTGATAGGCTAAGTAGCAGCACTGTAGAAAAGGACCTGGGGGTTATGGTGGATGGGATGCTGGATATAAGTCAACAGTGTGCTCTTGTTGCCAAAAAGGCCAGTGGCATATTGGGCTGCATCAGTAGGAGTGTTGCCAGCAGATAGAGGGATGTGATTATTCCCCTCTATTCGGCACTGATGAAGCCACATCTGGAATACTGTGTCCAGTTTTGGGCTCCCCACTACAGAAAGGATGTTGACAAATTAAAAAGAGTCCAGCAGAGGGCAATGAAAATGATTAGGGGCCTGGGGCACATGATTTACAAGGAGAGGCTGAAGGAACGAGGCTTATTTAGCCTGCAGAAGAGAAGATTAAGGGATGATTTGATAGCAACCTTCAACTACTTGAAGGGGTGCTTCAAAGAGGAGGGAGCTAGGCTGTTCTCAGTAGCAGCAGAGGACAAAACAAGGAGCAGTGGTATCAAGTTGCAGCTGCATTCAAGGTTGGATATTAGGAAAACTTTCTCACTAGGACGGTGGTGAAGCATTGGAATGGGTTACCTAGGGAGATGGTGGAATCTCCATCTTTGGAAGCATTTAAGCCCCAGTTAGACAAAACCCTGGCTGGGATGATTTAGTGGGAGTGGTCCTGCTTTTAGCAGGGTGTTGGACTAGATGACCTCATGAGGTCCCTTCCAACCCTAAGATTCTACGGGTATGTCTGCACTAGCAACGTAGGTTGACTTAAGGACACTTAAGTTGACCTACAGAACGCCGTGTCCACACCTGGCTTTCATTAAGTCGACTTACGTGTTTCCTTAAGTTGACTTCATAACTACCACTCTTTAGATCGACTTAATGCTTAATTTGACCTGTTAAGTCAACCTAAAGCCGGTGTAGACATCCTAGGTCAACCTGATTCCCTAAGTTGACCTAAGGGGGATGTGTAGGGAAGAAGGGAGCCGCAGCTCCCCAAGACAAGGGAGTCTTGGCTCTCCCCCAAGCCACGCTCCCTTCTTGAGGGGAGCTGTGGCTCTCTTCTGTCAGGGAGCTGTGGCTCCCTTTTCCCCAGTTGCGGCTCCCCCGAGACACGGCTCTGTGTCAACCTAGCACCTGCCAGTGTGGACACAGGCAGTTGACTTAAGTTTCTAATGTCGAGTCTCTAAATCGGCTTAACAAGGTCGACTTTAAGTTGACTTAAGTTGATCTTGTTAAGTCGACTTAACAGAGTTGACTTAGCTTTTCAAGTGTAGACATACCCTATGATTCTAAGGCCTGTTTTCTATGGGAACATTTGTAAAGTATGAAAATGATATGTTTCTGTTTAAACTGGAACATATGCAGAGAAGGGCTACTACTAGGATGATCCATTGAATGGAAAACCTGCTTTATGAGCTTGGCTTGGTTAGCTTAACCAAAAGAAGGTTATGGGGAGATATGATTGCTCTATATAAATATATCAGAGAGATAAATACCAGGGAGGGAGAGGAATCATTTAAGTTTAGCACCAATGTGGACACAAGAACAAGTGGATATAAACTGGCCATTAGGAAGTTTAGACTTGAAAGTAGACATAGGTTTCTAACCGTCAGAGTAGTGAAGTTCTGGAATAGCCTTCCAAGGGGCTTCCTAGATCTAAACTTCCAACCATGCCCAGCTCTTTGAGTCTCCTCTCATATGGTAGGTTTTCCTTTCTGTGGATCATCTTAATAGCCCTTCTCGGCACCTGTTCAAGTTTGAATTCTTAAACATGGGAGACCAGAATTGCAAACAGTATTCCAGATGTGGTCTCACCAGTGCCTTGTATAAGGGTACTAATACCTCCCTATCTCTACTGGAAATACCTCATCTGATGCATCTTAGGACTGCTTTAGCTTTTTTCATGGACACCTCGCATTGGCAAGCTCATAGTCATCCTGTGATCAACCTAGGCTCAGATCCTTCTCTGCCCCTGTCATTTCCATCTGATGCATCCCCAGCTCTCATGAAGCCATATTGGCTGCTTCTTGTTTTTTTCATCCTTCTTTCCACTCCTCCCCAGAAAGAATAGTCTATTGACATTGATGATGATGCTTAACCCTATAGGTGCCCAAGTTTCCACTGGCAGATTCCCCTAAATTTCTCCAAATGCATCCTGACACCACCATGCTGCTTGGCTCCTAAGTCTCAGCAGCATTCACAAACAAGGCACACTGATCTTGCCTGTGAGGGCATGCTCAGAGGCAGCCTTAAAGATGTCTACTAGATCAGACCCCACATAGAACAGCTGATGAGGTGCTAGTGACATAAAATAATTGAATAGTTATTGGGCCAGATTGAGAGATAGGGTGTGAGAATGACTTGATAGCCTTTTGCCTGGGGCCTTCACCTGGGCAGTGAAGACACCTGGATTCTGAGTCCTGCTTCAATAACTATTTAATTAATACAGAGTGGAATAACTTCAACAGGGTGAACTTTCCCAGAGTGCCCTATATCTTGGTTGTTAGGGCATTCCACGGAGGCCTGGGCTCAGTCCCTGCTCCTGAACAGGGAATGCACTTCCACCAAGGACCGGCCCAAGGGTTTTTGATGCCTTAGACAAACTATGATTTTGGTGCCCCCATCAAAGGGTGATACTTTCATTTATAAGAGATAACATATTAATAAATAGTTTATTAAATAGAGGAAAAAAATCACATCCGTTTAATTTGGTGACCCTTAAAGCTTAGCGCCCTAGATGACTGCCTAGTTCACCTATATGGTCAGGCTGGCCCTGCTTCCTCCTCTTCAGTTTTATGAATCTGGTCCTTCATTTCCTTTGCTTTTATTTAAAAAAAAGTTTCAAGTGTCCAAAATTGAAACATAACATTTAGTGCAGCCCAAAATGAAAAATGTCAACCTTTTTAATTTGTTGAAATTTCTGAAAAAGTTTGCTGTTGGTTCTACCTGTTATTCACAGAGCTTAGTTCTGGAGCCTCAGGGAGGCCTGGGGTCCATACTTACTGCAGATGTGCAGGGCTAGATTATCAAAGGGGCTTTAGGGGCTGAAGCCTTGGGCCCTGGTCAAAAAGGGGGCCCCAGGCTCCAGCCCCTAAAATCCCCTATCAGGCTCCCCCTCTCTCTGCTCAGCGTTGGCAGGGCTGAGAGCACTGAGGCAGGGTGGGGCTCTGGAACCAGGGGCGGGGCAGACCAGTGCCCCCTTTGGGCCAGCTGGGGGGTGGGGCCGGCTGGCTCTCAGCATGGCCTCTGCTCCTCTGGCGTGGCCTTCCAGGGCCAGTGGCCATGGGGGGTGGGCTGCACTGAGGACTGTGCTGTGTGCCAGCCATCTCCATCCCTGTCCCTGGGGGCAGACTGGCCAGAGTGGGACCGCCCTTTGGCCCCAGGGGTCCCTCCCAGGGACAGGCCTCCATGCTGGGGAGGAGGAGGGGGGCCCACGGTGCCAATTAATCTGGCACTGCAGATGTGATGTTTGGAGATTTTAGAAGCAAGCGTCTAATGAGCTGTACTGTGCATGCTCAAATGGTGCTTTTCTGTGGCTTACAGCCAATACACTGATAGCAAGATTTCTGTGGCAGTCTTGCTCCCAGCACTTCAGAATGTTTTTATCACCTTTTCTCTGTGGTTTAAAACTAGTTTACAGGATGTATTTGTGCTAAAAAGGAGAGCAGCAGCCTGATGATCAATGATTTAGCCTTCCTGACAATTTCAGAGACTAACCAATTGTTTCTTCAAACAACATTACTTAGGAGGTTGGGCCAGCTGAAACAGTTCTCTTTTTTCATGTATTAATTTGCAGGCACAAGTGAGAACTTCTTTTTTTTTTTTTCTTTTTCTGTTTTCAACCTGTGTGAGTGATTTATCTTTAAAAAATATACAAGCTAGTTTGAACGTATGTGTTCTTGAAGTGGATTTTCTATAAAGCAGTATACAAGTTGGTTTGAATGTATGTTTAAATGTCTTGGAAAGAGAGAGGGATGTAGTTACAGGCTGGTGCCATCTGTGTGTGCCCAGGTGTGTGTAAGTTTTTAAGTAAGTTAAAGAATACTATATGGCTATGTCTACACTGGCAAGTTAGTTTGAATTATGGAGGCTTAATTCGAACTAACTAAAACCATGGCTACCCTAGGCTTTAATTAGTTTGAATTAAGGGCCTCCTTAATTCGAACTAATAAATTCGAATATGCTATTCGAACTAAGGGATAATTCGAACTAGTTAGTTCGAATTAACCAATGTGGCCATGTTAGTTCGAACTAATTGCTTAATTCGAACTAATTTTTTCTAGTTCGAATTAAGTTAATTTGAACTAATTAAAATTAGTTTGAATTAGTTAGTTCGAATTAACTAATTCGAACTAACTTTAGTAAGTGTTGACATAGCCTATGAAATCATGCACATTTTACCCAGTTCTTTCTAGGTTAAGGAGAGCTTATATACATTTAGAAGATATCTAACAGCAGTTGAGATATATAATTCCCAGCTCAAGTAGACAAACAGGTGCAAGTTCTGCTTGAGCTGGTGTGCTAAAATTAGCAGCGTGGCTGCAGGGGAAAGGGTGGTAGCTTGGGCTAGCCACCTGAGTCCAATTCCATCTGACATCTTAGGTAAGTACTCAGGAGGCTAGTCTGAACTGCTGCCCATGCCATTGTGGCCACATAGCTATATTTAGGCAAGCTAGTGAATGTATGTCTATCAAGCTGGAAATTACACCTCCCAGCTGATGTACCCTTTCACCTCCTAGCTGTAGATGTAGCCTTAGTGATATTTTATCAACTCTTTTAAGAATTCAAAAAACCCCAAAATTTTCCTATCTGCATGGTTTTAATTGTAATAGTTTAAATTGTAAATATTTTACAAGTGTTTCCTCCATTCATTAGTGTTATAAGGGGTCATTAATGGCTTTGAAATCAGGTGGTCTCAGGCTAGCAAATTGATGCAAGAATTATTCCAGGGCCCACCCCCTCTCAACTTCTCATGAGCAAATGCTAGGAACAAAACCTAATCTCTAAAGTTGAAGACAGACATCTGTTTAAAATTTTTCTGGTTGCACCCAATAAATACGTATTATCACTTCGGTTGTAAAAAAACCCATATCCTCTACAGAATCCAGATAAAAGAATCAAGAGCAATGGAGTGTTTTATGGCCTGTGTTAGATTAAAAATTGATCTAGTTGAGGAAAGAGGGATCAAGTGGGGGTGAATTAACTTTTTAAAATTTAATGACAGAAATTTTACAGAATCAATGAGTACCTACTGGAGTGTATACCCTATGAATTCTCAGCTCTGCCTCATTCCCCTTACCTTTGGTATTTGCTTCCTCTCTTTTGATGCTTATGTAAGGAATTGGATAACAACAATTTTGTGTGAATCAGATTTGTAATCGTCTTTACGTGCCTAAAGATGCAGATAGGTGCCTAGAGGAATTTTCTAAAGTATCTCAGCAAGTTAAGCACCAAAATCCCATTGATTTCAGAGGCTATGTCTACACTTGTTAATTTAGGTCGACTTAGCATGTCCACACCTAAATTTTAAGTTGACTTAGGGGGGACCTTACAAAGTCAACCTAGAGTGTCCACACTGGATGCCTAGGCTGACTTCTAGTGGCTAGGTGGACCTGGAAGAGGTCCACAGTGGCAGGAGGGGCACCCCTTGCCAAGTGCCAGGGGGCTCAGCCTTTGCCCCATTGTACCTGGGTGCTTTTGCTAACAGATTTATAAACATCTCTTTTTGCTAAACATATCTGTTTGCCATATACAAAATTGTATTCCCTCCATTTTCTCGTTAGTTATGGAGAATCTTAGAGTACTTATAGCATCTTAATTAGGTCCTTCTCCAATTAATACACACAGACTACATCTACACTGCAAATTAAAGTATGCCCGTAGCACACCTGCGTAATGTAACTGACATGCTACACCTCAAAGTAGCACTCTGTAACCACCATATTCAATATTGTACATGGTTGTGATATTGCATACCAGACATTTCTTGCAAGATGTCATATGAAAAGTCATGACCTGCTGAAACTCATTATTCTGTTGAAATATGTGTATCATCACTGTATATGAAGTTATGAGATTTTGCTATATGTTGGTTACTGAAATCCGTTGTGAATTTGAGACTCACCCACTGCTCACTTTCCAATGACTAGAAGGGTGGTAACCCGCACTGAGGCAGGTGTTAAATGATCATTGATCAACAGGGAAATTGTACACAAGAGATTTACAGCTCTGTATAAAGACAGTTGTGCAAGCAACACACAATGGAGCTTGCTCAATTCTGTGACTTAGCAAGGCCCACCAGGACATGCCTGAGCTAATATCTTTCCAGGGACATGCATTGAGGGTATAAAATAAGGGACAGTGTCATTATGAGACCACCTCTCTCCTCCCCAGCTTACACTGAAGGCAACAAGAATGATGGGAAGACAAAGATTTCAAACTGAGGAAATTGATCCCAGGCTGAGAAGGAAATTCAGTCCATGTATTAAGAACTGTAACATACCTGCAACATTCAGTGGAGTGAGAAAAGGTGTTTGATTCAACTCTTGGTTAATGTAAGGCAGGGGTGTCAAACATGCAGCCCACGAACCAAATGAGGCCCTCAAACCTCTTCCATTTGGTCCATGACTGCACTCAGCATCTATGCAACTTAGCTGGGTATATCTCTCCATGCTGGTGGCTGAGTGATAACAGCACCTGGGCGGGGGTGAGTTGGGGTTTGTCACTGGCAAAGCATTGTGAGAGACAGCCCACAATGGAGAGTTAAGGGGGCACAGTGGTCCCACAGTTCCAGGTTGTACCCAGGGATCCTGTCACAGTAATTAACACAGGTAAAAATAGCTGTGAAGTCCTGGCATGACATAGGCTAGCTGCCCCAATACCAGTCCACTGGATATCCGGGTTTATCCGTGGGTGGCTGGCCCATGTCAGGGTCCATGCCATGACATCTACACAACTATTTTTACCTGTGCTAGCTAGCTGAAAGCTGGTGTGGATATGCCTACCTGTGGTACAGTCACACCTTCATTTGCGGTGTAGACTTACCCATATAGGTGATTTGGTTAACACCTAGATTCTAAACGGCTTTCTTTCTAAACCAATATCTACTTTTCCTTAAGAAGTGTCTTTGCACATATGTTATAATAATTTTCTTTCCCTCATGGAGTGGCAGGCCCAGACCCTGGAGCGCCTGCAGGAGTGCCTGTTCTCTCGGGGCCCCGCCCTGCACCCGAAAGGCAGCCTGGGACCTGCGTTCTGGAGGCCACTAGTACCGGCCCCTCTCCGCAACCCTCTTCAAAGTACCTTCCCTCCAACCCTCTTCAAAGTACAGAGACTACACCAGCAATTAAGTCATGCCCCATGCTACAGAAGAAGGTGAAAAAAAACCCAGAGCCTTTGCCAATCTGCCCTGGGAGAAAATTCCTTCCTGACCTCAAATATGGTGATCAATTAAACCCTGAGCATGTGGGCAAGACTCATCAGCCACACACCCAAGACAGAATTCTCTGGAATAACTCAGAACTCACCCCTCTCTCATCAGCATATCTACCAACCGTCAATTGCCAAACTATGATGTCCCATTATATCATCCACTCCAAGAAATTACCAGTCTCAGTTGTGAAACTAGCTAGGTTTTTTGCCTCCACTGCTCCCTTTGGAAGGCTATAGAACTTCACTCCTCTTGTGGATAGAGACCTACATCTAATTTCAAGTCTAAACTTCTTGATGGCCAGTTTATATCTATTAGTTCTTGTGTTCACATTGGCGCTGAACTTAAATAATTTCTCTCCTTCCCTGATATTTAATCTCTCTGATGTATTTATACAAAGCAATTATATATCCCCTCAACCTTCTTTTGGTTAGGCTAAATAAGCCAAGTTCTTTGAGTTTCCTCTCATAAAGTAGGTTTTCCATTCCTCAGTTCAGCCTAGTAGCCCTTCTCTGCACTTGTTCCAGTTTGAAATCATCTTTCTTAAAAATGGCGGACCAGAACTGTGCACAGTATTCCAGATGAGGTCTCACCAGCCACTTGTATGATGGAACTAAAACCTCTACTGGAAATACCTGAAGTATCCAAGGACTGCATTAGCTTTTTTCATGGCCTCATCACGTTGACGGCTCATAGACATCGTGTGATCAACTAATACTCCCAGGTCCTTTTCCTCCTCCATCCCCAGTTTATAGAAAAAGTTCTTATTAGTCCCTAAATGCATGACCTTGCACTTTCCACTATTAAATTTCATCCTATTTCTATTGCTCGAGTTTACGAGATCATTCATATGTTCCTGTATAGTATCCTGATCCTTCTTTGGTGTCATCCTCAGACTTTATTAGCTCCAAAGGGGTAGCCTTGTTAGTCTAGGTCAGCAAAACAAACAAGGAGTCCTGTGGCACTTTTAAAGACTAACAAATTTATTTATTGCATGAGCTTTCATGGGAGAAAATGAAGCTTCAAAGCATCTGACGAAGTGGGATTTTCTCCCATGAAAGCTCATGCAATAAATAAATTTGTTAGTCTTTAAAAGTGCCACAGGACTCCTTGTTTGTTTTGAAGACTTTGTTGACACACTCCCACTTTTTGTGCCAAGGTCAGTAATAAAAAGGTTAAATAAGATTGGTTGCAGGACTGATCCCTGAGGATCTTCACTAGTAACCTCCCTCCAGCCTGATAGTTCACCTTTCAGTATGACCCTTTGTAGTCTCCCCTTTAACCAGTTCCTTATCCAGCTTTCGATTTTCATATTAATCCCCAACTTTTCCAATTTAAGTAATAATTCCCCATGTGGAATGTATCAAATGCCTTACTGAAATCTAGGTTAATTAGATCCACTGCATTGCCTTTGGTTAAAAAATCTATTATCTTCTCAAAAAAGGAGATCAGGTTGATCTGACATGATCTGCCTTTTGTAAAGCCATGTTGTATTTTATCCCTTCCTAAGTTGGCAAGTACTGAGGGAACAAAGTTTCTGCCAGACACAGGTTGCCAACTGGCCTTTATATACACTGAAAATTCCTTTTTAAACAGATATTTTTGGAAAGCCCAAATGTAATTCATTTTTACAGGCTGTTAAAATATTCAAGAATTGTTATCAGCTGTGCTGAAATCCCTGAGCATGAGTTTCTTTAGCAAAGTCACAGATGGTAGAAACAGCAGTTTTCTTTATACTACTTTGTTCTCTTTCCTTTTTTGTTAAAATGTGAAGGAATTTTAATTTACCAAAATGACTAAAACCCAACTATAAGAAATCTTGATTTAGAAATGAGGAAGTGGAAAGGTACAATAAAAATGATACACAATTTGGATATTGACAAGTAAAAATGTGACTTGACAAGAGGTATAACCACACCTGGCACTTGATTTATTGATTATTCCATATGCTAGGCCGGGTTAGTTTCTTAATATACTGATTTCAATTGGCTTTGGGTCACTGGTTCCAAGTTTCCCTATTGTTTTCATATTCTGAATGAATTCCTTGTTCTTCTTTACAATTAAATATATCATTTTAAGAAAACAGATATTCATGTTTAAGGTACAGATTCTTAGCTATCATGCTATTCTGTGTAATCACAGATTTTGACCATTATTAATGCTCATTCACATATGTCTAGTGTGCTGCTGAAATTAGCTTCCCAATCCTCTCTGTTCCGTGTTTTTTTTAACTTTAGAGAGAGAAACAAACTTGTTTCAAGGAACTAAAGGAAAACTATAAGAAAAATACAGAATAAAGATTATTTATGAAGGAAAGCACACATGATGTTTTATATTGGGTATAAAATTAAACATTTCTATCATCATGATTAATCCTTTGCTTGATCGGGTCTTGAAAGAGAAATTTTTATTTCAACAATTGTTTCTTAATAGATCCTTATTGACTACAAAGTGGAAGACATTAGATAACAGGTTCTAAATTCTGTCAGGATATTGGGGTAGTTGGAAGATAGTGTGAACATCAGATTTGAATAACATGGAGACTTGGATATTTATTTTCTGCATGCTGTTGGCACTGGGGTTATGGCATCATCACAGTAATTTTATGTAAATATCAAATTGGATGAGAGAGATCCAAGCCTTGTGGCACTCCACAGCCGAATATTCTGTGCAGAAAGAGCTGCTTAGAAGAAAGCATGAAGACAGTTATGCAAGAAATAGGCACAGTAGGGTCACTGAGGCTGGCAACGTCTGCAGGAATGGAGGAGACCAGGGACAACGTTATACAATACTAGGGATGATAATCTGGGAGTAGTAAAATTATGCAAGACTTCGAATGCAACCATAGTTGATGTGGCAGAGAAGGGGGAGCTATTGAAGAGATTCAAAGAGGGAATGATGGACAAGGAAGATGATCTTAAAAGATACATTTTGTGTGGACTGGGGGGAGGGAGGAGATGTCAAAGAGGCCAGTGAGGAGAAAGTTACAAGAGATGCAGCTTATTTAGGGATATGCTGGATGGGGGGACCCCTGCATAATTTTTAGCCTAGAAGTTAGAGCACTCCCTTGTGATCTGGGTGACCCCTGGCTCAAGTCCTCTTTCTATCTGAATGGGGGAAGGGATGTGGACTAGGATCTGTCACTTCTCAGGTGAAGGCTCTAACTACTTGGTTATGGGATATTCTGAGGTGGGGATCCCTCTGTTTCTCCCGTTGAAACTGATCTCCTGTATCTTAAATAATTAAAATACTCATTGGGCCTGAGAGAAAGAGAATGATTCTGAAGCCTGGTGGTTAAAGCACTTACCAAGGAGGTGGGAGACCCAGAATCCAGGTCCCCATTTTTTAATTTATTTATCCCAAATGGAACAGCTTCAGAAGAGAGAAGGAGGAAGCCCCCCACAGCAGAATGTCCCATAATCTAGTTGTTAGAGGACTCATCTCAGTGGTGACAGATCCTACTTCAAATCCCTTCTCCACTCTCAGGCAAAGGACGGACTTGAACCAGGGGTCACCCATATCCCAGATAGGTACCCTGACCATGGTACCAAAAGTTATGATGGAGGACCACCCTCCCCCTGTTGCTTGCTAAAACAGCATAGGCACCTAGTCCCAAAGAATGGGAGATGCCACCCTGCAATCTGGATTTAGGTACCTATAGCCAAGAGAGCCAGGGCTTTGCACATATCCCTTTGCTTAACACCACCCAGTGGCTATTTTAAGTAAGGATCTACCTAGGATGCTGGCTTTCGCAAATTGCAGTCTAAGGTGCTTCTCTTCTCCCCATTCATGGTATAAGCCCCTAGATGCCTAACTCATGTTTGTAGTTCCTGTAATTTCTAGGCACCTAAAATTTAAGCATGGCGATGCTCAGTGTCGGAAGTACCTTTGTGAATCTAGCCTTAGGAAACTATTTCTTTCAAGACAACCTCTTAATAAAATTTCCATGAGAGGACACTCTCACCGTATAGAGCATTCCAGACTGAGATAGGGAGAAAAATCCCCAGTTCCTTCTAATAGGATGTCACCCACACAGCTTGCCAAAACCTGTGAAAATTCTGATCTTGTCTCATCACTTAAATAAGATCTGCCATACATGAACTACGAATAAAATTCTGGCCCCACTGATTAGTCAACAGAAAAACTCCCGCTAGCTTCAATGATGCCAGGTTTTCACCCTATGTATGGGTAATGTTTTCCCCTGTCTGTAAAAGAGATTCATAGTGTGAAAGGCAGTCTAAGGGTTTGTACAAAGGAAACTTGCCCTGGATTTTTTTAAAAAGCAATTTAGCTAAAATGATGCAAAAGGACGTGTTGACACCCTGCTTGCACTATAAGAGTGACTTATTTCAGCTTAGCATAAACTGATTCCACATTGATTTAAACTAAACCAAAAATAAACCTTGTTAAAACAAAATAACTAACCAAATCTGTTTAAATCACACCTTTACTTAAATTAGTGCAACTTTGTTCTTCTTTATTTATTTGTCTTACTGTAATGCTTAGGCGCTTTAGTCATGGACCAGACTCCCTTTATGCTAGACACTTATGTAAAATAGATAACCACTAAAGGTCCCAAATTCAAATAGTCTCATAGGTTATGTCTACACTTGGAAATTTAGGTCAACTTTAGCTAAGTCGACTTAGTGAGTCTACACTTAAATTTTAAGTCAACTTTGGGGGGAACTTACAAAGTCGACCTAGAGCGTCCACACTGGACGCCTAGGTCGACCTCTAGGGGCTATGGGGACCTAGGGCAGGTCCACGGGGGCAGAGGGGGCACCCTTTGCTCAGTGCCAGGGGGCTCAGCCTTTGCTACATAGGTACAATGGGGCAAAGGGGGACAGGGACCCTGGCAGGGCATAGGAACAGGGTGGGCAGGGTTCTGCCCTGCCCTGTGGGGGGGCATGCCAGGCTCCCCCTGTGCTCCCCCTGCAGGGAGGGCAGTGGTGCAGTCCTGGGGTAGCCCTAAGTCAACTTAGGGCTACCCCTAAGTCGACTTAGGGCTACTCCACGTCTACACTGGCTTAAGTTGACTCTAGGAAGTCAACTTAAGCTTTAAGTCGAACTAAATTGAGGTTTTATAAACTTGACTTAATTTTCATTAAGTCGACTTTATTTTCCTTAAGTCGACTTTATTTTCCTTAAGTCGACTTAAGCAAATTGCTTAAGTTGACTTAAGCAAGTTGCTTAATTCGATTTAAGGAAAGTGTAGTGTAGACGTGGGGTAAATTAAGTCGACTTAAGCAAGCTTAAGTCGACTTTATTTCTAAGTGTAGATGCACCATACTGAGTCTGCTAGGTCTTCTTGAGTTCTCACTGCCCAGAATTCTCCTAATAGCTTTGTGGGATTAGAGTATTGCAATAGTTGTTGCACATTCATAGGATCCATCAACATCTCTAAAACCAGACCAATCCCAATAATAGGACAATCTTTGTTGATGACACACTTGGAATTGACTTCAGTAGGACATGCTGGATGCTCAGCACCTTTGAAAATCAAAACACTTATTTTGGTTCCTAACTATGATTTTAGGAGTCAAACTTTAAGCTCCAGATTTTGAAAAACATTATCAAAATTTACATCTAGTGCAAAATGTTGCTGCCCAGCTCTTAGTTTGGCAGGCTGATTTGAACAGATATACATGTATGCTCTGTAATTCTCTGATTGGGGTGGAATGACAAGTGTTAATTATTATCTATTAAATTTCCAATGGTCTGGCACATGGTTATCTTGGAGGCTCCTTTTTTGTTTATGCCCCTGCGTGGCAGTAGTGTTCCACTGGAAAAGTTATGCTGTCAGTCCTTAAGTTCAACCTTAGAGGAGCATGCTAGAGTATTCTTGCTGAAAAACAGTCGGGTCTAGAATTTGCTCCCTCTGACAGTGGCTAGAACCTGAGTTTGGCAATTTGTAGGGCACAGCACAAGATACATATGTACTCTCTTGGTTTTTTTTTTATATTGGGTCTGTAACCAGAGACAATTAATCCCCAAATGAGGACGGTGGTATTGGTTTCCTTCAGGCTAAATTGGTAACAGTTGTTCATTTTGATTTCCATGGTATGCTCAGATAGACACATGTATTTTAAATACATAAATAAACATTTGACTTTGCTTTCACTTCAGCTGCAAACAGTTGTTAGGCTCATAGGTACAAGTTTATTGGAGGCAGCTCTTTGCTACCACTTGCTGGTCAGAAGAGGACAGAGCATCAGAAAAGAGCCTTGGAAACATTTTTGTAATCATCAAGTATTTTAATCTATTTAACACTGCTCTGTCTCAGTGGATAAAACAACAGGAGTCCTGTGGCACCTTAAAGACTAACAAATTTCTTCAGGCATAAGCTTCGTGGGCTCCAATCCACTTCGTCAGATGCATCTGACGAAGTGGGTTGGAGCCCACGAAAGCTTATGCCCAAAGAAATTTGTTAGTCTTTAAAGTGCCACAGGACTCTCATTGTTTTGCTGTACACAGACTAACACAGCCTCCTCTGGATATTGTCATCAGTGGATAAAAGCGAAATAGAGGGCATTTTATTTTCTCACCCAGGATGCAAATGACTCCTGTCCAGACAGCCAGTTCTCAGCCTTTGCATGACTTAAATCTCACTTTGAGGGTTTAAGTAGAATTCAAGTGGTTCATATATCTGCCTATGTCTACACTTACTAAAGTTAATTTGAATTAATTAATTTGAACTAACTAATTCGAACTAATTTTAGTTAGCTCAAATTAACTTAATTCGAACTAGCAAAATTTAGTTCAAACTAAGCAAGTGCCATTCATGGCACTTGCTTAGTTCAAATTAGCGAATTGCATTAAGTTCAATGGGCCGGTTAGTTCGAACTAAGCAATTAGTTCGAACTAACATGGCCACATTGGTTAATTTGAACTAACTAGTTCTGATTAACCCTTAGTTCGAATAGCATATTCAAATTTATTAGTTCGAATTAAGAAAGCCCTTAATTCAAACTAATTAAAGCCTAGTGTAGCCCTGGCTTTAGTAAGTTCGAATTAAGCTTCCTTAATTAGAACTAACTTGCCAGTGTAGACATATCCTCTAATACTGATCCTCAGGTCATTTATGAATTTCACCCTAAATATCTTTGCCATCTTCACTGTATTTATCTCCTTGGACCAGCATTTTAGTCCCATCCACTTTGTGTAATTTTTTGAGTTTAAAATCATAGAATTGAAGATGAGAGAGGACCATTAGATCATCTATTCTGACCTAATGTAGATCATAAACTATTACAGTTAATCCAGTTACCCTGAATTAAACCCAATAACGTATGTATGATGAAAAATATAACCTGTATTTGACTATAGCACATATTTTCATCTCTCAACACCTTCCTTCCCCCACATTCGCTTCATATAAAGACTACCAGCTTGATGTCTCACAAATCTAGAAGGAAACTGAAAAACAATTTTTAAGGAAATTTAAATGCATATACAAGATTTACATAGCAAAGAGGTTTTGCAAATCTTACAGCTACAGATAGGGCCCATCAACTCAATTGCAATGGGATAACAAGATAGAAAAACTCAAAATTAGACAGACAGCTACCAGGAACATAAAAGAAGCCACTGTCTCTGCCCCGCACTGACAAGTGCAGGTAACCCCTTGAATCCTATTTGTGATGGGGATCAGGGATTACAATTATTCCCCATGAATGAGGAATTCTCAGTAAGTGCAAATCATAAGCTTGCATTGGTGCAGTCCCTGCCATTTGTACATACTTCCTGTCACTATTAGTGATTAGATTAGGGGTTTCCAATGCTTGGCCTGTGGGCCAAAAGAGACCCGCAGGGCTTCTAAAAATGGTCCACACTCCCCTGCCACTGGCTGGAAACCAGGCTGCGGCCACCCACCTCCAGCCCGGTCCCAGCACACACCTGGGAGCTGGGCTGTGGCTGCCCACCAGGGCCAGATCAAGGGCTGGCAAAGCGTGGCTGCGAGGGGCGGTGGCGGGTGGGGGGGGGGGGGGGGGGGGGGGGGGGGGGGGGCATGTGCTGGAGCGGTGCAGACTGCGGAGGGGGGCCATGCTGCTGCTCCAGGGGCTCAGAAGCTGGCCCTGCTGCTGGGGGTGGCAGGCGGCACGAGACTGGTACTTGTGCTCTGCTGCTGGGTTAGCTGGTGAGCAGGCAGCCTGCGGACTGGGCAGGAGGGCATCCAGCTCCTTTTTTTTTAACTTTAAAAAAAAATAATTTAAATGTAATTAAGTGCATTTTAATTAATTAATGAATTATAGTTAACACTTGGTTTGCATTTAATTAATACAATTTTAATTAAATAGAGCGGCGGCCCTTCAGGGTTTTAAAAATTGTATTTGTGGCCCTTGATCCAAAAAGGTTGGGAACCACTGGATTCGATGATTTAGTGAACTGCTCAGATTGGCCCACTCAGAGCTCTGAGAAGATAGTCTAACTTGATTGTCTAGACTAGACAAAATAAGTGTCAGAAAAAAGTTTCCACAAGCTAACCAGCAGAAAACTCATTAAGCCAACTTGGGATCAGACTAGAGTGAAGAATCCGCCTTCATCTACCTGATGGCTACACAGCTGTGGTTGAGTTAGAATGACGGCCTTGGACCCCTGTCTGTGGGCTGGGTGGGACCCTGGTAAGAGCCTTGGTGCGGAGAGAGCTGGGCAGCCTCCTTCATGCTTACTCCGTCCCTGGCATGTGGCTCAGGTGAAAGAGGGTGAGACTGGTGGCAAGGCTTTCTTCCATCACCTAGCCATCATAGGCTATGTCTACAATGGCAAGTTAGGTCGACTTAAGGAGGCTTAAGTCGACCTAACTTACTCCCTGTCCACACCAGGCTTTCATTAGGTCGACTTAAGAAAATCCTTAAGTTGACCTAATGAAAGCTTAGGTCGACTTAGTAAAACCTGCCAGTTAGGTCGACCTAACCCTCCTTTAGGTCAACCTAAGCACAGTGTGGATGCTTAAGTCCACTTTATTAATTCAACCCAAGGGCAGTTTGGTTGACTTAACGAAGTGGACTAAGTCCATGTCCATGGAAACCACTTTGTTAAGTTGACTTAATAAGGTCAACTTTAAGTCGACTTAACAAAGTCAACCCAACTTTTTCTAGTGTAGACATAGCCATAGTGCCTTCCTCTGTGCATGTATCTGAGCCCACACACCAAGCTGTCATCCCCGCCTAATCAGCTGTCCATCCCTGTCTCTGAGATGGGCCTGCCTGACTCCATACTGCTCTACCATGTGCAAGTTCTCCGAGAAGGATGGGACTGGGTTAGGTAGGTGACCAGCTACAGGTGGGGATGCTGGATGCAGGGGGCAATGAGGAGTGTGCTGAGGGGGTGACTTCAGCCACATCTGCCTCCCAGGCATGCTGGGAACACAAGGTAACTCTGGATCCACGGGAGAGGGCCAGGCTGTGGTGCGGGTTCCTCAGTGTGCCTTTTGGGATGGTGTTCTGTTGAGGCACATGGAGCCATCTGGTGGGTGTTGAGCACCACTTTGTGTGCTATCCGTTGTGATCCATCTCACTGCAGATGGGAAGTGGCAGTGAGCGCTGGAAACCCTGGAGGAATGAGGACTATTTTCCTCACCCATGTCCTAGGTACCTGTTGGTCTCCATGAGCCTGACAGCCCTGGGAGGTAATAGTTCAAAGATTTGCATAGCCCGAGGACATCTCATAGGGATACAGGGTTGGGAAAACAAACAAGGAGTCCTGTGGCACTTTTAAGGCCTAACAAATTTATTTTTCGCATGAGTTTTCATGGGTGAAGTCCCACTTCATTGGATGCCAGAAGTTGGAAAAGACTTACACTGAAAAAAACCCTACAGTATGGAACAAGGATTGGGAAAGATGTCTGATGCCCTTGCCACCTTGGCATGTCCTAGTCGCCGGGAAGCCCAGGACAGAGGAGGGTTACACCCCTTCGATGGCTGAATGACATGGAAGATCATAACCCATGGATTATGCACTGGTAATTCTCACTGCAGTCATTCAAGTCTGAGGTTCAAGCAGGATGTTACCACAAGAATGTGGACTTCTTTTTCGAGGGCAGAGGGGCCCCTGTCTGCACAGACCAACTCTGAAGCAACTGACCTGAGGGGAAGGGTGTGTGATATGGTTTGCAGACCCACCCTAAGGTTAAGGATTGGTGTAGCGTTACTGTATCAAGAAGGCCCCATCCCTCAGCAGCTGACAGGCTTGTGGAGACCTGCTTCAAAGGAAGCTCTGGCAGTCAGGCAGCAGGAAAATGAAGAAGGCTGCAAGAAGGCAGATGGGCTATAGCTGCTGAGGCAGAGTGCTCTACAAGGGAAGGAGCGGGATTGTAGTAAAACCCAGACAGGAGACTCTGCCTCCTTTCCACCCTGTCTCCACCCTATTTGCCTCCTTTGTCCCTAAGTAGGTGAAAACAACTCAAATCTGAGTGTGAGTTGGGAAGCTCCCCGCGCCCACTTGACGCTCTGAATTACTGAGACCGTGCAAAGAGAAGGCTGGAACTGCACCCTAATCTGAAGGGTAAACAAGGGAGATAGGAAAGCAGCCCTAGGCAGGCTGATCTGGAGTGGCAGCCAGAAGGGATTGAGAGCTGTCCCTTCACCTCTCTCCCCCTGGGTCCTGAGCTGGGTCCTGGTGGAGAGGGAGGGCCCGGGTCCCCTACTCTTCCTCCTTCCCTGGCCACCTGAGAGACCTTGGAGGGCTGCAGGCGTGGGTGACAAACTGTGACTTGGACAACTACCCCGAAGAGCCATCCCAAGTCTTGGAGAAACTGTTCAGTGGCAGTCTGACTGCTGTCCCATGAGTATATCTCTGTGGGAGAAGGAAGCTCTATGGCCAGTCCCTGTCTAGTACAGAAGCTTGATCTAGCAGCAGCCCTGCAACCTATCTTGTATACAGAGTACATGACAGTAGAGCCCAGCCTGCTGCTATAACAGACATACTTTTGTGCTCTGCTTCAGACTCCAGCTCTGTCCTCCAGCTCTGATCCCTGGCTTGACTCTGATCCCTGACTCTGGTGCTGATCTACAGCTAGATCCCTGAATCCTGTCACTCTGATCTTAGGCTTGAATCTTGGTTTCTGAATCTGGCTCTGGCTCCTGGCTTGACCCCTGGTTCTGGACATCTGTGCCAACCATCAGACTCTACTCCTGCTCCAATCATTAGACTTGACTCTTGGTTCTACCCAGTGAACCAGACTGCCCACACGCTTGTGGTGAGGTGAGCTCCCCAAAGCATGCACTCCAGGACATAGGTTTGACCTTAACAGGAAAAGATGGTGTAGGCCTGCGGCTCCCCTTACTAAGGACAGGAAAGGGAGCACCCATATGAATCCAGCCATTTCTTCAGCAGAGTGGAAAGATGGAGTCAGGCACAAAATAGGCCTATGTCCCACCACTGCCACCATATTCAAGTGATGCTCAGACAGGGGTAGGCTCAGGAGAAACCCAAGACCACAGGTGCATTTGAAGTGTCAGTTATCAGCATGTCATTCGATTCACATTAATTCTGGCAGCTCACTGCATTATTCATCACCTTTTCTACTATGTAACCGAAGATGCACTGGCAGAGGTGTTCCTTGTCCACACTGGTCAACCTTTCTGCCCCTGCACCCTCCTCATGTGGGTTCTGGAGGGAGGAAAGAGGCAGATGTTCAACTGGCTTTTGGCCTCACTGAACTCCTTCTGTCTGACTGTCTGAGGGGAAGAGGGGTTGCTGGCAGAGACTGGTGGCCCTTCAAGGTTGTAACAATAATATCTGTGACCCTCGAGCCAAAAAGGTTGGGAACCACAGTTCCAGACAGTATGCTCTTCACACCTAGTGTTATTTTTGGCCCTTTCTGTGGGTTTTGTGGTATACTTGTGAAGTTTACTTGGGCATAAACTGGACAGCCCTCCTCTCCCCGCTTTGTTGCCTCCTGACTCATCTATGGTGACAAAATCATAACCGCACATGTAGCTTCTCGTTCCTTCTCTGGTCCTGAACATATGTATGCTTACTGCTTCAGGTTTTCATGCAGGATGTGGCCAAATGTTGTTCACCTAGCTTCTGAGGAGGAAGCTGCTCCTGAGACCTAGATGACTGATACAGCTTTAACTGATTAAATTGATGGCGGTAATTGCTGCCCCAGTATCTATAATAAAATTTATGTGGCTGCCCTACCACTGCAGATAGTGTGTCTCCCACTTGTATCCCTGCCTAAAGGGGCTAGGACTTCTCTTGGGGCCTGATAATGTCCTGCTGTGTATTTTGCAGACAAGTAGTCCATGGGCTCTCTGTACATCTCCTCGGGGACAGCCACCCCTGTAGGAAAGGAAGTTGGCCATGAGAGAGAAGAAAATGAGTTAACAGATGCTATGGATTGGTCCTCCTCTACCAGACATTGGTTTCCCAAACCAGTTCATCAAGTTCTCAAATATTTTGGCATTGAGGTTCCATAATCTGCTGCATTGCTTTAAGTGTCATCATTACTGGATCCTTATTTCGGCAGGGAAGCAGTGATCTGAATCCCTGCAGGCGTGATTGGTTCTGGGCTGTATCTGAAAAAAAAAACAAAACATGTCCCCATGAGGTCTGAACATATAACCCTGTCAAAGGGCATGCCCACTCAAAGATCCAGGATTATTATGTGGGTTAGAATCATGTTGCCAACATTGGCTTTTAGGGAATTTAGAAACACCTTGGTGTGATCCTTGGGGTGATGTCCTCAAAAGTATGTCAGTCCTCACAGTAAGATTAGTTTGTGGCTCTTGAAGCATTGCAAGAGGGGCACCATGACTACCTAATTTAAGACCATAGCAATACCCATGGAGGCCTTGGGAATGTACTTTGGCCAATAAGGCCAATGTATCCTTCAAGGAAGTGCTATCATTGACATGCATAATAACTGTTAGAAACAGACATACAACAAGGAGCTCAGAATGTGTGGCTTTATTCAGACAGAACTAAGAACTAACAAACCAGCCAGACAGGTTTTACCTACATCTATTACTATAGCAACCCACCATCTATTATTAAGGCAACTCAATATATTACAATAACCTCTTCCTTTAAATGGGGAGGAGAATTATTGATCGACAGACTAACATTTTGTGACCCATCTATGACCTCTCTACGACCTCTCTCATGTGACTGTGCCAAGCTGCACTTGATCACAAATGAAAGTGATGTGGAAACTCATTAGGTCTCTGCTTTAAATTTGACAAAATGGCCACTCTAGCTTGCCCTGAGTGCTGATTATGTTCTAATAGGACTACTGTTCCTTTAAAAGATTTCTCACCCACCCTATACTCAGGGGCTAAGGTACTCCATAATATACAATTTACTGTAAGATGCTGGATTTAAACCCACTCTTGCCCTGATAAGCCAAACACGTTTGCCATTTCCTGAACGCGTTGTGCATGAGCTGCAACAGAAGAATCCTTCATCATTCTTACTTGTTTTGCCACTAAGTCAAGAGTCTTAATAACTGTAACTACTGCCACAGGACAATTTGCATTTGAAATTATGACTTCTGGGGTTTGACTTCCCAAATCAGGAGATGGGGTTCTTCCCCTATCCTGATTAGTAGTTCAGAACTTTCCTCTAAACACAGTTCATGGTCAGGGTAGCTTTCCATGAAACTTCTACATCCCCAGCTCAAAGCCTCTCCACATCAGTGCAGGACATCTCTTATTTCCTGTAGAGGTGTAACTGGGTGCTCTACAGGTACACAAGGTGATACCAGCACCACGGGGATGATTTTGATTCACAAAATTCAAGGGAACTAGATGGTGCTCGTAATGATTATCCAACAAACAGCTGACCACCTAAAGGGACTAGATCTCTTGATCCACATGATGCTAATTTAACAATTAGGAGGAGGTGCAGAGATATATCCCTGGACTGTTGTGTTACTCCCTGTTGTAACCTTGAGATTACGAAATCACAGGCACTAGCTACTTGTGAAACTGCATCTTCCTGTACAAGTAAGTTTCTAAAGGCACCCCCCCTTTTTTTGATGAGAGCAGATGCTAATGGAAGAGAAGATATCTCCTTCCCTTTTGCTCTGCTCATCTTATTCTGTACATCATCAGTCACCTCCTCTATGATGACATCTGGCTTCTCCTCCTGCAGTGCCATTCTAGGAATTCTGTTTTCTGCTGACAAACTGTTCACAGCTGTGGTAACGCTAACTTCCTCTTTTGGCTTCTGAGACTTAACCTCCCATTCAGTTTCCAAAAGTACTGTGTCAGGCTGACCTAACTCTTTCATCCCATTTCTGGTAATGAGTCCTGCAAGTTGGTCTAGTTCTGTTGGTTCTACCATACCAATAGGGAGGGAACTCTCCCTATCTCTCTTTTCTCAATCTGTGTCACTGTCTGCACTCCTGTGCTTACTGTCTCTATCAAATTCCAAAGGGGTAGCCGTGTTAGTCTATTGTAGAAAGGTGCTCACAGCTAGTATTTCTGCTGCCTTGCTATATTCTGGCGATGCTGTATGCTGATTCATCCTCTTTGTCTCTAACACCTCACAAAAACTTTCCAACTCACTGATTCAATCTAACAACAGACCATGCTTTGATTTATAGTTGCCCAGTGATCTCACACTGGTAGCTGCCTGTTCCTGCCAACAACAAATATTCTCAGCTGCTTCCTGTACCTGACACTGACTCTCTTCTAACTTTTTTTCCAACTCTTGTCCTATTTTAACAAGTACTAATTGTTCTGTAAAAGAGTCTAAAACCTCACTTAGCTGATTTGTTAACGTCTGGCTAGTCTTCTCTTTCTCCTCCAGTGTGCTGAGCTCCTTTAAGTAATTCTATTTTCTTATTCAATTTCTGCCCAAGTGCACTACCAACTGTTAGCAGGCACGCCACAACAATTCCTTTCACCTTTTAAGCCTTTCTTTTCTTTTGCTTTACCTCCAGATCAAAAACCTCACTTAAAAACCCCATGGATTAGTCTGTTGAGAGAGAATTTCACTGTCCCTTAGTTGTACCAAACCCCCTTTGTGTTCCTTAATATGTGTTCTAGCAAAGTCTTCCAGAGCTGTACTGTAGGCAACATCTACAGATTCCACTGCTTCATTCATCTTAACACTAAATAAAACTTTACTCAAAAATTCAAAATACAAAACTTAAACTGTGTAAACTTAAGCTCTCAAACTTGAAAATTACTCTTCATAAACTCTGTTGGCTAGCCTACTTTCCAAAACTATAGTAATAAACACAATATTCAATATTTTAAATTCTAAAATCCTAAAACTCTAAATCTCTGAAGACGTTCCTTTACAGCCACACTCCAGGCTGCTACACACGGTGATGGGGAGACGAGCAGGGCTGGGAATGGGGAGCATCCATTGTGCTGCTGCAAGAGTGCCGCTGTGCCCATGAAGTGGGAGTGGGGCAGGGCCAGGCAGGGGGAGCTGCTGCCAGGCTCCAGCCAGGCCCACCTGGATGAAAGGTTCCCGCAGCCAGCATCCAGCCTGTGGGCCATAGTTTGCCTGCTCCTGTATTAAAGCAATCCTTCATGATTCTTTATAAACAGGACACTCCCTTCTGTTTGTTTTTTCCTGTAGATATGCAGTCTTGTAAATTTTGCAATCTTTCAGTTTGCACCTGGCTCAGTATATAATAAGGCATAAAGTACACAATACAGGGATATAGGGATCAGTTGCCTTTTGCCTAAAGGGGACATTTACAAGGCATGTCACCTCCTGGTGACCCATTTTAACTCTCAGACTTTAAAACCAAAGTTTTTGATAGAGCTATATGACTCCTTAAATATTATCTGTACATCCATTTTGTAATGGCTATAATGACCAGTGGACTATTGGCTCTCAACAGAGATCTCACATGCCACCCTTTGGTGAACTATTGTGCAGATATCTGCCCAAAGGGATCCCTGTTAAACTATGCACTGCCTGTGCCCTCTGCCAGTTGGCACCAAGGGACCGCGGGGTCATAGAAGATTTAATAGTTGAACTGTAGCAGAACATGGGAGGCTTAATAGTCAGCACCTGAACATAGGAGAAAGACTGAATAGATAGCTACCACGGGGTAAGTTGTGGACTGTGAAACTGGATGTCCCTGGACTTGATCCACTCACTGGTCAGAAGCAGCACTTCTCTCCTCTCCCGTAAGACTACTGCACTCACATCAGAGCACACCTCCTTGGGCACACTGGTCAATTTTATTCATTTGATTTTCTTCTTCCCATTTTCCTCCCCTAACTCTTATTGGATCAAAGTACCCTTCCCTGGGACATGAACATGCACACACAGGAATCTTCTGGTTGTTAATCATGCACATAGAGATTATTTCATAAGCACTTGTATTCATCTATTAACTCCATTTAGCTGCATTGAAGTGATTAGGTGACTAGAGGTCCTGGGTTCAAATCCTACTATATCTCTGGCCACAGGATTTAAATTTCTGGCTCCTTTCAGTTTTTTCAAGGTCCCCTGAGGAAAGGAACGAGCTTCTCTGCATAGGCTGCAGCTTTCTGAGTTGTAAAGTGGCACTGCTGCTTTGTTTTGCTTGGGTTGTATCAGGTGGTGTGTTCTTTTTCTTGCAATTCTAGTCTATGTTGTGAGAACAAAAGCTCTATTTCGAACTGTGAAATGATGTGTTGCCTCTGATTTCCAAATGCCTTCTAGTAGTATCACTGAATCTCATTCCACATATCACTGTCTGGTTCAGACATGTGTGTCTCATTCAATTGTTTTCCATAAGTGCTCTGAGGAATGAAAACATCATGTATCTCATAAAATAAAAAGGTGTCATAAAACAGCAAACGTGTGACATAGCCTCTTTTTCCTTGCTACAAGACAGCAATGTGCTGACGGGTCTACAGGTGCAGTTCTGGCTTGAGGATATGACAGGTGGGAAGTAGGCATGCTTGACCTGTGAGTTGCAGACTATTGTGCCCTTTGGAAATGATGGTTTTGACTTACTTGGCAAAGGCCTTCAAGAAGTAAGAAAGTTGAAGCTTTTTGCTCACAGGTTTGAAAAGCAGGGAATACCCATGCTTCTTGGCTTAATAACTTAGGGTGTGTCTACACTGGCAAGTTAGGTCGACTTAAGGACACTTAAGTTGACCTAAACAAAGCTGCATCCACACTGGGCTTTTCTTATGTTGACTTAAGCATTTTCTTAAGTCAATTTAAGGAAAGCGTAAGTCGACTTAATAACACCTACTTTTAGGTCAACTTAAGCCTTAAGTCAATTTAAGGCCAGTGTAGACGGGGATTAATGCTAAATTGACTTTATTAAGTCGATTTAAAGCCAATATGATGGCTGTCTCTGCTGTTAAGTAGACTTAACAAAGTCAACATAACATAATAGTTATTCTCTTTTTATATCTGGCAGTATCTGAGCATTGGTAGCTACTGATATGGCATAATTGTAAACTACTTTTGTCCAACATAAAATTCCTTTCTAGTAGGGACATTCAATGAGGCATGATTTTGCCTATTTCTTTGGGAGCATGAGCAAATATACTGGTTTGAGTTCAAACCCATGTACTGTACTGCATCTGATCCCATAATTATAGAAGCTAGACATTTTTCCAGTTAAGTCTTCATCCCTAATTACACATTGCTTAAAGATCTTACCAGATCATGGGTGGGTGCTTGATGCAGGACTAAGGTAGAGCTTTGAGTCCACGGGTTTATTTTCTGATTAAGATTTGATAAGCTTGTGAAAATAAAAGTCTCTTTCAAATCCTTCAAAAAATTTCATGTGTGATTTACAAATTAACAGGTGAAACTTAGGTGTCTTTTCCATACATGTGTTAGGCTGTGTCTACACTGGTAAATTAAGTCGACTTAAGCTTGCTACACTACAGTTTTCTTAAGTCGACTTAAGGAAAATAAAGTCGACTTAATTAAAATTAAGTCGACTTTATTAAACCTCCTTTCCACTAGACCTAAGGCTTAAGTTGACTCCCTAGAGTTGACTTAAGCCAGTGTAGCCATGGGGTAGCCCTAAGTCGACTTAGGGCTAACCCAGGACTACACCAATGCCCTCCCTGCTGGGGGGGCACAGGGGGAGCCTGGCATGCCCCCCCACAGGGCAGGGCAGAGCCCTGCCCACCCTGCCCCTATGCCCTGCCAGGGTCCTTGTCCCCCTTTGCCCCATTGTACAAAAGGCTGAGCCCCCTGGCATTGGGCAAGGGGTGCTCCCCCTGCCCCAGGTCCCCCTCACCCCACAAAGTCGACCTAGAGTGTCCAGTGTGGACACTCTAGGTCAACTTTGTAAGTTCCCCTTTAAGTCAACTTTAATTTTCAGTGTGGACACACTAAGTTGACTTAACTAAGTCAGCTTAAAGTCAACTTAGTTAAGTCGACTTAGTTAAAGTCGACTTAAATTACCCAGTGTAGACATAGCCTTAGTGTGGCAAGGGATGATAAGGTGAGATGTAAACCTTTTTCTCAGCTCCAGTCCTACTCTAAACACCAGGGGGTTCACATTCTGCACATTCTTCATAACGATAGCTGTTGGTGGTACATTGTGGGTTGTAGCCTGAATAAGGGCGTATATTCAGCAAGTTTTAGTGCAGACACACAAGGATGCAGTTATCTCCACAAACTTGCTTCTGAGCACAGCAAAAATTATCTTCATGAAGGTCTATTTGGAACGTGGCTAGAGAACATCCCAGTAGCACTGTCCCTGTATCCCCCATTAAATAAATTCTAGTAGCAGGAAAAGAACTTGAAATCCTTTATGTCCTATGGAAAGGCAGGGACAAGGAAAGAGGAAGCAAAGCACATGGACTTATCCACATTCTCCCCTGCCTTTTGACACCAGAGCTAAAGGAACCTGCTCATTTAATATGACAATGTGACTAGGCACATGGGGAGGGAAAAAACCAAATCCAAACTAAGTAGCTGACTTCAATTGACTACTTTTCCCAGAGGCTACTGGATAGGAGCAGGGTCTGGGTTCTATCTAAGCCAGACCCAGCTCATTTCAGAGAAAGGAAGAAAAGCAACACCCAAGAAGACAAGGATGTTGGATGAATGCTCATGAGGCTGTAGCAAGGGGGCCTGGCCTTCAGGGCTGGATTAAGGCAGAGCCTGTAAGGGCTGCAGCCATGGGCCCCAGCCTAAAGGGAGACCCAGCGGCTCCCCAAAGTTCGGCTCCTTCCGGAGTGGAGGGCTGCCGCTTCTCACCTTCAGCAGATTGCCTGCTTCGCCCATTGGTGGGGCAGGAGTGTGACAGACCATAGCCTCTGGCCTGCCGACCCCCCGCAGCAGTGCTGGCTAATGGGGCCTCCCAGAATCCCTGCAGCCCCGCACAGAAGGTGAGCAGTGCCAGCCCGCAGCCCCTCTGCTGCTCCTGCCCTCCCCGCAGCAGCACTGCCTGGCTGCAGACCCTCACCTCTCTCTGCAGCACTGGCTGGGGCCCTGGAGCCCCTGACTCTACCCTGTCAGCATGGGGGTAGGGCACCACAGTAATGCAGGGCCCCCAAAGGGTGGGCATCCACCCCGCCGGTGTTGATCTGGGCCTGGTAGCCTCCCTCACAGATGGACAGAGAGGAGCCCTCACCCACCTCTGGTGCTCAGAGCAAACACATGCATGCCCACCCTGACAGGAACAGAGAGGTGGTATAGGAACCGGAAATAAATGTAATATAAAAAACCCCCAAGTTTTTTAGAAGAGACGACCTTAAAAGCAATGCACTAAAAGGGACAAGACAAGTACAGAGGTAATTCAGATTGGCCAGACTTCTTGTACAAGGCATTTTAAGCACCGTGAATGCATTTGTTTGCAAAAGGCAGGGTGGCCACTGTACATGCTACACTGGCCAGCCGACCCTTTGCAAACAAATGCATTCACGGTGCTTAAAATGCTGCATACCAGAAGTCTGGCCAATCTGAATTACTTCTGCACTTGTTTTGTCCCTTTTAGTATGTTGCTTTTAAGGTCGTCTGCTCTAAAAAAAACTTGTTTTACATATTATTTTTCAATCAAGACTAAAAGTAGATCAAATCAAAACCTACAAACAGCAGCTTTTCAGCCCCAGATGGAATTCAAACCAGTGACTGCTGGGTTCCTACCCCAATCCCTGTTCCACAGGGTCAGATGCCTGGTAGGTTTTGTGCTGGGTGCAGATTGCCATTCAAACCTATAAACATTACACCATCTGTTGAAGAAAGGTGGGAAAGCGCAGGGAATACAGACATACAGATGAACAAACAGACCGACAAAGCAAAGTTAATATAAAGGTCGTCTAATAATAAATGGCGTGCCCTCCAGCTCTGTTCAGCCAGAACTGCTGAAGGAGAAGAATGTCTCTGACCTGTTTCTGGAGCTCAAGCCCAAGGGGAACCACTATAGCCCTGAGGTCTTGAAGGGACCACTGGTGCTGCAACTGGTGGACTACCTCAGGGAGACCAACAACAAGCCTGAAATCCAGGTACTCTGTGACAAAGTGGTAGGAAGTAGCCTGGGGAAGGCAAATGATAGTCTAATTGTGTTGTGGTCTGATACTAAACCAGCGTGTTTCAGCTGGGACCCAACTGATCTCGTGACTAACTCCTCCAATATCGTTAGGGCCCTGGGCTGCAGGGAGGTCTGGTGAAATAGGGTGAGCTCAGGTCCCCCTACCCCACCCTCCCTGGGGCAGTAGACACCCTACTGTAGGCCAGTAGGTCTGTCTGTTGTTTTGCCCTGCCAGAGTGCTGGAGTCCCATCCCATCTTTAAACTGCTTACTGGTCTGCCCTACTACAAGGTCATAACCCCTTGAACTACTTGGCTCAGCCACATCTGAGGCCTGAATGCCTAGACTGCTTGTTGGCTCCACCCTGCCACAAGCCTAGAGCCCCTGAACTGTTCACTAACATTGCCCTACTGCTGTGAAGAGAGACGTCACTAGAGTGAGAAGGGATAGAAAAGAAAATGCAGCTGAGTTGAGGAAGAATTTTTTTATATATATATAAAAACAATTATGGCAGGTGCCAATGCCTACTGCAGGTGCAAATCTGATCCACTCTCTGTAGCGGACAAGTTTCCAAATATCTGGAAAGAAATTATGGTTGCATCAAAATTTGGGTAAGCTATTGTGATACCAACATTTTCCCCCAGAAAAAGACTAGCATATGGAAATGCAATTTAGAAATGGTCTCTGCTGCATATAAAATGCAGTTATAGAGATAACTTAGAAGTATGGGAGAGATTTGTGTTCAAGGTAAATTCAGACCTGTGGGGCTAACGGGATCTCACACTGTGGTCTTAATAGAGAGGCCTATTAAAGGGAAATGTCGACAAAAACAGCAAGGTGGCCTATATAGTAACCCCTGTAAAAGAGCTTTTGATGAGGCAATGGAAATCTCCCAGAATTCTTGGAAAACAGGAGTGCATGGAGCTTATATCAGAAAGGCATGTTTCAAAGCATCTGAGTACAGACGTGGAGGCCTGGTGGAACATAATCAGTGAAATTTAAGAAAACACCTGCCCCCTAATTGCAGTAAATCTTTTCTGTAATAAAAAATACAGAAACAAGTTAATGTCTGTGAAACAGGAATGTTGTAACAGCCTCACTGCACCGTAATTCCTTATCTACACATTGAAGTCAACCTGAGTTGGGAGAAGCTACTACTGAATTGTGTTTGACAAAGAGTGAAGGTCAGTCAAAATCTTCTTAAGACTAACTACAACCAGTATTTTTCTAATTTTAAGATGACTCCAATGGGATGGGATAAACATACATGCATATTAATTTAATGCTCATTATAAATCTGCCCTGAGGTTGAATTAGCCTCTCCACCTTGTAAGTGGTCTCTCTAGATCAGGACTGAGGCACATGATGGGGCTGGGACTGGGGGAATTGAGCACTGGGGAAGAGTTCACTACTTTGCACCCGCTCCACATGTTCTGTGTACTTTGGCTGACAGGAATGCCAGCAATGCATATCACTTTTCTCCAGCACTCAACTACTTCAAATGAAAAACAGCAAGAACAGCAGTTATACACCAAAGAAATTTACATTCTTTGAAACCAAATATAAAAGAAAGTGGTCTAAAAATTAGCCTAATTAATACTTGATAGTTTATGATTTATTGAGTCCTCCATCTGAATAAACTTTTCCTATTAACAGTAGGTAGGTACATTTTGTCAGAAAGTTAGTTATTTATATTTAGTAATTCATGATTACACATTGTAGAAGAAACAAGGCACTAAAATGTACAGCTAGTCACCCTTATTACGAACTGTGAGTTTCACACATACAGTATAGGTATCTCCTCAGTTTGATGACAGTTATTGAATAGCTTCCCCATGTTACTTCTGATACATTTCTTACTTACATCCTGAATCATTACAAAGTATACATTTTAGAGCCCTACTGAAAAATAAGCTTTTGTCCCCTTTAAAAATTGTTTCTGTAAGAAAAACAATGAATTTTGTCATAAAAATTAACTACACAATAAAGATGATAAAAAACAAACAAACAAAAAAAAAACCCCAAAATAAAAAAAAACCAACCTGTTCCTCACGTTTACTAAAAAGTCAAGTACAAGTTCCCCCGTTATGAAAATTAAAATGTGGGCATAGTTAGTTTTTTTTAAATGCTTTCAAAAATTTCCCTCTGTACAATTCCAGAAACTAATCCAGTCAGGGGAAGAAATAGTTTTGGTGGTGTTTTGAGGTACTAAAATACTAACTGAATACTTTACAAATAGGTAAGACAACTGAGGCAGCTATAATAATAAAATCAAACTGGCCTAATTAAAAACTTTGGTCCAAAAAGGCAGAAGCAGCCTTAGTCTATCTGGGACCCTAAACAAAGGTCCATTGCAGGGTCCTTATAGGGCTCCCTGGTACCAGTCACCCCCCACGGCCCCGGCACTCCACTTGACACCCTGAAACGCCCCCCACCAACAGCCTCAGAACCCTCCCCCATGGCATCGGCTCTCTCCAACTGGTCCCCTCCGCCCCACCGGGGCCCCCAAAACAGCCTGCAGCCACAGTGCTCCCCATGGCCACAGCACCCCATCCAGCCCCCCCCGTGGCCCTGGATTCCTGTGGCCAGGCCCCTCTGTGGCCCCAGCACCCTGCCTGGGGCCCCAAAACTGGCCTTGGTGCTATGCCAGGGGCCCCAACCCCCCACATCCAAAGGCAAGGAGCCGGGTGGGAGTGTGGAGCTGGGCCTCTGGGCTGGCCCACCCCACTCCCGGGAGCGGAGCAGCCAGCCCAGGGGCAGGGAGGAAGAGCGAAGCCTGGTCTCTGGGCCAGCGTGCCCTGCCCCACCCCCCTTCTTCCCCTGCACCAGGGTCCCTGCAGGCCAATTGGCCCTGGGCCTCACACCCCCACTGGCCCTGGCCCCCCACCATGTTTCTGCAGGGTGGGAGGCAAACACAGATTTTGGGGTGGGTGAAGGGGCCCCGAGCTGCTAGAGGGCCCTAGGCAGGTGCCTGTTTCACCTACCCCAAAAGCCGCCTCTGCAAAAAGGGTTTTGGTCCAATGAATCACACTTAGGTGTCAATATAGTTTTAAACACTAACTGCATCTTCAATAAAAGACAAACCTCACAAGAGATATCATCTAATACTCTGTTAAAATACATGGTATCAGAAAGAATGTATACATTTTCAGATATCTTTAATACAAATAGTCCTGTACTTAAATGCTAATTTTGTATTAGATGCTCACCAACTATAGAAGCACAAACACTGTACAATGTAATTTATACATTGTTAAAACGCAACAGAATCTAATGTTACATAATAAATACAACCCAGTGTAAATTAAGAGCAGCTGCCTGATGGTTTGACCAGTTGTACAAGCAGCACTAAGAAGTGGGGCACCTAGACTGAAGTTTTCTCTTGGGATTTTCAGACTCTTGGGCTGGCAATATTTTGGAGGTCATATTTTCAGTCTCTTTGCATTCAAGACTGCTTTGTTCTCTAGCACCCTCAGCCCCCAATGACAGTGCAACATTTGGTTTTGAAAGATTGTAATGGTCTCGACCAAAGATACCTCACAACTGGTAAAACATAAGTTCAAAATGGGGGAAATGTCAGCAGGATAAAACAAAATAAAAGTGGAGAGAACATCTCTCTATAACCTTCAATAATACCCTGAGTGACAAAAAGCTAACTTTGGGGGGGAGGGGGGAGAGTAAGGTAAAGCTTCTTTAAAGGGGGGCCAACCTACTGTAACTTTACAGGGCTAGTAGCATGGATACTGATGGCAACAGCACATTTAGAGACAAAAATTTTCATCACCAGTGCATTCTTGCTTTTCCTCATGTGCATATTGGGTATTGTAAAAATGATTTCACAAAAACCTGTTACCTAACAGTCAAATGTAGATTAAGTGATTCTCATGGGTTTATCAGAGAATACCTCAATGATCCCAGAAAGAAGTTAAAGAAAAACTACACACAAAGGTCATTTTACTTGAGGGATTATTTTTGGTTCATCATTCTTCTTGGATGGGATTTTCAACAGGTGCCTAAGAGAATTAATGGCTCCAACTTGCACTGAAATTCAGGGGAATCTGAGGGTATAAATCTCTCGGGCTCTTTTGAAAATCCCACTCCTAGTTTTGAAAAGGTGGCTTTTCAAAGGGCTGAGCACACAACTCCAATTGACATTTATGGGAGTTCAACACCTCTGTAAAGCAAGCCTATGGTTCTACCAGTTATGCTGGAAACCACTCAGCCACAAAACAACCCATTATTAGTGGAAGGGCAAAATCAAACATAAAAGGAAGAGAGACAACAGAGTCTTGTGGCACTTTTAAAGACTAACAGATTTATACTCCTTAAGCCTGAGACGGCGAAAGTAGTTCTCAAGGTCACCACAGAATTGTATCTTATGTGTGGGGGCGGTGGGGCAAAAAGAAAGTCCCCGAGACAGCACAGATTCCTCTGCTGGAGTGAGGCTGTAGCATGAAAGATTAACAATGTTGTTGGGAGGGACAGAGGTGCTGTTGTTATCCCTTGTGGTATATTGGAGCCTGGACAGTTTGTTGTCTTTTTTCCTCTGTAGGTGAGCAAAATGTGTGTTGTAGATGGATTTTCTCTTACAGTGAGAGATTGTGCCATAAACTCTCTCAGAAATTAAGAAATCACCTTATCAGTATCCTGTACAGCAAACAGAAAAAAATTAGAAACGAAGTCTCCACACTGGATTCTCTTCTACAGAACCATCATCCAGCACATTCTTCACTCTGGGTGGACTTCACTAAAAAGAGAAAATCCATCTACAACACACATTTTGCTCACCTACAGAGGAAAAAAGACAACAAACTGTCCAGGTTCCAATATACCACAAGGGATAACAACAGCACCTCTATCCCACCCAACAACATTGTTAATCTTTCATGCTACAGCCTCACTCCAGCAGAGGAATCTGTGCTGTCTTGGGGACTTTCTTTTTGCCCCACCGCCCCCACACATAAGATACAATTCTGTGGTGACCTTGAGAACTACTTTCGCCGTCTCAGGCTCAAGGAGTATAAATCTGTTAGTCTTTAAAAGTGCCACAAGACTCTGTTGTCTTTCTACAATAGACTAACACGGCTACCCCTTTGGAAAAGGAAGAGAGTTAAGTAGGGAGATGTATTCTAGTTCTGCAGTAACAGAACAAACCTGCAGATCTCGATATTTGAATTTAGGGTTTGAACTGGCTGTTTTTCAATAGGGATCTAAAATAATGACATCTGGACGGCCAAGTACTGAAGTATTAAGAGAAGACCAGATGTCTCCTTATTTCTGCCTGAGACACTTAAAAATTAACAAGATGGACAATATAAAAATAAATACAAAGATGCACAGATGGTAGAAGCTCTCAAATGGTTGAAGAGGTAAGTAGAAAAGGCTTGTTAATATCATGCTGTTCATTTTGTTAAATTGCTTTAATATATATTATATCCGGGGTGGGGACTCCTAACATCATTTGTCGTTTTTTTAGTGTGGTTTACTTCAATGGCAGTTGCCACGATAATAAGGGGAATGAAAGCATGGTGTATATTAGGTGTTGGATAGGTGCGATGATTAATATAAGTGATCTAAAACTGCACTTCTCACTCCGAAGGAATCTTTATTAACTGCTATTGTTATTTGCTGAGCGCAGTTTGTACACTTTGCAAAGTAATCTGTCTTGAGATATGAAAGTTTAATCCAAGATGGTTTATAATATATAATGATAAAATATAATTCTTTAGTGCCCAGAAGCCTCTGGACAGCTTAGTAGAAAATAGCAGCAATAGGCTAAATTATGCTCTCAGATAATCCATACAAACCAATTGATTTCAATGAGATTACTTAGGTGTAACTGAGAGTGGCAATATTCAGTTGTCTTGGATTTAGTCTGCAAGTGAAGTAAAAACAGATACACTATTAAGAAGGAATGAGACAATAATTGAGATATAGGTATCAGCAGCTTATTGATAACATCTCAAACCATGCTACCTTAACAGTGAAAAAACTGGACTCATCTCATATTTAATTACAATAAAACTGACCTTTTGTAGGATGATTGATTTTCATTCTTATTAGGGATTACTCAGAACCACTGATTTGGTAGCTGAAAGGAATCCCCTCCACATGGTGCATGGAGTCAGACCAGCATCACTTCATGATCAAGAGTGTCAAAAACAAATGGCAGAGTCAGAGTTGTATAGAAAGTTGTCTCAAAACCATCAGTCAAAATAACAGCAAACTTCAGATGCCTTAGCAAGTAAGACTAGAAGATCTAAAAATCAAAAGCTCATACTTCTCAAATATGCCTGGTATGGAAAACTGAAACTGGGCAATAATTGGATTGGATATTATGGTTTCTGGAGTAGAGGCTGATCCACAGCATATTTTAGTTAGGTCCCTGTGTCTCTCCATCGGGAGGCACTGATGAGGACTTCAGGGGAAACTCAGTTTGATTAAAAACACCAAGTCTATCAAATAACCCATCTGATGTATGCTTTCTGTAAATAATGGGTGGAGTCTATGGCTGGGATAGTATCCAAAAGATTTGAGCAAACGTATAGGGTTTAATCAATGATGTAGTAGCTCAAACTCCCTAGGATCAACAGTTTTGGGTAATCAAAAATGAGCAAACAGAAGAACTCATCAAGTTCAGAGATAAATTCTTTGGGATACCTAGATGGTTAATTCAACAGTTTTTAATCCAAGACTTCACAGAGTGTAACAGGTTAAGTATCCAAAGTCCTGGACTGAACTGCTACAGAATTTAAGGTCAGATGCAAAACACTGATTACAATTCACTATGTTTGACTTCTGCTAATGAAATATGGAGTATCAGGTCATGACAGGGTCAGGTTTTTGTGATGCAGGCTATATTCTGGAGTTAGTCTGGTAAAAAAACAACCAAAACAAACAAATCCTCTTTATAGAGCTTGATTGTTTTATAATCCATCACTGGACCCACCATGTAGGTGGTGCTGTACAAATAATAAGTAATTATGACTGAATTTAACACCAACTTCTGATATAGGACCATTCAAGAATGGGCCTAGAGCTCTGAGAACGGTTTAAAGATGGGAACATGGTGGCACAAATTATATGCAATGTGAACTCACTTCTGTCCTCCTCTCATGAAAACAAACATGGCTAAATAGGCTATGTAATCTCCAGAACCAGGAACTGAGTAATAGAGCCACTCGGTAGCATAACCATAAAGCATAACAAAGAAAAAACTAACACACAATTCCAATGTACATAAAAGCAAACAAAGGAATCATGTAGCTAATGAAATAATAAGCATTATCTGATCTAGCTTACTTTCATTCTGATTTTTTTTGAAGGAAAGAATTTTCTATTTTCCTTGTAGCCTGCTCTTAGCAAGGAAGGGAAGGGAAAGGAAAAGAAGTTTTCTAGCTAGTCTAAAATGGTGGGAAAGTTTGTTTCACATCAGTCAGAAGACTGGACAAAAACTGTTTGGCTCTTATCGATTTGATCATTCACTGTGATCCGATCTACATCCCCCCATCAGGACAGCTGTTTATCTCCCATAACTGTCCAACAGGCCCTCCTTTTCATTCTCTTTCCTCAATTGTTGTGCCCAGCACACTTGGCAGTCTGCCTGCTGTACTCCAACTGCCAGACACACAAATCTCACATACATTATGGGCATGCATGCTGGGGCATATAACCCTTGAACATACATAGTTTCCATTCATTGTAAGTTGGGGAAAGCAGAAAGATGTACCATTTTTGGCAGCCTAACTGTTGTTGTTACTGCCAGAACAGGGTAGGTACCTCGATCTCCAAAGAACAGTTGACAAGAGGCGGGGTATGGGGCTATGTAGTCTGTCTTTACAAAGGGAAGCTATTTGGAGAAGGGTGGAGGACAGAGAGCCTTCAACATCTGAGAATGTCTCATGTCTTAGGATCATGTGTGTAGATGCAAACTCACCAGATTGGGGGGTATCTTTATAAACAACTCAGGAATCAACACTGAGATAAGAGAGCTAGAGGGAGATACAGGAAGTCTTGCAAGGAGAAACCAAAGAATAGAGGCAGCTTGAGAAGAAGCTAGGATAACTGGTGAGGTCTTTGCAACTACATTCCTGACCCTGGGCTTTGTTTGCTATGGTTAGTGACTAAGACAAAATACAAAAAATATTTAAAAAATACAAACAAAGGCAATCTTTGGGAATATAGCTTTTTAGGAAAGATCATACTGGGAGGACATGTTGTGTGGTGGATGTGGCCCATTCACAAACTCCCTTGAAAGGTAAATTGTTGACACTAGAGGAAAGAACTTTGGTATTCCTGGGAGATTGTCAAACAGTGAAAGCAGAAGGAGAAGATTCACGGGCACAGAAGTGAGGAAGAAGGGGAACTGTGAGAAGCCTGGAGGGAGGGAGACATCAACAAATTTGTCTAAGTATCTGAAATTGTATAGGCATATCCAATCTGAAGCAAACAGAACCTTCACGACTTCGGGGGTTTGACTACCAGTCTCACTAGCACTGAAATGGCAAGAAAGACGGTAAACTTTACTTTAAAAGCTTTTAAAGAGATGTTTCTCCCATTTTCTGTACTCTTTTGCCCTAGCAAATGTTGAATTTGTTTACTGCTACCAACACAAATGATGGATAGGGTGGGAAGCTTATAACCTTCAGCACAAGAATGATAAAACAGTTAGGGCCACAGTCTGTAACTTTCTCTCCCCCTGTATTGTGCCATAAAGTCTATCTACATTCCCCTGGGTACTTGTTTTACACCTAAGTGAACTGACTTGCTTTATGGAATTCCATGTTTAAAAAGTTATAAAAAGCAAAATTCCCTGGAATTCAAAAAGGCAAAATTAATTCTGACCTTGGAAGAGCTAAAAGCACTGTCTGTGTTTCTATTGGAATTAAATTGCTAGTTCTTTCATTTTCACAGTTGGCAACAAGTTATCCTCATTCTACAAAGTTGTGTACAATTTCTTAAACCACATTAGTAGTTCTATCATATTATTCTAACATCTTTTTATTGTGTAGTCTAACTACATAAAGTTTAGCAATGCATTAATACTCAGATTATAAAGATACTGTGCTTATCTCTCAGTACCTGACTGGAGACAGAAAGAGAAGAAAAGGTGGATGGTGTACAGCGTATTTACAGAAAGGCAAGTATAGTGAGATAGTCTGATAATTAGACAGACAGACAGAATTTCATTGAGTAAGGACACAGAGCATGAAAAACAAAAAGTGAAACTGCTCTCTGTGCTTGACACATACAAAACAATCTTGAACAAGCTAGCGATGCATATGAAATCACAGGACTGAACTCATGGTGGACTTTACCAGTTTGGCACATAATAAAACATGCATAAGAATTAAAATTAGAGGGTGGAAAAACCAAGTGACCAGTTTGTCTTTGGGAGGAACTTTTCAAAATTTGAGGAATGGAAATTAAATGGGAATTTGACTCTGAATCTTCCTTTCAGTTCCTCTAGTCCTAGGCTATTCCAAAGTAAGCCAGGGCAAAAGCAAACCCTGGCAGGCCTAAACGCTGATCTAAATTATGTCATCTCTGGTAGTCCTCTACAGGGACCACGCCACTGACCAGTGATTGGCCAGAGTACAGTGCACGGAAGCCTCACTCCAACACAGACCCTACAGAGTGGGAAGGAAGAGTAGGTGCTGTTAGAGCTGGCTATGCCAGCTTTATGTCACCCAGGGGATTCCCTTACAGCAGGGAAATCCCTGACTCCCTCTTTAGGGCAGCACAGAGTAGCTGAAATTTGGGCCGAGAATGTGGCCCAGAGAGATAGTTGAGGTTTGAAGGAACAAAATAATGAAGAGGAGTTAAGATTAGCCAAACTGGTTACGTAAGAAAGAACTCCAAAAAATATCTGGAAAAAAGAAATAGTAGACATAAAATGGGTGCTTTTAAATAAGAGGGGTTAACTCTACAAGTGAATCCAACACAGCTGAATTACTGAACTGCCTTTCTATAGTATTCTTTAAACAGAAAATTGAAGGAGTAGTCAAATGAAGGTTGTGCCAGTGCAGCAGGTGAGGAAAAACTGCTTGTAAGCACCAGAAAGGTGAGAGAAACAATACAACAAGTTCTAAAAAGATTAGAAAAAGAGAGATTATTCCCATTGCATGGGAAGGCCTATGGATAGGGGCTATAGATGAGGAGGAACTTTCCATGCAAATCCTTTCATGGAGATTCCTCCCACATCATCCTATGGGCAGGGGGAGTTGGAAAATGCCACTGAGTCTACCACAAACATTGTAGCTCCCCAAGGATCAACCAAAGACCAGGGCCATCTATGCAGTCACTGCTGCTGAACCAGCTCTGTCCCTGAAGAAGGACTCAGGTGAAGAGTTAACATATAGCTGGGGGCCATAGTCATTCTTGCCTGAGTTCAGTAGAGCTGGAATGGAGAAAACATTTTCCTCCACACCCTTCTTTCTTAGCTTGCCCAGTCTTCCCCACTTCCTTTGCCCAGTCTCTGCCTTTCAGGGAGACCAGAGGAAAGTGTATGTGACTGTGCCAGGCAGTAAATGGAGCCCCCTTCCTATGCAGGAAGGAGAAGATCCATGCAAGGAGAGTTCACTCTGTGCAGAGATCTTGGGATGTGTATGGTACAAGCCAAAGGCAGAAAACAGAAAAATGAAATTCTCTCTGGAAATATGCAAGCTTATACTGCTAGGAAACAATACATGAAACAGACTTTGAGAGAAATTTGGAAAAAAAGGAATGCAGAAAAGAAAAAGACTTACTTGTGAGAGCGAGTAGTAACTTAGATGAGATCCAATTTAATATGGCAGTAAAATAAAGCCAGCCTGATATTGGACATGGCCAGGGAGATGGGATAATTTTGGCTCATTATGTTCATTTCTTAGTACCTTGATACTAGAAATATGTAAGCAATATGGAGGAAATTCAGAGAAGATAAACAAGAATAGTGAAGGGTTGCGGGGATTTACTTATGAGAAAAGTTTTAGAAAAAAACTAAGAATCTTGGCCAAACAGCTAATGGAGGATATAATTATGAACAAATACATGATGGATGTAAGCCAGAAAGAAGAGAAAAGGACAACTTTAAATGTTATCCAAGGGGGTATATACTAGGACTAAAAAAGGCTGGAGATGAGCAAATGAAAATTTAAACTTAGTACCAAGAGAAAATTCCTACCAGTGAGTTCTATTTTATTAGGTAATAAACAGTTTCTCAACAAAGCGGTGGAAGTTCCATCACTCAAGTATTTAAAACTAGTCTAGACAAAGTACTCAATAAAGACAATACAGGGAACAATCGTTCTTTAAGTCTAGCATGATCCTTCTCTTCCAAGAGTGGGTGGCTATGTCATCAGTAAGAATTCCTTATATGAATAATGTTGCAAAGTTTTCAGACATCTTGTGGTTCTCATACCATGTCCCTAGGCATAACACACATTTTTGCAGTTCATATACATTAGCTGTCCTTTTTTTAAGCTCTTTGTCTTGATTCTTTCCAATCCTTCTGCTATGCGTTTTTATAACAGTGACTGAATTCAAAGGCCCTGTTGCTCAGTCTAAATACTGTACATTTTGGTTCCATAAGTAATACAAGCACTTCTTTATGTGAATAAGGCTCTAAAAGTGTATCTCCAGTCTGAGGCATCACCCATTTAGGACTCTGAAAAAATGCATAATTTAAATGAATTTCTTTGGAATATAAAAATAAAACCAACATATCTCATAAGCAGTACTGTCATCCTACAGAGCCAAAAATGAGGAGGTATCACAAAAGTTGTATTATCTCCTAGGCCCATTCCATTCAAAGCCGCATTCTCTCTTCACTCCTGCTCCCTCCCCATCCCTCGAGTTGTCTCTTCTCCTCACTTTCTGCTACCTTTACCTTTTTTTTAATGCTGTGTAGTTTTGAGTTGTTGCAGCCAGTAGCAGTATGGGAAGGGCCCTGTTAGTGTGACATTAATATGTATTCTCCTCCATCCCATTGTTTTTAATGAAGGTACATGTACCATCACCATCTCCACTCAAAGCATTTTCTCACCCACTAACCCAGAGCTAAAGACCGTCGACCAAAGAATTGCCCTGCACAACTCCAATTCTCTTTAATTCCCCCATCTGGAATCACAGATTATTGCCCCACACTTCAACATTGTGTTCCTTTCAGGCAAACAGAATTAGTATCCTCCAGTCCCACTGTCTTCTCCTTCCTATAGCCAATTTGCCAGGAAAGGGAGTTCCATCCACGCTAAGAATGGGATTTTGCTACCCAACAAAATTGCCCCCTTTAGATTTCATAACTGCCCTATGTTTTCAACTGCTGCACCTCTGCAAGAGCTGATTTCATCTATCATACAGGAGAAACAGCACTGAATCAGCACCACTCTCATCACTTCCACTACTATGGTGCGGGGAGCATGTTATGACTGACAGGAGCAAAGCCTACAGGTATGCATCAGCAGCAAAACTGACCAAGAGAAAAATAAATACAAAAGCTCACAACAGGAAGGAAATCCAGAGAAGAGGTGGAACACAAATGGGAGGGAAAATGACACTGTTTAAATTTTATTTTTCTTTGAAAAATATTGCTAATGTCTGGTTTCTCCCTTAACCATTATCTGTAGGGAAAATGAATTTAAAATAATGGAACTCTCAATTTTATAACTGTAAACTACAAAAACAAGGAGTTTTCTGCTCATTCTTTATCACTTATTTAAGATGCCTCTCTCACCAAAACACCTTTTCAGACAGAGGAAGCTACTTTAAAGTAGACCTGTAAATGTGTTCTAAAATGTGTACTATAATACTTTACATTTGGTTTTATGTTCCATTTCCCAGCCCTTGTCTCATTTAGATCAAGATCTTCAGGGCAGGGACAATCTTTTATTATGTGTAGATATAGCACCTCCCACAAAGTGGCATCAGTTTCTGTTGAGGCCTCTCGGTGTTATTTTGACACATGTAAGTAATAAAGACAAGAGGAGTCCCTGGTTGACAGCAGAGATTGGGGTTGCTCTGAGCTGACTGACGTGGACAGAGCCAAGCAGACAGAATTCACAGGTATTGTCCCAACAGTTATGCTAGGGCACTACACCAAGTGAAAATCTGCCTTGACCTTTCTGAAATATGTTGAGTTGGGGAAAATAGAGCAGAATCCACAAGAGACTGCACTTCTAATTAGAAGCAAGGTACAAATCTATTGACTGGCTGCTGGAAGTATTGCTTATTGGCTAGAAAGCCAGCCAGCTGCTTCTTAAGAGCTACATGAAGCAGCAGAAAAGCTTTTATCCCCAGAATGATGCTAAGTGTACAGTGCAGTTAAGAGGCTGGCTTCTCTCTCTAGCAGCTGCATTAGCATGCTTCCTTCACATACTTCTAATGCCTGCTTATATATCTGGGTGATAGGACAAGCATGGATGGCGTATGAATTCTGTATTTGTGGGGGCAACTCCAGTCAGGCCAACAGGCTGAGTGGGGGGAAGTAATGGCATGCCTGGGGTGGGAGGAATTTAGAGGGGGGCAATGGCCCTGTTTCCCCAACCAAACTACACCCATGAGGACACAATTGAGAGAGGCTGCCGAAAGTAGTTGCTTCTGGGAAAATATCCCCTTCTTACCCTTTTTCCAATTGATACAACCCTAGCAACACGCAGGCCAATCCCCAGCCATCATCTCAATCAGTCAGCTTTTTGGAGGTTTGGATTTCCTTTCCCTGCAAATTCCCTACTAGAAGGGATCTTGTTTCCTAGCCAGCTCCTTCATTTTCACTTACCTACTGCAGAGGAGGAATAAATAATAATAATAAAACCAGACAAAGAGGGGATTTTCTCTATGGGTGCGTCTACACTTACAAATTAAGTCGACTTAAGCTTGCTTAAGTCAACTTAATTTACTCCACGTCCACACTACACTTCCTTAAGTCGATTTAAGCAGCTGCTTAAGTCGACTTAAGGAAAAATTAAGTTGACTTTATTAAATCTCATTTTAAGTCGACTTTGCTGGCTAAGTCGACTTTAGAAAGTCTTTAGACTTTAGAAAGTCGACTTAGCCAGTGTAGACGTGGAGAAGCCCTAAGTCGACTTAGGGGGCTCCAGGGCTTCCCCACTGCCCTCCCTGCCAGCGTGGTTGGCACAGCCACAGCCTGGCGTGCCCCCTAACAGGGCAGGGCAGAGCCCTGCCCACCCTGCCCCTATGCCCTGCCTGGGTCCCTGTCCCTCTTTGCCCCATTGTACCAAGGTACAATGGGGCAAAGGCTGAGCCCCCTGGCACTTGGCAAGGGGTGCCCCCCCTGCCATGGTGGACCTGTCCCAGGTCCACCTAGCCCCTAAGAAGTCGACCTAGGTGTCCAGTGTGGACGCTTTAGGTCGATTTGGCTAGATTCCCTTTAAGTTGACTTAAATTTTGAGTGTGGACATGCAAGTCAACTTAGCTAAGTCGACTTAAATTCACACGTGTAGACATAGCCTATGTTCCTACATAGCAATTGGGTTTCTGCCTATCAAATACCTGCTCTGTTCAGTATGTGAACAACGAATGACTGCAATCCCTGCCTTCAACCAGGAAGGGGAGAAAAGGGCAAGAAAACAAGCAACGTAATCTGAAATTTTGAATTGTAAAAGCCAAAGTTTTAAAACATACCCAAATGTAGGGTGTGTCTGCTCTCAGGGAATTCTTTCATTTTAAAAGGGCAGTTGGAAGTTGAGAGAGGAAAAAACATTATGGTCACAATTTACAAAGTACTACTGTGCATACCTGAAGCTCAAATAAAAGAGAGTATTTACTTTCAGAACTCTCCCACAAATGAACTATTTCCCTTACTAGATTCATCCAGTCTGTATCTCTCGATGTTATTAAGAGTCAAAACATGTTCACTATTGACTGGACACCCGTTGTGTCACACTATGTTAATTTTAATAGACCCTCTTGCCAATACACCTTAGTAACAATGTGCTCAATCAATTTTTTCTGCCCATCATAAATTCTAGGGCGAGTTAGGAAAGGGTCTGTTAAAGGATGATACAGGCCATTCTTTTGTGATGGTTTGCAGTTTTCTCTCCCAATACATTTTCTTTTTATTTAGCACTTCCATTTTTATCCTGTGTTCCTCTTCAGCCATCTCACACTCCCTTTCTATCTGTTGTATTTTTGCCACATGCACTTCATTCATTTGAATCAGCTGCAGTTGTAAAATTGACATTTGCTGGTGATGCTCTTCCTCATGCATCTTCTTCAAAGCACCCTCCTGATTGGCTTTACTTCTGTAGTTTTTATTCGCTGTTATTCTGACAGCTGAGCATGAGGGCTCAGGTTGGGAGGTGCCTTCACATATTGGGAAATGTACTAACTCTTTCTCTTCATCACATAGTTCTCTGTTTGAGACAGAAAATGACTCTGAAAAACACAGCAAAGAAATCATAAGAAACCTTCTTTTTTCAAACACAGTGATTGTTTAAGGAATAACATGGTCATTAGTTAATACATGAACACCGTGTGCTTCTGTAATGCAATATCAGAACCACCAGGTGACACTGTCATCTAAATATTTAGCATTACCGTTATATCTTGACTGTTCATGTGATAAGATCTTCGGTCTCTCTCTAGAATTGTATCTGAGGTAATAAAGTACTGCTTACACTAAACCAGAGATTTAGTGCACTGTTTACCTCTTAAGCACCACTCCTGTACACCTTAGAGACGTGCATTTTTATACCTATTTATTTAGGGCCAAATTACATCACCCTTCCTTGAGACAGGTCTCACTAGTGCCACTGAAATAAATAGAACTATCTGTTCAACAAAACAATACTGAGACTAAAGGCATTAAGAAATAGGAGTACTTTTTCAGATCATCACAGATATGTGCGATAAATAAAAATAAAATAAAAATGTCTTTGTTTAGAGAAATATTAGGTAACATCACAGTCACTTTTTCTTTTTATCAGGGTAATACCAGTTAATATTCTCCTTACACAACCCAAGACACATTGTCTCCTTTTATTTTTGCAAAGGACTGTATTAAGCTAACAGCAAAGCAATGCAAATCCATTATACTTATTTCATAAGGCAATTTTAAAAATAGAAATACACCTTTAGGAGGTGAGTGCATTCTCTCTTGGTAGTGAATAAATGATAACCAAATACTCTGGTAATATGAATAATCACTAAATATCTCATTTTTCTCTAATTTTACTGTGCACATACTTGATATACTTTTTATAATAATATGACATTTTTAGCCATTTATTTAACTTAGTCAATTTTTAATTTTCCAGGGACAAGCAACCAATAGTCTAGTGGTTATTAACAGATTAATTCTTTGGTTTTTTTAGCATAACCATCTGGGCCAGTTGCTCTTCTGGTTTTCAAGTGCATCCCAATACTCTTTCATAAATTGAAGCTATGCATTATTGTAAAAATAAATCCACTGGCTCCTTCAAAGCTCCCTCTGTGTCAGCCTAATATGAGCCAGTACAGGAGCTAATTTTTTGTTAAATAAAGGGTGTGGTAGATACCGTTCTGCAGGGGCACCGCACCTGTACTCTCAATGCGTAAGGGCTAGTCTAGATGTCTCTCATCTTCTCTCACAAACGTCTCAAGTATTTTTCCATGTTGCTTCTTCCAAAATATATCTGCCAGCTCCCTACTGCGTTCAAATCCTTTCTAAAGCTCCTGCAGTATATCATTTACCAAAACCATGTTCTTACACATTTTTTGACCTATCAGGCATACGTATGTCTAATCTGAGACAATGTGTTATCATGTCTTTAGCCTATGTCCTTCCTCCCTCCTCTACTTCTATATGTTTGCTGCAACTTCAGTTGTCTCTTAAGACTATCATCTAAATAAAGGCTTTGGTACATGGACCCATCTTATGTTTCCTGTGAAGCATCTATTACACGTGTGCACTATAAAATAAAATAATAAATAGAAATAATCTTGTAGGTATTCTGGAAATCAGTGAGTTTCATGCGGAAAGCAACTCACTGATTAATTGGAGTTATATCTAAGTAGTAATGAATAAGGATTATTTTTGTACATTATTTAAGAGGCTTCAAATCATCTCTGCACTTTCAGTAGAATATATTTTATTTATTTTCCCCCTACAAGCACAGGTAATAGATTTTATCTGGGTAGTGAAGCTGCTTGCATAGGTGGAGAGAAATGCTGGGGCATTTTGTCTTCTGATGTGGCTGGAGCATGAAATATCTCACTATGCAAATTATAAAATATTTGGATCCCTCCCACCCCAAGCTCTCCAAAAGAATGTTCACAGGTGATGCTCAAAAAACTGTCAATTTCAAAAGGTTTCAGCATGCAAAATCCATATCCCCAAATCTGTTGTCCTTTTGATAAATTAAAATGAGACTGTGCTAGAGTTTGTTTTTCCTATAGTGGAATTTTGGTTTCTGGAGATCAACATTATTTTCCCTTGCATTAAATAAAATGTAACTTTCTGTGACAAGTGGTGCAACAGAAAAGGATCTACAGAATGGGAATTAGTGGCTGTAGATGTATGAAAACCATTAAGATGGTAGTCTGGCTCATTCGTTAGTCAAGAATAGTAGGACACCTTTCAGGGTTGATACTACCTCTAGCCTACAGGATGTAACTTTTTTTCGTTTTTATCCCACACTCTTTCTGCATGACGCTGAATACCACCATTCAGATATTTACATGAGTGGAGAAGAGGGATGTCTAAGGATTCAATATTTTAAAATCTTGAGGAGAAAAAGGTTTGGCAATCTTAAAGTTTAAAGTGTACCAATTTCTACACTATTACATCAAGTCTTCAAGATGCCACATAGGAGTGACTGATCCCTTAGAAGTAGATTCAGAGTCAAGATAGTAACCTCTGATTCAAGTTGCATTACATTTTTATACTGAAACAGTTTACTTGTAGCTGAGAACTGTAATGAATGGGTAATGTAATGCAACAAAAGGTGCAGGTTAAGTCCTCTACATCAGTGGTTTTCAAACTTTTTTCCTCAGGACCCAGCTGAAAAAAATCATTTGTGCCCACGACCCAACAATTACATCTCTGCGCAATGCATTCCAGTCTTTTGCTGGCGGCAGCAGGGCAAGCTGTGACCCACTACTGGATCCCGACCCTAAGTTTTAAAACCGCTGCTCTACATCAACTGCCCCCAAAATAAAAAAAAGAGGGCAGCTGTGGAGGGCAGAAGGGAGGCACATATATGCAACTATAGCAGGGGCCAGAGGAGCATATTCTCTTTTATGCAACTGAGGCTATGTCTACACTAGAAAAGTTGTCAACTTTGTTAAGTTGACTTAATAAGGTCAACCTTATTAAATTGACTTAATAAAGTCGACTTAACTTTTCTAATGTGGACATAGCCCCTTGTCGACCTTATTAAGTTGACTTAACACTTTAAGTCGGCTTAATAAGGTCGACTTAAGCATTAAGTCGACCTAAAACGAGGTGTTATTAAGTGGACTTAATCTTTCCTTAAGTCAATTTAAGGAAATGCTTAAGTGGACTTAAGAAAAGCCCAGTGTGGATGCGACTTTGTTTAGGTTGACTTAAGCCTCCTTAAGTCAACCTAACTTGTAAGTGTAGACACACCCTGAGGGACTCACGCAATGCCACAACCTAATTCCCACCTCATTAGCTTCAATGGGTTTATTCACGTGAATAAAATTATGCACATCCATAAGCACATTGCAGAACTAGGGTCTTTAAACCCTAAATAAAGCTATATAAATATTATTATGTAAGAGGACAGGAAAAGTTCATCATGTAGTATCTGATTCCCTCTTTCAACTGTTCTGTGTGACCGATTGAAATGTGGAGATCAAGAGAGCAGTAACTGAACTGGAGTGGAATCATAATGGATATATGATGCTATATACCCTTTCTGTGCTTCCCTTAAGACCCGGGCCTTCCTCTCAGTGTGAGAGAGAGAGAGTGTGTGTATGTGTGTGAGCGAGGTTCCTAGAATTGTCCTTAAAACAAACAAACAAACAAACAAACAAACAAACAAACAAACAAACAAACAGAACATTTAATATGTGGTGAAAAAGGAAGAAAATGGGATAGATTATTATTATTGCTTCTGTCTCATATTTATTATACTGCACAAATTTCATTCTCATTAGCTGGAAGGTATAAGGTGGCTACATACTGGAAATGTAGCTTCCTGCCCCCATCCCTCATCAGAAGTAGAGTGGTTTGTTACAGTCTAGATATTATCACAATACAGATATTTACTACAGGCTTGGTACCCTATTTCACTATAGAAAAGGGCTCAATAATTACCAAGCAGAGGCGGCCTTTGGCTATTAGGGGCCCTAGGCAAAGGCCCATTGCGGGGCCCCCTATAGGTCCATGGGGGCACTCATCTGTGCCCGGCTCCCTGATGCCAGCCCTCCCTGAACCCCCAGCCCCAGCTCCCAGATGCCAGCCCTGCCTCCCCCTCCCCACCCCATCGCTGGCCCCAGCTTCCCAACGCCAGCCCTGGCTTCAGGGGCCAGCTACCCCTCCTGTTGCTGACCGAAGCAGATGTGGCTTTTGGGGATAGGCAAAAAGCAGGCACGAAGGATAAGTCCATCAGTGGCTACTCCCCAAGATGGTCAGGTATGCAACATCATGTTTTGAGTGTCCCTAATTCTCTGACTGTCAGAAGCTAGGACTGGACAACACATGATGGATCACTTGATAAATTGTCCATTTCTGTCTTTTCCCTTTGTAGCAGCCAGCTCCAGCCACTGTTGGAAGGCAGTATACTGAGCTAGATGGACTATTGGTCTGACACAGTATGGCCATTCTTTTATTTAGAAAGCTGGCTTTACATTATTTTATTTGTGTGCTGTCATACTGCTAGATTATGTCCTCTCTGAGATACATAGGAGGATTTTTTTATTTTCACTATGGTTAGAACAGATTTATTTCACTGCAATGACAATCCACAAAAGAAGATGTGGAAAATTTTGTGGGGGTTTTGTATATTTTTTTAAGAGTTCATCAAAAAAATGAAAGGCTTGAAGGGGACAGAGGGTATTCTTGCCTCAGAGGATAGCTTTCTGCTGATGGCAAAAAAAATGTAGAGGCTGAACAAGGCAACCCACCAATGCTTTTTAAAGGATCAGAAATGCCCTTTGGGACTTTCCTCTTTCATGTGACGGCTATCAGGAAACAGAGGAGGTGTCTACATTTGGATAGGTCAACTGTTTAAATGATAATCAGTAACTTTAAAATGCACAAAATTTTCTTCACACTTGTCAAAGAATCAGCTTTTACTAGTGCATCTAGTGAAATGTACAGAAGCTCTCAAGATCTTTGCTGTGAATTACTTTTTTAATAGCGAGTAATGACATTTTAAATAGAGAGATTTACACTGCTAGATTGAACCCTTCTGAAAAATCGAATAAATAATGAAAATATATACACGCCCTTAACTAGAACAATGTTATTTAGATCACTATATTAGCATTTATACCTTGGTTAGAAGCATCAGGTTGATATTCAGAATCTTCATCTGGTGGACTCTGTAAGAAGTACATTTGCTCAGGAATCATGCTAGCAATCTTCTCTTTCCCTATGATGTGAGTATTTATGAGTGGACTAATACTTCTTTTTACTTTCTCCCGTCTTTCATGTGCCATTATCTTTTTTGTCCGTGCCTTGATATTTTCCCAGCATTTCTTTAACTGCTTGAAATCTCGTAGTGATACACTAGGTTGAGAATTATATTCATGGGCAAGTGCTTGCCACGTACGCTGTTTTAATGCAATAGTTCTTGCATCACTTTTTTTGCACTCAAGTACATATTTGTATTTTTCAACTAATGCAAGCAGCACACTCTTTTCCACTTCTGAGAAGTATTTAGCAGGTTTTATTATTTCGTTGTTTTGCATTTTCTACTGTTTCTCCACAAAGCCAAAATCCTATGAAAAGAAAAATGTAAAAAAAAATAAGAATTGGTTGTTCATTCTGGCATTAAATAACTACATATCAGCAAAGGGTTCCAAAATTATACCTTCAGTTAACAATTTCTAAAGCTGTAATTTTAAAAGGCCTTCATTTATATGATAGCTTAATAAAATGATGGGCTAACTAGAGAAAATATTCAGGTTATCTATAGTTTGAATATCAGCTATTATATAACAACACTTATCTAATAGTTATATAATAAGCACATACTACAGGATAAGCTTCCCCCCTTGATTATGATTGGCAGCCCCGGGATGCCACCTCCCATTACCATAAAATATCTATGGATAGCCATGAAAGCATTTAACTTACAGAAATAATTTGATTTAAAAGAGATATCTAGACTGAGGGTCATTTATGCCACCCCATTTCATTCTAGCAAGTGAGATTTTAAAATCATTATGGAATAACATTTGGATGAATATCTAAATTTAGCCCTGCATAGCTTCATTGAAAGGGATTCCTATCACCTCTTTCATAGCTATCCTTGCTTATCTAACAGTTATGAAGTTTTGCCTCAAATTTAACATACATTTTCCCTGCAGCACTTTCAATTATTTTTGTTCCATCCTTGCTGTTTGAGAATAACCAGTCTTTATCTTCTTCCCAGCATATCTTTCCATATAGTAAAAAGACACTGTTCTACAGTAATAATTCACATTATACTATCCCAATTATAAGATGCAGTGTTTTGTGCTTGTTATAATTTTTATAAAAGTAGTCATAAGATTTTGGGAATGTGATCAAATATCTTGAAATGTATTCATTTATTGTAATTTTCTTTCAGCTGATGTCTCTTTCCCCCAAGGGTGCTAAGTCACTCGGTCTTATTTCTTTCTACAGTATTATAGGACAGATAATTCTACCTTTTCTACAGACAGCCCTACTGGAGGGTTAAAGCTACTTGGAAAAATATCATAAGGTTGGAAAGAGACAGGGTTTGAACCAGTAGACTTGAGGGTATTTATGCAGAGGGCAGCCTCTTTGAGTAGCTCTACACTGCAATGAAAATCACAGTTTGGATTCAGGTTTGAGTAATAACTACCTCCCAGCCATACACAAATCTGCCTGACTCAGGACAATAAGCCATCAGGACCCGAACCTAAGACCCCAGTTGGGGTGGGCCTGAGCCAGAGTTCAGACTATTATTTTGCAGCATGGATGCAACTTGGGCCCAGCTCCACAGATTCATGTCCTGAAAGTCGACCAACACTATAACTCCCAGTCCCATGGGCCGATATTCCTTGGCCTTTCTGTCTCATGACTAGCCAATCAACTCGTAAGAAACAGAAGCAACCCCCACCCCGATTCACGTACACATACTCAGCATTTAAACACAGTGAACCATGTCACATGTTAGCTATGGCAACCAACAAGAAGTCCTTTGCCAAGCATGCTGATATCTTGTCATGGGACCACTGTCAGACTCTGGCAATTCTTTGGTGTCATAAGAGCAAGCTGTTCAGTTTCAGAAGGAGTGCCAGAAATGACCTTATGTACCAAGAAAAGTTAGAGACACTTGCAGCATTGGAGTGTATTCTTTACTACGAGTTCAGGCAATCCCTGTGATATATTTATAATCCATGTGTATAGTACTAAGAGTCCATATTTTCGGCTGCTTGCAGGGAGAAGGTAATCCATGTGCAAGCTAGTGCAGTATCTTGTTGATTTCCTCATGTATTTTCATCCAACCCTAGATGCTGATCGTTGCAAACTTTTCCTATATTAGGCACTCCAGATGGGAGTCACGTTTTGGGGAAAGGCACACTTTCTCTGCCCTCCTGTAGGTCACCAGCCCATTCCTCTTGTAAATGTGTCAGTCAGCCACCATAAACTTCAAAAACCTCTTTACCATACACAGCAGGCTTGCCCCAGGTAGCTTGAGGCAGAATAACCTTTTGCCATTCAGGAGCCTCCAGAACTGTTAGATCCTCTAGAATGTCAAATGCTTGAAATGATTGTGAAACCATAGGCAGGCAACAATGGCAAAGTGGCATGACCTTTCCTCCTTCCCAAGGCTGAAACTGTCCACAGTTTTTAAAGACATCTGTTGTAAATTTCATCTTACCATTATGTCTGATGATTTTACACACTGCTTAGTTCTCAAGTGTGTCCACAGAGTAACTGGAAACTAAAATGTTGAATATATTGAAGCTCTCTTTCACAAAATATTTTTTGGCCTTGAGATTTCAAAGACACTTTTGCTGGTGATATAGAGAGCTTTTTCTGAAACTCTGACACAATAATGTACTGTTCGTTTCTGTTTTCAGAGTCTCCTACCTCTGCAAGACAGCCACACTCTAGCAGAAGCCTGGTGCATTGCATTGTCCATGCAGACTGCAGTCAAAGAGGACGCGTGTCTGCAACAACTTCATGGTGCACATTCTGGACAGAGCCAGCCAGCAGTTACAGTACCAGAAGGAGAAGGATTCACAACAAGTCGAAAGGCAGAGAGACTTTCAGTGCAGCTCCTCCAGCAAGAACATCATGTGAGGGAGGAAGACAGAGTGCAGCAGAAAGACCTGTTTGAGCAGTGCTTGTGCTCATGGTGGGGAGAATACAGGCTTCTGTTTCGCCTACACCTTCTGCACCAGCACCCTGGCTGGCATCCCCTCCATGCTGCATGTCCTGCAGATCAGGAACCCACTGGATAATTCTGTGGCTAGGTGGCGCACACAACCAGTACCGAATGCTAGTTGGACTAGGCAAATGTACCTCATGTAATCCACTAGAAAGGCAAAAGAGAGGGGGGACTCTGAAGCAGGGTTTTGTTTTTTTGGCACTGGTTTCACTGTTTTGGCACTGCGCAGCTCACTGTTTGAAATACGTCCCTTTTGTTTCTATTTTGATCATTTCATGGCAGCTGGCCATATTTATTTTTTTTTAAATAGCAATTTTTATACAGTCATGGTAACATAAAAAGGCTCTGAATTCATTAACAGATTATTACCATCACTACAGACGAACTACATAACATGTGCATTTCAAGCATAAAGAGAAAACCATGAGGCAGCATAACTGGGAAGTCACATGCAACTAGAAGTCTCAACGTATCTTTTCAGATCCAAGAGTTCATCTCCTCCCTAGGAAATGCATAAGAATCAGCATCCCCACACTACCATTGTCTAAGAAGCCATTCCATCCATAATTAAAAATTCATGACAGTCACTGGAGCATACCATCGTAGTACTTTGTTTATTGTTGATACTGCTGTATAGATATATCGATAAACACAGTACTCAGCCGTTGGATCACTGCACAAAGCATTCCCGATTTCTGTTGCACTTTCTGGCTGTGTGTACAGGTCCAGCAATACATTACTGTCAAGAGTCCACTCTCAATGAAGTGGCTCCTCTTCGGCTGCATGAAGAGCACAGCAAACCACAGTGATGCAGGCAGCATTGACAAGACTGGAATCTAAACGGCTGTGAGAATGGCACCAGCAGGGTTTCAAAATGCCAACTGCACTTTCAATCTGATTAAAACTTCTTTTGCTTGGGCATCTGTGATCAGGATACGGCTACATAGCCTGAGGCAAAGGGGGTGGGGCGGGTTGCAGGTGCTGCAGCAGGGACAGTTATTCCATTTGATAGGTAGAGTGATTTGGTCGGTCCATGAAGATAAACTCCAGATTGGGGAACACCCAGTTACTGTGCACTTTGCCAGGGCAGCCCATGTTGGCATCCATGAATCAGCCTCTGTGGTTGACAAGGGCCTGCATAACAATGGAGGAGTGCCCTTTGCAGTTTATGTACCCAGGTGCTTCTTGAGGATGGCAAACTATAGGCACATGAATCCCATCACAGTTTGGAAATCCCCTTCTTTCAAAACCAGCAGTTATTTCAGGGAGCTTGTTTATTCCCATCACGCCTGATTGCCTGCAAAACCTCCACCGCCTCAGTCCTCTCGGCCAAGTTGCCAACGCCAAACTGGCTAGCAATGAACCTGGAGCAGTTAGGAGTAACCAGCTCCCAGACACTTAGAGCAGCCTGTGTTCAGCAGTGGGGTGCTTCGCAGGGCGTTGGCCTCCCCGAGCAACAGCAGACAGCCGCCTCCACCATGGCCTGAGAGCCTGTGCTGCCGTGCCCCTCCTGGTGGGTCAGGGGCCTGGTGCGGGACAGTGACAGCAAGTGCACATGCCTGGCCTGGCTCCATGGGGACCCCTGTCTCAGACCCTGGGTCATGGACCGGGTCCCTGGAGTTCCTCAGTGGAGCACTCCACAACACCTGCACTGGGACCATCACCATCATCATGTAGACCGAGAGCCCGCGCTGCTGGTTAATTGTAAGTATTAGTCTTAGTAGTAAGGGTAAGAGTTATCGGTTAACTGTTTGATATTTTACATCTCTGTTAGAAACCCGGGCCTGCAGACTTGAGTCCCACAGGTCCAGCTTATATTGCAGTGTAGACATATCCTCTCTAGAACTTTGAGGTCCATGGTTCTCCATTGGCAACACTGCTCACACCTGGACCTCATTTTCACCAAAGGAAAAAGAGCACTGACAGCAAGGAATGGGAATCCATAGGCATTAGTTATGGAGTATTTTCCTGTGTTTGATGGAAGATTTTACAGCAAAACGTATCTTTTCTCTGTCATGTTCCCTCCCTGCTTAGTCACTCCCTGAAAAACAATGAGCCCCAAATAATTGTGAGGTCTGTACAGAAGAGGTTTTGTGCAATCAGTCAGGAAAAGGAGAAATTGGTGTTGCTTAAAGTCAACATACTCCCTTTAGATGGTTTTAGTCACAAAAGCAGGAGATAGAAGAGACCTTTTATGACATTTAGTTCTTCTCTCTGCCAATCCAGTATTTTCCCCTACAACACCCACTCTAGTATTTTGTCCATTGAGGCTTCCCGTATTTCCCTTAAGAGATAATTCCAAAATGGAATAGATTTCACTGCAAAAAATTTCCTGATATTCAGCCTACGTTCTTCCTTTCTACATTTCATCCTGCTAAGTCTTAGTTACTCTTTCTTGCACCACCCTAAATAAACTCTCTCTCAACAAATCTGACGAAGTGGGTTGTAGCCCACAAAAGCTTATGCCCGAAGAAATCTGTTAGTCTATAAGGTGCCACAGGACTCTCGTTGTTTTTGCTGTACACAGACTAACACGGCTACCCCTTGTGGAAACAAATTTATAGTCAGTCATTCCCATCTTCTCTCTCAGCAGAGAAAACTGGATTAATGTTTTCAGAATGAGTAACAGGAGAAATAAACAAAGGTCAAAAGAAGGAAACAAACAAAAGACAAAGAGGAAATACAAGAAATCAGGAAAATAAGAAAAACAAAGAAAACCCAGAAAGAGGACTGTATCCTATAGAATAAAAAAGAAGAACAAATTATGAGGTAGGAATTGCAGCAAGGTGAACAGGAAATAAAATAAGGAGCTCTGTCTAATGGAATAAAAATAAAGTGGAGAGGTTGAGACTGAAAGAAAATAGTAATGAGATGGAGAAAATACTGGTTCCTCCTATTCGGCCATTTACTGTATTGCATCTTGATTTTTCATTTTGTAAGCTGAAAGAAAGGTGGTTGAAGAGAAGCAGCTGGACAACTTGCAGAGATAGAGGACCCTCTACTGTGAGACTTCCTGCCTCACATCATGGCAGATGTCCCCTTTTTCTCTGAGAAAATCTGGTCACCCTGCCTGGTGACAGAGGAGTTCCTCAGCATCTGTAATCACAGCAGTGCGTTACTGTATGCGTAAAAAACCCCCTGAAAGTATAGCAAACTAGGTATTTTAATTGTTGCATTGAATACGAAGCAAAGTACAGCAGCTTTAAAAGTTTCTTAAATATAGTGTAAAACCATTTAACAACAAGAGAAGAAACTGTCGTCTTGACAATGTGATGATGCCAACTAGGAATGAGTAGATCAGCTTTCTTATTAGACAGTATGAGAAATCAGTAAGTTTCAAAATTGCTGGTAGGTAAAAATCACTGTGCTTTCCCCACTCATCCATCTTACTCAGGACTTATTCTAACATATCACACTGCTTAGCAGCTTCAAACAACCTCTAAAACTAAAACCAAATCTTTGCAACAAAGTGTGACATTTCTTCCCCCACACCAAATTTCACTGAGTTCCATGATGGACAGTATTCATTCCTATATCAGTGACTAATTTAAAGTCCAATACCTTGCAGCCCCAAAGAGCTAGAACTAGAGAAAGGGGAGGTTTTCAGCTTTCCAGTTGGCCATGTTGCATTTGCTTCTAGCTCTTGAGAAGTCAGATGTATCAGATTGTAAAACAATGACATTTTTATGTTTACATTTGCAATGCTAAGCATTTGTGAGATGTGTTGAATTTCTTTTAAATACTTTTAACTTTTCTTTCCCACTGATACCTTAAAATTTGGATTCACTGTAACTCAAGCACTTGGCTTTGCAGGTTTCTAAAATTGTACAAACTAGCATATGAAAAGTAAGTGATGTTGTGGTTCAATCACTCATGAAAAATGCAGCCATCCAAAATGTATAGGTAAAACTTTTATATCGCATCATCATATGTTAGTAATATTATTTGAATTATGATAGCACATAGGTGCCCTCATCATGGACCAGAAACTAGGCTCTGGGAAAACACAAAACAAAAAGACTCTCCCTGCTCCAAGAAGCTTACAATCTGTACCTAAGGTCTTTCTCTCGCACACACTTACTATTACAACCATATCTTTACATACACCTTACCGCATGGAGTAGGCAGGGTCATGGTCTGACCACACTAGAAAACTTAAGAGACCGCCAAAAGTTGTTTGAGATACCTAATAACTAAATGCATCAAGAACGTGCTTGGACGCACCCTTTCTAGATACTTGATCTGCTTGCTTCAATATATTGAGGCAACCATTATATCACTAAGAAGTGCCTTGAGACATCAAAAGATTAAGAAGGTGCAGAGAGAGATATCAATACTTTCGTCCCTTACATGTGCTGAACAACTTCTGGCAGACCTTTGGCTATTCCATGAAATAAGAAGAACTCCCATGTCTCATATCTCATGGAACAAATCATTTCCATGGAGCCATCATCCCACCATATGTGCACCCAGTATATAAACTAGTAAGCAGAAATCTTTGTTGAAATGGAAGTAATTTACTCTGCATGTCCCACAATGGCAAGCAGAGTCAATCTGGTAACATGCAGATACATGAAAAACGGTTACATGGTAAATCCTGAGAAACAAAGGACTAAAATATTCTCACACCCTTACCTGTTCCCATACCTGTTCCTCTTGCAGTCACAAGCATGTGCACTAAATAATTTCTGTATGACCAACATGCTATGCTGGCATAGGACATGAAAAATACATACTTTGATTAAAACAAAATTAGTTACATACTCTACAAACTAAAATTAGTATTACTTTCAAATACTAATCTATTTTCATTCAACCTTATCTTGGAAAGCATACTTTCATGAGCACTAAATGTTCAACCTTTTTGTATTTGGCTGTGTTTTAATAATTTGCTGGCAAAAATAGGCTGGGAGAATTATGATAATTTGAAAATCTACATGCACAGAGGGGGAAAAAGCAGGTGTGTATTATTTTATACACCCAGGATACTCAAACATCTGAACCAGTTTCATGCACACCTTTAAAAAAATTGCTTTCAAGCTGAGCCCAAGGATGGACAGTTTCAGCTCCAAAAGACACATTTCTGAGAAAGTTACGAGCAAGAGAATTAGTTTATCTTTAGTTTTCATTACCCACAAACATTATACTATACATGGATTATATAATCTGCTATTTAACCGCAGCCATCTCTGGGGTGTAAAGTCGAATTCATTAAACAACACACAGCAGCATTGCAGACAGTAATAGTTAAGAATAAAGAATAATTTATCCAATATAAGATAGAGGAAAAAATGAGAGTAGATAGTGTAATTATCAGAATGGGAAGTTAGTCATGAAACCATGCCTAAAATCCTTGTTTTAAGGGAAGGGGGAGGGGAAAGACATGGGATTTGATCCAAAGCAGTCAGAACATGCAGTTTACATCTCATTCAAATGATGGAATTTCCAACAGCACAGTGCCCCACTTCCTACAGCATCTAAGTTTTCTTCAGAGGTCTCCTATCCAAGCTTCACCCAGGCCTGACCCGAGCTAGCTTAGTGAGCAATGTAACAAGAGCACCCTGTGAGACGATAGATGGGTTCTCTAAAAGCACATATTCCACTATGTGAATTCAGATGTCCTTAAATACTTGGTAATTAAATGACAATACTAATCAGAATTAGAGCTATACATAAACTATAATATCACTATTAAAAATCATTTAAAATCTCTTTTCTAGTCCTGTCATTTATTTTAATACAAACTGTTAATCATTACCATGGGCTGTTAGATAAAAAGGCAGGTAATGGTTACAATCCAAAGAACTATTTGTATTCTTATACTGGCAAAATAAATTTTTGAAAGCAACCCAGCCTGTTAGCTATGGAGGACCATCAGAGCAGTTTGTGTAAGGCAAGAGGTAACAGATGTAGGTTATTATTTCTAATGTTTGCCTCAAATCTCTTCAAAATAGACAAAAACATGAATCCTACCAGGCTTTCGTGCATCAGGACTTCTCAAGCATTAAGAGCTTGTTCTTATTTCCTTGCTGGTTCCTTCCTTCCTCTTCTAGTTAAATGAAACAGAGAACAGGTTGTAGCCTGACAAAGAAGAACGCATCACCCAATGCACACATACAGGCTGAAGCTGATACACAAATACAGGAACATAAACCATGGCAGAAATAATTAAAAATGTACATGTTATTACCCCAAATCCCAGGGAGGCCTCGCTCTGTTGTATATGTAAAAATAACCCCACCCTTAGATAGCAAAGCACAGCCCCAAAGATTTTTCTGTACTCTTAACAAAGCCCCACGATTACCAATCTAATCCCCTCCCCCTACTCTGTTACTGTCTCAGGGCTGGGCCTTTTCCTTCTTTACCTCCCCCCCAGTAGGTCAGGCATCAGTCCTTCAGCTCGTACCAAACTCCGATCTGGATTTTCCTGTCCTTCAGAGTGATACTAAATGAATAGAATCCATTTCCTACATGTTAGAGTCAAGAAAGATCCAAAGTGGGCGTGGGTGGATGTTATTTTCAATTATTTATTTTATGGAATTTGATCACTTGTATCCCACACACATCAACCTTGAGACCTGATTAAGAGAGAGTTTTATTTGATGTAGGAAAAATAAAGATTTAGGATCCCTTTGGATGTTCTAGTTATCAGGTGCAATACCCTGCATTTTAGAAGATACTCAAACCTGTAAAAAATGTAAAACCAAGCTGCGACATTTTTAATAAATAAAGAAGGCTTGAAAGTCCCTTCCCTGGCCTTTACAACCACTCCTCCCCTACCCCACAACAAACACTCTTAATTCTGGGCTGTTGAACCTGCAAGACTGGAGAATTAGTGAAAACACATCACAAGGAGAGTGAAAGCCAAGCAGGAGGAGAAGGATTTTTAGTCAAATTATTTAGTTTATTTTGTTTTTGTTAACTGTAACCAGAAATGGGATGAGGCAGGGTTTTAGGGGCTGCATCCAGAACCCAAGTCTAAGTGGGGCCAGGGGGGCACTGCTGCCCCACAAAAATAAATCCAGTCTCAGCCCTGCCTCTGGCTGGTCTGCCCCAGATCTGGAGTGCCTGCAGCCCTATGCTGCACTCCCAGCCCCCAGTGTTGGCCTGTCCCCCCACCAAGCTGGCCGATCTGCCCACCCCCAGACCAGCATGGACTTAGCACTGCCCACCCCCAGACCAGCATGGACTCAGCACTCCATGCCACACCACTGTGCGGGCCAGCCCCAGCACCAAGCCCAACCTACCTGATCCCCACCCCACACTCCTTGGCCTCAGGCTTATTGGTGGCTGACCTAGCTCACCCACTGCTGGGGGTGGCATGGTTGCCGACCCAGCCTGCCCCTGTGGGATGCAGAGCCACGACTTACTCTGGCCCTGGTCGTGGCATCTGCCTCAGCTGGGTGCAGGTGGCTGTGGCTGCGACAGCAGAGGGGCTCCCTACGGGAGGGGCCCACGGAGAGTCACAGCCCAGGGCTGGCAGTGGGGTTAATCCAGCCCTGACTGTTTCAGCAGTGAGTTGACTTTCACTTGCTTTCTGGTCTTTCTGAAAATATGTGTCCTCAGAAGGCTCCAAGTTCTCGGCTACCCCTTTGGAATTTGTCCACAGGGGGAGCATTTAAAGACACCTATGTCTCTCTCCCTAAAGAGGGAGGATTTACAGAGGGTCTGTAAGCCTATTGTGGTTTCCCCAGCATCCAGCACCTGTGGTTCACCTTTCTCCAGGGGCTAGAACAGCTACTAACCAACCTTCAGAAATCAAACTGCTATTATTCTTAAAAGCTTTACATAGAAAACATATAAAAAACAATAAAAACGTATCCATGTGCTAAAAACATACCAAGGGGAGGGGGCATCCCAATTCCACCCGCCAGGGTTCCAATAGCATCAGGATAACTGGCAACTGGCCAGGACCTGAGCTGGAGCAGGCACAGGTTAAAACAGTCTGCCAGAACCATCAAAGGGCTATCCCCAGCAGACTGGCACACTGATAGAGTTGCCTGCTTTCATTTGGAGCCTGTATTGTTGCCTTGGGGGGGGGGGTCACCTGGTTAGACCCTTGCTTGTGATTGGCTGGACCCTGAGTAATTGGCATGGGCCTATTTTTGGAACCACAGGTGATTACCTTAGAACAGTGCTTTCAAACTACAGGTCAGGACCCAGTACTGGGTCACAGATCCTCAGGTACTGGGTCTCGGCATCCTCTTCTACCACCACCACAGGGCTGGAATGCATTGCTCAAAGGTGTAACTGTTGGGTTGCAGGCATAAAATATTTTTTTCAACTGGGTCCAAGAAAAATAGTTTGAAAACCACTGCCTTAGAAAACTCAGCAGGCTCTGAAAGCTCATCCCAGTTAGGAGTCAGTCTTTCCAATCCCATACCTGGGTGTGCTCACTTGATCACACGTCTACAGCCTTGTTTACACTAGAGAATTTTGTCGATGCAAGTTACATTGGTAAACAAAAAGCACTGTAGTTACAGTGCTTGTGCCCATCTATACAGCACTTATTGTGTCGCCAAAGCGCATCCACACTCGGTGCTCTAGCATTGATGGTGATAACAGTAAACTGTGGGCAGCTATCCCACTGTACAACTCGCCGCTCAATCGAACGGGTGCAGGTTCAACACCCAATGATGCAGTGATTTCCATCCCATCATTCCTCACATTCCTGACTGCATTTCATGGCATTTTTCAATGGCCCCGTTTCCTGAGTGCCTGCCATTTCTATCTGAAAGGACGGATCCTCACTGAACACATCATAGCTGACCATGCAGTCTATTATGAGCTCCCAATCAGAACAAGAATCCGAAGCACCTGACCTGCTGTATGCCATGCAAACAAACAGCTCCGGATTACTGTTTGCATTCATGAAGCATCTGCACACAGTGTACTGCCACTTCTGGACATGTGAGACAAGCATTGAGTGACGGAATTGCATCGTTATGTAGGTCTGGGATGATGAGCAGTGGATGTAGAACTTTCAAATGTGCAAAGCTACCTTAATGGAACTCTGTGTGGAGCTCGCCCCTGCCCTGCAGCGCAAGGACAGATGAATGAGAGCTGCCCTCTTGGTGAAGAAGCACATGGTGATCGCTGTGTGGAAGGAGGCAGCGCCAAACCACTACTGGTTGGTGGAGCTGTTATCACAGGCATGCAGGGGCCATTAATTGCATTCTGCTGCAAAGGACTGCATCTGGAGAATGCTTGTAAAGTAGCGATGGCTTCATGGTGATGGGATTCCTTAACTGTGGTGGGATGATACACGGCATACATCTTCTGATAGAATACATCAATAGAAAGGGACACTGCTCTATGGTACTGCAGGTGCTTGTGTATCACTTTCGTTTTTCACTGACATCAACACAAACTGATCAGTGAAAGTGCATGAGGCACACATCTTCAGGAATACTGGCCTGTACAGGAAGCTACAGGCAGGGACTTTGTTTCCACACCAAGGGTACGTCCACACTGGAGCCTTAGGTCAACTTAAGGACAGTTAAGTTGACCTACAGACCGCCGCGTCCACATTGGGCGCTTATTAAGTTGATTTGATAACACTACTTCTGAAGGTCGACTTAATGCTTAAGTCGATCTTATTAAGTCGACTTAAGCCAGTGTGGACAGGGAGTGCCCTTAAGTTGACCTAATTGGCCTCCAGGCCCCGGTGCAATGTGGGACAGCTACCCACAATGCACCACTCCTCCATCAACCTAGCACCTGCCAGTATGGATGCTAGCAGTCGACTGGAGTGTTCAGTGTGGACTCTCTAAGTCGACTTAACAAGGTTAACTTTAAGTTGACCTAAAGTCGACCTTGTTAAGTCGACTTAACAGAGCCTCCAGTGTAGACGTACCCCAAAAGATTCCAATGGGGGATATTGAAATTCTCTTGGCAATCCTGGGAGACCCAGCCTATCCATTAATGCCATGGTTCATGAAGCTATATGGGCAACGGGGCTAGTAGCAAAGACTGTTTCAATATCAGGGAGGAGCAGTGTGTGATCTATGAAAGCTGGGTGTAAGTCTAGCTGTAGCTCTCAGAAGCTGGCTGAAGAGGTGGAGTGAAAGGGGTAAGAAGATGGGCCAGGCTTTTGGTTGTTGTCTCTTCCTCATCAGCCAAAGGCATCCTGCAGATGTGGGGGGTTTTGCTGTGAAGGCCACATGTGCAGAAGCACAATAAGCAATGAACAGAAGCATTATTGTGTGTGCTCTAACATTATAAAGGCATTGCTCTTAAACACACCTCTTTCTCACTGTTCCCTGGGAAGAGCAAAGCTCTTGACAAGCATGGCCATGGTAAGTTTTGCCACATGGGGTGGCTGTCATACTGGGGAAGAGGTTCTGGGCAGTGGTTGCTTGGGCCATAAATGCAGATACATAGGGTCAAAATTTAAAATTATTCCACCATTTTCCACATACAGAGACCATAGAAACCAATATCTCATTCTTGAGAGTAAACAGGGATGTCATGGTGTATCTCCTTCAAGCAAGCAGCTTCAAACCAGGTCCCTATGCTGCATGCTTGTGTGCCACTTTAGTCCCCGCACAAGGGATTGTTGATTTGTGCAGGAAAGTTTTCTACAATGCGGCAGCACAGTTCAAACTGATGGTCATTGTGGGACACCTCTAGAAGCCATTTATTGCAATATAACCAACCCTGGTGTCTACACTGTTACTTTGGTGATTTATGTTATGCAAATGCTCTGCGGCTTTCATTGAGATGGTTTTATTTTGTCAGAAAACTGGGCAGTTTTGTCAGCGGCGAGGAAGGAGGGTGATTGTAGTGTGTACACCATTACTGTTTTGTTGAAAAAAGCTGACTTTGGTCGATGAAACAGTTTAGTGTAGACCAACCTTATGTAATTTTTTCAAGTGAACATGAACCCCAACTAGACAGATCAGCTATTTCTTTATACAGCTTGGGCCTTTGATCTCCTGTTTCCAGGAACAAGTAATCACCAGTTAATGGCCCTCTCCTCAGGGAATAGCTTTAAAAGGCTGGGTTTTGCATAAATAGAATTGTAAAGTTCTGAAGGGGTAGCTGTGTCAGTCTACTGCAGATAAACACACAGAGTCCTCCCATCTCCAAAGCATCTGACGAAGTGGGATTTTCACCCACGAAAGCTCATGCAATAAATAAATATGTTAGTCTTTAAAAGTGTCACAGGACTCCCAATCTTAAATATGTAATCTTTCCAAAGTGAAAAACAATTAGGAAAATAAACAACAACCCCCCCAAACCATTTTATACGTCATAAAGAACAAAAAATGGCATCTTAAAGTAATTTTGTCCTCAAGAGATTTTGTGCCAAAAGAAAATGTTTCTCTACAGCAGGGGTCTGCTACCCCCGGCCACACGTGCCAAACTTGGCACACGGGCCGATCCTGAGCAGCATGAGGGCTGCTCAGGCTCCCCCCGCTGGCTCCGCCCCCCAGTGCAGCCCAGAGCTTGGGGGCCAGCTTGGGATCCAACACGGCCCAGGGCTCGGGGGCTGGCATGGCTTGGAGACTGGCATGGCCTGGGGGCCAGCGCGGCCCAAGGCTGAGCGGCGGCCCAGCCCCAGGGACTCCAGCCCCTTCGAAACCTGGAGTCCCTGGCTCTGCCCCCTTTTGGCCCCACTCTCAGCACCTTCTCTGGCGACCCCTGCGCTACAGTTCTTTGCCAATGGCAAACTACAATCTAATAAAAGCCCAACAAATGCCAACAAACTTATCAGTTCCCAAACAGGTTAATAGATTTTTTTTGATCATATGTGCAGACAAAACAAACATACAAAAATCCAACACTATGGAAACACTATTTTAGCTGGAATACATTGGAACAGCTATAGTTAAGGTTGCTGGAGCCTGTCCATTCTAATCTCTTTCTAGCTGGCGGTAAATTTCAGTATTGCCAACTACTCTAAAGCATTCCACAATCTGAATCACGCAGAGCCTATGGGAACTGCTTAAAATCCTATTTAAAATATGATAAATGTGGGGCTCTTGTCATTTGCTTGGAGAGCATTTCGGGTTCACGTTGTCAAAGTTTCCCCAGGGCTCCTAGGGCTAGACAAGTGGTGTCTGATCAAGCTGCGAGTCTCATCACCCATTCACCACCTAACCCGACCGCAGAAACCTGGAAGAAAATGATCGCCAGAGGCAGACCAGAATCACAGCCTGCGCTGTTTGGGGTGGGCCGGGCACCGGCTTGTTCCCCCCGTCAGCGCCTCTGGGGACGGCTGCGGGGCAGGGGGAGATGGTGGCGGGGTTGAGGTGGGGGAACAGCCCACGGACGGTCCTAAGACACAGACAACAAGAGCCGCCGCCTACGCACAGCGCCGCCGCCGCCTCCTCCCGCCCGCATGCCACTCACGCGGGAGCTCACTGCGCAGCGCGAGGAAGACCCGGCTCCGCCCGCAAAGGGAGGTCAATTCCGGGCCGTAGTTTCCATCCCGCATTGCCAAGCCCCGCCCCCTCACGTACCCCGATGACGCAGGGACGAGGCGCATGCGCGGTTTTCTTTTAGCGTCGCGGCGGCAGCTTGGAGCTCGAGCTGTAAGTATCCTGGCGCTGGCGCTGGGATCCGGCGGCGGACCCACTCGTGCTGCCAGCGAGTGGACCCGCCCCGACGGTCCGTCTCGCTGGGGCGGTTTCTGTCCTCTGCTCCCCCCATTTGTTCTCGCGCCCCGTCACGTGACTGTCCCGGGGACAGCGAGCGGCGGTTGGGGCGCGGGCTCGAGCTCTCGGCTAGGTCGAGGCTCGTGGCGCTCGCGCCGGCTTCGCTTGGCCTCCGCCCTGGGGGAGAGCGGTGACCGGAAACCCGGCGGGGAGAGGCGGTGCAGCTCCGGCGGGAGCAGACGCCGGTTCGGGCTTGGCTCCCTTCCGAAGGCTGCGAGCGAGCCCGTAGCGTCGGCGGGGGAGGGGCGGATCTGAGCCGCAGCGACAAGACGTGGCTGAGTGTGCGGCCTGGCGGCTGAGGGAAAATGCGGGACTGTTTCCTCTCTCGTGGGTTCGCTTTGTCACCTAGCGAGAGCGGTTCGTCACCTGCATCTGCCGGCCCCGCTGTTACCTCAGCTCTCCCGTCTGGGCCCCGCACTGTTACCATTTAGCAGGTGGAGACACACCAAGCCAAGTTGTGGGAACGTTTTCCAGGCCACTGGGGAAGATTACAAAGGGGTAAAACCAGCAAATGGGATGAAAACTCATGCAGTAAATACATTTGTTAGTCTTTGAAAATGCCACTGTCTCCTTGTTTGTTGCTCTCTTGGAGAGGGTAGCTGGGGGGGCTCACGTCCTTCTCATCTTCCCAGATGTTTGTTGTGGTGGGGTCAGTAACTGATAATGTGACTGCTTTGGTAGTAGATGTGGGTGTGTTTACAGCATTTTGAAGCAAGCAGAAGTGAGCCTCCCAGCCCAAAATGACACACTCAGGCTATGTACACATGACAAACTTGTCCCACAATAAGCTATTACAGGACAAGGAAAGCGCTATAAATATAGTGCTTTTGTGTGTACACACGTGCTTCTTGTATCGCAAAGGAGCATTCACCTGTGTGAACGCTCCTTTGCGATAAAAGGAGCATTGCATGGTAGGCACCTGTACCCCCATGCACTGCCCCACAGACAGCCCCCTAATCCAGCGGCAGGGCTTCAGATGGTGGCAGGGGCTGCGGCACTAAAGTATGCAGCCCCTGCCGCCACCCGAAGCCCTGCAGCTGGACTTGGGTGGTGGCGGGGGCTGTGCGCCACAGCTGCTGCCGCCACCTGAAGCCCTGCAGCCCCCTAGCTCAGCCCCTGGGCTTCGAGTGGTGGCGGGGGCTATGGCCCTTAAGCACGCAGCCCCCACTGCCACCCGAAACCCTGCAGCTGGACTTAGGGGCTGGCCCAAACCTGTGAGGGCAGCTGGTTTGGGCCAGACCCTTAGCTCAGTCCTGGGGAGCCACTGAACCTGGTAGCTCCCATAACAGAGCAGTGAAATTGACATATTTGACAGCTCCAATGTCCCAGAGTGGCCTCGATTGGCACTCTGGGACGTTTCCGGAGGCTGTCTAATGCGCAAAATGGATACACACAAGCAGCTGTTCCGCGGTAAGGATAACCACTCTTGATTTGAGTGGTTTAACTCTTGCGTGGCAAGAGGGTGTTGCCGCACAACAGGGAAATTGCTCGTCTGTACGCTGCCAGCTTTGTTGTGCGGTAAGGAGCCTTATCGCACAATAAAGTGATCGTGTGTACATGGCCTCAGGCTTGTGGGACCATGATATTTGCCTGAGGGCCTCGTCACTGAAATCTTTTCATACAACGACACAAAATTATAGTCAAAAATGAAAAAAAGAAGAATATAATATAGTATGCTATTAAAAGTCAAGATGGTGGTAGCATCAGAAAGACGAAGAGTAAGCAAATAAACATCTTTAAATTTTATAAATAATTATGGTTTAGAGCAGGGGTGTCAAACGCATTTGCTATGACAGGTCAGATTTGACTTAAATGTACTTCAAGTGGGCTGTACAAGCCATAAAACAAAATACTATGGCCCTCGCGCAGCATTGTGGAGTGCTATGTATGTGAAACTGCTCCACAGTACCTCTATCTCTGTGTTAGAGAGGGAGCGTGGTCTCGCAGCAGACCCAGCTCTTCATGGTGTCACAAGATCCGACACATTTATGGCATTGTGGAGCGCTGCGTATGCAAGACCACACCCTCTCACTGTCAGGAACAGAGTGCGGTCCTACCGAGTGCAGTCAAGGGCTGATGGAAGAGGTTTGCAGGCCGCATGTTTGACACCTCTGATTTAGAGCCATAACCAGCACTTCACAATGCTGTTTATACAGCTGTTGTTGGAGTAATAGTGTTAGCACCTCTAGCCAAAGTCTGTTGACCCCAGCTGGGATATTTGCTCCAAAATGTTGTGTAGATACATTTTGTATAGCTCTGTGACTTCCCTTGTGGCTGTAGAGGTTGGTGCTTTGCTGTCTGCTGGAGACTGCACACTCTGGTTAACAGTTGGCATTGGTTGAATGTTCAGATTTTCAAGCCTTTCTTTACAATTATAAGAACCACAAACTTTTAAAAATGTAATCTTATATTCTTATATCACGTGTCTCTGCAAGCTGGTGCCCTAAAAACACAGCTCTTGTATCTGTGCCTTAATATGATTCGGTCCATGCACATAACTGAAAATGTAAAACTTGAGAAGCCTGGCAAAACATGTGATAATAGTTTAGATGTGTGTATTTTATGCCTGATGGACAGGTTAGGAGAGTACTTCTCCCCCCACCCAGTTTGAGGCATGCTGTTAAGGAAACACTGTTGTTCTCAAAACACAGTCTTTAGCTTTGAAATCGAAAGCTAAACTTTCAGTTATTGAAAAACTAAACATCAAAATATGCCATCACCTTTTACTGCAACATTTTAACAGATTAAACCAGAAATCTTGTTTCTTGAATCCAACTGACGTAATATTTCTCATATTTTTGTAGATTTCCTGGTGCTTTTCATCTCTTTTAAACCTCAAACATGGACACTAAACCTGAGGTAAAGAAAGAGAAGACTCAGCAGCAGACGCCTTTCTACTGCAATGTGAGTACTTCAAGTTATTAAGGACCTTTGCAAGTATAATTTTATCCAGCATTGAAGGATTTGAGAGCAATAGCAAAATCAAAGAGTTCATGGAAACAACTGGAAATTAGTTAGGTTTAAAATGGCTTGTGGCAGCATATTGTGGTTTGCCCAGCTATTATCCTGGTTCTGGAAACACCCCTTTCCCCCAATTTTTTTAAAAATGGAATCATCCCTGTTATATTTTTAGATGGTACTAGTACAAGGTCTCCTTATGCAATAAATACTTGTCACTCTTTCTCTCTGTTAAAATGATAATTCAACTCTATTAGATCAGTCATTTTTGACTACAGACGTGGGCAATCTTCTTTCAGGTACAATAATTTTCAGATTCTCAAGATCAGAAGAGAAGTAAACATTTTAAAATTTAAATAATGAAATAGCCTCCACAGCTCTGTTTTTTAAGTTGACACGTGTCTGGAGTCTGCTGTCATTTAACACCTAACTGCGTTAAGCCATCCATGAATCATTCACAGGGAAACGCAAGCAAATCCCTACAACCTTGCACCTGAGAATTGTACTGTCTTACACTGCTCAAGACCTCTTGAATGATGCAGGCTCATTAATTAGTTTGACACTTCGTCAAAAGATGGTAGACATGCACCCAGCGTTTTGGCTGCCTTCAGCATAGGTGGGGAAGCAGAGGGCTAGTCTAATGATGGCACTGTCCCTTACTTTATACTCTCAGTCCATGTCCCATGGAAGATATTGGCCTAGATATGGTGGGCCTTGCTGAGTCACAGAGCTGAGCAGTCCCTATTGTTGGGTGCTTGTGCAGCTGAGTTATAGAGTTGAGCAATACTTAGTGTATTGTTCTTGTGCAACTTTCTCATATAGAGGCATGTAACCCCTCCCCCCCAAAACCAGACCAAACCAAAACAAAATGCTTGTCCCTTTTGTGGCAGGAGGGAGACCATGGTGCACATTTATCTCAAGTGTGCCAGCTTATAGCCCATTTTTCAGTTCCTCCAGAACCTTTTTCAGTTCTGGCTGCAGTTATCCTTGTAGACCCTAAAAAGTCATGAGACCTCCTTGTCAACCTCCTCCTGCCACTGGCCACGGTCACTGTCTGCCATATCAGGAGGAGAATGCTGAATGGGGAGGTGCTCTGTGACTCTGGGGCGTATTTCCGGTCCTCCCTTAGGACATTTATCTGAGTAGAATTCCTTTGGGCCACATTTTGTGGCTCTCTAGATTTGAGGATTAGGGGATGCTGTCCAGGGTTCTCTGCTCGGTGTCCCCTTCTGTTTTTCTGCTTTTGACTTTGTGATCTTCACTACTGTACTGGTTTTTTATTAGTTGTCCCCTGAGCTCAGTTGGGACCTGAGTTCAGTAGCTCCTTCCCTGAGGTTGGGGTGAGGTGAGCCTTCCTTGTGCCCACCCACTCCTGGGAACTAAATAAATGTCCCTTATAGAATTCTGGCTTTCCTGTTGGCAATTCTCTTGCTGGTCAATAGTTCACAATGTTTGCTTAACACCCGTTTGGGTATAGTTTACTTCCTTTATTGCCACTGGATAGCTAGCTGTGGGCATCTCCTGGACACACAACATATTTCAGTATCAGATAGCAGCATCTGAGAATTCCACATACAATGATGATATACGTATTTTGACAGACTGTTGAGTTTCAGCAGATGGTGACCTTTAAGAGGATACCGTATAACGCATGCTTTGTATGAAATATCACAGCCATATATGAATAATGAATATGAGGGGGTGGGGTTACAGGTTGCTACTTTCAGGTACAGTGCATCACACTTAAAAATTCTTAATTGGACGGACAGGATAGAGAAAGCCATCCATGTCTCTGTCCATTTTTGGAATTTTCTAAGTTGCCTCTTGCATTGTCTTCCAAATGCTGATGTAATTACTGTGCCACCGATATATAGTTATCAACAAAAGCAGAGCTAGTGTATATCTATGTTCATAAACTTCTTAGACCTAAACCATGCTCCAAATTGAAGAATTCTTATTATGTATACTCTGGACTGTTTCAAGTCCTTAAAACAAGTATTAAATGCTTAGTACCTTGCCTCTCCCCAGAAAATACAGTCTGAAAGGGATATAAACCCTCATGCATCAGGGCATAAGCAATTGATGGAAGTTAGACAGGAATTTTCCTTATGAACAGGTTATTCCATAATTGCTTTTTGTAGTGTTTCTTGAATGGTCTGTTGGATAGGACAGATAGACTGGGAGTCAGGAGACCTGAGTATTATTCCAGGGCTTGAAAAAAAACAGACACCATGGCACCTGGGATTTGTACCCTGGTGCTGGAATCACTGCTTGGCATTCCCCCTCCCCCCCACCCCCTAAAAGCCTTTAGCAGTGTGTAACCTTTTTGGGGGGGGTAGCTGGGCTTCTTTGCCCCTGACTGCCACCGTGATGGCAGAACTTCTGCGCTTGGGGCCACTGCTGCTTCCACTTTCTGTGGCAGCAGTGGTTTTTTGGCGGTGGGGGGGACTCTTCCCTGGCTGTAAATATACATATCTGTCAAAACTCATTAGGCTTGTTAGTCCCTAATAAGTGTATGCAAGCTCACTGAAGACTGAGAGGAGCCTATGGAGACTTATGCAGGAGGAGGGAATATGCAGGCACTGGGATTACAGGGAATCAGAGGATAATGGGGATATTAAGAGTCTGGCATCATGAGATTGGAGGTACAGGGTGCTAGTGCACATGGAAGGGATGAGAAATGCATTGAGAGACTTTGAAATGTATGTTGAGTGAATGCTTACAGCAGATGGTGACCATCTTTTTGGTACGCTGCCAACAAGGGGGCAGAGAGTATACAGAACTGAGGAGGGTCCACATTAGACAACTCATCTTGTAGACCTTTCAAGGACTGTATTGGGATAAACATTTCCTTTCAGCCAGTTTCATTTTATATCAATTACTTTCTCCTTTATTTTTCTAGTCCCTTAATGAAATGTTCTTGCACAACAGGAGAAGAGAGACACTACACTTCCTGGTCAAAGATTTCAAATATCTTTCAAGCTTGGGTTTTATACCCTTTATTTTGGTCATCTTTTTGAAGATCACCTTTTAAAAGATCATACATCTTTTAATTGGACTGAGAGAAGTGGCCTCCCTTGTTGTACAATACAGTTGAATGTATTTGAAGGTTTCTGGGGAATCTGAAACCATCTTGTGCTATGGAGAGTGATTTTTAAATGAAAGATAGTACTTTGATCCTCCTCTTTGGAACCTGCTGAATAGAGTGTTGGCTGCTGTTCAGCCTGTCTTTAAAGGAGTTGTGTTTCAACAGAAACTTGTACAACCTCAGGGATGTACCTGGGGCTTATTAAATGGGGGGATGTTGATTAGTTTAAAATATCAATGATATTTTCCTGAATTATAGTATTTTTTGTTTGCTTCCATAACAACATTGGAAATTATTTTGATCTTTTTTTTTTTTTTAACTTAGATTTGCAAAATCTCGTGTGCTTCTGCATTAAACTTGCAGACTCATTTCCTTGGATTCAAACACAAGACGGTAAGATTGGGCTGATTTGTGTATTTGATCTTCTAAATAGTTACATTAAACAGTGATGAAATGTAGGATTGTAAATACTACTTTCTTTTTTTTAAAGTAATAAGTGTTCTAAAATGTGTAATAAATTAGCAAAGCATCTAGAATTTTGTTTAGAATTTTCATGCTTTACTTTATCATGTAAAAGAAAGCAAACCTCTTTTTGTATAGCAGTGATGTTTATAAAAAGCTCCAGGTTGATTTAGCTGTATTTTACTGTCTGGATTAGTAAGGACAAGGGGGATTTAAGCATTGCAATGCTGAGTGTTGCAGTGCCTAACTCCTAGGTAGTACCCTGTCAAACAATGGAATTCACAGCCTCAAGTTAGGAGCTTAACTCTCCCTACAGAAAGCATGAGGAGCCTTGGCAACTAAGGAAGGGATTCTCAGAAACCAGAAATCTGAGCAGGTGGCCACTTAAATTGGTCAGGAATAAAATGTAGTTGAAAAGGGGCAGGATTTAGGGCCCAGATTCACAGAGGTGCTTAGACATCTCCTCTTGCTGATCCACACATTAAGTGTCAACTTGGGATTCTCAGCCATGAACTCTTTCCTGGAGTTAGACACCTAAGCCAGATCCCTCCTTTCTGGGTGGGGAAGGAGAATGAGCAGGGAGGAGAGACCAACAGGGCACTGAGGCTCTATACACACGAGAACACTTGTCCCTCAATAAGTTATTGCGGGACAAGGAAAGCACTATAAATATAGCGCTTTCTTGTGAACACACGTGCTGCCCACAGCCAACCCCCTAGCCCACCTGCAGGGCTTCTGGGGGCAGCAGGGGCTGCGTTGCCAGCCCCCGCTATCATCCGAAGCCCCGAGGCTGAGCTGGGGGCTCCCCAGCTCAGCTCCTGGGCTTCGGGAGTCAGCAGGCGCCGCGGCGCTTAAGTGCCGCAGTGCCTGCTGACACCCGAACCAGCTC